>CM040402.1:23243343-23890843 GCA_022702515.1 Ilyophis sp. 1 JC-2022 | reverse complement strand
CTTAACCCCTCAAATACAAACCTGCAAATGTTCAGATACATAATGCAATTATGTTATAAAACCTTGTTTATCATCCCGTTGAAATTAATTCCGCTTCATTCAAACCCCGTAGCATTAAACCTTATCAGCCATACATCTGTTGATGGTAGTGTGTAAAACATACCAGTTCACCATAAACCTTTTTCGTAGCTTGGACCGTGAAGAGGAGTATAGGTGCTTGGCTGCCGTGAGGAGTTGTTTTCGACTCGTTGTTACGACCCCAGCTCGAAGGGCCACAACACAAGGATTTAAAACACAAGAGAAAACGGTTACAAAAATATTTTATTAAAATATCACCAGAGACTGACATTGAACAAGGGGAAAGGGTGTTGGAAGTACAAGCAAACAAGAAACAAGACAAAACGATCTGGAACCCAAAGAGACCCAAACATTGAGACACGACAGCAGGCGGTTTTGCACTAGGAACCACTGTAACCAACCTTCCCGAATTGAAAACGACGAGATCTCCACATGAGAATGAAACAAGTTCTCCACAAAACAAAACCCCGGTCAATTTGCCTCCAATGTCCTATGCCCATAGATCTCCTCCGTTGTCGCAAGTCTCCGTGTTTACACATAACTACTTCCGGGTATCGCACGAGCACACAAACAAAAGTACTCCACAAAGACGCAAGTAGCTTTCACAAGGGAAAGACTACAACACAGCAAAGTAGCAACCAACCAACAAACAAACAAACAAACAGCTTACTACCTGAAACAAACACCACAATGAAGTGATCTTCAGCAAGCTGGCAATGTGCATGCATTTAACCAAAGGGAAAACGCACCAACCTTGAGCTAGAGATCACCACCAATACATATGCGCTTAGAAAACCCAGCACAGGTGTCTGCAATTTCCAATCACAACTCAGGTGAACAGAGGGAAACTCATTAGCGCACAAAATAATCAAAGGGGCGCACTCATGAGGCGGCATAGGGGCAAACATGTGACCTGCCGTGTCTGATGCAGATGACAAAAAATCGTAATTAGTTGCCAGGAATCAACCACCCCGGCTGGTCCAGGGCTGTCCGGCTGATGTGTAGGGGTTTTTAGGGTCATTGAGTGTGCACTTTATTGCTTGGGGAGGAAACCATCCAAATGTGGATGTGGGAAAGTCTGCGGGGGCCATTTATCATCAGGTTCCGCAGGCAGGGCCATTACGTCCTTCCGAAGGAAGCGTTAGCAGCTAGCCGTGTCCGAAAGACAAAAGTCTACAACAAAGGCCGTTACACCTGCAGAGACCGATGCTACTCGGTCAATCCAGCGCGAGAACAACCGATGTAGTGTTTGGACGTCGGCAGTGGTCGAACCCATATAAAACTGGTAGTCAAGCCGGTTTTGCGCTGAACCATGCTAAATGGGATCAGCGGGGGGATTCACACCGATGCGTGCAGAGCGCCCATTCACACAGTGCACCCCTCCCGTACCCGTGTCTATTGCTCTTTCACGGGGGCTCGATGTTCGTTGGCTTAGATAAATGTGCCTCATACAAGCAATTCACTTTTTTACTAAACAAAATGTAAAAATGAAAAGACACAAGAGCATGTCTTGCAGTATAAGTGTGCAAAGCCTGTCTGAACCCCAGCGCCAGAAGACTAGATGAGGAGTGAGTTATTGGTCACAGTGGAGGCACGTCAAGTGGCGCGTGGAGCAGCTGGAATGGGCCTAGTGTTCCAGCCCAGCCCTGGCGTGGACTCCGGGCAGAGGAACGGAGCGGAGGAACAGACAGGCCTGAGCATGGAGTGGTAGCGTAGCGCAGTTCGACCGCGCGGCCTGGACCGCATTACACGCCTGCAGCAGCGGCGGTCTGCTGGAATTCCGGATGGGGAGCCCGGAGGGGCCACGCTAGATTAACGCAGCGAGCCACAGTGCCTGACAGGCAGTCTGGCCAACAGGCCCGCGGGTAATCCCTCCCAGAGTGGAACCGATGGCCGGCGGCTTCACCGGAGGTCACTTTTCATACTTTTATTGAGGCGGGGCCCAGCAGAGTCGTAAAGCAACAGGCGTGCAATTAAAGCCTCCTGTGTACACCCGGCGATAGGCATTGGGAAAGCCTTCCTCAAATAACAATATATACGAATTTTACGGTTTATGCGCCAGGATGACAGCATTGTAGTCTATACTGGGGGCCAGGGGCGGGAAAGGAGTGAATCCAAACAACACTCAGACAGGGCGCCTACCTCTATGCCAAAACTCCCCAGACCTTCACCCCAGATCAAACCCCCATGCAGCCCGTATCGTTTCAATTCTCAGTGCTGCATTCAGTTCACAGTGACACAAACCCCCAGGCAACCTGTGTTGTTTCAATTCTCAGTGCTGCATTCAATTCACAGTGACACAAACTCCAGGCAAATTGTGATATTAAGACCTTTTGTAAGACTCTTTAAGCTAATGAACCAACCCCTTTTTCTTTCATTCTATTCACTGTGCTCGGAAACTTGCTTTCTTTGCTTTGGTTTTAATTTTATCTGCCACAAGCACCACATAAAACACGGTTTCAGCTTTGTTTCGGATATACAGGATGTGTATATTTAAGATAAATTTGTTGCAGACAGGATGGGCCCAAAATATAACTGGGCAAAGAGTCAAGTTACTGATCGGTCCCTTGATTCTTTTGTAATCAGAGCAAAGGCAACATTGCCTAGATGTTAACGTCAAGATAACCTAGAAAGCACTACTTATTGAGTAAATCCATTTATTTCTCTGTAGGCTGCATCCTTTTTTGAATGTAATCCATTTTTACACCTAATGTTGTCGACTGTGTAATTGTCAGTCCTGGTTTGTGTTTTTATGTTCATGCTCAGGCCCTTGTGCAGAACAAATTCCCTTTGAACAATAAAGGTTTCATTAAGTTTTGTATATGAATAAAAAAACCCAAAATGGTTTGCATAAATAACATAAAAGCATCACAAGTACGAATCCCAGTGGCTTTATAATGGTACCATGCATCTACTCACAAAAGGATATTCAAGTGTGCGTAAGACTTAAGGAACCCCAAAGAGTTGTGGACAAGGCCTGGCCTCCTTAAGAAACTGTTCCACTCCCCTCCCGCTTCTCTCAGTGACGCACACACACTAGGAGAGAGATGCTGCGCCACACCACCTGGCAATAAAACACACTTCTGAAATGTGACCGCCGACGTCAGGTGTGAGCTGTCCGATTCTCCCACCTGTTTGGTGAGTTCGTACCGAATCCGTAATAGAGCGCACCATATGAAGAAATTGTGGGAGAAAAAAAGAGAATCCCTTAAACCGCCTTGCTGGTGGTCACGGCTGTTGCAGGTGCCTCCTGAGGCCGATGGCGGTAATGGCGAACCTCCCTACTGTGAGCAGTGCCACACAAGCATAGCTCTGAGGCTCATGGTGAATAGCAGTAAAAATACCTTTAATTGTTCTTCGAAGGTACACAAAGCCCTTTACATGATAAAAGTATAAAAAGGTCAAATATATTTAAAGAAAAAATAAAAGGTGAATTAAGAAAACAGTGAAATTAGTTATATGAGTTTTTAAAAAATGTGTTTCTCAATGAGATGTAAAAGAAAAAGAGTCAATCTGGTGAATTATTCCAGAAAATCCAAGCCCTTAGCAGAAATGTATTGTCCCCTCTTGTTTTAAAATGTTTTTACTCTTGTGTATTATTTCTTTACTTTCCATAAAGGTGGGAGTAGGGGCGGTGGGGTTGACATAGAGGAGAGGGGCACCCTGCAAAGTATTTCCAAAAAAAGCAGGTGCAGCCCAGGGGCCAGGAGCCAGGCTTCAGGGGCTGTAACACAGTCTCGCGTGTCTAGGGCCCTTTGAGGATACTGTTACTTCCAGACAGCAGGAAAGCAACAGGAAGTCTCCTCACACGCGACGATTCTTTGGAACAAAATTTACAGTCCTTCAGGGACCCCTGCTCACGCCGAGTACATAGGCCCCCCCTGGCCCCCAGCCCACAACCATTTCCTTGCGAGGGCCCCTGCGGGACAGCCAAGACTGGCCCCTGAGCCTAACGGGCCCACAGCCTTGTGGAGCCCTTATTGCTCTTGCAATTTGTGAAGAAGAAATAACCTTCTTCACCCTGCAAAACAACCCTTCCGTCAGAGTTAACCGCTTGAGGAAGGGGCCGAGGGAATGTAGCAGGAACCTTTTGTATTTGACTCCACATACCTGTACACTGTACGGCAAACAGGGCACACCAGCCAGACTTAAACTCAAACCGAGGGGGGGGGGTTGTAATGAGACAAAACAGGAGACCTCGGACACAAGTGCCATTTTACATCCTTGACCATCATAAACACCAAAACAAGCACAGAGGGTCAACTGATTAGGCGCAAGGTTCCCCAAACATCTTTAATTTCTGAATAAAGATTAATTTGGACATTATTCAACACCCACTATATGCTTCAATGCAGTAGCTATCTAACAAACTAGTATATTAAAATGGGACATCACAAACTCTGGATCTTTACCAGGCATGTATTGAGTATGATATAGATAAATTGCAATTATTTTAATATTACAAAGGATGAGCAAATGATCCTTATTCATTATAATATGAAAATATTTTAATATGAAATATCAAATTAAAAATATTCTAAAAAAAAATTTTGTTCACACCTTCACAGACCCGCAGAGGTCCCCAAGCCCTAGTTTGGGAACTAGATCCTAGCTTCGCAAATTCAGAGTTGAAATACTGCTTGTAGATATGAATATGGGGTACAGTACATCTGTCGCCATTTAATCAAGCCATTTATAATAATATTTTTTGTAGAGAGCTTTTCTTATATAGCACTATAAAAATACAAATTAAATAAAACATTTAAAAATCCCTTAAACACTGAATAAAACAGTACAATAGTTACATACATTTGGGAAAAATTGGATTTAAATGACATAGTCAAAAGAGTCAGAGACCTAGATAAATTCAGGCAGATTATTCCACAGAAATAAAGCTGCAAATGCCTTGTACTGTCATTTTACATTTTTAGCTGGGACAGTTACTGACATTTATAGATAATGGCAACTGTTTCAGCTTAACACAAATCTGATGACTAATCCCACACAGAGCAAAGTTACGCACAATACCAGCCGCTCCGATGAGCCAAGAGAGACTAATGTTTGCCGACAGCTGCACAGGTTAATGGACGGGGGGATGGGTTGGGGCACCTCATAACATCAATGATTTCTTCTTTCTCTTTAGCCCTTCCGTCTTCTTGTCCCCAGAGCAATTGAAAGCATCCTTCATTCCTCACTGGCAGGTGCACTCAGTGGGGGTTAGCGGGTTAACTTGTTGCATCCTTAGTTCAGATTATGGTTATGACTGATGCACATTTGGAAGGGGGCGTGGAGTGACCAAACTAAGCATCGGTCTTAAAATAGCTGGCCTGGCGCAGACCAAATGCACTCTTTTCAACATCCCACAGGGCTGCGGGCTGGAGTGTGGAGGCACCCCATTCTCATGACCCCTGACCCCACACACTTCCTGTACCCAGGCCCATGGAGGGTGTGAGGAGGGGCCTGTGCTCCGCGAGCCATGTTGCCTTAGCGACATTCTGAGTCACACTCTGCCAGTCTTGCTGCAGTAGCCACGCTACACGAACTATACTCTGCTAGCCATGCTGCCTTAGCCACGCTTATGCTAGCCACACTCCGCTAGCCACATTCTGAGTCAAGCTCTGCTAACCACACTGTAGTAGCCACACTCTGAGCCACACTATGCTAACCATACTCTGCTAATCATGCTGTCCTAGCCACACTTACGCTAGTCATGCTATGTTAGCAACACTCTGACTGCTATCCATATACTGAGCCATGCTACACTAGCCACACTCTGAGCCAGGCTACAATAGCTACACTCTAATGCAGACAGGATTATCTATGCTCGGAACCACACTGCACAAGACAAACTACACTAGCCATGCTCTCAGCTACACTATGCTAACCAAACTCTGAACAATACTACACAACCTACACTATGCTAGCCCATAGTGCTAGCCACACTCTGAACAATTCTACCCTACCTACACTATGCTAGCCATACACTGACCCTCACACTCTCCTGCACTCAGCCTCATCTCTTCCAGAGTGCCTCTCCAGCTATCGCCACCACCAGAGGCTCACGACTGCATGCTCATGTACACTTTTCAATTCAAAGTTTAAATTCTATTAACTTAAAGAACCCACTCTCTTACTCAATTACAATGGAAACGTAGGCCAGAAAACCTTGGGTACAACTTGTTGAATTGTATTTTAAGCACATAATATGAAATCACAAATAAATAATCAAGTTTTTTCTTCCTCCCTACTTGCCCCAATTTGGAAAAGAGACCATTTTTTATTCAGTCGTGGATGCTTTACAAAATCTGAGTTTGAGTTCAGGTCTTGAAAACTTAATTTGTCTTCAACCTTTTGTGGGACTTTTTCAGCAAGGTTGCATGGATTTAAATGTAATTTTGCCACGGAAAATACTGTATGCCCTTACTTCAATTTTACAATCCAAATATAGTCAGGGCCCCAGTTTCCCAAAAAGATCTTAGAGTAAAGATCATCTTAGGCTATTTTGTTTTTATATTACTTTGTTTGTTTTTTACCGTCATTTGTTGTCTGTTTCTCTCTGTATCTTTATTATCTTTTTTATGTAATGTCAGTAAATTGTAATAATTTTTAAAATTAATAAAGCACAAACACAAAACACTAAGATGATCTTAACTCAAAGATGCTTTTGGGAAACGGGGCCCAGATTTGATGATGAAATATCACTTTAACCAATTCACTCTGATTAATCTGTCAAGCAAAGCAGTTGCATCAGGGTTGAATAAAACGTACACTCTACTGCAGAAGAACATGTGATATTGTGAGGTACAAATAAGATGATTTTTTTCAATACCATTTACACAGCAACTGCATCGCGAAACGCCTATGGCATTTAATATCAAAAAGTGGAGTGAGATCTCCACCTGCTGGCCAGTACATGTGCTGCATGCATCAAATCCTGCTGCGTTAAGCAGGACTTTACTCAGCCACTTAAAAATATGTAGAAATGGGTTCTAACTGTAAGAATTTTGTTCCACTAGAAATTGTTTCAGTGGTCAGGTTAGGAGTTAGAATTGTGACCACACCCCCTCATTATATGTCCTGACAATGGCTGGCTCTCAACAACAGTCAAGTGAAATAGGAAGAGGACCGCACACAGTCTTATTCTTAGTTTTCAATGCTTTTATTCGAACAGCATAAAGCTGGAAGGTACCCGACGTTTCAGCTCATGCTTTCATCAGGGGCAAACAGTTTCTGTCTCAAAAGGGACGTTTTTAAACATTTAGAGCCACCCTCAGGTGCCACGTAGTAATTGCTGGAGGTGTCCTATGAGGTCCAATTCCTCATTTAGACCATGAGGGACCACTGTGTTTAATTTGTGGATCCAGAAGGCCTCACGCTGGAGCAGCTTGAGGTCTACATTGCCTCCTCGTCTAGGACACTTTACCTTCTCTATGCGTTAAAACCTCAGACTGGGTACTGGGTGATTAAAATCAAAAAAGTGCCTGGCTATGGGAGAGTCGGGATCTTTTCGTCTTATGGCACTCTTGTGCTCGGTCACTCTCACTTTAAGTTGTCTTTTGGTTTTGCCTATGTAGGCTAAGTAACAGGGACTCTCAACAACATCCATTCTACCCCCAAGTGATTTAAAAAATCACTGTAAATCAGGGGTTGAGGCACCCAGGTATGTGCGCAGGTCTGAAATGTTTGACTTGATGATTTTTGCAGGGATGGTGTCCAGTTTTAGGTTCTGGTAGGCTGCGAAGCGGTGGCACCCACCGAACGAATAGTAGTAATTACCGCCTTGCTTCCCTGTGATCCACAGTACGTCAATAGGGGGGACACTGCTGACGTCTGCAGGGACCTGGAAACATAAAAGCATGATTTATATAAGTCTTTCTGAATATCTAAAATAGTTCTATTGTTTGTATAGGTAACTTATATTCCAACATTCTACACATACACACACGCACGCACACACACACTAGTGTAACCTGCTGTTAAAATAATCACGAATAAACCGAAACTAAATACAACACACAATCATAAACTATTCTCTTGTGGGATCACAGTATTTGGATAGTTGGCTAAAATACTGAAAAAGAGAAAAGGGTCATAAAGTAACGATAACTTGATCCTATAAAAGGGAAGTATTCAGCTAACGTTAGCACATAACCTTTTTCTTTTTTTAAAACCAAAAAAATCTATCAAAACAAATAATCAAAATGTTTCCAATGTTTTAACTGTCTTTTCCCCTTCTAGTTACCAAGATGAATTAAGTTATTAATTGCACATTGGATCAGTTAAAACTTTTACCTTTATCGTATTCATCAGGCTCCGAACTTTTTGTTCATTAAGTACAGAAGGAATTGGTCGCATGATGACATCTATTGGGACGTTATGGATTTCGTCAATGTTATCCGAATGAATCGAAATAATTTTGTTTTTGTCGTTGTCCATTATTGTCCGCTTGTTAGCCGCAAATTTCCTGAAAGGTAAAATGTTATGTTTTGCGCGAACTGCAACTTTTCGGAACATCATGGAATCTTTTATGTTATGTTATAATGATGTTATGGAATCTGGGGGCAGCAGCCGGACAGAGGTCTTCCGGGTAGCTACTTCCTGTCCATTGCCGATCTAGGATCAGCCAGAGAGGGTCTCTGGATCAGCTTATCCAACGCCACACTCGATGCAGAAACTCATGAATTAAAAGTATGAAACTGATTCAGAGTCAGTGCTCTGGGAGAAGACTCGAAGTCGTAACATCATGGGTATCTCTGTGAAAACAAAAATATTACCGTTTGCGCACTAGCCTACCAAATTAAAAGGGACAGCTGTAGGCTAGGCTACAGTGGGCTACACAGTCAGTTCTCCGTTTCCGTTAGAATGGAACAGTTCTAGTAGGCCTACAGTAAAATGTTTCAGTTGAGGTGGGAGCTGAAAAAAATCAAATATAACAGTTGTATAACAAATTAACAGTAATCCCGGGAATCTGTTTTCGACGATTAAGCTATTTTAGCTAAATGAAGGTTGATGTAGCTAGGCTTTATCCACCAGGTGGTAGCCTAATGTTTCACAGAGACATAACGAAAGGAACACGAAATCATTGGACTGTAGGCTATGCATTTTATTGCTTATGCAAGTTCAGGTGTTCCGTTGTTTTTAATGTATAATGGTAGCCAAAGCAAAAGTGTGAGACCTGTCAGTGCCTGCAACACGGCTATCACATGGAGGGCAAAGCATGGTGTCATAACCTTGTGATAAATAGGCCTACCTATCGATTCATACCCACTATACAAAATAATCAATATTTTGAAGGAAAAAAAACCCCTATAATCGGATTTGATTTTTGCGATGGGCTATTTTTCAAACATTCGTTGTTCAGTATGTGTGTATTAACATGAATAAGAATGAACAATGGAGGCCTACGGAGGGTTTATTTAGTTAATACGATAACGTTAGTCTTACTAATGGAAAAGTTTACTAATTAAAAAATAAAATAAAAAATCACTTGTTTTCTTCGTCCAAACAATAAGCCTACACTCAGACCCGCCTACCCGCGGGTTACGTTCTGTACTTGCAATGTTGGGAGGGATTTCACCTAAGAAATTATGCTATGTGCTACTCTCCTAACTAATTTTTCAGAAATTTAAAGTCTCGATCGATGACGTTTCGGGGTGTTTCACATTGAAAACTAACTTTTAAGATTTTGAATATAGTCTACTGCACGGAAAGCCCACGGGCTCGTTTGATACCTCAGATCCTTGATGACTTACAGCCATTTTATCAACCATGATGTATTTCATACTGTTCCAGCATAATTTACGGCTAAATCTAGTCCCACCCCCTAATTCCCATAGAAATCCATTCAAATGCAGAGACGTTATAGTATCGCTTGTAAGAGTACCAGAACATAAGATATCAAGAGTCTTTTTATGTTGTTGGGTCACACATCAGAAAGTCATGGCATGCAAAGGATATGCAACCAAATATTAAAAATGATTACTTTATTTTATATATAAATGCAGGGGTGCAAATAATTGTGGTACATGTGGTTTTGTTAAAACTAATTATTTCTTGATGAGGAATCTTTTTCTCACAATAAATTAACTTCAATTAAAGGTTGGATTTTTCTAATTTTTTTCAGTGTGAGATAAGCTATTTCACCAACCTTTTTACTCATCTTTACCAGGGGTGCCAATAATAGTGGAGGGCACTGTAAGACCCTCTAGTGAAATTTCAGATTGCTTTTAATGACTTTCCTAATTATTAGAATCAGATGCCAGGATAAATCATTGTAGTTGATATTTAGGAGGAGGGAATTAGTAGCCTACATAATGACAAAAAATAGTATTTTCTGTTAGCTTAGCTGGGTGGCAAAGGCCACTTCTGGGTTCTGAAGGTATCATCTTTCTTGCTAACTCAGTAGCTTGATGTTACTTACTGTCAAGTTTGGAAGGGAATATCAGTGTCGAAGGATGTTGACAAATTGAGCAGCTCTATTTTTTATTTTATTTCCACCAACAAAAAATCAGTCACTAGTGTGAAGTATGTGACTTTGTAGAAGCAAAACAACGTGAAAATAATGCGCCTCAAAATGCTGTGCCACCTAACAAAAAATAGACATCTAAATCAAATTCTTGAAAATTCATCCTTAAAATGTAATTTAAAAGTTGTAGGATCTGATTTGAATAGAAAGCTAACCAGCTGGTTGTATAGGGGATTTAACAATAGTCTAGCTACACATACTGATATTACAAACTCCAATTCCAAAAAAGTTGGGACAGTATGTAAAATGCACATGAAAGCAGAAAGAAGTGATTTGTAAATTCTCTTTTACATGTATTTAATTGAAATTGAAAATATTTAATGTTTTACCATATCAACTTTATTTATTTTTTGTAAATATATGCTAATTTCAAATTTGATGCCGACAACACGTTACAAAAAAGTTGGGACAGGGGCAAAAAAAAAACTGGTTCAAAAAACACCTGTTTGAGCCTCAAACCATCACTCTGCCGCCAGATATGCAGTAGACATGGATGGATCTCTTAAAGGGTTGTTTCTCCTGACTTATTTTTTCAAAGATTTCAATAGAAAAATGAGTCAAGAGAAACAACCCTTACAGTGATCCATCCATATCTACTGCATATCTGGCAGCAGAGTGATGGTTTGAGGCTCGTTTGATACTTCAGACCCTTGATACTTCAGTGCCAATAATTTTTTGATATCCAGTCATGATATCATCACCTGTTTACCTGTGGAATGTTCCAAATGTTTTTGAACTTCCCAGTTTTTTTTTTGCCCCTGGCCCAACTTGTTGGAACGTGTTGCTGGCATCAAATTCTCATCAAAAGGTAAAACATTAAATATATGTTCTTTGTGCTGTTCACAATTATGTAAAAAATAATTTACAAATCACTGCTTTTATCTGCATTTTACATATGTGGTGGATTTAGTAGCGGTGAATCACGCGCATAGGTGAGGGAGATCAGAGACCCTCTTGTACTTGCAGTAGGGTAATCAACTGACCCAGTTGTCCCGACAGTAAATGGTGTTGGGACTCAAGTCCCCTAATGCACTCCTCGGTGCTCCTTTCCCTCGGCTGAACTCCCTTAGGAGACCTAGCTGATTCATCCATGATAATCGGCTTCTTGTACTGTGGTGGATTTAGTAGCGGTGAATCACGCGCATAGGTGAGGGAGATCAGACAAGTCACCTACAAATGTGCGGACCAATAAAGGGGATATAACACGAACACAAAAAAAGGAAAACAGGAACTAATTCCTGACAGCTAAACCGCTAACTGAAATCTACCCAGGAAAAAACTTGGCGAACTCGAATAGCACGAGTGAAGTATGAATCTAAATCTCCCGAACTCAATACTAGAGCCCCAAACAGGAGACTTAGAAAAGCAAATAAAACACCCTCAGAACGTAACTCTAAAACGTCTGAAACAAGGTGAAACAAAACAAAACCACCAAAAGAAAACAATGTCTCGTAGAGAACAGCATGGAAATAAATAGCGCAGAACACTAACAGGGGGAACAGAATCCTATACCTGAATAAAGCTAAGCAAGTCCCTCGTGAACATAAACACGTTAATATCACAAGGTCGCTTAAACCTGGCTATACCTGGCTCAATGTATAAATGAATGACAAAGAAGCACCGGGGAAGTGGAAATGAGGAACATAAATACCCCGCAGGTAGAAGCACAGCTGAACTGAATAACAAGGAAGCAAAAACCTCGGACCGGACCGTGGAAAAAATCCGATAGATTCTAAATCGGGAAAACAGGATGAGAATCGCAGCAGAAAAATAAACAATAACCCACGAACCATGACAACATACTCAAATCAAATCAAATCAAATCAATATTTATTTATATAGCGTATTTCACAACAAGTTGTCACAATGCGCTTCACAGAAAAAACCCAGCCTAAACCCCCACAAGAGCATGCCAGAGGCAACAGTGGCAAGGAAAAACTCCCTGGTGAAATTAGGAAGAAACCTTGGGAGGAACCAGACTCAAGGGGGAAACCCATTCTCCTCAGGTCGGCTCAGGGTCTAGATCTTAATGACCAGCATGGTCAAACTGACTGGCAATATCCATGATAGTGGAAATTGCAGCAGCTAGATGGCAGTCCAGATGTGGCGGCAATGATGATGGGAAAACGGGTGCCGATGGCAACAGGATCGGCTGGTAGCGGTGGTGGGGAGGGAGGGGCAAGCGGCGATGGACAGGAAGCTGGACAGGAAGCTGGACAGCAACTCTCGAGATGCGGGGCATGAGCCCCGCCGGCGGAATGTGGGAGAGAGAGAGAGAGAGAGAGAGAACAGTTAGGGGGGGGGGAGGGGGGGGGGAGGGGGGGGGGTTGGACAAGTACCCCCGCCAGGAGTAACTTATGGCTGCATAGCTATGAAGACAGGGTTTGAGAACCCATCCAGTCATGAGAGAGTAAACAATCCTACCCACCTATCAAGAGCCAGCCCAGGAAGATGGGGTCACAGCTGTTGACAGGTGACAGTAAGGAAAGGATGTCACTCCGCATTACTCTATGACAAAAGGGCTTCTCTGGTCCTGTCTCCGGACTACAACTCATTATAAGCCTGATCATAAAGGTGCGTTTTTAATCTAGACTTAAATATTGAGACTGTGTCTGATTCCCTTATAGATTTTGGAAGGGTGTTCCACAGTAGTGGTGCTCTGTAGGAGAAAGCTCTACCACCCGTCAAGTTTTTAGATATTCTAGGGACTACTAAGTAGCCTGCGTCTTGGGAACGAAGGGATCTTTTCGGCTTATATGGTAAAAGCAGATTACATATATACACTGGTGCAAGTCCATGTAAAGCTTTAAAAGTCAGAAGCAAGACCTTAAAGTCTATCCTATGCTTAATTGGTAGCCAATGAAGTGATGCTAGTACTGGGGTAATATGCTCATATTTCTTTGTTCTCGTTAAAATGCGAGCGGCTGCATTCTGCACAAGCTGGAGATTATTTAGCAACAGCTTAGGACAGCCAGATAGCGGAGCATTACAGTAATCTAGCCTAGACGTAACAAAAGCATGAATCAATTTCTCTGCATCCCCTACTGATAGGAAATGCCTAATTTTAGCTATGTTCCTTAACTGAAAGAAAGCAACTCTAGATATGTTTTTTATGTGCGCGCCAAAGGTTAAATCTGGGTCTATAGTAACACCTAGGTCTTTCACAGCTGAATTTGGAACAACTAAGCAACCATCAATACTTAAAGTGTATGTACACAGTTTCTCCCTTTGTTTTTTAGGACCTAAAACCAGCATTTCGGTTTTTCCTGAGTTTAAGAGCAGGAAATTTGAGAGCATCCAAGCTTTAATATCTGTAATGCAAGCCTCTAATCGAGTAAGTGGTAGTGCTTCGCCGGGTTTCATGGAAATGTATATTTGAGTATCGTCTGCGTAGCAGTGAAAATTTACCCCATGTGCCCGAATAATATCACCAAGGGGTAGCATATATAACGAAAAGAGTACTGGACCTAGCACTGATCCTTGTGGAATACCACATTTCATTATTGAGTAACTGGATACATCATCATTTAATTTAACAAATTGTTTCCTATTGTGTAAGTATGATCTGAACTATGCAAGTGCTTGACCGTTGAGTCCAACACAGCCCTGGAGCCTGTTCAGTAGAATCTCATGATCTATTGTATCAAAAGCTGCACTTAGGTCAAGAAGTACAAGAACAGACACAGCGTTTTGGTCGGCTGATAACAGTAAATCGTTAATAACTTTAACAAGTGCCGTTTCAGTGCTATGGTAGGGTCTAAATCCTGACTGGAATAATTCATGAATATGGTTTGAGCTAAGGTATGCACCAAGTTGCTTCGCAACTGCTTTCTCTAATATTTTGGATAGAAATGGAAGATTTGATATGGGTCTATAGTTTTCCAGTTTGTCAGGTTCGAGGTTTGTTTTTTTCAGTAATGGCTTAATAACCGCCATTTTTAGTGACTCTGGTACATATCCTGTTACTAAAGATGTGTTAATAATTTTTAACATATGCTGGCCAAGTACAGGAAAAAGTTCTTTAGCCAATCTTGTAGGGATTGGGTCGAGTAGACAGGTAGTCGGTTTTGAGGACATAACCAGTTTAGATAGCTCCTCCATGTCGATTGGCGTAAAACAGTTCAGTGCCACTGTTGATATATCTTCCTGTGTTGGCCAAGATCTAGGCTGTTCTTTGAATTTGGGAGGAGTGATGCCTAGGGGAATAGGCAAATTGGAAATCTGGTCTCTAATAGTTTCAATCTTCTGATTGAAAAAATTCATAAAATCATTACTGCTGTAAACGCAGGGATAAGATGAACATTCTGGTGATGGTTTTTTTGTCAATTTGTCCACAGTACTAAACAAAAATTTTGGGTTGCATTTGTTTTGTTCAATTAATTTAGAGAAAAAGGCAGATCTAGCAGATATAAGAGCTTGCTTGTACTGGAGGATGCTATCTTTCCATGCAAGACGAAATACTTCTAGTTTAGTTGACCGCCATTTTCTCTCCAATTTTCTTGTGGACTGCTTCAGGGCACGGGTAGTGTCATTGTACCAGGGAGTACGGTTTTTCCGACAAAACTTTCTTTTTAGAGGGGCAACCACATCAAGGGTGCTTCTGAGAGCTAAACTTAACTGGTTGGTCAATTCATCCAACGATAACTCAGTATTTTCTTGACTTGAAAAGAATGATTCCGGAAGCATATTTGTAAACTTTGAAATGACGTCAGAGTTTAACGACCGGCTGTAATAATGTCTTGTCTCTGATATAAAAGTGGTGGTTACCTTGATTTCAAAAGTAATAAGGAAATGATCGGATAATACAGGGTTATGGGGTGCAATACTAAGATTCATAACATTGATACCAGAGGATAGCACTAAGTCTAGGGTATGGCTATAGTAATGAGTGGGCCCATAGACATTTTGTTTAAAACCAACAGAGTCAATAATATAGGCAAAGGCAGTTCCTAGGGGATCACCCTGTTTGTCCACATGTATGTTGAAGTCACCAACAATTACAACCTTGTCTGCCGAAATAGCAAGGCAGGACAAAAACTCAGCGAATTCTATTAGGAAATCTGAATAGGGCCCAGGTGGTCTGTAAACAGACACTAAGAGAAAGGACTGCATGTTACCCCTTATCTTAGCTAGGTCATGCTGTACACAGTTCATAGAGAGAACTTCAAAGGAAGAGAACGTATTTCCACACTTAGGGGTTAAGCTTAAGGTGGACTGATAGATCGCTGCAACACCACCCCCTCTTCCTGACTGGCGCGATACCTGGGTACTTAAGAAACCTATAGGAGACGCTTCATTAAGTGCGACATATTCACCAGGTCTTAGCCAAGTTTCAGTCAGACACAGTATCTTGAGATTATGATCTGTGATCAATTCGTTTACAAGAATTGCTTTAGGAGCAAGAGATCTGACATTCAGTAGTCCAATTTTTAGAAGTGATTCACAACAGCTGCTAGCAGCAAAATTGTTTAATTTTAGAGTAGCAAGATTATCCGTGTTAATACCACGGTTTGCTTTACGTTTAGCATAGATGCGTGGGGCAGACACAGTCTCAATATAATAAATACTAGTTTCTAGCTCAGATATGTTAGATAATGGGGCGCTGGGATAAGTACTATTGCTAATTACTAGCTCTGAAACGCACCTTGCAGACAACGGCGTTGGGCCATGTGTCTGAGTCACGGGCATTGGGAAACGCACAGGCTCCGATGTAGGATCAGAGGCCTGCTGCCTGGCCGGCGCCCTGATACGGTGTCAGGATCTGGCCTTACTAAGACTAGCATCTAAGTTTTTTGCTAGGACAAGAGAACCTCTCCAGCTCGGGTGGAGTCCGTCTCTCTTCAGTAGGCCAGGCTTTCTCCAGAAATTAGGCCAATTATTAACGAACCCTATGCCACTAGATGAGCACCACTCAGACAGCCAGCGATTTAGTAACGTAAGTCTACTGTTGACCTCGTCACTCCTACGAACTGGGAGCGGGCCAGAGAATATTACTTCCCGACACATCTTTTTAGCCACTGCGCACACCGAAACAAAGTTATTTTTAGTGACCTCCGATTGCCTCAATCGGACATCATTTGTGCCGACGTGGATAACAATTTTGGAGTATTTACATTTACTTTTAGCCAGCACTCTCAAACTAGCCTCAACATCGGTAGCTCTGGCACCAGGCATACACTGCACTATGGTCGCTGGTGTCGCTACACTCATGTTTCTTAAAATACTATCCCCTATGATCAGGGCTTTCTCAGTAGGTGTGTTACTGAGTGGAGAATATCGGTTTGAAACATGAGTAGGGTGGTGCTCGGCGGCTCTGAGCCGACAGCTATGTTTCTTTTGCACCGTGACAAAATTGTCCCGCAGTGAGGACTCTGACGGGGGAGAGATACTCGTAATTAAACTGGCATCCGGCTCAGGTAAAAGGGAGTCGAGCAAACTCTCACTATCCTGGATCTGATATAATGTCCGGATGCGGGCCTCTAACTCAGCTATTTTCCGTTCCAATTTTAAATTAAGCTCACATTTTGGACATATACCATTACTGGTAATATTGGCAACGGAACTAAGGCTAAACATGGAACACACAGCACAGGGAACACTTGGCGTGGAAGCCATAATGTGCGTTAACCGTATTTACCGTATTTATCCTCGGCTGTTGTTTAGATTCTCCGGGTCTGGATGTGATCAGCTTCGGAGAGGTATTCACAAAAGAGTGAGAGTCCCAACTTTTTTGGAATTGGGGTTTGTACAAGAGCATCCAGACTAAAACCTAGCATATTGTCACTAACTTTGCAACACTCTTGTGGTTAAGTTTCAACAAGGTCATCATAAGCTTGTTGCAACTTTATTAGCCCTGAATTTGATGTGAAGTTTACATTCATTCATCAGCGTGTAGGGCTGTGGTTAGACAGGCCACGGTTTAGCGCAGACTTTACACACATTCTCACCGTCCAGAGCTTGGTAGTTCAAGGCTTGCCACTATGTTTTATAATTCAGCTTATTTTGTTTCAGTCATTAGTATTCAGGTGTATTTCTCCTCCTGTTTCACTTTGTTACCATATGATGAATGGTACATCTCAGCCATTGTGCATTGTAATGTAACAGCAGTGTTTTTTTCAGATGGCTAATATAGCACAGTTTCTTAGGACAACTCAGAAACTGAAGCTCAGTGTTGAAAGCAATTGTAGTCATGTTATAAAAGTATATATTTATATTTATTTGTATAGTTTCTGTTAGTCCCAAATTAGAGAATGAAGTATGTGTAATATTTCCTAAGAAGAAGAAAAAGAAAAAACAGGATTGTTTTTTTTTTAAGTTAACCCCAAGGGAAAGGTAACAGGCTGGATGTACAAAACCAGCCACACATCAAGTTTGAACACTCTAAATTATCACATCACTGTCTACCTTCTTTTATTGTTTCACTGATCTGAAGTGAATAGTGATTGGCTAGATGAGGTTCCTGCTACATTTATTTTGCCTGTCCATGCCCTATAGCTCACATGAAGGAAGAAAATGCTCAGCTATAGAGTTTTTCGATGCAGCCACTGGTTCCTGTGGGGGTGGTATAAAAGTTATTGGTGTATCCAGGCAACCCCTTTCCCTGGAATATTTTTCCTGTTTTCTCATGCAATTGTCCAAGAGGTATTTTAAATTGATCCCCATGCACAGTTGTCTTTTTATGAAACTGTTTCATCAAGACAAAGTTTCCTTACCACTCTAAGGCAGTATGCCTGAAAGAAGGTCAGAAGCTTAGCGCATGCAAATCCCAGAGTGATCGCATAAAGCAGGGGTTCTCTAGACGGGGTCTGTGGAGAACTCCCAGAGGGTCCTCAGAAAACCTGATAAAATATTTTCCCTTTTGAATATTTTGTTTGTATATTTATTTCATAAAGTAAAAATTCTGGGCATTCAGATACAATACAATATTTGGCTTACATCTCCTTCATTTTATTGTGATCCTTGTAATTATTCAACATTTAATCTGTAGCCTACTAAATAGCTAAGTAGTCTGACTTAATTCCTTGACATGATAATATCATAATTTTGATACAACACCATGTACAAGTGAATGAAATAAATACTGCACTGCTGTTTTTGGTTCAAGATGAAGGTGTCAAACTAGACATTTTATTGTGGCAAGGGTGCACGTTTAGTGGTTTTGAGATTAAAAATGTATATCAGGGTACCTATCACTATGACAGTGTACGAGAAAATGGTGGCAGGAACCATCCAAGCTTTCAAGCATGCAGACGACAATAACAAGTACCATGTAAGAATGCATTGAGATGGACCCTTTGAGTTCACTGCTGTTTACCAAATTCACTGGCTTAAATATCCTTGTATCATCGGAAGTTGAGTGAGTTAAATTGTACAATTTACAGAGTAGTTTAACATAACTTAATCATTTGTCATTTTAGTCATTAAGTCTTAAATTTGAATTCCTCTGGCATTGTTCTGTCAACTTGTCAGACAAGGGAACAAGCTATATTTATACCTCTGTCTTAGAGTGACAACGTGCTTTTAAAGTGCTAATTATTTCGACTGAGATTTTCCGTCTTTAAGCTAACAGCGGTGCGAGATCAAGGCATTCATATTTCTGACAGGCTTTATTAATGGTACTGGGACAAGCTGTGAGAACTCATTATGCAGCTGAATCTATTTCTGAAATCTTGCCTTCCGAGGGTAATTTATCACTGTTGGCCTTCCCTGACCAGACCACAGCAATTATTTGCAATATTGCAAATGTGCACCTAAGCCCTGCACAATAAGACACTTCGCATGAAAATCAAAGCAGGCACATGTTTGCAGACACACACACACACACACACACACACACAAACAATAGCTAAACATTTTATCTTTTCTAGAACATCCGCAAGAAACCGCCCTTACAAAAATATAGGCCGTCCAGCAAATTTGCGGCAAACCTTTGGCATTGTTACCACAGGTTTGCAGCAAACTCATATTTTCACATGCGAATTAGCTTTGTGGGAACTGCCATTCACTTCTGGCAAAGTTTTTAGTTTGCCACTACTGGCAAACTCTAACAAACCTCTGCCAACATTTTGTGGTAAACTATTTATTTTGCAGCAAATGCGCTACATAGTAGCTGCGAGTTTGCAGCAAACTATCAAGTTTTGTAAGGGCGAGTGATGTTATGTAGCCCATCAGAAAAGAGTGGTGTTTGTAATACCTTGCCCAGACTGAGGAAAGTTTTTTATTGGTGTTAAAGGGGGTCCTTTAAAGCAGTGTGACACAATATTATAGTATATGTGGCACTATACACTATAATCAGTCCTGGCTATGTCCAGTTGAAATTTTGCCTTACATTTTTTAAAGCTATTAAATAAATGATCATTTATCTTACCTTCGAATCACTAAACGGTAAAAAAAAATACAAATCTTCAAAAAAAAAAAAGCAAAGAAGAGTAGGCTATAGAGGCAGAAAGATATCTTTTGACGCAACTCCAGCTAGACCTGTTAAAGATCCAGAGGAAGGTCAGTTATTCCACATAGGCCTGTTACAGACCTGCCTGATAAAGAGTTTGGTCAGTTAGGCTACTCCAGGTAGCCCTTTCACATACCCGCTTGATAAAAATAAAGGTCAGTTACTCCACGTAGACTTATTACAGACTTGTTGCAGACCCGCCCGATAAAGAAGGTCAGTTTCTCCAGGTACGCCTGTTAAAGACCCACTTGATATGATGTATTGTTGAATGGAGGACTGGTAATATGGATTGAACAGACAAGAGAACAGGGTCGGTCACTGTTGGGCAGGTCAGAGTCAGACAAATATACTGTCTTCTGTTGGTTCATAATATTTAATTCCTCATTTAATTCATTATTATTATTTCTAATTTTTTATCTATTTATTTGCGTATAGTTACGATGAAGCAGAATAGTCAAATGGCCAGAATTTGAAAAAGGGGTAAGATGGTTTTTGTACTACACCTGTGAGAATAAGTTTTGACGGCTAGCT
Organism: Ilyophis sp. 1 JC-2022; assembly: GCA_022702515.1. NCBI lineage: Eukaryota > Metazoa > Chordata > Actinopteri > Anguilliformes > Synaphobranchidae > Ilyophis > Ilyophis sp. 1 JC-2022. The sequence goes on along the minus strand of CM040402.1, from coordinate 23,870,261 downwards.
AAAAACTAAAAATACAGCGAATGAGTCATCCGTGGAGGGTGCGACAGATTCAGTGTGTCAGCTTGGTGTGAGATGCGTTTTGTCGACGTGCTGTTTCAGAGGCGCTGACTGGAGCCGCGAATCAGGAAGACATTCTGCAAACTCATAATGAACATTGCTTTAACCCTATTGTGGTAGGCTATACCTATATTTGAAGCTCTTCATCGTAGCAGTTTCTCGCCTTATAAATCAAAGGAAGGCGTGTTTTAATGCCAGTGTGATAGACTCGATACCAGAGACCAATTAACGTTGACAGGAAAGATAGCGATCTCTTCTGACAGCCCAACCCAGCACGCACTGCGAGTTCTTGATTAAACAGATGGAAATAAGGCAACGAAAAATACCATTAGCTGTTTATTGCAACTTTGCTTATTTCAATGGATTTCTCTTTTTTAAAAGGGTGAATATTTGTTTGCCCTTAAAAATTACATAGTTAATTGTCTGCTGGGCTTTGGAACGTCAACGTGGCTACCGTTGTTGGAGTACTGTTGGACTATCTGAGCATTAATGCAAAGTTAAGCGCAGAATTTTTTTGAGATGTATCTTTTTTTGACAGTACTTCAAACGGAAAGCATACAGGGGGACCCTGCTGCCAAGCAAGTGTGTTGGAAACAGATGGGTTTTGCATAAACGACACAAACATCAAAAACAGCGAGGTAAAGAGCTTGGCAGTCACAGTTGATTAAATAGCGAAGAATTGAAGCGCCTTAATGAGCGGGTTTTCTGTTTTCTGAAAAAAAATATGTGGTGTAAGTTCTCCGCCCAAACTGTCAGCTTTGAACACGCTGTTCGTCAGTTAAACGCCCTTGTCATGGATTCAACGAGACCACATTCCTTTCAGAAATGAAGAAATCAAACCCAGCCCATGCACGGTAGAAAAGCAAGTTACACAGCACAGGACATAAACAGTTTATATCAGACATAGGCCTACTCTTTTCGGCTTTTAATGTGCAGGTATCAATGAAATAATATTCTTTGCTTTGTAACAAATTGAGTGGACATGCATTGTTTAATGAGAGCTTTCTACGAATCGTGTTTCTGTGGATCTAAGGGCCCTATCCCATGGTAGCTATTGGAGCATATTAGACACCTGAATGCTCTTGTCGTTTCCCACCCATATCGAATAATAAAGCAACCACAACTCTTATTTTTTCTTTTAAAAGTTTTTATTTAGTTCTGATTATATTGTCATATAGTCACGCAGATCAGGAGGGGTGCGTGTTGTAGTAGGCTATTGCTGGTTGTTGTTAATGCCTGCCAGTGAAACTGGACTTTTCCCCATTCAATTAAATTTTTCTTTGGACATGCAAGAGCCCTTGCGCACCCTGCACAGAAAAAATGCCGGTGTAACTCTAACACTGCTGGTGTACATTTAACACCCTAGAGTGTATGAGACAGCGCTCATATAAACACTTTACGGTGTTAAATATACACCACCATTTTTGCTGTGTGTCTAATACTAGGTTAATCCACTGCTTTTCAGTCCAAAGTTTTAATTTCCGCCGTTAATAAAACCAACAAACAAAAAACGCAGAAAAGACAGAACGCATCATTCGTTTTAACAGGCGGTCGTCAATGCGCCCTATATAGGCCTACTTAATCGGTTTCAAATTGAACCCGAGGTCATCAAGGACACTGGCGTGCTTGAATGCTCGGATAGTGCCCGCTGGGGTATCGCCAATTATCGTCCTCTTTAAGAAGTTAAGGTGTGGAAAAGCGCATCGACTAACAAGCAAGATGCCTATTATTATTACATATAGACGAGTCTGTAATGCAAATGCAGAGCTTTTGCCAAACAAATTCCAGCCCTAGGGTTTTTGTGGTTCCAAAGCGCTAGTCCAACATAAAACACACCCACCGCTTATGGCCCTGTCACACTATTGCGTATGAGAGAAACGTATGAGTTGCGGATGTAAATTCATGAAATAATTTTCATACGCGCAAAAAGCCGTTGAAAATAAAGAATTTTTCGGATACTTACCGTATTGAACCTATGAGTAGCGTATGAGTAGCGTATCGCCAGCGTATGGCTAGCGTAATGTACGTATGGCTAGCGTATGAGTAGAGTATGAACTGCGCGTGTCCAGCGTACCGCTATCACGTGACAAAGTGCCAATATAACCATCGGCCTTTCCACATTCTCTTTCTCGGTTCTCAGGATGGGGAACGCAACACACCACCACAACCAGGAAAGAAGTATTGACTCGTTAATGACTGTAGGCTATTACTCAGAGGGTATGCAACATGGTTGAAAAGGACATGATGACGGTGAGGGATTTCGAGAGCTAATAAAACAGGCTGGGCACACGACTCACTCCAGACCACGTAGATATGCTTAAATGTTCTTGAATAAAAATAAGTAGGTCTATCTAGTATGCATATGAGGAGCCTATTCAAAACATAATAGCCTATGTTTTAAGTTGACTGTTCTATGCTAGGTCTACTAGTTTAACTGTCGCCTTTCAATTTCAAGAGCGATTATGTTCATGCTGCAAGTGCCTAGCGGAGCAACGGTTTCGCTTGCTACAGATGAGACCGAGCGCAATTTCTTTTCTGTTAAAGTAGCCTATACACGCCTTCTTATTCTATTTTTGTTATGCTACAATAATGCCTGTTTCTCAAATGTTACAATAAATATTTGATTGATGAATATAACATGCATTTTGTATTCTGTCTATCATAAGCTATATTTAGCTTTTATGTTATCAATTAATCGACGATTTTTTGTTAAGGTTAACAACTATCGATTAAGGAAATTCCTTAATATTTGCATCCCTACTATGTACCATTATTACCATTATTATCATGTGGCATTATTAATGATCAGTTGATCATATGAATAAACGTTTTTTAAACTTACTTCTGGTGTTTTTCATACTTTTATAATACATCAAATGATGTGTAATTTATAAGTACCCCTGACCCATAGAATAATAAACTGCATTTTACACTTGACTTTAAACTATACAATTGTTCTAAATCATCCTGTCTTGCCATGGAACTGCACCTGCATCTGAGTTGACCCAGTGCTTCAGGAGGTTCCTCTGCTTCTTTCAATCGTCAGGCATACGCCAAGATGTCTATATACGTTGCAGATACGTCAGACATACGTTAGAAGTACGTTACTCATGCGCTATCAATGCGCTATCAATACGCTAGCTGTACGGTACACCTTCATGTCAGCGTATGTCATCGTATGACCAGCGTACTCGACCTATGAGTAACGTACCTCTAGCGTAATTCTAGCGTATTCAGCGTATGCCTAGCGTATGTTTAGCGTATAAACCATACGTCCGAACACGCACAAAATTTTTGAGCATGCTTAAAAAACTTTTGGTGCCTCGCCGTATGCCAGCGTATGCCACCGAATGCGACCGTGCTTGAAACGTATACAACCTATGCCTAACGTACCCCTAGCGTATGTCAGCGTATATCAGCGTATGAGTGATATTTTTAATACGCTGGCATACGCTAGTACGAAACGCTATAGTGTGACAGGGCCTTTAAACTTGAATTGTGCATGTGCAGTGGCCAGCCCTGCTGCAGTGTTTTGCTGTCAATCGACCCAGGAATGTGCGTGACACAACCCCCTCCGAATCAGGATCCATCTTTATTGCTCACAGCATGCCTAGAAGTGTCTGTCCAGCTTTCTTTCGGTGACCTACGGAACCGTTAATGTTCTACCCAGATCCACACCGACTCCATAAACTCAGAGTTCCAAATTATGGTCCCAAGATGAGAGCTCAACCCCCATCTGTGAATTTCTGATCATAAATCGAGTGACAATACAGCACATGACCAGCTGTGTGCTTCTATTTTTTTCCAGCCTGTCTGCCTAGGTCAGGGGTAGGCAACCCTGGTCCTAGAGAGCTGCAGGGTCTGCTGGTTTTTGTTTTCACCTTAAACACAGCAACTAATTAGACCAAAGAAACCAGGTGAGGTGAGTTAACTGTGTAATCAACTGCTCTAATTGACCAATTAAGTGGTGAGTAACAACAAAAACCAGGCCTAGGTGAACAAAAGGTGAATATACAAAATGTATCTTGTTACCCAAACTGCGTTAATATCTTTGGTCATTACTGCATGCAGAGGTCGTGTTAATAATTTAACAGAGTTTAGATAAATATAGACAATACCGCAAATAGGTGCACTTTGGAATATAAAGAATAAGAAGTGTCGGATTTAGCTGTCACGGCATTTCCAGTGTCCTTGTGAAGTCCTGAGATACAAGCCATTCGGCCAACAGAGGGCGCTCCAATCAAAGCATGGCTCCACAGTACTGTTGGAGTGAAATCTTGACTGCATTGGTTTAAATATCATGCATTGATGTAGCTGTAGCCCCCTCTTCCATCAACCAATTAAGACATAACTTAATCATTTTAACTTATGTGCGCATTGAAACTTAAAAACGTCATTATCAGCTCATTAGGTCAATAATATAATTCATATTAGTCATAACAGTCAATGTAAGCACTCTGAAAAACAACAAAACATGTATATATACAATATATAAAATTCAGGTATATATTACATTGCAGCATTTTAATTTAATTACTTGCTTTTTTTCCTAAAGATTTCTCATTATAATCACACACAAATGCACCAAAGTGTTTGCAAGAGGAAGTAACATGATAAAGGTGGTGAGAAACCCAACTCCAGAGATGGCATTACACCTCATTTGATTGGTACCTTTTCTCCAGCAAAGTATTAAAGTATGACAGCAATGCTGTTAAACTGTTAATATGTTAGGGAGGAGAAAAGCTGCAGATGAGGACAGGAGAGGTCATTGGCCATCTTGGCAGTGGTTTAGATGGATAGTTCAAGGCTACTGAAATGAGTTAACAGTGCCCTCTGTACTTCTGTACATATGTAGGCTACATAGACAGGAGTTTTATTTGAGATCAACCAATTTTAAGAAATATACTGAAGTATAAAAAAAAAAAATTCTTTCTGAAGTCTTCAGTATTATAGGCATTGATTAGTTTCAACAAAACTGTATAACGGTTTGATGAATTAGACACAGTGAAGTGGCTGCTACGTCTTATGGATGTTCATAATAATCACATACGCCAATCAAGAAAGGGAGAGGAAAGAGTAGCTTGATGGTTGAAGGAGAAATAGGCACATTTACCAAGTAAGAGATATTGATGTGCAGATTCAACTCTGTGTCAGTATATTGGATCCAGCGCCCAAATGGGTTTTACATGTTATTTTCAAACCCCCATCGCATTGGAGAAAAGTGGTTTAATATTACTCAACAGCCAGGAGTGTACTGCTCATAGTATCCTTCTCAAAATTAAAAAAAGCCTTAAACTAATTATCGTTCGATTGCGAATAGTACACTACATGCATGATTTTCAGAGTATGAAAAAGTTTCCCAGCCATGTTTTGCTATGGCTAGGTGGGTCAATACGCATTAACATTGTGAGCACTGAGTCTGTTCATTTATTCCACTGAAATGAACAGATTCAAAAAATGAGAGAGAGAGGGGATGGGAGGAGAGAAGAAAAGAGGAGAGAGGCAGAGACATAAAGACAGAAGAAGAGGGAGAGATTGGTGAGACTGTTACATATTTAAGATTTGTACATTAGGGCTCCTGTGTATTTACAGCACAGCTTGAGTTCAAGTCAAATGTTGACTGAGCAGATCGAGAGTCAACAGATCAGATACATATCGAAGGCCAATTGAACTATTCTAGATGCAGGGCTGTAAATGCTTTGAATCAATATGGAAGCGTCACAGGTATAACCATCTCAGGCGCAGGGGTAACCTGCTGCGGATTGTTATCGGATGGATCTGAGGCCGCAACCTCCCAGCTATCCAAATAGCAATTTAAAAAATTGACGTTTTGTTTAGGTTGTGGAATGTTGTGAAAAGGTTTCTGACTTGAGTTTTTCCACAAGCTTATCTTTAAAATATTTTCCCACATAAAAAAAAAAACAACTGTTTTTAACATAGCAGCAAAATTTGTCCGTTGGGAGCGGTTTAAAAAAGAAACATCGTAAAAATTATTGCTACAATATTGTTGTCCAAAACAATGTTATGTGACCTTACTGCGACATTGTGCTGCAATAGTGTTTTGCACTGGGTTGGATTTGAGCCGGGCTCAATCTGCAGCGACTGCCAATGTGAGATGGCACCCGGCTTCCTGTGAAAGGACTGGAAGGCGATTGTTGAAGAACTGCAGACTGTTTCTCTCACACTTGCATTTTCCAAGCATCGTTCATCACAACGTGTTGTCACTAAACACATTCCCCAAGTGGCATAAACTGAGTTATCGGTGTATGTGTGAATCTGGCCTTGTGTAACCTCACCTAAGCAATTCGCGAAGCAAATAAAAGCCCATGTATTTATTTATTTTTTTACCATAGCTGTGATATTCTTGGTACGTAATGATAACTTGTACTATTTTTGTTGTGATATTGTCTGCTGTACATTTTTTTGTGATTTACTGTGTAACTGTGGTGGTTTTTCCACAAAGATAGTGTGCAGTTGCATAGTTTCACTGTTTGATTTATGATTATAATGTAATTGTACCCTATCAAATACTACTACCATACAATAACTTCTCATTTTTCAGTTTATGAGACCCAGAGTCAGTCTAACCTGTTTGTTATATATATATATGAAACATAATTGAACTGTCAGGCACTTATTTAATATTCATATTTAATGTTTCTTACACAATGTTGTGCTGAGTGAAAAATTATCTTTGCTGAAATCCATCACAAACTGTGCTGTAAAAAGGGACCTCAGATTTACAAAACTTCCAGTCTAGTTCTGACATCAATAATATTACTCCTGAATCACATACATTTGTCTACACGTGTCTTCACAATATTTTAGCTCCAGATTTGTTGAGTTGATTCTCCTCTGTAAATTGTATTCAAACGGTGTGGCGCTGGCTGATGCTTTACTTTATGGGTCTGATTTACTAAGACCTTTAGCATGTGGAAAACCTTTTAGCACATGCAGGCCGTCATGAAGCTGTTTTAATGTAACCTCTTTTGATTTATGCTCAGTACGTTCTGCTGTACTATCCAGATATTGTTTGCCTTTTCTTGCTTCAACATGAGGTCTTCTATTACACCCATATTTTTCACATTAAGCACTCTAGTTTAGCTTTGTCTTAAATTAACCACCCCCACCTCTTACGGTAACATTTTTGTGTGACTTGGTGTTGCTGTCATAATTGTGCATGAAAAGTGCTAAATATAATTACTGCTATTGTTGGTATTAGTGTGACATTGATCATGAGACAAAATACCAGCTATATTTCAAATAATAAATTCCTGCATATAGTATTATTCAGGGCAATTTTAGGCAAGACAAAGGATTCGGATTGAGTACGCTATGTAACTTTCCCCAAACTCTGAACCAAAAGTATTCCACTGACTTAACTTTGAGTGAGTCCCTTCTGTGAACTAACACTCATGATCATTAGCATTCGTTCAGAGCGCTCCTTTGATTTCCTGACTTCAGAAGCACAACGTTCTCAGCATAAACACCGTGCAATGAGAAACTCATGTATCCTTTGGCTCTTAAGTTATAAAATATCCTAACTTTCAAGAAAAGAAAGCAATAAGAAAGCAAGACCTGAAAATTAATCGGAGTGAAAGTTATGCTTTCAATTTTGGAACAAAATTCCAAAAGGCCTTTCAATGTGACCATATTTCATAAAACAAGAAACAGGCAACACAAATTGTCACAAATTACCATCATCCCAAGGCAGTGTGCATTTTGCAGTTATTGTATAGTGTTCTTATTATGAATATTAATGTTACATGTGTCACATCCATTTATATCATAGTTTTTGTTGCAGAACCTCAGTGTTGAATGTGCGCATTGAAGAACTGGTAAAATGGACAGTCGTTGATGTAGTTCATGTACACATTTGTACCAGTCTCTCTATTAGCTGTAAATTATACTGATGAATGCATATTCTACAAAGCCAAACCTGCTCCTCCCCAGTAGCTCATTATACAGTTTCTATACCGGCTGGAGGACGCTGAAGGACACCGTCAATTGAATTCAGGTCTTGTATATTCCCAGGAAACTAATCTAGAGGAGCCCAGAGTAAAAATCCCCCATCCACTCCCATGATTAATTTTTATTTTCTCCCATATTTATTTTTTTTGCTCATTTTTTGAGTCATGGTGAAAAGACTTTAAGATGAGTTCCAGCATAAAATCAATGTTCCATTAAAATTTAATGTCAAAGTATGGCTTAATAGCATTGGAGCAGATGCTTCCGTCTCTCTCTCAGTAACTCTTACACAACATATTTCTCTTTTGTCTCATTTTCGCAGCGTCCTTATTTGTTTGTTGATGGTGGTGGCGTCATCATAAGTGACATTCGATGGGTTGGGAGAATATTACCTGTTCACAGTTATATACTATGAAAGTAGAATAGCAACTCAAATTGCATATGCGGTGTATTATCTTCAGACTCTCTAATCCCATTGCAGTTGGGTCAGGTACCCTGCTACTATGGCCGTGTCCTGTCAGGGAACTGAATATTATCTTCAGACTCTCTAATCCCATTGCAGTTGGGTCAGGTACCCTGCTACAATGGCCGTGTCCTGTCAGGGAACTGAAACCAAAACCTCTGAGTTACAAACCCTTTTAGGCTTTAATTCAGACATGAATCCGTCTTTAATTCAGACATGAATCCGTCTTTAATTCAGGAAAGGCTCATTTCTCTCAACAAAGATGGAGGTCGTTTTTTTTTCTTTTTCCCCCCCCTTTTTTTACTCCACCCTGAAAGCAAGGCCAGCCAATCGGAGGTCTCATGCTGTGACATTGTAACAACTGTAACACGCTTCCTTTAGGTATTGTGTGACAAATGTTGTTGGTGCATAGACGACTACGAGGTATGAAGGCAAAAGACCATGAGTAAAAGCAGAAAAGTTACCTGTTGTCTATGAGTTTCAAGGGGCTCTGTAAACCAGGTCAAATTATGTCAAATTACATTCATTTACTGTAAGAGGTCATAAATACCAAATAAATTATGCCTTTTATCCAAAATGACCATTTAACAATACAAGGGCAAAGAGGTAAATGATACTTAATCACCTGACAGGTTTCTTCTCGGAAATATTAAAACACAAGAGCCATGTTTTACTTGTGCTATTGTTTTATTATTATTGTTATATTGTCATCATTATTAATTGTAGCAGAATAACGGAAATGAAAACACCCTTCTGCAATCATGGCTTAGGTTTCTTCACACTTGGTGGAATTTGGAGAGAAAGAGAAAGAGAGAGAGAGAGAGAGAGAGAGAGAGAGAGAGAGAGAGAGAGAGAGAGAGAGAGAGAGAGAGAGCGAGAGAGAGCAAGAGAGAAAGAGAGAGAGAGAGAGCAAAAGTGTCAATCTGAATCTATACTTTGAGAGGCATATGGAGGGTCTCATGCAGCCCACCATATGCTGAAGGCTTTTGTTATGGAAATTGTACTTTTTTTTGGCACTTATCATCATTGCGCAGCCAAGCTGGGCATATAAACAAAAGAGGAAAGAAAAGAGAACATGAAGAGAGCGCTCAGAAAACACTGAGTCACACCGCTAAATGTGAACTGTTGGTGGTAACCTACAGATGCATTTGAATTACTTGTCCCTGATTTGCATTATCACCCAGACTGCAACTGGTACCTGTATTTATCTGCATTGCAAAAAAGAAAAGAAAAAGCAATATAACAAAACAAAAAGAATAGAAGTTAAACCACATTTTTTTTACATGCATTGTATTATTGCTGTGGTAATATATACATTTATTTACATGGTAGATTTAAAGAGGAACAATGTTGATCGATCGTGATTTACCAGACCCAATCTCGACGCGATGAGAATGTGTAATAGAACATTGTCTTGTGTTTAATTCCATCCTCCATTTATGTTGTAAACCACCAGACCACAGAACTGCAGTAGAAATGGAAGAGCTACTCCCAATCTGCGAGACTAGGACTAGCTGTTCTAGTTCTGTTGCAGTCAGTGGTTTTGTGATTTCAACCCCTACTCATGTTGCAGCTCATGACCCATCATGTGCAAGGAATATATCACTGTTTGAAAAGCCCTGTTTGGTTGAAATAGCACTTTTTAAAAAACTAAAAAAACAAGATTTTGTTTTTCCGTAAAGTTTCTTACTCTTGACAAGACGTGCAACTGGGCAACATTTTCACAATCGCCACAATTCCCACAATTTTTCATAGTAATTTGTGATCAGAAGGTGAAGAATCACTGTTTGAGAATGAATTTTACCTAAGTGCATGTTTCTGACAATAGGTGGCTTTGGTTCTGTGTTGACCAAATAAGTGAAATGAAGCATTCAGCTACATTTACGACAGATGGCTTTGCCTGGTTCTAAACCTAAAATCTAAACCTGTTTGTTTAACAGACCGCACCCACTTATGTAAAAATCATCTGGGATCAGAACGGGTTGATTGTGGTGCGTCGACACTGATGCCTGATACGACCACCCTGTGACAGTGAAATCCAGCAAAATGTGTTAAAGGGGGGTTAGGGATGGGGGGGGGGGGGGAGCAGGGACTAGGACAACCCAGGGGGTGAATCCATAACGATCCCAGGTCATTCTGAGCAGAGCTGTGCCGGTAGCCATTAGCGTGATTGTGTCCCTCCCCATTAGAATATGCAGAGAGCTGATGGTGCATTTGCCTGCTGCTGCGTGACCTTCCTGCGGAGGTCGTTCCGTGACGCAGTCGCCCGTTCTCCCCGCCTGCAGTCTGTTCCCAGAGAACCCAAACACCTGTTCCCTTCCTGCGCCATCCCTCTATCATTCCTCGTCCTTCTAATTTTGGTCACCGCTTCGCCGGGAGTCTGAACGACGCAATTTTAATATGCACATCAAAAGGAACGTGCACACACTACGATAATGACGGGTAGCATTTGGTTCCTTTCACAACCATATTCGCCTGAATCAATTAAAATAAAATAAAAAATATTGTTTTACTTAATAGCTTTCATCACCGCGGTTTCACTATTTAGATATTGAGATTAATTTTGAAATTATTGATAATTCATAATTATGAATGGATTTTAGCTGCTCAAAAAGTTAAGCCTATAATTCCTTTGTTCTCTTATTGCAATGCAATAGAGATACAAGTTTGGGGTTTGAATAACAGCAGCTTGGGCCATTCTGATGAAGTAAAAGCAAGTTCATCATAACCAGTGAATGCATCAGAAAAGTCCTGTGGGTAATTTTATTGTTCTGCATATTTAGAGTGCAAGTATCCTGGGATACGACTGAGAGCTTGAAAGAAAACAGTTTTCCAACAGTGAATTGTACTCAGTCAACACCAATCGTTATAAATAATTTATTGCACTCTGCAGTTTGCAGCCATATTTGTAATATAATTTGATTACTCCAGATAATTAGTGCAAGTTATTATAAAGAAGAAAATAAAATAAAAATGTATCATCAAGGAGGAGGCGGGCTGTCTCACTAGTACACCGGCTACACAAAGTTATTATTGTGTTATTATTTTATTGGGTAAACCACACCTGCATGAGGAAGTATCTCTTGAGGAGGACGGTCAATCCATTGAGAGTTACATTCTGTTTGCAGTTATACGAGAACAGATTTGGTGTGATTATCATAAAAAAATCTACTTTTGTGTTCTATTTTGTTCAGGCACGAACCGTGGCCTTTTTCAGATTTTATGTTAAAAAAAAAAAAACCCTATTAGGTGGTACTGTCATCTCCGCTCGATTGTGACAACCTCTCAAAGGCAAAGTCTCAATGCAATAAGTTACCGAAGCTCCCGCCACCACACAGGCCACACCTGCCATTGCAGGCTTAGGGACACTAAGATGCTCTGACTGGGCATATTCAGCATTTCTTAAGTGGAAGCCTCCCTGTTGTCTTCACGTAGGCTGAGATGCAGCTGAAGCCCTTTTGAGCTAAAATAACAGCCCGAGTGTATTATTCCCTTTCCACGATGATGATAAATCACTTCCTTCGCTTTGCCGAGAGGACTGGTTTTTTTTAACTGTCTTTCTCAACCGTTGAGATAATGGACGCTCAAGTGTTAAACATTTTTATAGCAGGTTTTCTTTGCTAGCATGAATCCTACCTGGGTGCCTTCGCATTTAGATTTCTTTTCTTTTTTTAGTGTAAACCAGTGTGCTGTCAACGTTGTTTCTAGTCTGATCCGCACCATGCATCGGAATTCTGAAATGCATGTTGTTACCGCAGCAGCTCTTTGATCACGATTTTGTGCCCTTGTACTACTTGTCATCAAAAAACCTCCTCGATCAGGTTGTAAGTGAGGGACTTATCTGCACGTCTGCTGTAAGAATATTCTGGAAGGACACAGTCAATAACGCGAATGCACTGGCATTGTTATATATCTGTAGTTACAGTCGTTATCTGGTTGATTGTGTGCTTTCTAAAAACAGTATATTTTTATTTGCATGGATTCTAAACCTGTTCATGTCTGTACTATTGTTTTAAAACATTTTGGAACAGATCTACAAGTGACGATAAAGAGGCGACTAGCCAGTCCGAAGTTTTTAGGAAGGTGTTAAGTTGCTAATGATTCCGTATTAGCCAAGGAAAAGGTTCCTTTTTTATCAAGAGGAACAGGGATGGTTATTGCCTATGATATCATTGCACTCTGGAAAAAAATACATGAACGGGATGGACTCTTTAGCCAATGACCTAGAAAGAGGAACTGGTAGGATTTGGGAAGCAACAAGATGGAGGATTCCTTTGTCTTATGTCCATTTAAATTTATTGTCTGCTAATGTTTGAAAAACAGGACAAATCAGGATTACACAAAGCAGATGCTTTAAGAAATTATTGCCAATGAAACAAATGTCAATTGTGTCTATTTGTTCCGAATGCTCGAATGTCATTGTTCCTCTTTAAGACCAAAGTCCTATGGACTGTCTACAGTTTGTCATGCATATAAACAATTTCTTTGAGGATCAGCAGCATCATACAAGGTATTTTTTTTCTGATGGCAATAAATATGAAACATATAAATATATAAACAAACACATAAATAAATAAATAAATAAATAAATATAAAAAAATAAAAAATAAAATTGCTGCATAAAAAGTAGGCCTATGCCATTCATCCATGGTTGCGAAGCACAGCAACATGAAAAAGGTCAGGTCCTTTGTAACTGAGGGTCTGTAAGTTTGTACCTTCTTCTCTTTGAGGTAATTGTGGGGGGAGGTGTGCAATTGATGAATTCGACGTGTTTATTGTCCTCTGTGGCATAGACCCAGGGAGCCACGAGGGGCGAGGAATTCAAGCTTTCCACCGCGATGAAGGAAGAACAGAGTGTGGGTCACCGCGATGAAGCGGCGTCACGAACGCTGACGTATTTGGTTTGGCGCTATTGCTCCGGGTTGACTCGCGCCGTTGTTTTCACGCACAAGTCTCTCTGCGTCAGCAGCACCTGCTCAACAGGCGTTAGCAAAGGTTGGAACAAGCCTGAACTTAGATGCTAAGGCTTTCGGAAGTCTATGTTTTGAAACTGACGCTGAAATGATTTGAGCTACATCAGTTTTAGGGTACAGCAGTGTGTGCAAAGGCATGTGAGAATATGAAAAGCACTGTCAAAATTGTTTTACTCTTGAAGACTTCTGATTATTTTTGTTTTGTTCTTATTTTAGCCTCACACAAACCCCAATTCCCAAAAAGTTGAGACAGTATGTAAAATGCACATAAAAGCATTCTCTTTTACATATATTTAATTGAATACAGTACAAAGAAAAGATATACAATTTTTGGCCTTATCAACTTTATTAATTATTTAAAAATATATACGCTAATGCCTGCAACACGTTCCAAAAAAAAGTGAACATTCCACAGTTAAACAGTTGAATAGGTTACAGGTGCTATCCTGACTGGGTATAAAAGGATATTAAAAAAATCTTATTTTCAGGTACTCTTACAAGTGATACTATAACCTCTCTGCATTTGAATGGATATCTATGGGAATTGGGGGGTGGGACTAGATTAAGCGGTAAATTACACGGTAATAGTATGGAACCCATGGTTGGCTAAATGGCTGTAAGTCATCAAGGGTCTTCGGTATCGAACGAGCCTCATATCACCACTCTGCTGCCAGATATGCAGTAGATATGGATGGATCATTTGAAGGGTTGTTTCTCCTGACTTATTTTTCCATAGAGTTCAATAAGAAAATGAGTCAGGAGAAACAACCCTTAAAGTGATCTATTTTGATATCCTTTTTTACCCAGTCATGATAACATCACCTGTTACCTATTCACCTGTTTACCTGTGGAATGTTCCAAACATTTATTTATTTATTTTTTGCCCCTGTCCCAACTTTTTTGGAACGTGTTGCAGGCATCAAATTCGATATTAGCGTATATACTATATTTACTAAAATCAATAAAGTTGATGTGGTAAAACATTACATATATTTTCTTTGTACTGTTTTCAATTAAATATATGTAAAAGAGAATTTACAATTCACTGCTTTCTGCTTTTATGTGCATTTTACATACTGTCCCAGCTTTTTTGGAACTGGGGTTTGTAATAAAGGGAAGCTTATGCACTCATATCTAATTAGTAGATTAGTAGTAGTAGTATTTTTCCGTGATTCTTTTGGGGCACATTTTTTGCAGTTCATATTTCATATTTGTAAAAGCCTTTGCATTGCTGTCTTGATTGCTTTTTTCATCAACATATATAGCTTGAAATACAGTCACAAATACCCACAGTTACAAAGAAATTCTGCTTCTGAAAAGCAATTTGCAAATGATTGGCACATAAATGATACTTATATAATTAATTATAACTACAATAGAAAAAATAAGACTTATTGAATTCAATTAAATATTTAAGTGTGACACTCTAAAAAAGGTTTAGTTTTTAACTTTAAGTGGCCTTTTTTGCAAATACTGTTAGTTAGTTCATTTTCACATTTTCATAAAAAGTTCTTGTTGGCTGTTGCAAAAGAATTCAATTCTTAGCAAAAAAAAGCAGCATAAAAATACAAGAGGTCTTTTTTTGTTTCTAGAAAAGAAAAAACTGTCACTGTCCCTTTTGTATATTTTTTTTCAAATTTCCCCCTCATTATTTGCTATAAAATATCAGGAATCTAAATATTATTACTATTATTATTAATATTATAGTCATTGATAAAAATTCACATGCCAGGCCTCATAAATAATTGTGTGTGTGTGTGTGTGTGTGTGTGTGTGCACGCATGTGTGTGCAAGTGTGTGTGTGTGTGTGTGTGTGTGTGCGTGTGTCTGTCTGTCTGTCTGTGTCGGTGTGTAGCAATTGTTCCAAAAAAAATCCAGCATCTTTTTTGTTTATCATCGTCTTTTTGTCATTATTACTGTTTCTTGACGTAATCTCAGTGAAAATAT
The DNA here is from genome assembly GCA_022702515.1 of Ilyophis sp. 1 JC-2022. NCBI lineage: Eukaryota > Metazoa > Chordata > Actinopteri > Anguilliformes > Synaphobranchidae > Ilyophis > Ilyophis sp. 1 JC-2022. The sequence continues at coordinate 23,854,853 of CM040402.1, read as the reverse complement.
TGCTTTTCTAAAAAAGGTGTAGAAGGGTGGGGTGAGGGGGTGGGACCAGGGGGTGTGGTCAACAAGGAAGAGAGGGGCATGGGGTTTGGCTCGGGCCTTCTCCCCCACCTCCGGGCTAGTTCTCGGAGCAGGAGTCGTCCTCGTCGGCGGAGCCCTTGAAGCAGGCCGACTCGTAGTGCTTGTTCAGGTAGGACTTGAGGGCGAAGGTCTTATTGCAGCGCTTGCAGCGGTAGTGCTTGAAGGCGGAGTGCGTCTGCATGTGGGCGCGCAGGTTGGAGCGGTCGGCGAAAGCCTTGCCGCAGTGGGCGCAGGCGAACGGCTTCTCGCCCGTGTGCGAGCGCATGTGACCCTGCAGCAGCCAGGGCCGACTGAAGGCCTTGCTGCACACGCCGCACTTGTGCTTGAGGTCGTGGGTGAGCACGTGCATGGCCAGCGCCGGCATGGACACATACACCTTGTCACAGGTGGGGCACTTGCGCGCCATCTTGCTGTCCAGGCTCCGGTGGGTCTGCTTGTGCCGGCTGAGGTTGGACGAGGTGGCGTAGGTCTTGCCGCACTCGTTGCAGGTGTGCCTCGGCGTGCCGCCGGCTCCGCCCACCTCCTGCGTCTCCTCGCCATCGCTGTGCCCCTTGGCCTCGCCCCCGCGGGCCCCGGCATCAGCTTTTCGCCGCGAACGGCCATCGGAGATGAAGAAGGCGTCCATGGTGTAGCCCTCAGTCAGGGCCTCAGCCTCGCCGCTGAAGAAGCCGGTGGCGGTCATGCCGGACTGGGGGCTGTCCGGGCGCTCCATGTCGGGGTCACAGTACTCCTCCTCCCCCCCACCAGTGCTCACCTGAGAGTACAGCGGCTCCGACACAGCCGACGCCAGCTTCAGCTCCATCTTCTTCTCACCCTGGTACACCGAAGGTGTGATATAGTCTTGGATGTAGCCTGGAGACAAAGAAAGACTTCAGCCTGTCACAGTGTGTTTACAGATTAGCCATTTAGCAGGTGCTTCTAAACCAAAATGACTTGAAGCCTTTAACATGACTAGAAAACCACTACTAGTCCAAAACAGAACACACTCAGTCCAACAGTTATACCACACACTGTAACCCAGTTAGCCACACTCTCCCATTGGCTGTAATGTATTTGAGAAACAAACTCCTTTCTCCACAATGTTATTCAGATTATTGTTTAGACAATAGCAATATGGGAAAACATTTGTGCTTTGTTCATCTTAAACTGGTAACAACATAAGCTGTACAGCTATCAGACTTACCACTAAGTATACTATTAACTTAAGAAAAGTTTAGTTCTCAGTTTCAAACTATTTCCTTGTTCCAAATAATGCTCAATAAAGTAGTATAATTATCGATAATTATAATAACATTTTGTTTACATTGTCTTGAGATGATAACACAGACAGATATGTTTATGCATTCATAAATGTTCACACAAATACTCACACATGCCTTCACTCGCCTACACACACATGCACACACAAACATCCACCTACATATATGTGCACACACACACATCCTCACTCACCTACACACATGTGCAAACATAGGCACGCTCACAGGCCTGCAAGCAGGCACACTCACAAGCACATACCCTCATGTAAAAGTGCACAAACACTCATACACACAGGTATGCAAGCATGAATGCGCACAAGCACTCACACACATGCATACACAGACACACACACACACACACACACACACACAGCATGCTGTAGTCGCAGTTATAATAGGGTGATAATGGAACCCAAATTCGCAGACCTTCACTGACAGAGACACAGTACTCCTTCAGTGAAATAGCTGGCCGGTGCTTGATTAGATTTTTTACAGTACAAGGAGCGAGCAGCCCAGGAATACAGGGCTTCCGTGTTTGCACAATCAGGTTACACTCACTGCCAAGCAGTAGTCTGGGGACACATGCGGTGTCTGCTGTGTGTTTCCGAAAAAAGGGTATTAAAAGAGTAAGGTTAAGATCCTGTTACACTCTCCCTTCCCTGTCTTCAGACATCATAAAAAGCTGTCAATGTGAAGAGGAGGAAATGATGAAGGATTCTTTAAAGTGGATTCTGGAATGTTCAGCTTGATCCTCGGCCATATGGGCAATGATAATTATCTCAATGTACTTTACTCGCTGAGCAAGGTTGTCTTTGATGTCGCGATTTTTACAGCGTCCTTGATAAGGAAACATTGACAGGCTTACAGATGCCTTTTTTTGGAGGTGTTATCACATAGCTAATTGCAAGAGGGAAGACTGCAAATAGCAGTTGAGAAGATGTTGGCTGTGAAGGCTCACACGAAAATAGAATTTTTCCAGTTTGTTTAATCAGGCTGCCCCGTGTGCTTTTAAACTGACACGTGTTGCGGGAGAACGCTCCGTGCTGAAGCTCTAAGATGGAGCTTTTCAGTGACATTCTGTCCGCTCAAAATTCCTGTAACTGTGTTTATCTGTAACTGTGAAGACAGTTCAGCATTCCATGTGATTACTTTTACACAAAGTATAAAGTGGGCTGTGTGAAATAACGTCTTAGCGTTTGCACCCCAGACAGCGTGAATTGTAATGAAACTTGGAAGGTCTTCATAAGTCAGGTTGGTACAAATCTCAAGTGGGCTGGCCGCTTTGAGTTGTTTTTTTTCTTTTCTTTTTTTTGTTTTGTTTCTGTCACAAACTTCGATTCTTTCTGAATGTGTGCTTTGCCTGACAATTAATTAGACGTTCAACTAACAAGAAACATGTTAAGTTTAGTAAGAATTGCTGCTTTAAAAAATTGATATTTGAATAGGTAACAACTGTTGCAGCTAAAGGTGAGATGCAGCGGTATCTGTTGGAAGATATTTAAGCCCACAAACCCTCAGACACACCGTACAGTAAAATGCTCTTTCAAACATTTAAAAGGATTAATGCATTAAGCTGTAAATGTGTGCTTTTGTGGATGCCTCTCCCTCCCCCTCTCCTCTCATCTCTTTATACGGGTACTAGAGTGGATTCAATGAAAACTCAAGGGATGTGTCAATTTGTTTGAGATCAAAATGATGAGATGTCTGAATTTAACAAAAATGGTTGGTTTCCTCAACTTCTTCAAAAGATTGAGAACTCCTGAGAAAATCACTTAGGTGTGAGATGCCAGTATCAAAACCAACCATCTGCAAAAATGTAGCTTCACCGTAGGGTTTATTCAGTGTAAACACCGTGTGCCTCATCCATAACTTTGTCAAAACAGCGTTGTTTTTATCATTCCAACATTACGGCCTGAATTCAGCTAGCATTTGTTCTTAATCCCAATTAAATAAATTCCTTAATATTTTCAATACATGCCCACATTCAGTATCATACCAAGTCCACTGTTTTCTCTAGAGCAGTATGCTTTGCACGGAGTAGCCTATAGGGCAAGCTTTGCATGTAAAAAAAACGATAACAGTAGGATTTTCAATAGGAAGAGGTAATCCTAAAATTCGGCATAGTGTACTGCATTTAGCAATGAGTGTTTACATCACTTTACACACATATCAACACGTCTTGTGCTTACAATTAATTAACAGATTACAAAAATGCACATTTCAGATCACATCTCGGAGGTTTCCTTCTCTGGAATGTTAAACGGTTTCATTTGTTCCTAGAACCTCAAAATGAATAAATAAAATGTTCACCGACATTACATATTTCTACATCGGTTTATTGTTTCTCTCTTATAAGAAAAGTCACTTGTTGCTGGCGAGCATTTGTCTGAATGCTTTTAATTTAATTTGGCGGCGCAGACAAAGAAATCCAATAACCATTTTAGTTGGTAGCGCAGTGCATTCCGTAGGAGAAATGAGTGTGTAACTGCGGGAAAAAGCCATTTCGAATCGCTGTGTGCAGCAAGCAGTGGAAATTAAGTATTGACTGCCTTTTAATGAAATTCAAAGTTTTGCGCTGATCAATAGGCCATTGGCTATAAAATAGCGCTACCGTTCTGGGAAGGAAAGGGTTTTGAGGGGAAGGGGCATATGAGATGACACCCCGGTAGACGAATGTCACTGCAAAAGCAAGACTGGGGTGTCGTCCAGGGATTAAGGCAGGGGGAAAAAGAAAAAAACTCGCCTCGTTCATTAAGAGGGCTAACGTCACCTGGGCGCACCGCTAAGCCTGCTGAAGTGGCTTTAAGAAGCGGGTCATTAGACGAGCAATTAAAACTGCCTTAATGTGTCGTCTCCTCTCCCGGGTTTGCAAACCAGCACAATTCAGTCCTAAATAGGCTACCCAAACTGCAAAGGAATGCAGAATCACACGAAGGTATTATTGGGCCGTTTTATGTTCTGCCTGATTTACGGCTTAAAATAAACGTAGCCTATATGGTCAGTAGGCATAGGCCTACTAAAATTTCCATACGCAATTTTTGGTGTCAGATGCATTTCTTCTGTCTTGCGTAAATGCTAATAATGATAAATGACTATATAGAGAACCCGTCTGGACGCTTTTCAGCATATCATCAAAAATCATTGAAGCGCTATTTCAATTTCTAATGCGCTTAGTTGATGTTGTCTAAAAAAGTAGCCTATTCATATTGTAGCGTTGAATTATAAATTAGCATGTATATTCCTTTGGACCCTGAAACGGGTTTGAAGTTTTCTGGCAAATGTCAAGACGTGCTTTCAAATGAACCACTGGGGCATGTTGTGTTTACAAAGCACACACCAACGCATTGCAGGGCTAATTTACAAATGCATGGCACTTGCAATCCAACTATTCCCAGTGCCGTTCACCTCTCATCCACTCCAGGTACCTTTTAACGGCTCTAATCTATCCAATAGGCTACACATCTCTGACTTGACAGGCCTTATTTGTTTATTCAGCATTATAAGATAAGATTTAGCTATTCATGAATAATTTCCGCAGACGTTTTTCCCCTGACTGGTAGGCTAAAGCAACACAGCAAAAAATGTTGGTGTAAATTGAACACTGTTGGTGTACATTTAACACTAGGGTCTTTATATGAGTCCATGGAGTCCTAAGGTGTTAAATGTACACCACAATTTACCTGTGAAGAAACCTTAACAAAAATAAAGTAAGGTTATTGTTTGATTCTTTTCCTGCTGAGACGGATAATGTATTGACATCTTTGTGGTATCAATTTAATATTTTTATTTTTATTTTTTTACTAACAGGGACTGCTCATATAGCCTACGTGTTTGCATGTAGCCTACTATAAAGCACCTGCCTTGTGACCGATATCTTGAAACCTCATGCTCACTCTTCAATCGGGCCCAGATTAGACGTGTAGCCTACGTAATGCGGTGCGCGTGTAACAAGTGTCAATCAATATCACACAAGGTCAGACAAAGAGCCTATTGTTACCATCGCTGCCGTCCTAGCAGCGGTGCTTTTGAATATCCACGCCTGACTATTTAAACCATGCCGCCTTATATAAATTAAGCCAAATGCGTAATTTAGCGAAAATAAACCATACTAGCCTACTTGCCATCCTTCGTTAATTGGACGGGAATTTGGAGAATTGAATATCTCCACACAAAATGATGTTTACACAGCAGTAATGCTGATGCAGCGCAATCCGTTGTCTCTGCACAGTAGGCAGCTACAGAATCCGTCCTCTGCCAGACTGCACTAAAGACACGATGCTTACATATGTCTGATCGAACGTTATAGGCTTGTAAATATGTAAGATGTTGCCCCACCAAAATGATTGAAGATTCTCATTCTTTGAGTGAGCCAGTAGGATTCTGTGTGAATTTCTGTAATTGCATACTGAACATCAAACATGTACTAGACTCTATATTGTTTATGTATATATTTGCGGTGTTTAAAACTACCGGACAAGAACAATGAAAGAGAACCATACCAGCAGTAAAAACCTGCTTCAGGTAGGTGCCACTTAAATAATTCATGCTATTATTTAAATTCTTTATTAAACATAGTCTACCTGGTTTTAGCTTCAAAACACAATTGTTTATATTTGACAACCTTATCCTTTTTTATATAAAAGCCCACATTATTCAGAATTGTATTATTCAGCACAATCCTGCTTTTTTTCATAATAGAGTAACCTTACGGGTTATTTAAAAATATATATATTTTGATAATTTGTCAACAATCACGACATCTCTTCAAGAATAGCCTGCTGACTAGGGGGGAAACATAAAGCATTTTAAAAAGATAACCTAACATAAGCATAACCTCCAAAAACACCTATGTGATTCCAGGTATAGCTTGTTGGGAATCCAATGGAGCGTGGCATTAATGCGATTGTATAACAGGTGGAGTGTCACAGAGCCAGCATTGTGAAGCAATGTTTTCTTTCTGCTTAATGCAAAAAAGCGATAAAGAACAAAGGAATCGGACATCTGGCATCCAAAATCTGGGGACAAAATGGGTGAGATGGCTAAGGTTTGAAGGACATCCGAACCAAATGCCTTCTTCCTGTACAGCGGCTTTGTGTGCTTTCCGTACATTGCCTACGCGTACAGAAAAGCACATGACCATAGTCAATTTCATTTGTAGGCTAATTACTAAAATAAAAACAAAAAATCCTGAAAATAAATATAGCCCTATATTTTTCTGTTCCATTAAGTTATTCAGAGCAACAAGCGGGCGCTTTCTTTGCTCACGCGTAGTGTAATCCCGTGTGAAGCGATGTGCGGTACTGTTTACTGTATCTGTGAAGTCACGTGACGCATTCGAATGCTGCCACAAGCGTTTTTCTTTCTTTTTTTCTCCCCCTTTCTCCTTCCCCTTCTTTCGTCCACGGGTTGTACAGTGCAGTGATGTCTCTTGTGGCAGCATAGTCTTGCATGACTGAAATTCTAACCCTGTTGGGTTTCTAATACCCGGAAGGATGTAAGGATGAGGATGGGGGAGAAGGGTACGACTGCGATAGAAACTCAAGGGCAATAAAAGCTAAGGACAAATGTATTATGCCCATGCTAATGAATCGTCTTTGGGAGTTTTTTTTAGATCACACAAAGGCTTGCTGGACCGAGAAGACGGTGATGCTGAGGCACGCGCGTAGCCTATGAGCGTGCGGACACAAACCGCCCAAAACCAAAAGACAGCCCCATGTCACATCTGCATAAACCGAATGCTCTGCTGTGACCTGGATTGTGTTTGCGCATCAGTAGAGTCAAAAACACTAAAGTCTGCCCGTGTAGAGATAGGGAGGAGTGGGGGAGGAGGGTGGGGGATTATTTAGGATACTCATGCAACAACACTCGGCTTTATGTAACATCTGTTTTCAATTCCTTGACTACTGCCGTAAATTAGACGGTTATGCCTTTATTTCGCCACAGAAAAGTGAAAATATATCCACTGCGGGCGGTTTTTATTGTTCTATTATTTCCCTTTTTAAATCAACACTTCTGTTGATGTCAGCTACAACAAAATGTTTATATAACAGTGACATGTTTTAATTGTAGCCTAATAACAACAGCACTTTATTTGAAATAAGAATCCACATAAGCTTACCATTTTCACTTAGTCGGACACCCAAGCTGGTCACAGAGTCTGTGATGGAGCGTGCAAAAGTGTACGAGTCGTCCAGGTGGTGGTGGTGATTGGAGGCGGCCACGGCAGACGATGAGAAATCATCAAGCTTGATTTTCTTCACCAAAAACGAACGGGGCATGTTTCTCAGCAGATTAAAACACAAGCCTCAGAGACGCACATGAAAAAGGAACCTCTGGACGAAAAAAAAAGAAAAAACAAGAAAGCAGATTGATGGTAATCCTTATGCAACTTAAAGACAACCCCCCCTCCCAAAAAATATAACCGTAAAAAGAGGATGACACCAATGCTGCGTGCTATAGTGTCCCGTTGTCTTTAAAAAAATCTTGTTCAGCACTGGATAGCTCCTGTGATGCAGCGGGTGAGAGAGAGAGAGAGAGAGAGAGAGAGAGAGAGAGAGAAGAGAAAGAGAGAGAGAGAGAGAGAGGAGAGAGAGAGACTGTCAGACTAGCTGAGATCAGCAATCACGCTTGGCTTTATATGGGGCGCGAGCTCTGAGATCAGGTGGTGCTTCGAAATGGAGCTGCTTAGCTTTAATCCATCAAATGTCCCCAGGGACACACATCAAATTACTACTGAACCGTCTGTGCATCTACACACAGACACAGGAGGAGAGACTACGGCCAGACCGCCCACCTCCCATCACCCTCGTTTTTCACCATCCATGCACTGAGGAAAGAAAGGAGAACGCAGACAATGGAGGCATGTGGACGAAACCACATACAGGATCCTGCTCTCTATTGTTTTCAAATGAAGTAGCACAGTATATGTTGGCTTGTAACCGCACTGCCTTTTCCCAAATTGGGTACCACCCCCCTCCCCCGTTTTCACCCTCCCCCTCGTCCACTATCGTATTTTCAAAACAGAAGCTGCGATAGTCTGCACATTGTCCTTACAGTAAGACCTGGCCTCCGCTACTTCAGCTTAAACTGTGTTATCCTGACGTATAGCTTATTTAGCGACCCGATCACAAGCGACAGATGTGTGCCGTCTCGCTAAACATGGCTAATTAACATAATCAGTGTGACCGATGATAAATATATAATTGAAAGTACACGTAATAATTAGTTGGGGGGGTCCACGTTGAATCTGGTTCAATTATGTCTATGCAATTCGCCTGTTTTCATTTTCAGGGTGTACGTTTTTCAGAAACAAATTTTTTTTTTCTAATGAAGTTTTTAATTAAGTAGATCTACATTTCACCCAAACATTTAACTGCGTTATTTTTACGTAGCCTATGCGCACGTTTTGGATATGCTTTTTCCTTTTAGTCTTACCAGTTCGGCTGCCTATTAAATAACATTAAGGTAGGAGAACACCACCATCTGTGTTGATGGCTAGAGTAATGCTCTCCTCCACCCCCCAAACACACACATGCTCACACAAAGGGATGCTCTTACATTTTATTGCAACTGGTTTCATAGGCCTGTCTGCTGCAGTATTCTTTTTATGCACCCATTTGGCTAATGGTTACAAGAAAATCAATGCATTTTCAGTGTCTGCTGCTTACCTGTATTTTATATTTTAGGTTTGGGTCAGAAAAGTTTTCAGTTTTTGATTTATTGTTTTTGTGCCTTACTTCATAACTGTGACTCACAATACATGGCAAGTTTTCTTTTTCCCCTTCACAAACAGTTTGACGTTCATATTGATGATACAAGTTCATAGGGATAACTTAACTTGTCAAACTGTTCTCACAAAAAATATAACGAACACATTTATTTTAAAACCAAAGTTAAAGACAATAGCAAATTAATCCAGACAATAGTTTTTTAACTTAACAGTTGAAAATAGTATTTCCATTGGTTTGTGATATTTTAGGTTACAAGTGTTAAAGTGAGGGCACATTACCTTTTAGATAATGTAAAAAAATGAAAACGAATTTTGTAAAATAAAAATTTATATTTTATCTAATACACCACATTATACAGTGAGTGCTGGATTTACTAAGACCTTCAGTGTGTGCAAAACCTTTTAGAATGTGCAAAACCATTGGTATAAATGTAATAAGAAGTATGTAAGTCGCTCTGGATAAGAGCGTCTGCTAAATGCCTATAATGTAATGTAATGTAATGTAATGGTATATGATTGGTCATGGTGTTTGTTTTCATCAATCGTTGGTTGTGTTATTAGTTTTGGTGCTAAAGGGTTTTGCATATGCTAAAGGTCTGAATAAATCAGGCCCTATAAGTTTTGTTCCAATGTTGACTCAGTCTGTGTGCTTTATGTCACTGAAATTGTATGTTAAAATCTTTCTATTTCACGATTTAAAAGAATCTTGTGAATGCATATGCCATGGGGCAACTCCCATCCTTGAAATCCACATTACTCAAAAAGGAGAGTCATTTTTGACTGGTGCCTTTGAAATGAATCAGCTCATAAGTTTCATTAAGATGTTCAATTCAGTCCAAACCACTTTGCTGACATCTCTCTCTCTTTCTCTCTTTCTCTCTTTCTCTTTCTCTCTCTCTCTCTCTCTCTCTCTTTCTCTCTCTCTCGCTTTCTCAACACAACCAATCCTTCTGCGAGGATGTTGTTAGAATTATGTAGATAATTTTAGAACCACTGACAAAGGGAATCCAAGTACATTCCCTTACCAAAACATTTTAATAAAATCATAAAACATAGCTTCCACAATTATTCAATATTATTTTATCGTGAGATTATTACTTTCCAATGTCCTCCTGAAGTTTTCCCCTTTCCCTCGCTTTATCTGTGTTGAAAACCACACGCGCACACACATATGATGGCAAGGTCTTAAAATATCACAGCGAAGTTGTTAAACTGTTAATGTTCACTCTTAGGGAGGAGAAAAGCTGCAGACGAGGAGAGGACAGGTCAAGTATTCTGAAGTGTACAGAAAAATCTTATCTGCTCAAGATCAAGCAAATGCCTCCAAACTCATTTGACAGTGAATCATTCTACAGTAAGAAAACGATCCCAACCGTACTACTAAAGCAAAAGAGCAGTTTTTCAAAGCCAAAAACGGGAAACTTCTCGACTGGCCAAGTCAGTCTCCTGATCTGGATCCAATTGAACATGTGTGTCATATGTTCAATTGGAGAAAACTTAAGGCAACTAGCCCCTGAACCAATCAGGAGCTGAAAATGGCTGCAGTACAGACCTGGAGCATCCCCAGAGAAGATACTTGGCATCTGATGATGTCTATGGGTCACAGACTTAAAGCAGTCATTGCATGTAAAAGGATATGTGACAACGTACTAAACATGACTACTTTTATTTAAATAATGATAATAATAGGTCCCAAACATAATGGTGCCCTTAACTGGGGGGTTTATGTATAAGCAAGGGTGAAACCAAAATGTATAAAAACATGCTTTAATAAAAGCTGAGAATCTGCACTTTAAGTATATGTGAATTGTTAGATTTTTTACAGATCTAAAATTGTGGAGTAAAGAGTCAAATAAAAATAAAAACATTATGGAGGGCACTGTATATAGTGGGACCCAGAAGTCTAAGGACACGACCAAGTCCTGGTTGTTTTCATTAAGGAATAATGCAATTATGACTATATGGTGGGTTGAAAAAGTATTCCTTGGACTTAGATTTTGTTGTGTATGAACATTTGATAAAAAATGATTTAATTGGGCTTTCTGGTGGTATTCAACATAAAAAAATCTACATTGTCAATGTGAAAAGTAAAATCTACAATGTTTTCCAAATTATTTACAAATATAAAACAGAAAACAATCAACTCCTTAAGTATTCAGCCCCCTTGCTTCATTGTACATTAACATTACATTACATTACAGTTATTTGGCAGATGCTTTTATCCAAAGCGACGTACAATAAGTGCATATTGAAGGTCATTGACACAACTACAAAGCAAATCCGACAAAGCACAACTTTCTCACAACGTAGGAGCTATCCCTAGTAATGAATATAGAATACAGTCAGCTATACATTCTTAACTATTAAAATAGCAAAAAACACAAGTAGAAAATAAAAAATAAACAGGAAGTACGTACTGTATAATTGGCCCTATATAGGTAGTTAGTAGTAGTTAGTTAACAGCCATACAGGCAAAACTTTGTGCAAAATTGCACATCATGAGTTGCCCAGACGCCATGTTTAGATTGTTTTTAAGGACTTTGAGCAATATTTTTTTTGAAAATGTGTGTTAATACTGTCTAACTTGATAAAGCCAAGACCAAGTACCTTCAATAATGGAATTTTAGGAAATACAATGCACGTTACATTACAATACTCAAACACAGTATATGTGATATTATTCATTCGTGGATGGCATTTGAGACCAGTCCCTGGGGTTCAAATAAATTATAAATCATAACCTCTCCATCACTATATGTTAAAATGCAGAAGGTTCACATCCAGTAACTTTTTCCAGTCAGATTTCTCCATTAACTTCCATAGTGAAACCAGACAGATGGTGATGGTTTGAGGCTTGTTTGATACCTCAGACCCTTGATGACTTGCAGCCATTTAGCCAACCATGTGTTACATTTACAGCTTAATCTAGTCCCACCCCCCAATTCCCATAGAGATCCATTCAAATGCAGAAAGGCTATAGTATCACTTGTAAGAGTACCTGAAAATAAGATGTGAAGAGTCTTTTGATATCCTTTTATAACCAGTCATGATAGCACCTGTTACCTATTCACCTGTTTACCTGTGGAATGTTCACTTATTTTGGAATGTGTTGCAGGCATCAAATTCAGAATTAGCGTATATATTTTTAAAAAACAGTAAAGTTGATAAGGCCAAAAAATTCTGCTTTTATGTGCATTTTACATACTGTCCCAACTTTTTTGGAATTGAGGTTTGTGCAATGTACCACAAACGGAGGCTAAAATAAGAACCAAACAAAAATAATCCCACAACTGCAGAAGTCTTCAAGAGCAAAACAATTTTGACAGTGCTTTTCATATTCTCACATGCCTTTGCACACACTGCTGTACCCTAAAACTGATGTAGCTCAAATCATTTCAGCGTCAGTTTCAAAACATAGACTTCCGAAAGCCTTAGCATCTAAGTTCAGGCTTGTTCCAACCTTTGCTAATGCCTGTTGAGCAGGTGCTGCTAACGCAGAGAGACTTGTGCGTGAAAACAACGGCGCGAGTCAACCCGGAGCAATAGCGCCAAACCAAATACGTCAGCGTTCGTGACGCCGCTTCATCGCGGTGACCCACACTCTGTTCTTCCTTCAACCATGTGTCCCATACTATTCCTGTGTAATTTACAGCTTAATCTAGTCCCACCCTCCAATTCCCATAGAGATCCATTCAAATGCAGAGAGCAGTATCGCTTGTAAGAGTACCTGAAAATAAGACGTCGAGTCTTTTGATGTTGTTGGGTCACAGACATCAGGAAGTTATGGCATACAAAGGATATGCAATCAAATATTAAATATACTTTATTTAAGTTTATGTTAATTTTTCCAATTACTTTTGGTGCCCTAAAATGGGGGGTGGGGGACTATGTGTAAAAATTGACATGTGTACAATTACTACACGGTTCACCCGATATGGATGTAAATATGGACCTTCAAATTAAAGCTGAAAGTCTGCACTTTCTGGAGTACAGAGCCAAAACAACAAAAAATTTGTCACTGTCTGAACACATTTGGAGTGCACTGTATATAAAATGTCCTTGTTGTTTATCAGCTTGATCTTGTACTCCAAATTTGAAAGAAATCCTATATTTTCAGTACATTTAATTGAGGTAAAATTGTTCAAGAATTTTTTTTTTTTTTAATCAAAATTGCTTTCTAAAAACATGTCACTATTGATACTCCTAATCACTGGGGTACAAATATAAGGTGTTCTCCCACCTCAGCAAACATTATGGGAGATAACTCTGCTGTTATCTTTGCTAAAGGCCCTGTCACACTATAGCGTTTCGTACTACCGTATGCCAGCGTATTAAAAATATCACTCATACGCTGATATACGCTGATATACGCTGACATACGCTAGGGGGGGGGTTATAGGTTAGGTATACGTTTTTTTCAAGTCACGTTCGGTGGCAGGTGGCATGGCATGCATACGCCGAAAGTTTTTTTTAGTTTTTTAAAAAAATTTCAAAAATGTTGTGCGTGTTCGGTGTTTTTTATTTTATACGCTAATACATACTATAGCATACGGTTGATACGCTAGAGGTAAAGTGCATGGTCTTACACATAGGTCATACGCGCGCTGACTATACTGAATGACAAGGTGTACCGTACACAGTATGTACAGCAGCGCATTGATAGCGCATGATATATAACATACGTAAACGTATGACTAACGTATACTGACGTATATAGAACGTATAGGCGTATGCTGATTGTTGTGAGCAGAGAAAAGAAGAGAAGAAAGAGCACAGGCAGGTGCAGGTGCAGTTCAGCAGCAAGACAGGATGATTAATTTAAATGATTGTGTTTATTTAAAAAATAGTGTAAAATTTATTATTCTATGTATCAGGGTATTTATAGGGTATCATCACATTTTATTATATTAAAAAAGTATAAAAAAATATAAGTAAAAAAAAAAAAAAAAGTTTATTCAAATGATCATCATATGAATAATAATATAATAAATAAAATAATGAATGGTACATAGTAAATATAATATTAGGAAGGAATTTCCTTAATTAATAGTTTTCCTTAATAAAAAAAAATTAATTTTAAAAAAAAAAAAAAAATTAATAATAAACATAAAAGCTAATAGAATAGATAAAAGACAAAATACAAAAATCAAAAATTATTTTATATTTTTTTTTAAAAAATTTTTGATTTGTACATTAAATAAAAATAAATAAAAATATATAGGAAGGCTACATAAAATAAAAATAAAACTAAAAAAAAAAAAAAAAAATAAATCGAAACCGTTGCTCGAAAAGTTTGCGTGCAGCATTGCACTTGCAGCATTGAAACATAAAAAAATTTGCTCTATGAAATAAAAAGAAGACAGTTAAAGACCTAGAAACATAGGTAAAACAGATAGACTAGATAGATATATGATACTAGATTTTTACATTAATTTTTTTATATAAGATGAGTCGCTGGCGTGCCGTGTTTTATTGTGCGTGAGTCTTGTCCGAGCTCCTGTTCCCCCACTGCGCAATCCTTTTATTGCCATTATGTATCTTTTCAATTACCTTTTGTAACCTCTAGTAATAGCATTAGTTATCAATAAACTTTTTTTATGGTTTTGGTGGTGTGTGGGAGGTGCGTTCCCGGAGTGAGAGAGAATGAGCGATGGTTATATTGGCACTGGCACTTTATCACGTGATAGCGGTACGCCTCATATACATTACTCATATACGCACTATACTCATACGCATACGTAACGTACGCTACGTATAACACGTACGCACAACGCTCAATACGCTACTACATAGGTTCAAATACGTAAGTTAAATTTAAAAATTTATTTTCGCTTTTTCATTTATTTTTCATATATTTTATTTCAACATCCGCAATTCATACGTATGACAATTACGTTAAGGGAGGGTACAACAAGTACTAAATGCCAATGAGAAAATGAAAAAAAAGAGAGAGAGAAATAAATCAACAAGTCTTTGAGGCATAAGCAAGGCCACACTGAAGGACACAGCAAGACAGAATAATGTCTCATTATATTTAGGACAGCAAAAAACATGCATTTAAAACAGTACAGTTTTTCTCCACAACACAATAGCTCAAATGTTTTGTAATGGTTTAAGTAACAATAATGGTATATCTTGTGTCCTTTGCCAATTCAGGCCCAGCAAAAAGCCCTCAGGTCTATTTAGTGATGCAGTAGAACACTATTCATCTTTGTGCATAAGATTTCTCATGAAGAGCCAGTAATGGACAAGTTGTTGTTGACACATCACAGTGACCCTTTAGCCTCTTTCTTCCTGAGTGAATACACAGCCTACATTTAATGGGATGATGTTCGCATCTGTTCTGTTCATAATTCATTTTAAGTGCAATAGTACTGTCTCTGGGTTTTCATATGCAAAGCAAGTCTTTGAATTGAATTGTCCTCCCATTCTTGACTTAATTAAATGGAATCCCTGATTCTAAGTACACTGCTTCCCTGCTAGTGCATATATGGTTCTGACTGTATGGTCTCTCTCTTCTCATGGGTGTTAATTAGAGTGTGGAACACCCCCTTTTTTGGCATACATTTTTTTTACAATTGTATAATTCATTTATTTTAATTGACTGAACCTAGGCCTTAATATGAAAAAGTTATATTATTATTATTGTTATTATTATTATGAGTATTGTTATTATTATGATTATGATTATTATTATTATTATTATTATTATTAATAATAGAAATGACAGAGTAGGGCTTTTTGGATATTGTTGGTAACATAAAAAGCCATTATATGTCCTTAAAGATGTTTGGTAAATCAATAGCTTGCTCAATCCAAAAAAGCAACAGAAATTAAATGCCACCAAAACAATATTCAGGAAAGAGAAAAATAAAAGTATTATTACAACTAGCTAAAGAAATTATATATTTTTTAAAAACAAAAAAAAACAATGCAGTGTAGAAGCAGATTTAATATCTTGTTATCTTGATTTATTTGATCAGATTTAATAGTCAGTTGTGTATAGCTGATCACAATGCATTTAGTCTAAGCAACAAAGGAAAAACAATATGTTACTTGTTTTTCCTCCAACAGGAATGTTTTAAACTTTCACTTAACACCTATACACAGGTTCCCTGTCCTCATCCTGACTGCTTTGGTATCAATATTCAAAATGTTACATTTATGTATTTGGGGAAAGATTAAATATAAAATTTCTATCCATCAGTAGACAGACAGCAATGGGTTTTTGGAACTGTGAACTTACATTCCTCATGAACAGGTATTTACTGTAAATTACATGACAAAACAGTCCTACGCGTCTCATATTTCAGCTGCCAAGATGCTTGAATGCCTTCCGGTTTAACTGTCAGTGAACTGAGATTCACCTCCAGACGACCACTTCATTATTCTATCTTATCTCCAGCGGAGGTGCTTAGCCAATGCGCATTGCCCTGGTTAGATACTGCACATGAACATTAATATTTTAAAGTTAGGAGAGGAAAAAACTCTCCCTGGTCTTGGAATTCACTAGTAGAGTGGTGTGGATGTCCAGCTCGCTAATGGAAAACGTCTTTTGGGCTCAAACAGAGCAGGACTTGAGGTGGTTCTAGCCAAGGTGGGTTTATCTGACAATTCATTCATACAACGAAAACTGCACGCAATTTTGAGGTCTGTGTGGTCGTGGCAGCGAGGGTGATTCCATCAAATTCTGTTGCACAAATGGAAAATAACAGACGACCCCATGAAGGCATAATACTTTAATCCATGTTGCATAAATGGCACACTGGTGGGGGTTTGCGCCCCTGCCCTACTCCTCCCCTTCCTCCCCTTCCCACCCCCACACATGCATGCACACACATGCGCTCTTTGATCTACCACTTGTAACACACAGATTCTGCCACTCTTGCGTCTGGTTAACAGTCTGACGGCAGTCTGTGCGCATTGCCATGGCGACTCATGGTGGCCCTCCGGCCACATTGGTTGATTGATCTCGCCTATCCGCCAGCCGTGGGTGTCATTGCGAGTCTGGTTGGAACCGGGGTGGCTTAAACAGTGTCGCGGCATCCGAGATGCTGGATGCGCCTGCGAGCTGCCTGACTGGCTGAACCAAGGGGCTTTTTCTGCTTTTCGCAAGAGAGGCTGGCGGGAGCAGCCAGGTAGAGATTAAACCTGTGGGTCCGCACTGACAATCCCTACAGTCCCCTGCCACCGTGCTGATAAGACCCCCATTTCCATTTCAGGAAAGAAAAAAACTTTTAACGACAAAACGTTATGAAAACTATCCGATACTCTTACCCGGTCTATTTAATCTTAATAAATATATCATCATTCAAAATTTATAAAACTATTTCCATGGAGAACATTTACTGTGTGCTTTATGTTAGCGTGAGGCAGTCACATGTATGCTATATGCACGAACCATTTCCATAGCTCTTGAACATAACCATGAACTTGCCACAACCCTAATGCTTACAGTTGCCCATAATTATAGGCCTGGGAATCATCTCAAATATTTTTTATATAAAAATTGATGTAAAATGAAGAAAGTATTATATATTCAAGAAGAAAAATACAAGCAAATCTGTCAAAATAATTTATTTTCAAAACATAATCTTGCTTCAAATCTAACACTTACCATTTTCCTAAACCTATCCCTAATTCCAGCCTTGAACTGAAATAGATGATTTTTAAATTAAACTTGATGAAAAACACTCAAAATATAATCAATTCAATTTTGTCATAAAAAATTATTTCACTGAAAAGATATATAGCCCCCAATAGTGAAAATAATTTTGGTCATCCAAATCATGGACTAACCCTTGTGCTAATGCTTACCATTTTCCTAAAAATGACCCTACATCTAATTTTAATTCTCAGGATAACCCTAACTGTTTAATAACAAAATTATTAAAACATATCCAACATAAACCGTTACATAGTTATGGTTTTTCCTGTTTCCTGTTTGAACTTGAATTGAAGGAGCGTTGGCTCCGTTTGCTCCGCTCAGCTCAGTGAACTTTTTCATTTTATTTACGAAACTATGTTTACATTTTCAAGTAGTCACTGACTACTTAATTCTCCGTTCTATATTACCTTCTTGTGACTACTCGCCAAAGTTAAGCTCTTCTCGCTCTAGTAAGAAGTTAACTACTAAAAAACAATATGGTACAGAAAATAGCTGATTTTCAGATCCAGGAGAGTGAGACTTTAGACCCTCTTTTGCCTAAGCCGGATGCCAGCTTAGATGCTAATATTTCTCCCCCGTCAGTGTCCCAACTGCAGGCCGATTTTGTCAGGGTGCAAAAGAAACACAGCTGTCTGCCCAGGGCCACTGAGCACCACGCAATTCACATTTTGTACTCCCTGTTGTACAATGACACCACCCGTTCCCTGAAGCAGGCCAGAAGAAAATTGGAGCGAAAATGGCGGTCAGGTAAACTAAAAGTATTTTGTCTTGCATGGAAACGTAGCCTCCTCCAGTATAAACAAGCTCTTGCTTCCCTTTTATGTTTTTTGCATCTGACTTTTTTTCTAAACTAATTGAACAAAACAAATGCAAGTTTTTGTTTAGCACTGTGGACAAATTGACTAAAAAACAATCATCAGAGTTTGCAACTTACCTCTCTGATTACAGCAGCAATGATTTTATGAATTTCTTCAATCAGAAAATTGTGGCTATTAGAGACCCGATCTCCAAATTGTCTCCTCCAATAGGCATCACTCCTGCCAGAATCAATGAACAGTCCAGCACTTGGTTACCACAGGAAGATGTATCAACGGCACTAAACTGTTTTACACCCATTGACATGGAGGTGCTGTCTAAACTGGTTATGTCCTGAAAACCGACTACCTGTCTACTCAATCCAATTCCTACAAAATTTAAAAAAAAACTGTTTCCTGTACTAGGCCAGCACATGCTAAAAATCATGCACACATCCATAACAAGATATGTACCAGAGTCACTAAAAATGGCGGTTATTAAGCCATTACTGAAGAAACCAAATCTTGAACCTGACAAATTGGAAAACTATGAACCTATAAACTATAAACAACGTTATCAAACATATTGGAGAAAGCCATTATGAAGCAACTTGGTACATACCTAAGCTCTAACCATGTGCATTACATAGTCCAGTCAGGTTTTAGACCTTGTTATAGCACTGAAACAGCTATATAGTTAAAGTTATTAACGATTTACTATGGTCAGCCGACTGTAACTCTGTGTCTGTTCTTGTACTTCTTGACCAGCTCTTGATACAATTGGTCATGAGAATCTATTGGACGGACTCCAGGATGGTGTTGGACTTCATGGACAGGCACTTGCATGGTTCAGCTCATACTTACAGTATGCAATTTGTTAAATTAAAGAAGAAGTGTCCAGCTACTCAGTGATGAAATATGGTATTCCACAAGGATCAGTGCTAGGACCAGTACTTTTCTCATTATATATGCTACCCCTTGGTGATATTATTCGAATGCATGGGGTAGATTTTCACTGCTATGTAGACGATACGCAAATATATATTTCAATGAAACCCAGTGAAGCGCTAACACTTTTGCAGTTAGAGGCTTGTGTTGCAGATACCAATTTTCTGCTCTTGGACGATTAGAAGACTGAAATATCGTTTTTAGGTCCGAAAAAACGAAGGGAGAAATTGTGTACACTTGCTCTAAATTCTTATGGTAAGAATTATGGTACTCTGTAATTCCCCGCTAAAGAATCTCCAGCTTGTGCAGAATGCAGCCGCTCACATTCTGACTAAGAAGTATGCACATATTAACCCAGTGCTAGCATTGCTTCATTGACTAACGATTAAGTATAGGACAGATTTGAAGGTTTTGCTTTTGACTTTTAAAGCTCTGCATGGATTTGCACCAGTGTATATAACCTGCTTTTTTTTACCCTATAAGCCGACAAGATCACTTCACGGTTGATGGTTTGGTAGAGCTTTCTCCTGCAGAGCGCCACTACTGTGGAGCACTGTACCAAAATGTATAAGGGAGTCAGACACAGTCTCAATATTTAAGTCTAGATTAAAAATGCACCTTTATGATCAGGTTTAGAATCAGTTGTAGTCTGTAGTCTGTGTGATCCCCAGTTGTAGTCTGTAGTCTGTGTGATCCCCAGTTGTAGTCTGTAGTCTGTGAGATCCCCAGTTGTAGTCTGTAGTCTGTGAGATCCCCAGTTGTAGTCTGTAGTCTGTGTGATCCCCAGTTGTAGTCTGTAGTCTGTGTGATCCCCAGTTGTAGTCTGTAGTCTGTGTGATCCCCAGTTGTAGTCTGTAGTCTGTGTGATCCCCAGTTGGTGACCCTGTTGCTCTGTTGCACTTCCCTCACTGGCTTTTAAAAAAGAAATTCTCTGCATACCACCAGCGGGGCTCATGCCCTGAACCCTGAGAATACTGTCATCTGGACTCCACCACTGCTGCAGTCCGGCCTTTTCTTAGTCGCCGCTTGCCCCCTCCCCTCCGTCGTTGCCTGCCGCTCCCACTTCCATCGCTTCCTGGCCTCACCCACCATCCCAGCTGCCACATCTGGACTGCCTCCAGCTGGACTGTCATCTCTAGATGCTGCAAAGTGAACATTGGCTGATTGACCATGTTGGTCATTAAAACCTACACCCTGTGCCGACCAGAGGAAGATGGGTTCCCCCCTTTGAGTCTGATTCCTCTCAAGGTTTTTTCCAATCTGCCATGCACCCAGGGAGTTTTTCCTTGCCACTGTTGCCTTTGGCATGCTCTTATGTGGGTTCAGGCCAGGTTTTTTTGTGGTGTATTGTGAAAATTGCTTGTGCAATGCGCTATATAAAAAGTTAAATTTTATTTGATTAATTCTAACCCTAACCCTAATTCACTCCTAAGGCTGGATTATTATTTATTATTATTTTAACATGGCTGAAAAACAAATATGAAATATCATCAATTCTACAAAAGAAATAATTGTTTTTAAATTTTATCACATGCATTTTGATAAATTTAATTCACTGAATAAATTCGATATATTGCAGCGAACAGAGTTCAGGCTCCCAGGGGAGAGGTCATTGTGCAAACCGCTTTGTTAAAGATTAATTCACCGTTAGCAGATCAAATAAGGCACCCTATTCTACTCCCTCTCGTCCACAGAGCGTGCCCTAAAGCTCGCACGCCACTCACAGGCTGCCGCGAATGTGAGGCATTGCCCTGTCCATTAAGTCCCCATCTTCACTGCTGACACCAATGCAGCGAACAGGGTTCAGGCTGGGCTCAAACACTGGATCTCCCGGGGGGTGAGGTGTAACCACTTTACTAAAGATGCATTCACCATTAGCAGAGCAGTTAGGCCGCCTCTTGGCTGACTGCTACACTATAATATATAAGGCGATAGTGTTAGTCCCCAATAGTGAAAAACTTAGTCCTCCAAATCATGGACTAACCCTCGCACTAAACTTTTCCCTATCTCCTAAACATAACTTTAAAGGGGAATTCCACCTAAAGATCTTTGGTTTGTAGAAAGGTAGCTCTCCTGATTAAAATTAACTCTCAGCCAACTTTGCACCTGTAGTGAGAGCAGAGATATAGCCCCAAACTACTGCGCATGTACCAGGTACTTGCCTTAGAATGAACTACAACAACCAGTTCAGACAACAGGTTGCCACGCCCACTGAACAACGTTACTAAAGTGTAGGCCAAGAGGCTGGGCATTTTACTTCTACAACGCCTGTAGCGTTTCTTAGAGACTAGAGAGGCCAACTCGCTGGCAAGTTAGCCACTAATGTAACAGTTTTACTGAGAAAATACCACCATCATTAGCTCAGTCTCCAGAAAAACGGGGGAAATATGGCCCTTCATTTATCTACATTTGGTACTGTGAAAACATTTGTCAGCCTAGCCAGAAGTCTGTAACACTTAGCTAGGCTACGCGCCCCAGGGGTTTCTTGTTGGAAAATCAACACCGACCTCCCGCAATATTAAACCCCACAATATTAAACATATTAAAAGTTAAAACGTCATTGTTGTAGGCTACTTGTTAGCCGTTTTAGCTATGTTTGCTAGCAAAGACAAAACTCTGCTGCCAGATATGCAGTAGAGTAGGGTTTCTTCTCCCGACTTATTTTTCCATAGAGTTCAAAAGAAAAATTTGTCAGGAGAAAAAACCCTTCAAGTTATCCATCCATATCTACTGCATGTCTGGCAGCAGAGTGATGGTTTAAGGCTTGTTTGATACATCAGACGCTTGATGACTTAGAACCATTTAGGCAACTATGTGTTCCATACTGTTCCAGTGTAATTTACAGCTAAATCTAGTCCCACCCCCCAATTCCATTCAAATGCAGAGAGGTTATAGTATCGCTTGTAGGAGTACCAGAAATAAAATATTATGAGTCTTTTGATATTGTTGGGTCACAGACATTAGAAAGTCATGGCATCCAAAGGATATGCGACCAAATATTTTTAAAAATTACTTTATTCTACATTGTGTTACAACTGTCCAATATTATTTGATGCCCGAAAATGGGCGGGACTATGTACAAAAGGTTCATCTGATATGGATGAAAATACCCTCAAATTAAAGCTGACAGTCTGCACTTCAACCTCATTGTCATCCTTTCAAACTCAAAGCGCAGTACAGAACCAAAATAACAAAAAATGTCACTGTCGAATGAATTATGGTGCTCACTGTACATGCCCGTGCACACATAAACTCACAAACACACAAAAGACATGCATACTCACACACCCTTCAATTAATTCATAGGGCAGCTTCAAGAACTGCCAGGGCTGATAAGGACAGGCTCAGTTAATAATGAGTCCAACAGGAGATCGCTTTTTACACTTTTTCAGCGGCAATAGACTACATTTGAATAAAAATTTTGTTTGGATATCACTGGGTCAAACTAATTTAAATCACTAACAGCGAAATACCACCTTCTTAGGTCAGTTGAGCATAGCCGTGTGGTATCATAGAATTTGATTATTTGCCATATGCTTTCTAGCAGTGTCATTCCACAATAATGCAAGTTCTTATTTGCTTACATCTATAATACCTGTGGTGGGAACAGAATAATGATGTCCCTTTGGGCATAGCCAAACCTTATGGATTCATTATAATTTTTCATCCACATAATGTTCAGTAATTTTCGAACAGTCCCCCTTCGGAGGCCATAGCATTATCTTTGAAACAGAATAGAACAAGGGAATCAAAACCCAACACAGACAGAAGATTTATACATTTAGAAAGCACACTCCACTGACGTTCAGCATTCAGCAGCTAATTACCAATAAATTTGCATCGATACACCATTCATGCTGTTTATGTCTGAGAATTATGTTTCAAATAATAATTTAATTCCGCAAGGATGTGACCTCCTTCCATCTCCTTATCTAATTTATTCTAGATACAGTTCACAGCATAAACAACATTGAGAATCTCCAGCAGAAAACAATAGCGCTCAAAGTACCCCATTACTGTACATGGCTCAGAGTCCTGTAACCTCTGTTAGTGTCTGTGAACAGTCCAGTTATTCACTCACTCGCTATAAAACGTCTTGCGGGAGGACATTGAACTTGTAAATAGGAACATTCTAAAGCATTGTCAGGGGTCAACATAGTTGCTGCAGATTTGAATTAATGGGCATGGCTTCCTGTGTCTCACCTGATCCAACATAACAGAAGGGCAAATATAAATATTTAATATAAATCTTAAATCTTTGTTTCAAAAATAAATATTTATTTTAAAAAATAAGATTTATCTTAAATCTTACGTTTTCCAAAAGCAAGATATAAGACTTCATGGGCCGCCGCGGTGGTACAGTGGTAAAGGCGCAGACTTTCAGTCAGTGCAGTTGTACTCCGAGGATTGGGGTGTCCTGCCATATCCGAGCATGGCCGGTGCCCTGTGGGAGCAGCAATTGGCGGCTGCTTCCGGGTGGGGGGAGGGGCTCGAAGAGAATTGCTGCACACAAAAATGCCCTGGGCAAGTTGGAATCACGGTCAGGAGCTCGAGGAGTCATGCCCTGTAGAGGCCGTGGCGCCCTCCTTCCTACAACCGGCTGACAGGGATGTATAGCGGTGGTTCTCTAGCAGTTGCTACATGGGGGGAATTTAATTAGAATAGGGGTTCAATTGGCTATGAAATCCCGTCCAAAAAGGGATATAGCCTATACATAATTTTATCTATTAAAATTATTCCCTTCCAGTCTACCTTCCTCTCGTTCTCCATGTTTTCACCATTCCCCATTCAGGTCCTCTTTAAGGCTAGTAAGATGCCAAGACCATTCTCAGCTACTCTGAGCTGCAGAGGGGACAGGATCTCCCATATTTGCTTCATGTAGGGGTGGCTTCGGTACGCACACGAGGGATACTGCCAGCTAACTTGTGCAGACTATGCTGTCCGTACAGTGGTCCACTTGTAGTAGTATACATTTGGTACTCTGCAGTACAGAAATCACTGAGTTTTGATATGTTACAGTAAATAACAACATCGCATTTCTAAATGTTTATCAGCCATTGTTCTTCACATACAGAAGAGCTCACATTTTGCCCTTTTATTTGTGCTAAAGCTCTGATTGCTGATTGAATAATTAAATCAACTCATGTTTTACCTGTGAAAAATGTTAATTGATAATTGAAGTTTATAGTTTTTAATGGCAGTGTTTTTCATGTGAAAACAAGAGATATAAATTGTGCCTAAAACAGGATAAAAATTGTTGAATTCAAAAAGTGTTAAAGAGACATTGTGTTAAAACTAGAAAACAAAACAAAAATTTTTTTTGGCACATAAACTTAATGTTTTATTAATTGGGTTCATAACACCAATTGTAGTGTGTAAACAATTGAGAAAAACTGTAATCGATTAATAAACAAACAGACAGAGGCCGAAATACACGTCAAAAAGAACACACTTGATGGAACGAACTGGCGAAGAGACAAACAAAAAGGCAGATATAAAAATAGGATGGTGAGCAGGTGAAATGACAGGTAAGGAAGGAATGTATGCGAGAGTGAATTAGGTAATGAGTGTGAGTGCGGAATGCGAGCGGGGAAGGCGAGTGATTGGCTGTGTGATAAATAGGGAGACAATGAGGAAACAACCACGGAAACCACGCCCAGCCTGCACAAACACTGAAAACAAACAAGGTAAAAGAAAAAATATGACATAAAATGAGAGGAATGGGGAAAACATGGAGAACGAGAGGAAGGTAGACTGGAAGGAAATCATTTTAATAGATAAAATTATGTATAGGCTATATCCCTTTTTGGACGGGATTTGTTTCTTCAGATTAACGTAGGCAGGTAATAAAACATTTGCATGGCTTCTCTGTAATTTCATCCATCGATTCGGACGGCCTGCATGTGCCATGATGACCATGTTTTTCTTATTTTTACCTGCCCCTCTCTCCCCCAAAAAACAGACCAAAAGCACAGAAAAGAGCTGCAGGATCCGCACTCATCATTGTTTTGAGCAGTGGCTCAGAGATCAAAATAATATTTATTAAACACACCCTCACCCACCTGAGTCATGCATTGTGCGAAATCATTCACAAACAAACATCAGCGGAGGAGGAAATAATCATTAAAAATACATAATTGGCCTACTCACCCCAAATGCAACCAATCAGTATGTCAACATAACAGTAGGATGAGAAGATCGCAGACATCCGCAGCTCCTTCAGCCCCACTCCCCCTCCCCTCACAGACACTGTTTCCCACTCTCTTTCTCTCTCTACCCCTTCTGTGTCCCCCCCCTGCTTCTCCACCTTTTCTCCCCTTTCTCAGACTGATGTGTCCCATCTCCTACTCTCCCATCGCCCCACTACTTGTGCCCTCGACCCTATCCCTTCATCTCTCCTCCAGGCAATCACCCCAGATATCCTCCCGTTTGTGACCTCCCTGGTGAACTCCTCCCTGACCTCTGGCTGTTTCCCCTCATCCTTCAAAAGAGCCCACATCACCCCGATCCTGAAAAAACCTACGCTGGACCCCTCCAACATCCAAAACTCCAACATCCCTTCTTTCTTTTATTTCCAAAACTATCGAACGTGCTGTTTCTAACCAACTGTCGTCTTTCCTCACCCAGAACAACCTGCTAGACCCCCTCCAGTCCGGCTTCAAACCCGGCCACTCAACGGAGACCGCACTCCTCTCCGTCAGCGAGATGCTTCATGCAGCTCGGGCAGCCTCCCTCTCCTCTGTGCTAATACTTCTAGACCTCTCTGCCGCCTTCAACACCGTAGATCACTCCATCCTCCTGTCGTCCCTGTCTGCAGCGGGGATCCGCGGCTCGGCCCTGGCCTGGATTGAGTCCTACCTCTCGGAACGCTCCTCCCAGGTTGCCTGGGCTGGTAAAGTATCGGCACCCCGTCCCCTTACCACAGGAGTCCCCCAGGGCTCAGTCCTTGGTCCCCTCCTTTTCTCCATCTACACCAAATCCCTTGGCCCTGTTATCACTGCTCATGGTCTTTCTTACCACTGCTATGCTGACGATACTCAACTCTTTCTCTCCTTCTCACCCTCTGACACTCAGGTGTCAGCCCGCATCTCCGCTTGCCTGAGAGACATCCAGAGCTGGATGGACAACCGCAATCTCAAGCTCAATCCTGGCAAGACTGAGCTCATCTACATTCCTGTTTTAACCTCTCCTCCTCTCAATCTCTCTATTTCCCTAGGGGACACTCCACTGACCCCAACGCCCTGTGCCAGGAACCTCGGAGTCGTGATGGACAACAGGCTGTCCCTCTCCGAGAACATCGCAGCAGTAACCCGGGCATGCAGGTTCTTCCTGTACAACATCAGGAGAATCCGCCCCTTCCTCACCACCCACTCAACCCAGCTCCTGGTCCAAGCAATGGTGCTGTCTCGCCTGGACTATTGCAACTCTCTCCTGGCTGGCCTGACAGCATCGGCCATTAGACCCCTTCAGCTTATCCAGAACGCAGCAGCGCGCCTGGTCTTTAACCTCCCCCGACACTCCCATGTCACCCCCCTGCTCATTGACCTCCACTGGCTACCGGTGATGGCTCGCATCAAATTCAAAACATTGGTGCTCGCCTTCCAGGCAGTCCAAGGATCTGCCCCCCCATACCTCCAAAAACTAATCAGACCCTACACACCTGCCAGATCCCTGCGCTCCGCCTCCTCAGGACGACTGGTACCCCCCCCTCTTCATGCTAGCACCCGGTCTCGACGTCTGTCTGTCCTGGCCCCACGGTGGTGGAATGAGCTCCCCGTGGAGGTCAGAACAGCAGAAAGTCTGACCGCCTTCAAGCGCAGATTGAAGACTCACCTCTTCAAGCTGCACCTCTCTCCACCACTCCCTACCTCCCTGTGACTATTGTTATTAATGTTGTGTAATTCCCCCCCAAAAAATAATTTAAAAAAATCATACTGACTGCGCCTAGTACTTAGATTCATATTTGCCTTTTTAGGGTTGTTTTTAAACGTTCTTGTTCCTAGTTTGAAAATGCACTATGTACGTCGCTCTGGATAAGAGCGTCTGCTAAATGTCTATAATGTAATGTAATGTAATGTAGGAGTAAGACTGAGATAAGATCCGAGTTGGCTAGTTAGCCATCGATAAAGCTATCTCGTGCTCAAATCTTAACGTTAGCTACGTGACAAGAACATTTCTGAAAATATTTCTGTTGAATCTTTACATGGTTGTCTATGAAAGCCAGGCTTAGTCAGCTAGGTAGACAAGCATTCCAGCCTACAACCGATTATTGTGAATAACTGAATTAAACTTCAATGACACAAGACAGACTGACCAAATGCATTGTGTGACAGTATTCAGTTATTATTTAATATTATGTTTCACAAGTGAAATTTAATTATTTGCACATTGCAATTTTTTTTTCTAGATGAGTGAGCTAGCCTAAACGAAGCAAGCTAGCTTCGTGCGCGCTAGCTTCGCTCGGTCGCTCTGATCCATACAGTAGAACGGTATTCTTTTTTTACGATTTTTACCTTTTACTCCAAATTTGGTAGCCAATTGGACCCTATGTAATTAAATTCTCCCCGTGTAGCAACCGCTAGAGAATCGCCGTGACCCAACCCCGTCAGCCGGTTGTAGGAAAGAGGCGCCTCTTCAGGGCGCAACTCTTCAAGCTCCTGAACGTATACAATATTACTATTGTGTAGGCTATATAAAAATATGCATAGCCTAATAATAAAGGGTCCATCGGTCAAAGACCACATACCTGTCCCTTAGTGAAGGGGAATGCCGCATTAAATTGCTTTCAGCCCACTCCATCAACATCCAGGTGATGGTACATGTAAGGTTACATGTAGACTATTTGCTATTATCCTGGATCAAGCTATGACTTAGTCTATATTTGCCAATCATTTCTGTAATCTTCTGGGCGGACAATCTTCTGTTACGGGACAATGGCTATCCATTAAAAACATTGCTGATAACACATATATCAAGCCTAATGCAGGAATTGTCATTCAATGGAAAAAACTTGTGATTTCTACTAATAATCTTCAATGAAAATTGGTAGCCTACATGAAAAAAACATTTACCGATTGCACTACAGCATGTGAAATGCACTCAAAATGCAAAAATAACAATCCATCATATTGGAAAGACAGTGCTCGAGTGGTAAAATGAACGTACATATGTAGCCAGCGAGACCAACCGCATTTTAGATGCAGAAAAACTCCCTAATGTGTTTTCTAGAGAGCTTGCATAATACCAGTGTCATGGTTCGTGGGTTATTTTTTCCTATTCCGCTGCGGTTATCGTCCTTTTTCCCCGATTGATTTCTTCCACATTCAGCTCCGGGGTTTTGCTTCACCTCGCTTATTATTCATTTCACCTGTGCTACTACCTGCGGGGTATTTAAGTTCCTCACTTCCGCTTCCCTGATGCTTCTTTGTCATTCCGTATTACATTGAGCCAGGTATAGCTAGGTACAAGCGACCTTGTGATATTAAACTTGTTTTATGTTCATGGGGGACTTGCTATTAGCTTTTAGTTCAGGTATAGGTATTATTCCTCCTGTTAGCGTTCTGTGCTATTTATTTTATTCTTTGCTGTTCTCTCGGAGACAGTTTTCTTTGTTTGTTTCATTTGTTTTACACTCTTCCAGCCATCCGAACTTATGTGCCGAAGGTGTTCTTTTCTTTGCTAAGTTTTCCATTTTGGCTCCAAGTATTGAGCTCGGGAGATTTAGTTTGCGTTTCACTCATTATTCGAGTTCTCCCTATTTTAGTGGGTTGATTTTCGTTTGGCTGTTTTGCCACAAGGAATTAGTTTCCTGTCTTTTCTTTTTTTGCATTTATTTTGTCATTCCCTTTATTGGTCCTCACTGCGTGAATGACTTGTTTCTGATCCCCCTACCTTCACGTTTGATTATCTGCCACTAAAATCTATTACATGTACACGCAAAATAGCACCGCTTATTTGGGTTCTTCGTAAATTGACCCCTAAAAGTAGGCTATTACATTTTGGGGGTTCACTGCTGTTAAACTTATAGATTTGACCCAAAGGCAACAGGAGGGTTAAAACCTTTATTTCAGGACAGTCTGGAAAAATGACTGTCTGCATAAATAAGTAATGGGACATATGGCTGAAGCCTCATACAACTTCTAAAAAGTATATGAAGGCCTGGGTCGTGTTGCTGTTAGTCCATTAAAGACATCCATAATTCACCTCACTTTGCCCCCATGTGCCTGGGTGGATGTTTTCTGTAACGCCACACTTTACTTTCCACATTTTAAAAAATGGTTCACAGAAAATAACACAGAGGATGAAAGCATTCTGTGAACAGTGAAATTCACACAGCTTTACCACGAAATAATCGACATTCAGGAGATAGCCTCATCACAAAATCAATATGTCCCTTTTTTTGTTGATAATCAGTGTATATTATGTGATATCATATATATTCAATGTGTATATTTTGGACATGGAAAGCGAAAATCAAAATGGTAACGCACACAGGTGCATGGCTGAACCTGTGCCTTTGCTTAACACGTGTGTGAGGTGTTGAGTGGCTCTTTATCACTACTGGACTGTGTGACAGAGTCTCTAAGACACTGAGCACTGCTCTAGTTAATCACCAAACAATCAACAAATGCAGATACTCTTCCACTCCTTCCCTTTTCCCATTCCCATTTAAAAGTAGACGAGTAGTCTTTATGCCAAAACGTATACAGCACAGCAGCCAAGGCAGAGTGGCACAATCACATCTAAAAATAACCTGATAATAATTTCACCAGGTCTTATTTCCTGAGCTGTGAAATGAACGGTAGATTGACATGCAACATAATGTTTCCCTTTATATGACTGTGTGACGCACGCTTTCCAAATATGGGTATGGAAGAAGATATTGAGTCTGTGTAAACATTTATTTCAACATAACTAGGGAGTCTTCTGATGCTTGGCAGGTTTAAATTTAAAATTTAATTTTTTAATTCAAGGCTAATTTTTAATTTTTAAAAAAAATATGTAGCAAACCCTTTCTACTATTTTATAATATTATATATAATCGTTAGCTCCACATTTTGACAAATTTAAACAATGCAGTCCTCATATTTAATGCGCAGGCATTCTTCCTGTGGCTTTTATGAGAGAATAGATGCAAAATTGAGGCTGACAATGTGCTGTTGGCGGCTGTTGCATTCTATTTCAGGCAAGAGATTTGGCTCACAGACAGCTTTTTGTGTATTAAGAATAGAGACAATAGGCTTTCCTTTCTGTGGCTTTAATGAAGACACCCTGCCAGACATGAAAGAGGAGTCTCAGGCTATTGCCATGCTATTGCCAACTTGAGTGCAAGGCAGCATATAAAATATCATTCATGCCCTATTTGGCTTACATTGGCCTGTTGTACCGTGTGCATTTCTGTGTGTGTGCTTTTGTTATCCACAGGCAACTGTACAATAAGTGGGGCAATTAAGTGCAAAAGCAGAATGAAGCCAATATGTACTTTTTTTCAGGCAAGGGGTGAGCTAATTTATGATAATAACCTTCCCCACCCCCAGCTCAGCCTGCCCCAAAACGATTGCAGGCCCTTTTCCAAAAACCAATCTTTTAATCCTCTCCAAAAAAAAAATCTGTTTTCCACACCTTGTGTGGGGACAGCTGCATGGAAATGAAGGTTTATATTCCTTTCCTAGTCAGCTTGGCTACAGGGCATCAGTCGGGGGCGGGGCCAAGCTGAGAGGGGCGTGTTCACTGAGGGGTGTCAAACAACTAGGGGATGGAGTCACACGATGGAGCTTAGCTTGGCGCTGGTGCTACAGGAGCTACAGCAACGTCGCTGGCTGGGTGTGCATAGTTAACAGTGGACGCCATTTCATTCCAATCCAACATTTTTCTATAAGGACACACAGTTCAGTTGTGACTCAAAAAGAAAATAAACCTACTGAATAATTATAAATCTTATAATGAGGAGTTGTCTGAACATTTGAAATTGCACTTGATTGGGCCAGGGGTTGGAGTTGGTGGTGGGGGGGGGGGCACTTCAAATTATATTCAATAATATTCTAATTGTCAAAAATGGACCTAATTGTCCCAAAACAAGTCCAGCATCCAAGTACTCATTGTTAATACGCAGTGTGTTCAATTTAAAAAAAAGAACATCTCACATAACAGAGTAATAGAACAGGTATTGTTCTGGGACACTGGTAACAGGCTACGGGGCAAAGGCATGATACACCCAGCAGCTGAATATGGTGTGAAACCATGCAGCATAATAGAATGAACACACCTGCTGCACCTGCTTCTCTGTCGGACGTGACAAAACAGGAGGTTAATGGGATTCCGGAGTTTCGAAGGTTTTTGTTTTCGTTTTTTTGTGTATGCTTTAAATTGGCCCAGATGGTGTTTATGTGCAATGATGGATATTCTAGATACTTACAAACATTTCTGACAGCCTTCCAGCTTTACAATAGCTGTAATCCGGGCATTCTCACTTTCACGGTTTAGAGAAACACAATTCACATAAGGTAACTCCAGAGCAGCTGTACACGTGAAGAGATCACGTTTACAGCATTCCTTCACAATTATAAATGTAAATATCTATTTTTATACTATGACGGTGAGCAAAGCTGTGTCAGGTTGCATGTTTCATCGGAATTAGTTCCATCTCAAAATATGATTACACTTCTCAAATAATCAGGTAATACACAACATCACCGCACACGCTGCTTTAGGGTTACTTGAAGTGTATCTTATTGTATAAACCACAAACCCACGAATGCCCCCATACCAGCCGTTGTAAAGCCAGCAGTTTGTTCAAAAGTTCTGTATGTATCCTTCATTGCACACAGAAGCTGTATGGGCCAATTAAAACATGCTCTAAAACGTAATAGAAAAACATCCAAAAGTGAGCTATCCCATTAGCTTTCACTGAAAGTCAACTCAGACACATAACAGATGTGAACAGACACAGCTCTCCTATGCTTCAGCACGATTCATTTCTTCTTCAATCAGAAAACACGTGATAAAAGTATAATTATACTTTTTAAAATTGTATTTATTCTTTTATTTTGACTGTCACTTTTCAACCTGCCTCTTTCTTTAACCGAAGAGGCCCACTTTTTTTTTTTTTTTTAAAAAGCTTGAATATTTTAAATCTGATACATGCCTGACAGCGTAATGCCTCTTAAGCTAGTGCTCGGCGTGCCATCTCAAGAACATAAATTATTTTATTACATCGGAAACGGAGCTGAGGTGAGCTGAGCTGATTCTGTGTGGCCAGAGCCGTAATGACTGCCCAATAAATAACCCAGCAGCCCAGCTGAATAGCGTAAAGCCCTATGGGTATGAGCAATAAAGCATACGTAATGGCTCCTGTCTGCACAGAGAAGCACAACAGCTAATCATAAAACACACTGTACGGTGTTGGACTCTTAATTGTCAACCTTTGTGAGGGGAATTCTAACACCAACAAAGTGACCAATCACACGCTTCAAAAATTGTGATTAAATCATAAGAATACAAGAAAAACAATCAGACTCACACAAGTCTGACCAGGCTACGTGTCCGATTTCCCGCTCCTTCCAAACAGCTCCAAAACAGGATGATTTATATTCCTAAACATTACCTAACAAGGCACATCCAATTAACCTAAAATGTGTTTCGCAGATTCTTATCTGTTACCAGACCTGCCCGAACGGGGGGAAAAGAAGAAAATTGACTTCATCTACATTTCCATTTTAATGCCATATGAATTCTGACACGCTTACCCAACGGGTCCCCAATACACGCACTGCCACCAGTCTACTTTAAAGCAGTAATTAAATGTTAATGATGGTCATTTCACCTTGCATGGGGGTATGCCTAAATGATTGTTCTAATTATCTTGTTTTAATTCACTGGGTTAATTTAATTAAACAGCCAATCCCGCCCAAAAGAAAAGAAAAAATATATATATATTTACAATAAGTCGTGAGCTGAAGGTTAAAGCAACTGATAGACTACATCTTCTTGGTTTGTACGAAAGGCAAAATGATAGTGCCTTTTTAAATCAGAATGAATAAATACTGCATTAGTGCAACAGTGTGCTAGGTTGAATATTTGATTAGGGGAAGCAGATAAAGTACATCCGCTGTGGTAGCTTTGAAAGTTGCCTGCTAACAAGATTGGC
Organism: Ilyophis sp. 1 JC-2022; assembly: GCA_022702515.1. Taxonomy (NCBI): domain Eukaryota; kingdom Metazoa; phylum Chordata; class Actinopteri; order Anguilliformes; family Synaphobranchidae; genus Ilyophis; species Ilyophis sp. 1 JC-2022. The sequence continues at coordinate 23,821,231 of CM040402.1, read as the reverse complement.
CTTCGTTCAATGAAACATATTTGTTCAGAGCTTTGAGTAATGCCGCAGTGCATCTATTTGAGCTTTCCACACATCAATTTCCATTCGTTTACAGTGATTTGCAACTTAATAATTCCGATTTTTTCAAAAGCAGCACAAATATTTTATTCTGAATTAAGGACAAAGCATATCGTGACGAGATTGAAACTTGACATTTAACTTTGAGTGATAGGTGTGATAAATTGTTCTGTTAATGTCTTTCTTAGAAACAACACATTTGTAGAAGTCACGAAATGCAGCATTTTTTCAAAGCTGAAGAAACGGGAATCGTTCAACTAGTTTTTTTATTGACTAAGCGCATTGCGGGTAGGTGGGGTAGAATCTGTTTTTGTTACAATTTTGCTGAGTAATATGAAATTATTTCATCGGCCCCACAATGAAAGCCGGGCATCGACTGAGCAGGTGCCTGTTCTGTGGATCGGCTTGACAGACCTCCTGAATTTGAGAAGCATCACTGTTTCGGGAAACAAAGGAAATCTGAAACAGTTTGAATGAAGTACGGGAGATCGCGACAGTCTTCCCCTCTCACCGTTGTTGCCCAGGGTACGGATCAATTTATTTGGGATTAAAGTGACTTACAAAAATGATTGCCCCCCCCCTCCCCTTCTCTGCTCAGTACAAGTTTTTTCAATTTCCCCCGGTCTTTGCAAATCGGAGCATCCCACAAATGAGGAAAACATAACCAAACTGCTGCTGCTTCGCAGGCCTCACCTTGGGACCTGTCATCATTTGCATATATATTGAGAGCATACGTTTTTGGTTTATCATAATGGGGGAAGGGGGGGTGGAACTGGTGAGCATTCTGTCACCTGTTTCATTGGCCTTGTCCTCCAGTGGCCTTAGGAGACAAAGGCAGACTGATAATTATAGCGAGGGGACTAACATCTCAATGTATTTGTTTCTTGCCAAGGTTTACTCCGTGCTGTTGTTAAGGCACACAGATAACGGTCCTCAGGCAGAGGGATGCAAGATTAAGGCCCGTTTCTTCCGAATAAAAGAAAAAAATGCACCGCTATCTACGAACCAATAAAACAGAGCCGTTCAGAGCCAGTTTATGCAGCGTTTCTTCACTCAGTAGGCCCTCATCATTCTTGCAAGGGGCGATCGTAACGGAGAGAGAAAACGAACGGCGGAAAAACATCTTAAGCAGAACAGCTTAACCGCGCTCGTCACGCTCACGAGTTTGAGAAGTCTTCAGTGACCGCGTTCAGGATGAAAAAAGTGACTGGTGGCGAAAGTAGTCACACGACAGACACGTAAAAAAATAATTATAAAAAAATCAACAGATCTCAATGGAGCATTTCTAAATTTAGACATCTCATGGCTGGTGAGATGCCAGCCAGGTCCCCTCAGAGACTCAACGCTCAACGTTTTTTTTTTTCTTTTTTCTATTCCATCCTGCTAGTCTGATTTCAAATGGCTGAACAGTTCATGATCAACTGTAACAAGAATAGTATTTGATAAAAACATGTTGTATTTCTACAATCTGTTGTGGTCCAGACACAATAAAATGACACATATCAAACAACAAACCTTAAATGATTTTGGACATTGTAACAATCTTGATTTTCCCAAAACCATACAGTAAAAATTGTATTTTGTTTTTAATTTTTGTTTTTACATTTTAGCTCTTATGTAAGTTGTAAAAGTCCAATTACCTCCCAGTGCTTAATTCCCATGTGTCATACATGCATAATGTCTACCTTCATAATCGCCTGTTCAGAGCCTGTTCAACATAACCAGCTTCTATAAGAATTCTCCTTCTTTACCATAAGAAAGGTATTATCTTTCATTTATACTCCCTTAAAGAGTGGTGACAAAAGGATTTAATCATCCTGAAGGAAGAATGGTCATGTAGTCATAAAATGTGTGTGTGTGTAGTCATAAAATGTGTGTGTGTGTGTGTGTTTTTAAAATGAGTGGGGGCCATGTGTGGGCACAAACAATGCAGCTGGCAGAGGCATGGAAGTTGCTGGAAGCGTCTCTGAGCTGGCACACTTACAGAAGGCTCTGGCACCTGGGTCAGGCTTTATTTAAAAAAATGAAAGGAGCTTCCTGGCTTCTTGTCTGGTCTGATGAGAACAGATGCACTATGTACACTGAATAACAGCAAAAATCTGATGTATCTGTGCTACCTTTGCAGAGCATCAAAGAGGTATATTATCTGTTCAATCTTTTATATCTTTTTTTGTCACATTACTGTACCGGAGGTCTTGATCCATCATTACATGAATAACCTGTGACTCGTGTAAACACAGACCAGTCAACAGTACTACAGGAGAGCCAGTGACTCTTTCACACCAAAAACAACTTGTAGTACATTTTGTTGACGCCAGAACGAGAAACTACTTTCTTTGTCCAGGTGAAATCTGTCCCAAAAGTCACGTAATTGGCTGAGAAAGCGGATGGTAGAAGGCAACTGTCACAACAGTCCGATCCCTGCATCTTTGCCTCCATTACAGGCTTCTTGTGGGAAATAAGAGCTTCCCGAATCTGTCCCCCCCAGCACCACCACCACAGGGAGACAGTGGAGTGCATCACGCACGTTTTATCCACTCATCTGCCCGCATTAGTATAGTGCAGCAAATGGAGCCTTTAATTTGAAGTTCATTTGCTACTTAAGGGTCCAGTTCTTCTATAAAATCAAAAGACGTCTTCCATTCCCCCAACCCCCCACACCCTGGCACCAAAATCTCTAACCTTTAAGTTTCAAAGAACAGAATAGTATTTGTTTCTGAGACCAGATTTCTTAAATCACTGGGCTGTTTTCATTCGGCAACATGATACTTGCAGCAAGAGTAACATCTAATAAACCTGTTAAATATTACTGAGGTTTCTCATCTCACTAAGGAACCCTCTAGAACAAGAGATTCTCAAACCCAGTCCCAGGTGCTCCCCTGTGTGTGCTGGTTTTCCTTACCCCATATCTCTGGCTCGTTTAGGGTTATGTTTATTCGTTACAGCAAAGTATTGTTTATATGCGTTAAAGCAATTTTTCTATATTTAAGGAAGCTGAAATTTAGCAGGGAGCACAAGAAGTTTGGAGTTTGTTTGAAGAGTTTGAGGTCTCAGTAGAGAATATAGTAAACCTACCTAATACCCATGCCTTCATTGTCACAGTCTCTCAGTTTCCCAAGTAGAGTCGTTGGTTCTCCATAGGTACTTCATCAAAACATTTGTCACAATGTTCCGTGCCTTACAAACAACTTATCATTCAATGAACAAGTGTACTTCCTGCCTCTGTAAGCATGTTCATTGAGCATCATTGTGGGAGGCAGTGTAGTATAATAGTGAGTGGGCTTGTAACCCGGAGATTCCCGGGTAGGGCACTGCCATTGTGCCCTAGAGCATGGTACCGGACCTGAATCGATTCAGTATATAACCGGCCGTATGAACGTGTATTATGTAAAAATGAAAGCTGTGTAAGTCACTCATAAGAGCATCTGCTAAATGCACTGAATGTAATTATTGTCTGGGACTGTGATGTATGGAGGGATCCAATCCACCACATTCTCAGGACCAAGGTCACATCCCTGGAAAGGGCAGCTAGCGAGATGCTGCATTTGCCCTTGTGCGGTGAAGTGAACCAGAAGCCGCGTATGCGTAGCCTGGCGGCTGCGGAAATGGCACGGCTCCATCCCTCGCCTGGTTCCAGGTCACGCCTGAGCTCGTTCAATAAGGCGACGACAGCGTTACCTGAGAGGCAGAACATCCTTATTATTGTTTCTTCAGGCATGTCAAATATTGTTACATGTGCTGAGAATGCTCTTTCTCATTACAGATGATGTTCATTGCAAAATGTGAACTGTGTGAGCTGCCAATGATAAGACACGCTCAGCAAGTCTGCAATACATGGGCTGAGCACTACTGACGACAGACACACACAGTACTGTGCAAAAGTCTTAGGTCATCCTAGATTTTGTATATACATGTTTTCTTAGATGTTTATTTTTTTGTCTTCTGCATAACAAGGAGTTCTGCAACAGATGGTAGGGCCTCCACAGAGCCCTGATTTCAATGTTATTGAGGCTGTCTGAGATTACCTGGACAGACAGAAGCAAGTGAGACAGCCAAAGTCTGCAGAAGAACTGTGGCAAGTTCTCCAAGACGCTTAGAGCAACCTACCAGCTGTTTTTCTTATAAAACTGCACAACAGCGTACCTAAGAGGATTGATGCCGTTTAAAAGTGTGGTCACGCCAAATATTGATTTGATTTAGTTTTTTACCGTTTACTACTCTTTTTAATGTAATTATTTTTGAAAGCATCTTTTCTTTACAGAATGTTTTTACATGTGCCTAAGACTTTTGCACAGTACTGTATATACAGATGAATGAATAAGAAAAAAACAGGGACTTAAGTCTGCTCTCTAAGTGTAGACTGTATAGACTACTGTGGATATGCAGTATAATATCATCAGTAATACAGCATTAGATGCATCTCTCTTTGGCCTCTTTGTTGCGGTGCGAGACAGTATTAATAACAATGATGCAATAGCGCTGCATTGTCTTTGATGGGGGAATCCCTCATTTGTCCGTAGGAGCAATCGCATGAAGTGTGTGTGTGTTCTCCGATTAAAGGGGCAGGAAAATGATTTAATAATTAATCTGCACACCCACCGATTCAGAACAGAGCACCATGCGCTCCTACCCCACGTTTATCTGCCTGCACTTCCTGTAGGCGTTAAATATTAACGCGCTTTCTCTGTGTTCTAGTGCATGCTCCACTGGGCGAGGGAAAAGCCCCCCCCCCACCCCCCACCTCCCTACTATGACTTGGGGGGTCAACCCGTGGACGAGAGGGGGAGGCGTTCTGGCATGTCATCGCCAGAGCAGTAGACCGTAGACTCGGGTGTCAGCAGATGGCCTCAGGACAGGGCAGTCTACAAACGCAGACTTACATCTCAGTAGACCTCAGATCTCATCTAACAGTCTGGAGGCTACACCAGCCGTAGGCACGCCAGGGACACGCCAGCTGACACACTGCTCATGCTTACTCTCAGTGGGCAGTTCGCGCATGTAAGACAGATTTGCCACGCACCTCCTCTCACTATTCAACCATAGTTTAAGTTTGAATGGCAGGTGTGAATCTTTACCTTTACTTTGGACCAGGGGTGGGCAAGAAGAGGCGTATTAATCTAATCGGCATGATCTGACATTTTAACTACATTTTGTTATAAGCCAATGAATAAGAGCAGAAGAGACTGTTCTTGTGTCCCTGTATGAAATGTTCTGTAATCTAATGGCCTATACAGCGATTAGCTCATTGGACTAGATAGGGTAGCCAGGGTAATTGATCATTTTCATTTTTTGACCCACCTTCTGTTGATGTGATGGTTTAGAAAACATTGGGGGCGTCTTGGTGGCATGGCCTCCACATGCTCATTGCGAGCCGCAACGTCAGCGGTTCGAATCCGACCGTGCGACCTTTGTCACATGTCTCTCTCACGCTCCCTATTCTTCCTGTCTCTTTACATTGTGCTGTCCAATAAAAACTGAAAGTAATAAAAATAGTAATAAATAAGAAAACATTGGTTACATCATGTAATTTCCCTGGCCAAGGGTAAAACTGGGCATCTCGCCTCAGTATGAGACATTAGAGAGAAAACTTTGTTCAAAGAATCAGCAAGGCTGAGATAATTAAAGTTAAAGGCTCCATTCACTTGAAGTGCCATTCAGCTGAGAGATCAAGAAAAAAAAAACAGCGATATGAGAGAGAGAGATATGGTGGGCGTGCTCAAGGTGGCCATGGATTATGCTATCCAGAAGGTCAGCCTCGCATTTTTAACATTACATTACATGAGTCACTTAGCAAACATTGTTATCTAGAGGAACTTACAAAAGTGGTGAACATCACTGCCCATTTTAAATCGATGTGTAAACAACAGAAGTCTTAACACTGAAAGTTATGTATCTACTGTAAGCAATATGCCTCTATATTCTTACGTGGTGTATTACTTATACAAGGTGTTTACATATACATTTGGTAGCAGTGGAGATAGACAAATAAAACTTGTCCATCTTAACAGTCCTCACACAGGCACCAATTATGTTGGGAATATACATGTAAACTTTTACATGGGATGCACCATTAAGACATTATGCGGATCGAATTCAGACCGTGCCAGTGCCGAATGTGACCGGTAGCTCCATTGAGTGATGCGCAATTGTCGATTACATCACCTGGAGTATGCGGGGGTTCAGTCGGTTCGGGGTCCCCATTTCATCACTAACTAGTGAGCCCCGCTGGTAAATCGAGCACCCATGGACTGCATGGCTAAGCCGCATATGAAAGATCTCCCTCCGACTCCACTTTATGCGAGCATAGTTGTAGTCTACAGTGTGAAAAGAAGCAGGCTGGCAATAAAAAAATTAAAAAATCGCTGACAGAGTAGACTCCAAAACAGTGCTCCCCCTCAGATTATCCTATACCTTGGCTGAATGAAGCCTACAGGGTATAACATTGTGACACGTTGAAGTGAACTATAATAAACCATGAAAATATGAGGGAAATTATGGGATTGCAAATGTTGTTGGAATGAAAACCAGCATACAAAGGTGGGCCCCAGGACCGAGTTTGGGAACCACTGATCTAGACTATACAGAGAAGTAAAAAAAGCCCTTCCGTGTAACTAACAGAAGGATATTTCACCAGCTACCATCACAGAATTTCTGTTTATTTATGCGAAGGTAGCACAGAATTATGGGCGGGATAATTCAGCAAGGTGAAAACAACGTTATACAAAACTGCCTGTTTATCCTTTGTTTAAACAAAAAACATTGTTGTGGATTGATTCTTTGATACAGCACTCGGTATCAGCACCGGCCAAGAATAATTGGCCTCAGTGCTTCTCAAATTGGTTTATGAGGATGACAGTGAAATTTAAAAACTTTTTTGCAAGTGCTACCTGGCAGAGACGGGGCATGCACAGCAGAAAAACAGGACCCCGAGCTTCTGGGTAACTCTGAGCACCACGGTCTCTGATCGAATCCAGACCGAGCCAACACCAACTGGCAGGGCAGCGCACAATTGGTTTTGCATCACCAAAGGGATATTTGGGAGGGATTCAGTCGCGCACGCCTTGTGGCTGCACTGTGAAAAGTTTGTGGGGATTGCTCGTACATAGTTTGTGAATTGCACATTCCAAATTTATTGGAGATGACTAACTTTTTAAAAGTAATGAATTACAAAAAGAGAACATAAGATCTCAAAATCCCAATATCAACTCTAAAGGCCGTGACACACCGGCCGCGATTTACTCGCACGAATAAATCGCACGTTGAAAAATAAAAACGAACTCCTGTATTGTTCATAAAATCTTGCACATCAAACGCGAAATGTCCTTTGCGAAAAAGCGGCATTTCATTTATTCGCTTCAAGTTCGTTTTTTGCGAGTTTTCGTTTGCGAAACTTTTTATCTATCCAATCATAACAAGTTTCCATGACTGACGTCACCGCACAACCACAACAAACGTCAACATCAAATATCGCGGACCAAGTGATTTTATATGTGTCACAGAATAGCGTCCTTTTCGACAAGAGACATCGTAGTTACAAAGACAACGATTTGAAGGACAATTTGTTTTTTATTTTTTTTATCTCTGAGGGTGTGGCCGAGTCTGGTGGCACTTTCCCATACAGGTTTTAAACTTCACATGCTTTTAAAACTTACCTCAGGCTCTAAAATGAGATATTTCATCACAGATTTTTCATATTAGTCAATTGGGAGACACATAAAAGGTGAAACAGAAAGTGTCAAAATGTTTCCATTACAATAGTTTTGTGTCAGTTTTGGGGTCAATTTAACTGACAGGAAAGCACACCATCAACCAACTTAAGCTGTGAAGCCCCGGAAGTAAGCCTGTACTGCGCATGTTGAGCCCAAAACATTGGAGCTCCGATGAAAGTGAATGGAGAATATCAGACCTTAAACTTCCCCAATGGTATTTTTAAACTTGATTAACGATCGATGAATTTCATATGAAAAGCATATTGTAAAAATACGTAGAATTTTTTAGGCAAATGTACAGTAATTACATTTTATTAAATGTTTTCCCCAAATTTCTGGACCAAAACAATCATTGTTTCACAAACTGCGTACACATAATGAAATGTATGATCACAAAAAATGGACTGATGAGGCTTTCTTTGGTCGATACTGCAAATCACCTCGGTTTTCTACATTGAATTCAATGGACAGCAAGCTCTTTTGCAGCATGCTCAATAGAGGCTGTTTGCAGGGGCGGGGCCAGTAGGGGGCCAGTGGTGGCACTGGCCCCCACTGGAATCTGATTGGCCACCCCTGGTGCCCCCCCTACCAGAACCGGAATATGATAGGCCATTGTCTTGTCAGTATCGATGAAAGAAGCCTCTGTAGCCCAATGGGAATGGACATAAAATGAGGCGGAACCAAAGTTGCATCTTCCAATGACAGAGCTAGCCGCGTCACTTCAGCATTCAGCAATCAACATTTTAACGTCTGCCGCTGAGAAGATGCAAGATCATTTGACGCTGTCGTCGCTGAAGAACAAAAGTGGAATATAGGTAGGTAAACTGAAGTTCAAATGTGTTCTTTTTATGTGGACTAGATAATAGAAGTTAAAAGGTAAATGCATAACGTAACTTCTAGATAGCGTTAGCTAGCTAAGTGAACTCTAAAGGCCGTGACACACTGGCCGCGATTTACTCGCACGAATAAATCGCACTTTGAAAAATAAAAACGAACTCCTGTATTGTTCATAAAATCTTGCACATCAAACGCGAAATGTCCTTTGCGAAAAAGCGGCATTTAATTTATTCGCAGCAAGTTAGTTTTTTGCGAGTTTTCGTTTGCGAAACTATTTATCTATCCAATCATAACAAGTTTCCATGACTGACGTCACCGTACTGCCACAACAAACTCCAACATCCAATATGGTGGACCAACTGATTTTATATGTGTCACAGTATAGCGGATAACCATGTCGTCATCGCTCGACGAAGAGTAATCTATTTTTATTCGCACGGATTTTCAAACGCGAAAAAGAACGCGAGCTTTTCGTTTTTTCGCATCGTTGCAGGTGTGTCAGGTTTTTACGCGAAATATTCGCCGACGAATTTTCCGCATTTTCGCCTCGCTTATTCGTTACGTCCCCGATGTGTCACGGCCTTTACTAATACAATAATACACAGTGATAAATGATATAAATAAATGAGCAGTCATCAGGAGACATCCTGCCATGTAGGCAAACTTGTAAAGGGATTATGAAAAGTATTAAATGCACACCTGAAAAAAAAGCTTATCGCAGGTGCATAGAGGAGACACAAACTGAAATAAATGAAAAGAACTCCTGCACACTGTGAAATACTTGCAAAAAGACGTTTAATAAGCGCAACGTTTCGGTCACAGACCTTCGTCAGGCATGAAGAGTAGAACAAAAGAGGGAGGATTATATAAGGTCATATGACCAATCAGACAAAACCATTTGTAAGACACCAAAAACAATAAGTAGAGACTCCAACGTATACATATGAACATCCACACATACCGGGGGTGGACAAAATATCTGAAACACCTCCAGAAAAATGTCTTTAACTTTGAAGCATCTACATTTACATTTACATTACAATCATTTGGCAGACGCTTTTATCCAAAGTGATAACAATAAGTGCATGCTGAAGATCATTGAAGCAACTACAAAGCAGATCCGACAAAGCACAACTTTCTCATAACGTAGGAGCTATCCCTAGTAATGAACATAGAGTAGTACACACAGTCAGCTATACATTCTGAACTATAAAATAACCACACAAAACACAACCATCTAGACCACAATTACAAAAGCATCTACACAGGTGATTCCTATTCATTTGAATGCTAATTAGCAGCATGTGTCTGCTTAAAAGAGATCTAACCAGCAGCACTTTGCCAGGTAAGTCTCCAAAGCAAGATGAGGATGCTAAATTAGTTCCAATGGAGCCAAATAGTTGGTGCCCGAATTGCACGTGCATCAGGCACAAAAACGACAAAATTATTTAAGGTGGCAAGAGGAACAGTGTCAAAAATTATGACAACATAATATGCCCAACAGCACAAAAAACAGCATCAGCAAAAAAAAAAAAACTGTGGCCGCAAGTCAAAGCGCTCCGACAGGGACATACTGACACTTGGTAGGACAGTTGCTAATAATCACAGAACTACAGCTCTAAAAATCACCACAGAATTGAATCCATATCTGAATCAATCTCAACAAAAACAGTACGTCGTGAGCTTCACAAAGATGGTATTTATGGCAGGGCCGCTATTTGGAAACCATTTGTGTCCAATGATTGCTCTCTATGGACGTGTAACGGGCAAACAATACAAAACCATTTTAAAAGACCAGGTGCACCCTATGGTGTTCCCTCATATGTCCCCATATTCCAACATAATAACGCCCCCATACACACTGCTAAAAAAAATTAAAGAATGGTTCCAAAAACACAAGGATGATGTCAAATGGCTTCCATGGCCTGCACAATCACCAGATCTAAACATCATTCAACCTTTATGGGAAGTTCAGGAGCGCAGAGTGCAAACTAGATTTTCACCTTCTTCATCCCTCAAAGAACTGGAGACTTCTTGAACAATGGGCCAATATCCCACTACACACAGTTCAGAAATTGTATGATAGCATTCCTAGAAGGATTGAAATTGTTTTGAAAGCAAAGGGTGGGCCTACTCGTTATTAGTTCCTAGATATTCCGTTTTTGTAGGTGTTTCTGATATTTTGTCCACCCCTTGTAGGTACAGACTAACATACACACACAAACAAGCGTCCACAAACATGTGAAAGTGCAGGCCAATATATTTCAATCCAATGGATTTTGAGTAAACCTAAAAACTTGTAGAGAAACAGCAATTTCAAATTCATACAGCAGGGCATGCTCATTGTGTGCTGTTCTATGAAGCAAAATGATCCACACCTAGCTCAGCAACATAGATACAGGCACCAGAGCCTTTTGTTACCAGAACCTTACAGTATGAAGCACGACCAAGAAGGTAAGGAATGCTGAAGATCATCATCTGGCTTGTAGATAGAACATCTCTGATTTTTTTTTTAAATGTTAGTGGTCCCAAGATATGGTAAGTCACATATTTGAATTATGAATTAGATTTTCTATTGTGTTGTACAATTGGAACATATTGGAACAGGTGGAACATATGAGCTTGAGCTTTTTAAATACGAAGTTGGTAAAACGGTAGAACACAGTGTATACATAAATGCTTAATAAATAGTAAATAACTGCACTATGCGTAGTCAAAAGTACACTGTTCTGGGAAAGTCAGCCTTAGTAAGTGTTAATAAATGTGTTCTTAACAAAAAGGTCACCGTGGCCAGAATGAGAAAACTCCACAAGGCTTTATTTAAGGAGAGTTGTTGAGATGGGAGTGTGTGAGAGCAGCAGTACTGATTGAAACCGTGTGAGAGATGAATACATCTGAAATGTAATACCGCTCATTATCACACCTCTTGTATATTTAATTATATCTGAATACAGTGAGAATAACTTTCTTCCTTGGAATAAAATTTACACTGACATAAATGGCATTTAACATGATGCACACATCACCCAAATTGAGAGATATGCATGGAAACTCACATGCCACTTAAATTCAGGAGGTGGGTATTACATAAATGCATCTGTCGGACTGTATTATATTGTGATTATGAACTAAACTATGCTGACAAATTTCACATCACCACACCATTAGCAAAAAGTTCTCACTAAAATTGTCAGCATAAATCTACCTCTAACAGTTTATACGAGTCCAAAAAAAGATTAAATGTACTCTATTGTCAGAGTTGATTTGACACTAAATATTTTACTGCTTACTAAACTATATATGGATTTTAAAATTAATGCATTGGATTATATTTATTTATGTATGGCCTTGAAAATGCACACGTCAGGTTTTATTCCCCAAGATGAATCTAATGTAAATAGGTTTACTGTGTCCAAAATGTGTGTTTTTAAATCCTCTTTATCAAATCACATTTATACAAACTATTATGTAAATGTTTTGTAAATACTGCAGTCAGTGCCTGCAAGTAGATGATTTTGTTGTCAGCATCCTGTGGTCAAATTATAGTATATTGAGGAAGACCCTTTAAATGTAAATAAGGTTTTTCTGGTGAAATCTATCTCCGTGCACAAATCCGTTCGAAGTGGGCAACTCGCTTTTTTTACTCACAAGATAGTGAAGAACGCAGAGCAAACTGCAGAAATGGCCGCCTTGCCTCCAAGACCTCAGCGCTTACTTGGAGCGCCCGGCGACCTCATCCCCAGTGCAGCATGTACCGCAGTAACGTGCGTGAAATGAACAGCGAGGGCTCGCCAGCGGTGCCAGAATACTTGCCGGAGCTCAGCAGCTGCCCGCGCTCAGCTGGTTCTGCAGCGCTTGACTGCCCGCGCGTAATAGAGAGGCTCGTCGTCCCTGTGTTTAAGAACTCCATTTAAAGGTGCACCTGAAACCAGCCCAGAATTGTGTGGATTATCAGAAAATGCGCAGCCAACAATAGGGCTTGCTCTGCTTGTGCTAGCTGAGCCTTGAAATAACATTGGGATGTTGATGCTCGTAAATCAAGCATCTCGCCTCTTGAATTTAAGTTTTTCCGGCAGTGGTGTTTTCAGTAACTGGGAAATACACAGTGAGAGACACAGAAAACACACACTGGGAAAGACACACAAACTGAGACAGCGCACACAACACTAGGAATGATACACACTGGGAAACACACAGGAAAAGACACACACACACATACAGGGAGAGACACACGCCTACTGCGAAAGACACACCGGGAAATACCCGCTCAAGGAGGTGAGCAGCTGCATTTTTAATCAAACAGCTCCTTCCTGGAGAACTGCCAGGGGTCACACACATACGCCAGCAGGAGAGAGCTGTCCCTCCATGATGCTGGTCTCCTCAGGCAAGCGATGGGAGCTCTTGACAATTCACCCCCCTCTGCTCCCACCAGACTCAATAAACTGTGTGTGCAGCCGAGCCCAAATGTAATTTAGCACATATAGCACATACAACTATAGCGACTGGATGTGACGTCACGCCTGGTACTTCAATAAGAGTTTGACTGCATTCCTTGGCTAAGGAGACCATGAGCTTTATCGCATCTGGCTAATCGTATCTCTTGATTTGCAGAGTAACTAACGTGGCCCATGGTTTGAACCTATCCCCATTAAACATGTTTACTGCTAATTGTGACCCTTCTTGTAAGGCATTGTTCACTTTCTGGAGTTTTAAAAATATATATTCTTTCAGTTTTTGTGTAACTTCACTGTACAACCAGCTTTGGAGTTACTTTAAGAGTTTCTTTAAACCAACCTGCCCCAATACCAGCCATTGCGAAGCTGGCAGGTCATGAGAAACTGCTGTCAGTGTCTAAAATATATTTCATTGCACAAACAAACATTCTGGACCAATCAAATCATACAATAAAACAAAAGTAATGTAAAACTCCAGAACGTGCACTTTCCTTTTAAGGCTGCTGGAGGGCCTCATTTAAGCCAAAATATTTGAGGAAAATCTGTGCTGATCAATTCATGTCATTGAACACTTTAACACATGAACTGACCTCATTTGGTATAAACTGGTTATGGAATTTAAATTGAAAACAAAACATAAAAACAAATGGGATTGGATTCACAGACATGGATTAAGCCTAGTCCTATACAAAAAATTTCAGTTCAACCTATTCATTTAATTTTTAGTCTAGGACTAGGTTTAAACCAACCCGTATAATGATAAAAACAGGTCTGTCAGCCAATCCTCACTTATCTACAGTCTAGAGAGTATCCAGCACTTTTTCAAGATGACTTGACGGTCCTGGCTCTACTACCCAACCAATCCAGCAGACCCTACGGCTCTCTCAAGATTGAGGACCACTACTCGAGGCACTGAATGTGCTGAGATGGCTCATTAAAAGCCAATAAATACATTACTTTGCAGGCAAAAATACTGACAGTAAACTGAAAGGTAGCCACAACACATCAAGGTTCTTACCTTGGCAAAGCAGCACCATTCGTGCTCCCACAATGCACCTTACCTCGCGGGTGCCGGGAACACACTTTGGAGGGGACGTCTGACGTGCTCTCGCTGATGCACTGAAGCCAGAGGTGCTGATGGCAGGCTCTCCCTGAACAAAGGAGCAGCAGACGAGGTCACTATGAGGTCACCATGTTTTACAAATGAAGACCGGGACTAGACTCTGATCACACTTTTACATTTAGCGAGCTCCTTCCACCCAATTTGGAAAATGAGAAAAGGATCATTCAGACATTGGTCTGGATTCAATCAACATTCGTCCATTCACTGACAAATACATGCAAGTACTTATTTTTCTATTCACAAACACAGTATGATTTCAAGATCATTTTTGCTGATTGCTGAACTCGCCAAACTGTGAAGAAGAAGAACAAAATTAACATTTGCATTTATATAAAAGTCGTCAAGGACAAATGCTGATTGAATCCAGACTAAAGGCGATAACGAAAGTGTGCTTGGGCAGGGAAGACAAGCCAAACAGAACTTACTGTGTTTATGGTTATTTTTCCAAATGATTTAATAGTGACTGTCATTTAACAGCTAAGTTAGATACAACAAAACACAATATGTGTGTACTGCAACTTAGCTTAGCTTTTTGGTTAAAATGTAGCACTTAACATCTAATGCATTCCGATGTATTGATGCTGATGTTGTATGTTGTGTGTTGTCATGTTATTATCTATTTATCCTGTTCCCCCAGTGTGGAGAATGGATGCTTTCTCAGACTTGAGGATTGGTCCAACTCTAGTGTCCAGTCTTACGCCCGACAGGTCACACAGTAGTACAGGAGAGCCAGTGACTATTTTCCACCCTACATGCTGCAGAACTACAGGAGAGCCAGTGACTATTTACCACTCTTGAGACCACACAGTACTACAGGAGCGCTAGTGACAGTTTACACCTTATATTCTGCACTGTACTGCAGGAGAGCAAGTGACTGTTTTACACCCTACAGGCCACACAGTATTATAGAAAGCTAGTGACTATTTTACACCATGTAGCCCACACAGCACTCCATGAGAGCCGGTGACTATTTTACCTGCAGGCCACACAGTACTAGTACTATTGGCTAGCACTGGTCAGGGGAGGGTGTATCTCTAACTGATGACAGCGGGTAGCCTGTGGTCAAGAGGCATGGCATTTCATAGAAAGGAGCAACATGTTGAAGTCTCCAGAGAAACTCTAAAAACTTAGGGGTTGATTTACCAGCTAGTGATCTCTCTATCTATCTATCTTTCTTGATAGATAGAAAGATAGATAGATAGACAGACAGACAGACACAGGTGGATCTCTAGTGGTGTATAAAACTCAACATGTGTTTTGGGGTTGACTGTACAGGGTAGGCTTAGAACATAATTATTAGTTGATCCTCCATTGTGTCAATAAGTGAAGCCAAGCAGAACAATTATGTATGAAATGGTATCATATTGGTTGGAGAAATAGGAAGCGCGGAACTCTGAATGGCTGTTGCGGGCGATGCCCGTGAAAACTGCGGGCAACATTTCTTGGGCGTTTTTTGTCGCTTAGCTTCATAAAAAATAAATGGATGTCCGCAAACTTTTTGCTGGAAAGAAATGCCAATGACAGCTGGCGAAACAACATAACCTGGAAACAAACCTGAGATATCTAAGCTGTAGTGCTTGTGGCAAAAATACTCTACCAACTGAGCCACTCAGTACCCTGAACTCTGAATCTGTACATTAATCTTTCTGAGACAAAGCTGTGCTCTGCTGACGTTGAGTTTTTAAAGTAAGTTTGTATTTTGACCACATCACATTTCACTACAGATTCAATACAGACACCTAATTATTTATTTTTTTGTTTTGTTTAATTCAGAACAGAATGAAAGATCAATAAATGGTGGAAGGGATGCATGCATATTTGAGGGCTGTAATCCTCAGTAGAGAATAGGCTGAATGTAAACTGCCTATAAAACTACAGTGCACTCCAAAAGTGTTAGGACAGTGATACATGTGTTGTTGTTTGGCTTTGTACTCCAGGACCTTGGATTTGAAATGGAACAGTGACTATGAGGTTAAAGTGCAGACTTTCAGCTTTAATTTGATGGTTTTAATATCCATATCGGGTGAACTGTATAGCAATTGTAACCATTTTTACACATTGCCAGGAGAAACAAACCCTGAAGTGATCCATTCATATCTACTGCAGATCTGGCAGCAGAGTGATGGTTTGAGGCTTGTTTGATAACCCAGACCCTTGATGACTAATAGCCATTTAGCCAACCATGTGTTCCATACTATTTCCGTGTAATTTACATCTTAATTTAGTCCCACCCTCCAATTCGCATAGCGATCCAGTCGAATGCAAAGAGGCTGAAAGTCTGCACTTTAACCTCATAGTCACTGTTCCATTTCAAATCCAATGTGTTGGAGTACAGAGCCAAAACAACACAAACGTGTCACTGTCCTAACACTTTTGGAGTGCACTATATGTCTGCGTATTATACAAAGGCCTGATATTGTTTTCAAGAACCGCACATATTGCTGTCATAAAGAGTGACCAGAGATGACCAGAGAATAGTGTTCAGGGCCCTGGAATTATGCAAGTGGGCAGTGGTGAGGACTGATAATCTCAACACCATGTTAAAGCATTTCATTCCAGCAAAAGAGACACCTTTGTGCCCTTGTTCAGAAAACAGAAGTGGTCACCCAGATGTAATTTGGGGCGCATTACCTTCTCGGTCACCGGATCTGAGCCCATTCCAGTATTTATTTGATATTCTGGAACGACGCCTGTGACTGTTTTCTACTCCCATCGAAGAAGCAAGAGTTTATTGACTTTCTTGTGGGAGGATCACCTGGTGTTATATTACTCCTAGAGAATTGCAGACTCTGGTACTGTAGTCAACAATCGATCAATCAGTCAATTCATACTTTGCCATCTCAACAGAAGTCGACAGGAATTTGTCTTGGGGTACCCGTTTACCATGGTACATACAGAACATACTGGCCACACATGGCAGCCCAACACCCTATTAAGTTACTTCACATTGGTTTTTCTCCACCTGTACAAATATCTGTGAAAAGACTTGGAGTTGTTTTAGATTTGTTTTAGTACCACTTCGTGTTTAAGCTGGATATTTAGCTTATAGTGATGCGTCTGTAAAATGACATTCACAATACATGCTGCCCGTGGCCTTTAAAACATTGTTAATGTCACACCCTGCCTAGTATCGACGGTTTTGCCGCAGGAAAAGGTTGACGGTAACTGGGTCCCTGATAGCCGGTCCTCTGTGGTGGCGGTGATCACTGGGACACAGAGGAGCCCAATTCTGAGTCACGGTTGTATTTCTGCTCATGTGAATGACTCACCGAGTTCCCCTCAGTGACGCTGTGCCAGGCACCCACACACCAGCAACAAATGTACCACACCTCCAATCTGCGCTAGCTGTCCTGTAGCCAGCATGGTTTTTACTGTGATAGCCACTGGCTAATGAAACTGCAGCGCGGCGCATGGCACCCACATCAGCGACAGCGCACTGTCAAGATAAACTGTGCAAAAATTGTAACTTTACTTTTTTGTACCATCATAGGGGTACAATGGCTTGTCACTGGGGCAGTACCCGCAAGTACGCCATTGTACCCATTAGCCTTTCAGGTTAATATTCTAAGGTACGCATTTGACCCAGAGAGGAGACATTAACAGGACAAACACAGAGTGCTATGGATCTTAGAGTCTGGGTGGCATAGCGGTGGCTCTGGGGGCACAATCTGGGATTGTTAAATGCGGGGGGAGGGGCACGGAGGGCTGAATGAAAAAATGCTTTAAAAAATGTAAATGCAAATGCCAACTCTGACAGATCAACAGAGATTCCGCTCAGCAAATTTACTGGAGCTGTGTTGTACGTGCGGCGGTTCGGCAAGTGTCTAATGCACCCCAGGGTCAGTGCTGAGGACGGGGGGGTTCGAGCCATTTTCCTCAGACCGTCTGGCACAGGGCGATATGGGGGCGGAGCGCCCAATTATACGGAGGGGTTGTACAACTACATTTTAATCCACTGGTGTTACCGGCCTGATAAAAGGATTCTCTCTATCAGCCCGCATTTAATTCACACCCTCATCAATCAGACGTGTCGCTGCCTCCAGTTCCGTCCGTGGGTGTGTGAGCGTGCGCGCGTGTGTGTTTGCGTGTTGGGCGGGGTGGAGTAGGTCCCCAGGGGGGCCATAGAAGGCCTGGGCCACAGATGCTGTCGCAAATTAAAATGCGACGAGGAGAGTCGAGGTTCACTGCAGCTAATAAGCAGGACAAAGGTTTTGCGGGAGTGCAAATGACAAACAGAAGCAAAACAAACATAATTCAGAGGAGACTTTCGGGGGTGTCACCTTCCGAACAGTAAAACTTATGGGGAGTGCACCGAGAGGTAGCGATTCAGAAAGTCTTATAGTATATAACCACATTGTTTTTGGAGCCCATTCGCTTGTGTGTACAGAACGGGCGAAAGCTATCTCCCGTACATCCCAGCTCCTCATTTATGCCTTTTTCAGACTCAAAGTCGCGACTGAACACTCACGGCGCGGTGAAAATAATGATCTGGTTTCAAACGGCTTTAACGGGCCAGGAAGATGCATTATTATCCATGAGGCCAGTTACTTTTCATCTTCCTGTAATGACTTCGGGAGAGGATCGCGTACCCTGTAACACCGCCGCGAAATTAATAACCAAGATTCGCTTATCCGGGAAAATAAAGCGGCAACGGAACTTATTCACGGACACCTTCTGAATAAAAGCTGTATCATCATCTCAGGCAACTACGGAATGTCTCATGGAATCTATGCCCTACAGTATTTGCACAGAATGTCTTTCATTTACAAATATGAACAAACGAGAGAAATTGCGGTTTAAGTGACAGCTTAATCTGCATCAACTATGGTAAACTGATCCTCCTTGTTATAAATAATGGTGCAGATGACCCATCATAACAACATGTATCTGTGTTATATACTCGGTTCAGGTTCAGGTAATTACTTAATCTACTAACTGGTTTGCAGAAAACACAGGAATTTTCAGCCTGCAGTTGCCATCGGCAATGAGACTGGAATAACGCAGGGCGGTAAGGGGGTGGTGGGGTGCTCTGTCCTTTAGTCAGTCATCATTTCAACCTTACATCAACCCCTCTACCCCCCGTTTTTGCAATATGTAATTTAATGAATGGTCTCATTGATAAGCATTTGATTTGCACAGCCAATGAAATTATACCTGCCTACAGTCATGCATTGTGCTTCATTTCAGACTGTGCCCAGACTTTTATGTTCAGGTTGCTTTGGTGAAAATACCATCTGAATCAAAATTTTCCAGAATATGAATCCAACAACCAGGATAGGAATGTATAACTAATTAAATCATTAAAATGAGGAACTGCCAGCTTATATGAAACAATGGTTATATCAACTGCCATGTATACCTAGTGGGGTTCCTCTACTGAAAAAAATCTTATATATACAGTCAAGCCGGAAAGTCTGCACACCCCTTCACCTTCTTCACATTTTATTCCGTTACAGACTTATACTACAATAGATTGAGTTCATTTTTTGCCTCAAACATCTACACACAATAGCCAATAATGACGAAGTGAAAACAGGTTTTTAGAAAATATGCAATTTTATTTTACTGACAAAAATAGGTTATTTAGGGGTTACATATCTGTACACACCCTTAGCCTAATACTTGGTTGCTGCACATTTGGCAGTGATTACAGCTTCAAGGCGTCTTGGGAAAGAAGCTACGAGCTTGGCACACTTGTTTCTGGACATTTTTGCCCATTCCTCTTGACATATCCTTGCAAGCTCCGTCAGGTTGGATGGGGAGCGTCGGTACACAGCCATTTTCAGCTCTTTCCACAGATGTTCAATTGGATTCAGGTCTGGGCTCTGGCTGGGCCACTCAAGGACAAGCACAGACTTTCTCAGAAGCCACTTCTTTGTTCTCTTGGCTGTGTGCTTCGGGTCATTGTCATGTTGGAAGGTAAACCTTCGCCCCAGTCTGAGGTCCAGAGCGCTCTGGAGCAGGTTTTCTTCAAGGATCTCTGTGTACTTAGCTGCATTCATCTTTCTCTCTATCAGGACTAGTCGCCCCGTTCCCGCTGCTAAAAAACATCCCCACATCATGATGCTGCCACCGCCATGCTTCACTGTAGGGATGGTATTAGCCAGGTGATGAGCGGTGCCTGGTTTCCTCCAGACGTGACGCTTGGTATTCAGGCAAAAAAGTTCAATTTTGGTTTCATCAGACCAGAAAATCTTAATTGTCATGGTTTGAGAGTCCTCTAGGTGCCTTTTGGCAAACTCCAAGCAGGCTGTGATGTGCCTTTTACTAAGGAGAGGCTTCCATCTGGCCACTATACCATAAAGGCCTGATTAGTGGAGTGCTGCCTGGGTGGTTGATCTTCTGAAAGGTTCTCCCATCTCCACAAAGATACACTGGAGCTCTGTCAGAGTGACCCTCGGGTTCCTGCTCACCTCCCTGGCTAAGGCCCGTCTTCCCCGATTGCTCAGTTTGGCCTGGCGGCCAGGTCTAGGAAGATTCTTGGTGGTTCCAAACTTCTTCCATTTACGAATGATGGTGGCCACTGTGCTCTTTGGGACCTGTAAAGCTGCAGATATTTTTCCGTAACCTTCTCCAGATCTATGCCTTGACACAATCCTGTTTCTGAGGTCTGCAGATAATTCCTTTGACCCCATGGCTTGGAGTTTGCTCTGACATGCACTGTCAACTGTGGGACCTTATATAGGCAGGTGTTGGCAATCCACAATCGTGTCCAATCAATTGAATTTATCACAGGTGGACTCCAATTAAGTTGTAGAAACAAAATGCACCTCAGCTCACTTGTGGGTGTCATATCAAAGGGTGTGCACACTTGTGTACATATGTTATTTTACATTTAGATTTTTTATAAATTAGCACAAATGTCTAAAAACCTGTTTTCACTTTGTCATTATGGCCTATTTTGTGCAGAATTTTGAGACAAAAAATGAACTCAATCTATTGTATAATATGTCTGTAACGTAATAAAATGTGGAGAAGGTGAAAGGGGTGTGCAGACTTTCCGGCTTGACTGTATGTACACACAGACGGGTGACAGATTAAAGGAAAAACCAACATAAAGTATCTTAGTAAGGTGTTGGGCCACCACAAGCTGCCAGAACAGCTTCAATGCACTTGACATAGATCCTACCTGTTTTGATGATGGTGGTGGAGAGCGCTGTCTAATAAGTCAGTCCAAAATCTCCCATAGGTGTGCAATTGGGTTGAGATCTGGTGACTGAGATGGCCATAGCATATGATTCACATTATTTTCATACTCACCAAACCATTCAGTGACCTCTCGAGAAAACATCCCCATCAATAGACCCAAGCTCACTCTGGCAGTCCCAATACAGGCACATCCGGATAATCTCCCTTAACGTCACAAACTGTTTAGCGTCACCCCTTGTCCAGGAACGACTTGCCACGTGCGATAAATGCCTCACAACCCGTTAATGTCACACCCTGCTTCGTGTCAACACTTGTCAGCACAACCACAGTGACAATAATGAGGCCAATCTGCTCAAAGGAAAAGCCAACCACCGCCAAATTATTTCCGTTATTTAGTTTTACTTCTCTGGGAAGTGGGGGCATTTTCAATAAGCAGCGCTAAAGCATTCATTCTGCTCTGTTAAAAGAAAAAAGAAATCGCTCTGTAGTTATGAAACCAATATGTAGTAGTAGCTTGAAATAAGCTGATTCCTGCACTGTGGGTATATCCAACCAAACATTTTCACTGGGCTTATTTTCTTATTGAAACCATCCACAGTATCTGACCCCATAAACAGTATCTGGCTGCTTATGTCCTTCTGCATAGCCATAACCAAAACGAGTTTACTGAGAAATGCGAGTTTATTTCAAACAAAAACACAACGTTAAAGTTTTTGCTGGGTTTATAAAGTTTATATGACAATGGGGTTAATGTTTCATTAAGAGAAAATAATTCATCGCAGTGACCTCGCTCCCCTGTGCTTCACAATCAGGCCTAATTGAGTCACTCTGAGACGTCTTTTGTAGCCACAAGAGCTCTTCAGCTAAATGACACTTAGCCAAATAGCACTTAAGTACCTGCTCAATATTTCAATAAGGCAGTGAAAAAGGTGGGTGGCTGAGGTTTGGGGGGGGTTAGGTGGGTGAGTAGGTGGGGGGGGAGGGGGCAGGGGTGGGGTCTCTGAAGCACAGGTCGAGAGTGTTCTTAACTGGCCCGGGACCTGCCAAGTCCTGATTATTCTCTCTCCTGATAGCAAGACTGACCTGACACTTGACACCACGTATCTCTGAGCTGGCCCCGCCCCACCCTGGGGTCACACCTCTGCCCCCTCCGGTTCAGAGCCCCGCCCGCTCACCACAGCCTCAGTGCCCCCTGCCTCCCTGGGGTGGGGTCCCCTGCGTTGGGTTTGGGGGAGGGGAATGGTTTGAACTTGGACCTGTTGACGGGGGAGGGAGTTTTTCATGCTGCCATTGAGAAATCCCCATTGCCTCCTCCACTGCAGCACACAGATTATGGTGTCTGGTTGATAATGATCCTTTAAACACCCTGTATGATATTTTAAAAAATTAATATGCATTTCTGTTCGTGTCTTAACATTTTGACCTTAGAAATCTCTTGCCTCCCAAATGAATGCACACACACAGACACACACTGACACACACACATCAGCTTTATGGATGTAAGACGTCAGTTTTGCTTGCGTCCCGGGTTTGTTGTTAAAATAACTGATCTCATTAAAAGTGCTAGTCAAACGCTGCCCTGTAACACTGAATTCACTTACGTATTCAGGGTTGGTCAAGCGTCTGTTTTTGAGCTATTAAAAAATACCCTTGCTAAAGGGCACATTATTTAATATAATAAGTAAAGCAAAAAAGGCTTGCCTGAAAAACTGTGGGAATCCTGACTAAAGTGTTTCAGTAGAGAAAGACAGAAGCTGTGACAGGGCAGGTGGGAAATTTTTCCAAACTGTTGTCACTGCGTGTTCAGATCCAAAATACCTGACAGTTGCAAACACACCCCAGTAAGGTTTGCAGTTACTTCTAAGCAGATCTTGCAGAGGCAGCTGTCTCTAGGAACACTGCAGGAGGGGTGGAACATGCAGCGTTGCCAGATGCTTTTGACACTTTATAAGAAAATATTTTTCAAAATCCCCCCTGCACCCAATCTTCAATAGACTCCCCTATCATGTTTCAAGATTTTTCCAATTAACATCCTTGAAACTGTTCCCATATCGATGTAATTGTCGATGAGAATTGCATTTTTCCTCTGAAACTTACCCCATGGATTACAAAATAAAAAAATAAAAGATCCTACACTTTGGGGTAAATCCCCCACGCTGGCAACCCTGGCAGCAGGCTTTGTGGAAAGGCTATTATCACAGTTGGAATACACAGAGGACTATGCAATAGGGACTGGCTGTGGCTAAATGGGAGTTTGTTCAAAGATCAGCTATCAGGGATTGCAGCCACATGGCAATAAACTGCCATTACACAGAGGTGATGAAACCAAGATTAAACACAGGACTCAGGACAAATGAGCAACGGCCTTATGAATGGGTTGCCACACACTCTGAGGGGAAATTCAGTCCATTCAGTAGAGAAATAAAGGTCTGCAGCACAACACTTACTACTGCCGATTTAAAGACTAAAAGAATTGCTTTTTGGGAGGTTGGCCTTCCCGTGTGGTTTGGAAATGTAAAGGAAATAAAACTAATTTGCCGCACGGTTTTATAGAAAGATGCCATGGAAGGATCATCCGTTCTCTCGAGCGTTTCTGTCGGAGCATTTATGCGCGCGAGGAGCAGGGTCAACCTTTCTAGCAGGCCTCTGTGATCAATGACCGCTATCCTGAAAGAGCCCAATGTCAATCGATAGCCTCTCAAGGGGAAAGGCTCCGTTCCATTATTCCAAAACGGCGAACCCTGTCATGACTTCATATCTTACACCGGTCCGGCATTTAAAGAGATCAAGGTTGCGAGGCCTCCGTGTCGATAAGGAACGGATCTTGCCTGGATTGCAGGTTGCCCTGAAACGGCTGGTTCGTCCAAATTAACTACGGAGCCACCTTGTTATAAACTGACCTTCTGTTGCGTGCAACAGCTGTAACGCGCTAAACTTGTGGCATTAGGAATAATGGCTATTTTCCCCACAGTCTATTCCGTTCCCCATATGCTTGCTGTTCCTTTGCGCTCAAAAACCAAAGTGGCAGAACTTATGGCTAAAAAACACTATCAAAATGAAAACGATGGCGATTCCTCCTATTTAATGATAATGGAAGTGCTGCACAGATGTGCAGCAGCATTTAAAATGTATCCCCATTTTTAAAAAGCCTTTCCACGCACTATAATTCCCACTCAAGCTACTGCTGCCAAAAAGGAACCGTTTAAGCACAAGCCATAGCACACTTCCTGAATAACAGCAATGGATTTATACAAAGTCCAACCTGAATTCAAAAAAGGTATGTGATCAAAGTTCCCAGAGCTGTAATCTCAAATGCATTCTCGTTTGTTTGTTGTAAAACGAAAATAAGACTGGAAAAAGATACCTGAAGCAGAGCTTTTTTTAAACGGTCGGTAGCATGGTAGTGGGGGGGCGCGCACGCGGAGAAGGGGGTGCCCATGAAACGTTTTACAGCAGCGGTTATTTGGCAGGTTTTTTTTAACAAACAGGCAGTCGACAGGCGAATTCACTGATGTACACTTCATTATAACTCCGCACACCTCGCAGACACAAGCATTTTATGTCACTGGGGCCCAGACATCAGCCAATCATGGTGGCAATTAATCTCTGTGGCTTCACCCCCGAGAAAACGGCAAGGAGCTAAGCAGTGGGCAGGGGTGCGTGGGAAGCGGTGGGGAGATGCTATCCGGGGGTCCAGGAGGTGGGGGGAGGGGGGGTGAGCCTGCAGAGGGTGCGATAAGGGATCGGGGGGGAAGGGGCTGCCCAGGCCTAGGTTATTCACGGCCTGTGGGAGATTATAGGGCCTGCCATTCGCTGATACTCAGAGTGGGGGGGGTACCCTTGCATCTCTTTGTTCCAGCCCATCTGCTGGGTCTCACAATGGCCTCTGGGGAAGGGGGGGTGTTTCCAGGCACCTGTCAGAAAGGGTCGGGGGGGGGGGGGGGGGGGGGCAAGAAATTGGGGAGGGACACAGAGAATAACAGAGAGACAGAGAGAGTCGATTGAGACCTTTGTGCCGCAAGTACGCAACTTGTTGAAGGCAAATGAATGGTGTCAGAGCGGGCAGGCCCTGTTTGTTTTGTTTGAATTGTATTTTTTTTTCATCCCTCTATGAGGATGAGGAGATAGACAAACCTTTTTGAAATTAAGTGTAGGGTATCGGCTGGAGTAGAGAGAGAGGGAGAGGGGCAGAGCGAGGAACAGAGGGATGGAGATGAGGGAGAGGTACAGAGGGGGAGAGGGACAGAGAGAGAAAGGGAAAGGGACCTAGGGAGCAAGAGAGAGGGACAGAGAGATGCTAATGAGGGAGAGGTACAGAGGGAGACAGAGGGAGGGAGGGAGAGGGACAGAGGGAGCGAAAGAGAGGGACAGAGGGATTGAGATGAGGGAGAGGTACAGAGGGGGAGACAGGGAGAGAGAGAGAGAGAGAAAGAGAAAGAGAGAGAGAGAGAGAGAAAGAGAGAGAGAGAGAGAGCGAGAGGAAGAGAGAGAGAGAGAGAGAGAGAGAGAGAGAGAGATGGAAAGGGAGAGAGGTCTGACAGCTCATTTCCAGAGTGAATCATCAGCTCTACAGGCTGGATCCAGCAGCACTTCAGCCATGATGAATAAAAGCCCTCAGCCTCCTCAAACAAGAGCGCGCTGCATTTGTCTTAGGGTGAAGAATGAAGAAGCAGCTCTTTCTCTCCCTCCCTGTGTTTTGGCGGCTTTGTCACCCACTATCAGACCCCAGTATCACCGGGGATGCAAACAGGTCAGGCTGCAGGCAAAACATGGGGTCCGGCAGGCTAAAACAGCCCCCCCCCCCCCTTGCAGCCACAATTGGCCAGATTCTTAAAAATGGCATTGGCTTTTATAGTATTACGGCAGGGCTGTGTCTTCAAGGGACACACTTTGTAAGTCGCTTTGGCTAAAAGCTTTGGCTACAACACATAAAATTTAACTGAATTTAATTGAACTGAAATACAAAAAAGCAACATCATCGACAGCTCATCTGGATAATGTGTTTTTGTAATGAAATTAGAATTTTTTTTTAAACGTGGAGTGAACGAAACATCTATGACATTTGTGAAAGACAAGCCGCTCCACAGGGTTCTGAAAAGGTCACATTGTAATTATAGAGGAGAAATGCGGGAAGGTTGGGAATAATGAGTTTGTGTTCTAATATTATTTATTATTTTCAATGGTATTGTTTCCATTTTTGCTGTCATAATTTCCATCATAATTGCATACATCGCTCTCTCGCGCCCTCAGGGAACCCTGAAGCATTTTTATATATTTTTTTAAAAATCTTCATCGATCCAAGTGTGCCCGGGGGGGGGGGGGTTTATGGCCTTAAAACGTACTGATGATTTGGTTATGTTAGGAAAGAAAGCGTTTCATTTCCTCCCGAGCGACCCGCATCCCTGAGCGAGGTTAACCCAGCCCTCTATCGAGTCGCAGGCAAATTGGGGGCACAGTGATTACAAGGTTGTTTTTGGCGCTTGCATCAACAGCTCCCGAAAAACGGTGCAGCTGTTGCTTTAAGGGCTCTTTAAGGGCATTTGGGTCCTTCCGAGACTCTCAGTTTAATCGGTTGAGGGGATGATAAGTTACTATTAGCCGCCACAAGGACCATGACTCACTCCATGCATTTCTGAATGCGCAGAGTGGAAATGCACCATCCTATTCTGGAGTAAAACACTAATCATTTCAATGAAAGATGAGATCTAAGAACGGCGCGTTATATTCGCGACACTTCAAAGCACTTTTTTGATGCACGACTCAACGCCCTACGCTCCATGCATTTTTTTCTTTTTTAAATCTCTTCTGTAGCTGCAGTAAACCTGTCTGTGTGCAAGCATTAACTGCAGGAAAGCAATGTCCGTACAAGAGCTACCATTCTTATCATTGTTAATGAAAACTCCAGACCTTCACAATCCACGATAGTACTTTCAGAAAAGTCCCCTAACAAAATCCGAGGCATCAAAAAAGATTGCGCCCCCTGTTGTTTTTTCATAGCTAGACTGGAAATCATAATTTAAAAAAAGAATCAAGAGTTGTAAGAGAGAAATCCGTCGCAATTTTTAAGTAACATTTCTTCAGTAACATTTCAAAATGGGCCTTGTTTTTACTTCACAGGCCTTAGGACCACCTGGACATTAACCCACCATCCCCCAATCCCCTCAAGACCCACACCACTCCACCCCATCCACTCAAATCAGGACACGCCCACCCAGAGATTGAGCCCCGCCTATACCGCCTCCCCCGTTGCCTCATGTCCGACGTAACACAAATCCAGCGCGACATTAAGGTCGCCGTTCTTCAACGATTGTCCCCGGTGTAAATAGTTCATGCGTGAACTTCTGAATGTCTTCGGGCTACTATAATGCTGAAACATGAGTAACTGGCCAATTGCTTTGGCCCAGATGGAAAAGCGAGCTTCCAGAATGTACCGTGAGGCTCTATCCTCCTCTTCAGGATCCTCCTCCTCATAGTGCTGTGGTATTCCAAGTCTTTTTTTCTTTCTAGACATGAGGCTGGGGGTCGGGGGATTTGGGGGTTCTATGAGGATACAAAAAGTGAACATTTTTGAAACTTCGAAACAGATTCGTTTTTTCAAAGTATCCGAACCAATTTAAAGAAACTGCTCCATCCTTGGTGGTAATTGTGCAACAGTGAGGCATCCTCTTCGAATGGTTTATTCTCTGGGGGTTCGAGCTCCTGATTGCCGAGCGTAACAAGATACGGGATCGGCTTGGAAAAAGAGCAAATGGGACTAAATTGAGCTTTTCTTCCTAAATGTGGCCTCAGTGGGGTGCGGGGGGCAGGGCTTACACAGCCAGCACTTAAAGGCAAACGGTGGCCATATGGCCGGCCTCTCTGCGGCCGCCTCGTATTGGTTTTAGGGTTTGCGTGCCCGGCTCCTCCCCAAGGACCCTGAACGGCACCTGTCTGACTTCTCGCCGGGAGACATCCGTGACCTCCTCGGCTTGCCCCAGTGCGAGGACATTTCCTGCGGAGCAGCTCCCACGCGGTCCCACGTTTAGGCCTGTGAACCAGCTAACGCTCTTCGTGTACACAGCGGTGGGCTCAAAAACAGATCGCGATGGAAAGGAGGGCCCCGCCTCTTCCGAGGTTGCCTTGACGTTGCCTTTAACGACAGTGTTGGGGTGGCGGGGGGGGGAGGGGGAACCTCCCTCGGGAGTCACAAATGGCACATTTCATTATAGGGCGTTAAGCAGGTTGTGAAACTGTTTCTAGCTTTGTAACTCGGCCGTGTTAAACAGACCCCCTACACGGAACTTTGCACCACAGCGCATTGTCTCAAGACGTTGTCAGAAAGAAAAGGGTGAGTGAACACACGGATAAATTATCTCGGATTTGAATGTCTGAGCGCTCCCGTTGTGGGGCTCCTGGTTTGTGAAGGCAGGAATTAAGACAAACAAGCTGAATAAATTAATTGGGATAAAAATAGTTTTAAAACGAACCCACCTGCCTCTTCTCTCCTCTTCTCCCTCCCTCCACGCCTTTCCTGTCTGACTGAAGTGATGTTGTTACAGTTCACACTCTTCAACCCACAGACGCACGCAGCTTTTTTTCACCATTAAAGGTGACCCTTCCTTTTGAAACGATGCATATCTGGCTCCGGGCCTGATAAATATGTATGACCACACTCATCGTGAAATATTTGGCATATTCCATTTGCTTAGAGGACACGGCTTGTTCTTATTTATTTATTTCTCTTTTTTTTTTTTTGCTTTCTGTTGTATTATTTAAAAGTCGATAGAAGACAAGGACTGCTGGGCATGAAAGATGCTAGAGAACAGAAATGAGAAGTTATCCACGGGCAGATGATAACATTTCTCGCGGTACGTAAGAGAATGCCTCTGCGTGTCAAAAATGCGCCAGGCTTTGCCAACAGGGCCCTTCAACATTCCGCTCCATGTGAAGGGCTGACAGCGAGACAGTCTGGCCAATTGGAACATGGCACAGCTCACTTGTTCGCAAGAATTAAAAATAGCCCGCCGTTTGACCTGAAAAATTGCACACATCGGCGAGAGATCAAATAGAACAAGCTAAAGGATATGAATCCACGTATTGCAACACAGGCCCCTTCATCACTGTGAAAGATGCACTTGTGTTTTTTTATCTGCTTTTAGCGTGAAACAACAGACAAGCTCTAAGGGTCAGAATAGAACAGCGGCTCTCACAGAGAGGGAAGCATGTCAATGTACTCACAGTGATACAAGAGGAGTCGTAAGAGATTGCTGATCAACATGGACACACCCACACCCACACACACGCAAACCCACACACACCCCACAAACACACACATACGCACAGTAAACATACACACACGCACCACAACCCACTCAGCGCATACACAACAAAAGCACATCTATATACACACACACACACACACTCACACAGGCACAAATCTATACACAACCCAGAGACGCACACATATGCAAAATAAACATACACACACATGAATCACAACCCACTTACACACACGCATATATACAGTATAAACACACAAGCGTGCGCACACACACACACACACATACAAAAAGAGGAAAACTATACATACAACTATACAAGAGAATATACATGAAAACACCACAAAACCTCCAGAGCAGAGAACAGGGATTATGAGAGAGCCTGCATTCAGAAAGGAGTGCAGAGAAAAGGAGTGCAGAGTAAAGGAGAGAAGAGGAGCGGACATGAGAGCAGAAAAAAGGAAAGATGATGAGAGGAGAGCCCAGTAAAGGAAAGTAAATGCGAGAAAAGGAGAGCAGAGGAGAGGGGATCAGAGTAAAGGAGAGAAAGGAAGAGGGGAGCAGAGTAAAGGAGAGAAAGGAAGAGGGGATCAGAGTAAAGGAGGTGATGAGAGGAAATGAAAGAAGAGGTGAGGCAGACAGATGCTCAGATGAAGCTCCACTGGCTACAGGGAGACAGAATGGAGCCCAGCGGGCCAAGTGGCCTGGATGTGGAACCCTTTATTGTCAGTGTCCTAAAATGCCTCTCTCTCTCCCTTTCTCTCTCCCTTTCTCTCTCTCACACACACACTACCAGGACCAGGACCAGGAATAGACAATACTCAGTACAGAGAAAGAGAGAGAGAAAGAAATAGATTGAGAGAGACAGACAAATTGACAGAGGGAGACTTGAGGAGGGTGAAACAGAAGCAGGATATAGACTACTGCCTACAAATACAGACCCAGTTACCTGTTACACAATACCCTTTATTTGAGCATTAGAGGGACATTGGAATGCCATAATGTTGCTTTCCTTGCCAAAAATGGTGGGACCCTCCACAGTGCATGTAGCTTTCATACTGGACTGAAACGTACTGACGGAGCTATAAAAAATAAAAGATTGTATTCACAGCACACATCAGAGGTTTCCATTACGAGCAGATGCTGGTGACTGATTGGGAGGTGGCTTCTGCTCCCTGTTGATAGGATGATGAAACTTGCTGGGGACCCCTGTGCGTGTAGACCACTTGCTGAGGACCCATGTGCGTGTAGACCACTGACTGAGTTCCAGAGGTGGTCTTCTGCACAGTGAGAAATGATATTGGAACATGACAGCCGAGAATATGCTTCTCTGTCACGCTGCATAAAAATCACAGACTGCAAAAACAAGCAGCGGGCTAACAGTCCGGACAAAGTCTGACTTTATATTTACAGTTTGATTATTATTTCTTATTTATTCTATTTCTAAATGGTGTATTAATGATTTATTCCAGAGTATTTTCTGTGAAAATAGATGCCGCAATTTTTGTATTAATGTACTATTTTCTAAAGTAATACAAAAAGATTACAATAGATATGGGTGGAAACCTGGCAAATGAAATCGGTAAATGTTAACTTGTACATGTGGGAAATACAAATTTAATGCAGAATTACTTCTTGAGGAATAGAAAAATATTTTTTTGTAGTAGTAGTAGTAGTAGTAGTAGTAAAATAAGCCAACAAAATGCTGGGAGAAAAAAATTAGTATAAATCAAAGTTATATTGATATTTCATAATTCCTTTGTCAGACCACACTTACATTTGTGTGAGCAGTTCTGGGCACCACACTACAAGACAGATATAGAAGCTCAAAAGGTTCAAATGGAAAAATTTCAAAAAAGGGCAACTAAATTGGTTCTTGATATTTAATCTCTCTTAAATTTAGTAAAAGTAGACAAAGGGAATATTTGACTATACAGTTTTTAAACCCATAACAGGGATTGACTAAGTGAGTTACAATACATTTTTCAGGCTGTGTTCTGTCAGTACACTGCAAAAAAGTGTTTCTAAGAAATGACTTAAAATCATATTTTTTCTCAAAAGTGGAACATATTAGCTTGATTTAAGTTACTTTTTTGCTTGACAAGTGAAATTATCTTACCCCACTGGCAAATCTTGAAATTAGTAAAACTATCTCACCCCACTGGCAGAGGAAGGGTAGTTGCCCTCAGAAATAAAATTCTAAAGTCTAAATATAAGATTAAAATGCTTGTTAAAAATAGTTTTTTTGCAGTGTAGAATGGGAAATAAGTGGAACTGAACAAAAGCTAAATGCCGCAAGAACATCAGGAAGCATTTCTTTACAAAGAGAGCTATTAACGTATGGAACAGCTTGCCAAGTCATGTAATTGCGGCAGAGACCGACAGAGTCTCAAGTCCAGATTTGATGTAGTGCTAGATGCGCTACTTTGTAGGTAAATGGTGGGCGTAGATGAGCTGAATGGCTTCTTTTCATCATTATGTTGTAATGATGCCGGGTGAATAACACCGGACAAGTATTGTGGCATTCATAAAACCCTTACATTGCCACTATCCGTGTGGGGGATCTTTATTTCCACGCACGTACCAGCCATTACAGTTTTTTACGATTGCTTTGACTCATTTTGCACAACAAAGTTTCAATGTGCAAAACTCTTAACACAGAATGCTATACTGCTCATTTTGGGTTCAAAATGTAATATAGCATGCAAAATAAAAATACCTGTGTCAAATCAGAGAACATTATATGCAAATGTTTATCATAGCACCAGAACATTGGATATGTTCATCGTTGAAGTTTAATTATTGGTGCATTTTCCAAATACAACAGCCATTATCAAATAATGCTGTCAAACACAAAATAATTGCCATCAAAAAAGACTATGCAAGGGATTTCGT
Organism: Ilyophis sp. 1 JC-2022; assembly: GCA_022702515.1. Taxonomy (NCBI): domain Eukaryota; kingdom Metazoa; phylum Chordata; class Actinopteri; order Anguilliformes; family Synaphobranchidae; genus Ilyophis; species Ilyophis sp. 1 JC-2022. The sequence continues at coordinate 23,788,749 of CM040402.1, read as the reverse complement.
CATAAGTACTTGAAATGATGTACAGCAAGCATCCCTTGTGATAGACTGCAGTGTATATATATATATATATATATATATATAGCTTGTGTTTTTATGGAAGACAAACTAAATATTAGATTACAGTAGGTGACTGTATACGTTTAATCATTGAAAACAAATCATACAGTAATGCAGTAAACTCAAGAAAATGTATGAGGCGCATGGAGTTGTATGCCCCCAGCAGAGGGTCATGAGCCTCAACTCCATTGCGGAAAAATGACAGCACACATTGAGATGTTGGCTCCACGCTGTGGCATTTTATGTAGTGGTGAAGAGATTATCAATTGTGTTGCAATGCTACTCACCTGGGCAAGGTTGTTGGAAGTACTGAGACATGACTACAAACACATGTTGAATTGATTTAGTGATCTGCATTTGTATTAACAGTTTTGCACTTTGTATGTCAGCATAGGATATAGTGTCTTAAGGTAAGAATTCTGCAAGTCAGTTTAGCACTTTGCGTTAACAGTTTTACACTTTGTATGTCAGCATAGGATGTAGTGTCTTAGAGTACGAATTTTGAAAGTCAGTTTGGCACTTTGCATTTTGAGTTTTGTACATTGAAATTCTGCTGTGCAAAATGAGTCAAAGCAATCGTAAAAAAACTAAGAAGAGATAAAACTTAAATTTTCCTTTAAACAACACAAAACAAAATTATTTCCGTAGGATACATCTCTGATGTGGTCTGCGTGGAATTAATGAATCTTGGAAGATAATCTTTAAGGTCATCATCCAGATGGAGGAATCAGTATTTAAATGGTAACAAATAATAGCAGAGCACAAATATTTATATTTTTATAAAGCACTTAATTATTTACTGAATTATAGCCTAAATCAAAAATGGTTCCAACACAAGGCAACAGGTGAGCTATAGATTTAGCCTAGGTTTTAGTCTGGGTTCAGCTGAGCCAGACTTTTCACCTCCTCTGATTCTGCCTCTGAGAAATAGCTACACCATTAGCCACAGGAGCGGGTGTGTCCATGGGGCCCCCGTCTATAGGGAGGTGGCGAAGCTTCTGGGATCCAATTGCCTGCAGCTGGGTGTGGATAAGGGTTGACGGCTGGCTCCCGATAATTGAATAATCTTTGCAATTGCCACAGCGCAAGCTTTGCGTGCTCACCTCAGCCTGCGGTTGTCGTCCGTGGTATTGGTGGCGCTGCCCAACAGGAGAGGTGACATGCAAGGGAGAGAGAGAAGGGTGGAAGTGGTTTTTATGCTCTTTTGTAATTGGGTTCAAATAAATAAATCGATTGTCAAGCTGCTGTCTGTTACTGTCGTCACCCGTGTAACACAAGAGTCATTTCGCCTTTTCGACAGGAAGCTCTTAAATAGATGCTTCAGAGTATATAAAAGTCATTGAGAATGAGAATGAGATGCATCGCAAAGTCGCAGGAAATGGATTTCTTTTGCGAACCCTCCTTCGGGGTCACATTAGAAAACCTTGCCGGCACGATTGGTGAAGTATTCTGTAAATAATTTAACACGCATGGAAAAACAGGGATGGAAGTTTATTGTTAACTGTGACTTATGTCATAATGGCAGACAATTAAACATTGAAGGGATTCTTTGTGGTTGAATAAAATTTTTAACTACGCGTTACAAATACAAGCGGCTTATGTAGGCTGTGGCATCAGCGATTTGATCTGTGATTACAATTCACCTGCAGGCTCCTCAGAATGGAATCTTCTTCTCCGCATGCAGCGAGTGGCTTAGCACTAAAATATAAGATTTGCTGCACAAAGCTTGGGAAAGGAAACAGCAGAATAGTAACAGATAGCCTAGCATGTTTAAAGGGGATTAAGAAGTTATATCTGATCATAAAACATGCAGTGTTTTTTATGGTTTTATTCTTACCTGTTACCAAGCAATGACGTTTCTCTATATTTCATTGACCTCTTAAACGCTGTGGGCTCTATCTTGACGATCTTAAAACGCAGTTAAATTCACTTAAAAGTGCATTTAAGGCATGTCCAAGTCCACTTTTGCTAGTTAGACGGCATGTTATTTGAGCGCTAAGTACGGTGAAAGGTGCAAATGGACTGAACTTAGTCTTTTCATTAATTATAGGCGTGTCTTGGGCGTAACATGCAATAAACCAATCAAAATATTATATCCCATTCCCTTTAAAAGCCTGCTTTTCCACCTTAGCGGATTGCTATGATGGCGAAATAGACATGCTCGTGCTTGTGTAGTTACAGCGTGCGAGCATGGAATAGGCTATATGGATCAATAGTAGGCTATGATCAATATTATTTAGATTAAAAATTATGACGAGTTTTGATATACACAATAATGATCTTTAACATTAGGGTTTAACACTGGTACAAGTTTCCGATAATTCCCGACACTGCTGTTATTTTAGAAAATATATGTGGTTTAATTTTGTTAAAAAGCACCTGCAACCGCTGAGAATAAGCAGAATGGACTATGGCTTCCGTCTCACCTTAGAAAATGTCAAATTAGCCTGCTTGTTTAACAAATTTTGTTTGATTATACAATGAAGCATTGTCAAACATCAATTCTGTGTTCTCACAGCAGTCAGATCACAGACAGTGCATTTCAGTTAGCAAAGTTAAAGCTTCATCCGAAATTGATATTCTCATAACATAAATAGTGCTATTTTGGCTTAAAATGACACTATACACTGTCAGGTTGGAAACCCATAGGTTCACGCATAGCCTACTTGCCTTGTTCTTGTAAGAGATTTTAGTGGTGGATAATCAAACGTGAAGATAGGGGGATCAGAAACAAGTCACTCACGCAGTGAGGACCAATAAAGGGAATATCAAAATAAATGCAAAAAAAGAAAAGACAGGAAACTACTTCCTTGTGGCTAAACAGCCAAACGAAAATCAACCCACGAAAATAGGGCGAACTTGAATAACAAGTGAAACACAAACTTAATCTCCCGAGCTCAACACTGGAGCTAAAATGGGAAACTTAGCACAAAAAAAAACACCTTCGGCACATAAGTTCGGACGGCCGGAAGAGTGTAAAACAAACGAAACAAACAAAAAAACTGTCTCAGACAGAACAGCAAAGAAATAAAATAAATAGCACAGAACGCTAACAGGAGGAATAATACCTATACCTGAACTAAAAGCTAATAGCAAGTCACCTGTGAACATTAACAGCATTTAATATCACAAGGTCGCTAGTACCTGGCAATACCTGGCTCAATGCAATGTCGAATGACAAAAAAGCACCGGAGAAGCAGAAGTGAAGAACTTAAATACCCCGCAGGTAGAGGCACAGGTGAAAACAATGATGAGGGAAAGCAAACCCCAGAACGGAACGTGGAAAAAATCCGATAGATTAGTTTGTGGAGGGAAACCGGACTATAGACTAACCGACGTGCCCAATTGGGCACAAAAAGAACGCCAGAACTTGGCGACAAATTGGGAAACCATGGTCCGACACAATATCCTGCGTTAATGGGGTTTAGAGAGCGATGATCGATACATGGCCTTAATGTTCCATTCTTTTTTTTAACAAAAAAGAAACCTGCGCCAGCAGGCGAAGTAGATGGCCTTCTAAACCCATTAGCCAACACCCCCTCAATATATTCCTTCATAGCAGCACTCTCAAGAGCCGATAAGGAATATAGACTCCCTCTAGTAGGGGTAGTACCTGGTTGGAGTTCTAGGGCGCAATCATAAGGCCGGTGGAGAGGAAGGGTAGTTGCCCTCTGTTTATTAAAAACCTCTGCTAATTCGGCATATTCAGCCGGGACATTGGGAGGCAAAAACAAATTCAAGTGTTCCTGCAATCCCAGTCACTCCTCTCTGAGTAGGGGACCCAGGGAGAGGAGACCACTGAATCTCAGAGTCGGATAGCTCCTCAGAAGAAATCTCCCTGCAATTAGAACATCCATCAGCCAGGGAGTCCCACTCAAGACTCTCGTCACCAGCCTCAGAACCTGAGGCAGACTCTCCGTGATTGGGCGGAGGGGTAACCTCCTCCAGCTCAGACTTGGAATCAGAAACATCAACACGTTCCCCGGAAACACTGGAAGGAGCGAGGTGACCCTGCGCGGTACACACAAAACCCCATTGACGAATAACTAACTTATCCCCTCCCCACTTAATATCGAGAGAATTGGACTGCTCAAGAATGGATAGGGCATCCTGAACAGACTCGTTTAATGCCTCAGAGAATAATGTCATCAGGGGAGCTTCTGACCAAGCTGTCTCGCCTGCCAGTGCTCAAAATTTTATGGAGAATTCAGCCACAATATTGCTATCCTGGTGAAGGCGATAAAGACTTCTAGCCGACTCCCGACCCAAAATGTTATGGTCGAAAACCGACTCAACTCTTAGGCAACACTCTTGAGCCCTCATCTGGGTATTCAGCTGCTATATTTGACCCGTAAGTAGCTGCTGTTGGGCCTCCAATCCCCTAACATACTCCTCTGGGTTTTTATCCCCCGGCTGATCTCTCTTGGAAGACCTCGCTGATTTATCCATGAGAAAGTTCTATAGGAAAATGAGTCAGTAGAAATAACCCTTGCAGTGATCATCCACATCTACTCCATATCTGGCCACAGAGTGATGGTTTGGGGCTTGTTTGATACTTTAGACCCTGGATGACTTAGAGCCATTTAGCCAGTCATGTGTTCCATACTGTACCAGTGTCATTTACAGCTGAATCTAGTCTCACCCCCCAATTCCCATAGAGATCATTCAAATGCAGAGAGGTTATAGTATCGCTTGTAACAGTACCTGGAAATAAGATATAGACAGTTTTTTTAAATTGATGGGTCACAGACTTAAGAGTAACAGCATGCAAAGGATATGCGACCAAATATTAAATATGATACTTTAAAAATACATATGATCCAAGGGTTCACATACGTTTGCCAACAAAGCATTTAATGTTGGATAATTTTGCTCAATAAATAAATTATAAAAGAATAATGTTTTTTTAGTTTTTTTTGAGCTGGGTTCACTCTTTCTAGTTTTAGGACTTAGATGAAGATGTGATCACATTTTAGATCTAATTTATGCAGATATACAAAATATTCTAAAGGGTTCACAAACATTCGAGCAGCACTGTATATAACTGTATTGTGGCCTCTAGTACAACACAAGTTTTAATTGGGGGGCGTAAGAACTGTTGACCTTTCATGTTGCCACTTTATGCTTGAAGGATTTTTTTAAAAGGATTTTATCTCCAGGCTTTATACACATACTTACACACATGCACGCACATGCACAGTGTGCACAAAAACAAGCACACACACACACACACGCAGAACACATAAACGCACATGCACAGTGTGCACAAAAACAAGCACACACACACACACACGCAGAACACATAAACGCACATGCACAGTGTGCACAAAAACAAGCACACACACACGCAGAACACATAAACGCACATGCACAGTGTGCACAAAAACAAGCACACACACACACACACGCAGAACACATAAACACACATGCACAGTGTGCACAAAAACAAGCACACACACACACACACACACGCAGAACACATAAACACACATGCACAGTGTGCACAAAAACAAGCACACACACACACACACACGCAGAACACATAAACGCACATGCACAGTGTGCACAAAAACAAGCACACACACACACACACACACACACGCAGAACACATAAACGCACATGCACAGTGTGCACAAAAACAAGCACACACACACACACACACACACGCAAAAACAAGCACACACACACACACACACACACACGCAGAACACATAAACGCACATGCACAGTGTGCACAAAAACAAGCACACACACACACACACACACACGCAGAACACATAAACGCACATGCACAGTGTGCACAAAAACAAGCACACACACACACACACACACACACTCGCACACAAACACAATTGCCTATAAAAACACTCACACCATGGTCAGACCATCAGATTAACATCTGAAACAAACACTTCACCTGAACAGATGCATGCAATACTCAAAACCACCACTATAAAAGCCTCTCTCTGTCTGCTACAGGATCGTTGGTAAAAGAAGGGCAGTGTATTGTAATGGCCGGAAACTTTGCTTTGCAACCTGAATGGTGCAGCAGGTTTGTATTTGGAGTTATATACAACGTTCTTAACTTTCTTCTAAAATCGTGGTATCAAGCAGAATAACACAATGAACAATAATTAAAGACCATGTGCAATCAGATTTCTCACATTAAGCCACAACAGATAATGAAGTATATACCTATACTTCTTTTAAACACCAGAGCTGGAGGTCCCACAAAGTATGTCCGTATTGTGATGGATATTCGCTTCACGCACCCTTCTAATTGACAGCCAACTAAATGGTTGCACTGCCGACTGATCAAAATGTAAAATGGCTGATTAGTTTTTGTTCGATGTAAGAATGTCTGCTAACCAAACAGATACAGGGAAAAGATTATTTGTCTGTGTCCTGTTCATCTGCAAGATAAAGTAAAACTTGTATTCGTCACAATGTGTAAAGGACCACAGAATAAATTAAACTGATCTGTGAAGAAGCACCTATTTGCAGGTTGACGTCTATGGTGTGGAAACAGTGAATGGATGAATGGGGGGGGGCATACAATACCAGGTGAATACGAGAAACCCCAGTGTCCATGGCCACTGGAGCACTGGGCTTTAAAACAATTTTATGAGCGAGGGTGAATGAGGGTCAGTTGGTGAACGGGTTGAGCCTGCTTCTGGATACCTAACATTGGCAGTAACATTCCAGGATGGAGAGCGAGAGAATGCTTGGGAGAGATATGGAAAGGCTGGGTTTGGATGGTGGGGGGGGAACTGACACAGCTGCGCTTGTCCACAGAGCAGCCTCCTCCCTACTCATTAAGGCAATTTGGGTCAGCTCTCCATAACGTTTCTCTCTCCCGGGGCGGGGACCGCCCCTCTCATCAGGGACACCATCACTCCGGACGACCGTCTGCTGGTCCAGACCAATTCAGGAAGCCCCCGCACGTGTTCAGTAGACCGTGACAAGAAGCGCACGCACCACGCACACTGAAGATACTCTCGGTCTCTCACTCTCTCCATCTTTCTCTGCCTGTCCCTATTTCTGTACATCTCCTTCTCTTTCTCTCTCTCTCTCTCTCTTTCTCTCTCATCCTCCCTCTGTTTCTCTATCTCTCATTGGTGAGAGCTTGGCGTGAGAACGCTGACCGAAACTCTCCACGTTAATGGACTTTTTACGGTCCCCCCCCCCCGCAGAAATTTCTGTTCCACATCGCGAGCGTACAGTGAGTCAGGCTGTGGACGAGAGAGGGCACCGCTATCTGGGGGCTAGAGCCGAACCCGCGTCGCCCTGACCCGCAGTGAAGGGGTTGAATTATTCATGTGGTAAAAGCAGCAGCAAGTGCTTCAGCCATTGTCTGCTTCAGCTTCTCTGTTCCTCAGGGCCTGTGTGACTCAACAGGCCTGCAGCGCCTCTCCACCACAGACAAGTGGCAAACAGTCCCTCGTACCTCTCACACACCCCACTTTAGAGTCACTCAGACAGGGAGTCCAAAGCACTCGCACGCAAAGAGAGCCGCTCAAGCTTGCACTCACGAAGCTGCAAACCAAATGCAGCATGTTCATTTGCTCGCAACGATATGAGAGGACCTGGCAGAAATTGCTGATCAACCTGGGCGAATGTACCAATGGGCTCAAGGACACACAAACATTCACTCACACACACACATATTCACGCACACGGTTGCACACACAACACAAGCATGTTTAGACACACAGATTCACACAAAACACGCACAAAACATGCCCATACAGCGCACATGTTCATGTGCGCACCCCTCAGACATGTACACAAAGACTCACGCACACAGGCAACGCATGTACACACACGCAAAGACAACACACACACACACACACACACACACACACAGATTCCACTCACTCCATGCCTGACTGTGGAAAGGCAGAATTTGTCAAGAAGCATCCTCAGAGAGACGCGTGTGTAAATGTGATTAGCTCTTCCCTGGGCGGGGACAAAGAGCCCTGCCGAGGTCAACTTAGCATATGACATTTTTCTCAGGCTATGTACGCCAAAGGACCTCCAGCAGAGTGTCCACTTGCTGAAGTCAATTAGTATAAAGTGGCTACCAAAATGACAACACGAAACTCAGATGTTTTTTTTATGCTGTCTTTTTTGCAATTAAAACCTGATCAATTTAAATAAAGTAAATAAATAAAGCTTAGATTGAGCCTAGCTACCAGGAAAAAATCTAATCCGAGCACATTGGAGAATATTCATAATTCATAATTTATGTGGTATGAGTTTGCACAAGAAAATTTTGTTCACGTTCAGATTTACGTTCTGACGAAGCATACTTTCCTTACATAAAAGCTTACATAAAACTGTTTTTAATCCTTCACCTGATTCAATATTTATATAACAGGCTTCATTTGATATGTCTGTCACTCACCTCTTGCTAATTAAATATAAATGACTGAATTGATGTCTTTTGGATGAAGCATCCGACGCAGCTGTGTCCAAGTTTAAAAATGTGGCTTCAATGCAAAGTATTTATTTGCCAACCAGGCAATTTACAAACGTTACTCAAATAAACTCTGGGTTGTTAAAATTCAACTTTAGAAGTTTAACAACCTGTAAAATATTGCTTTTTTATTATGATATATGGCGAAATTACTTCAATATCTCCTCACAGGTAAAGAACGGTGTCCATTTAATTTGATGGTCCATTCTTTTTAATGTTGCCTCGCATCATGTTTTACCAATGCAAGGTGGAAAAGCAACTTCAAGGTAAATGACATTTGGTTACATTAGCAAATTAGATAGTGACAACAAAACCTCTTGAGCGCAGGCCAAAAAAATGCGCTGTCAAAATCAGGTGCGCTGAACTGTGGTATTATAACTTTAAAAACAATGGTTGGTTCTCACAAGGTCAGTGGCGTCGTTTCAACTGCAGCATTCTGCTGGCTTCTTTCCAAATGGACACTCTATTCATTCTAGCAGCCATTAACACACGCATGCCGCACGCATGCACACACACACACACGCACGCATACACAAACCCTTGTCCCTTAAAGATTGGTCGGTGTATAAATCAGAAGCGGAAAGTGTCTGCTCTTTCTCACCCCGGTTGGTCTGAGTGATTAGATTCTTCATGGCACAGAGGAAGGCCTAGAGGTATGCTCTTAACATTAGTGAGCCCAAGGGTTCCCTTTGCGTTCCATACACTCTCAAAGAGTTATTACCAAAGACCTTGTGCTGTGTGGTGCCAGGGCGGGTCTTGCATCCGGTCATTATTATAGGGTCTGTCATTTACCCTCGTGTCATGCTGTGTTATCATTGGTATGCACTGTATGAAAGCATTGCTACAAGGGCACGGCTTCGGCCTTCAACCTTCACACGAACGCCGCGGAATTCCGAGCTCTTCGCGGTGCGCGAGTATCGCAAGAAAGGCCAGTCGTAAATAATATATAAACTTTGAGTGGATTACATTTTATTTAACACAACCAGCGTGGTTAAATGTCTTATCTTCAGTTTCCGGGGGTCGCACGGGTGAAGTTAACAGCCGTCTCCCATGTCTCTCGAGTAGCCTATGGACTCGGAGAGCGCAATCGCGGCGCGGTTGGGGGAGAATGCGGAATTGACCGTACGGAACCGTCAGCCATCGTGACTTCAGAGACATCTTACGATTCGGGACATGCACAACAGAGGCAGAGAAGGTAATGGCAATTCCGCTGGAAGAGATAACGCGGTCAGAGGTGCACGAATGGGGAAAAACCTGCCGTCAGCACTGCGCATATCCGCTACGGGAGACACTGTTTTGTTATAAAGCGTTTGTTTTGAAATTCTGTCTTCAAGGTTGTTTGCCAAAAAGAAATTGCTGACGATAAAGTGGGATTAACGTTTTCGCTGCCTTGGAACAGAAACTAAATAATAACTATTCTCTTGTGACTTTTAATTCCACCTCTGTTTGTGCTCATTAAGATCTGGGCGCGTTTATGAAGCACCTTAATTACCTGCCAATTAAGACACCAGTTACTGAAATAGAGGGAACATGACCTATGGTAGCTGCAGCTTTAGAATTAGGGCACAAGTACACGCAGATGCACACACACAGATGTGGGCGCATGCACATACTCACATGCACACACACATATGCGTGTGCACAGATGTGCACATAGCCACATATGCACGCAAATGTGCCCACAGGTTCATATTGACACACTGATACATACACAAGGCTAATGCAGACGTACACAGACACCTGTGCTTCCAAATGCATGCGCACACAGACGCACATAAATATATATTCACGCACAAACACAAACTTACACAGAGGGTACACAGACACACACACTCCTTCACATGCACATATACACACACACTTGGGTACAGTATTCCCCATGGTGCAATGAGACCAAGGACAGGGGCCAGGGTTCGAGGGGCTGCCATGTGAGTGTACTTTGGGATCAGGTGTCCTCCAGATTCATTTACAGCCCGTGGGTTTATCAGAGAGTACCTTAGATAAGCTCTCTCTCTCTCTCTCACACACACACACACACCTTACTCTGATAAGAAATCCCCACTGGATATTCACACACGTATCCACAGACACACACACACACATACTCACACACCTGAGCACTGCCAGGGGCAGACGCAAGTACACACAAATGCACACACACACACACACACCTGAGCAATGCCAGAGGCAGACACACATCCAGAGGCAGACACACACGCACACGCACACACACACACACACACACACACACACACACACACACACACACACACACATACACACACACACACGCACACGCACACACACACACACACACACACACACACACACACACACACACACACACACACACACACACACACACACACACACACCACACGCACACACACACACACACACACACACACACACACACACACACACACACACACACACACACACACACACACACACACACACACACACACGCACACACACACACACACACACACACACACACACACACACACACACACGCACACACACACACACACACACACACCTCAATGCCAGGGGCAGACACACAAACTACTTTCTCTGCCATAGCAATCATCACTACATCCACAGTCCCTTCCCTGTCAAATGATAATTTAACTGAGAATTTAATTTCAATAAAAAACAGGGAAGTATTATGAGTCCACAAGGAAAAAATTTACTATTTCAGCATAAAATCAACTCTCTCAAAAATACATTTAACACTGTGAAGTTTTACTGTATTCTCAGCATAGCTGCAGAGGTGACGGAAGCAGTCGTAGTTACCTTGTGAGCCACACTTATGCCGCCTACAAGCCTGGTGAAAACAGTTCAGGTCATAGTGAAAACCCACCCACCTTTCAAGATCTAACCAATGCTTTTAAGCAACCATATCAATTCCGTGAACACTGGTCTAAGATGAAGGCTGAATTGCTAGAGGAGGTGTGTGTCAAATATGTGTCACACTTCCTCAAACCGTCCCCTGAGAATATGACCAGCTGCATGTCCCAGGCGTGGCTTATGGCTGCAACCGTGAGTTCTGTTCCCAGACTAAGGCCAGAGCATCTTGAGATCTCTCAAAATATGAAATGATGGTCTTAATAACAGTTACAGTTGTAGTGGTAGCAGGGGTGTAGCAGTAGCAGCTTAAGTAGTGGCAGTAGATGCAGTAGTAACAGTAGCGGTAGCGCTCATAGTAGCAGTTCCATAAGTAGTAGTATTAGAAGTAGTAGCAAGTCCAGTAGTCGCAGTAACATTAGCTATATTCGTAATAGTGGTGGTAGAAGTCGTAATAACCATAACACTTGTTAGACCAGTGGTGGTTGCAGTCGCATTAGTTGTAGTAGTAGTAGTCATAGTAATGGTTGCGGTAGATGTCCATTACTGTAGTTGTGCTAGCATTAATCACAGCGGTATATAAGTGTGTGATAGAATGCTCAATACATTTGCATGTATTAGTCATCAACCAACATAAAAGCTGGCAGTGTAAAACAGAAATGACCATGCTGTATCAGCTATGCTGGTCATTTGTCTGCAACATTTATTAAAAAAATAAAATGCAATCAGTGTTTATCAGTGCTCCAGATATCTCCAAATCACCAATTTGTGGGTGTAGGCTCAAAACATTCTTCTGAGAAGAATCCTGGAGGAGTATGCTACCTGTGCATGATGTCATATTCATTTAGCAGACACCCTTATCCAGAGTGACTTACATTGTAGAAGAACATGAACACATTCACTTGATTTATAATGAGCAATAATGCCAGATCTGGCTGACAACATTTCCAGACTATGAGTGTATATGCAACATCACTAAAGTACTCGTGGAAATTAATGTGTAAACTATGCCAAAAAATATATATAATAATACAAATCCTGAATGAATCCAGATAAACATAAAACCGTAAAAATGCCATCGGCTGAATTAATACAAAAGATAGGAGTGCTAGGGGGCGTGGATGAGAGGGGAGGGGAGCCAAGATGCTATTTGTGAAGTCTGTCATCAAGACATATGGGGATCTGAGTTCCTGTGGCTACTCTGGAGACTAAACCTTTGATAATTGAATGAAGTGAAATGTCTAGATGAATGTGTTCCTCTGAGCCTCTGGTGGGACAGGGCCAGTACCCACTTCCAATAAGAGTGCTTCGGGCTGCCAGATGGCTGTCCGCAGCTCAGATTCCAGGGGTCATTCTGGAGATATGCTTAATTAATATTTAGGGTGGCGTCGACAGTACCCTTGGCTGCTTTCGAGGTCAAACGAAAACGGTGACCGTCCCGCCGTCAGCAAGACGCGCGGCGAGGGCTCGTATCTTTTACGGGAGGGGTGGTCCCAGGAATGCCGGGTAGCGTTCCGCACACATCAATTTGAACAATTTGAAAAGCAACCGTTCCTGACCACCCCTCGGGACCTTTATCAAGGACGCGCGGCCGAAAGCCTGACCTTCAGGGAGCGAAGATGGGCGCACGCAGAAGGGAAAACAAAACACAGGGAACGGTGCGATTGCCACGCACCCCCCAAGAAACGTTCCGTGCCTGACCTTTCTCTGATAAAGGGGTCATTTATCCACATTAGAGGTGACAGAGGCTCACCTGGTCATAATAGGAGCATCATCTCTGCCCGTTAAGTGCCGAAGTATCATTCCAACCGGCCCCCGACCACCTCACTCTCACTCTCACTCTCACTCTCACTCTCACTCTCACTCTCACTCTCACTCTCACTCCCACTCCCATTCACCCAGGCTGGCCATGAACATTATCATAGGAGGGTATCTCCTCATTCCACTTCTCTCCACCCCTCCCCCAATAAAGAAGGTAATGGCTGTGTCCTATCTGGTCATGCTTGGTATTAACGCCGTGGCTGTCAAAGGCTATCCAGCCTCTGAAAAGATGATGGCTCTCTGAAGTGGCCTCTCCCAGGAGCTACTATTTTCCACTTGACTGGAGCTCAGCACAAAGGGGCCTGAGCAAACAGCCCCCAGCCCCCCCACCCACCCCCCACCCCCCCAGCCTGCCTCCCTGCAGCTGCTCTTCGCCGGCAAGCCAAGTGGGAGTGCAGGAAGGGGGTGTGGCTAGGGAGGGAAGGGGGTGGGTCCCGTGGGGGGGAGAGGACAAGGACACTCCTCCGACCCTTTCCTCAAGGTCGCCAAATTCTGGGAAAACCCACTGCTAGCAGGCACGCTTAAAAATGGTATTAATCATTAAAAAATGTTCCCTATACAGCCCTGTAATGTCATTGCAGAACATTACATTGGGAACATTCTGGGGTGTATAGAGGAATGTTACTCCAAAATAACAAAAGAACATTCCAGGAACCTCCCATAAAAGTCACAAACATTGCAATGTGTTACTTGGATGTCATAATGTTGAGTTCCTCTCAAGTCCTCAGAACATTCCTAAAACGTGATTGTAGAACTATTATTAGATCTTAGGCCTGTTCTTCAGCTGCCGAGTAGATGATATGTAGTGCCATTTAAATATATTGTTGTGGCATTTTGACTTTATTGGACAGTAATCAATGAGAGACTAGAAAATCCGAGGGAGAAAGAGAAGCCTTTGAGGTTTATCTTGAGCTGGATTTGAACCCATGTCGTGGAAAAAGGAAATCGCTGAAGATATGAGATTTACCTGGTTGAGCTACTAGAGCACATTGTCCCTCCCAGTGGCTAAAAGCCATAAAATAAACATCTATTGCAGTCAGTGAAAAGACCTCTTAAATTGGTTCCAAAGTGAATTTTTTCTTTAATCAGTCACACACACATAGATATGTGGGGTTTTCCACAGTACTGTATATAACACACCGGCAGGGTGTGTTATATTTCAGGGATTTTTGGTGACTTACTTAGCCTAACATTGCAGGGGATTTATTTTGCTTTACTTGGATGAAAGCCGATGTTCCCGCCCAACAGTCTCGGTAAGGATTTTTGCATGCAGCATCAGTGCAATTCCTCGCCGGACCACCGGCCCACCGGCCCATTAAAGCCTGTGGTGCTCTGGCAAGCCCTAAAGTCCTGTTTATTTATCATGGTCAGAACCTGTCTGCCTTGTACTAGTGGGACTAATTATTCTGGACTTCACGTGTGGCGAGACACAGCGCTGGGGTTGTTTCACTGCATGTTTTATTTACGCTTATCAGATTGCTCAGACACTGAGAAAGGTGCTCTCACAGTAATGTCCTCTCCAGGTGTGGCCTCCATAACTGGTCAGAGCCCGCCCCCTACCCCTTCCCCCATCCCCAGTACAGTAGAGACAGCCACCATTGTATAATTGGACCCCCAGGGGCTCGGGGGTGGGCGGGTGGGGGAGGTCAGCTTTCACAGTGACTTAGCCATGTCTGCTCTCTGTATTCCTGCATGGTTATCAGCAACTTCTAACACGGCTCCTCCAGGTCTGCTAACCCCGAGCAGAACAGCAGAAGCGCTCATTTGAGGCTGTTGTAGAAACTGCAGCAGACAGAGAGACAGAAAGAAGGGAGAGAGAAACAGATACAGCGAGATGAGAGAGAGGGGGAGAAGAAGAGGGAGATAAAGAAAGAGAGCGATGGCCTGGCAGTCGTGGCTTCCCGGGCCCTTTCTGACAAACTCCAGTCAAGCAAGAGAGCAAGTCCTGGCTGAGCCATCAATACTTTGATTGATTTAGTCATTTTCCATTCACTTCAAGGGTACAGAGCTCACACAGTCAGTTACCGGTAAATCGCCCCCTCACTGACAGCATAATAAAAAGGCTGAAATCACTTCACTGATCGTACTGCTGCCCATCAGGAGAAGAGGCCTTCCCACCAGCACTTTAACTGTAACCGAACCTGTTCGCTCCCAGTTGGGTTTGACTCTTCTTTCCTAAACTCAAGCTGGTTTCCCCTGCTGTGAATTTCAAATGACCAGTTGTCTCGCAGCAGCCCTAAGTGTAATAATTACCACGGCGCAATAAAGTAACAAGTATGTTTCTGTCCTACTGTGCAGCTGTGTAATTGGTCCCTCTATATGAAACCTGAGAAACAACGGGTCCCCAGCGGGTCAGTAGCACTGGCCCATGACCCCTCAGATCTATGGTGAGCGGAAAACATTTGCATACTCACACAGAGTCTTCTCTGGGGGCGGTAGTTGATCATCCTGTAATCAGTCGTCAGCATATTTTAATCCAACCAAACGCTCAAAAACCAATTCAAGGATAAGAAACTCCAACCAGAAATTCCACCCTTTAAGCTGCGGTTCACGGGTGACTCTCCGTTAGCAGAGGAAGTCGGACAGATGTTGCTGCGGCTTAATCTAAACTAACTTTCAGACTGAGCGAAATTCTAGGTGAAGCGATGTTCCACGCCAGCGGCGCGTGCAGCAAGCCCGGCGAATTGAAGGCTCGTTTCTAGACCATTTCCTTGCCAAGCGTACTGCGGCTGGCCCAATTAGCGCAGCGCTGAGCTCGTGCCGAAGCTCACCTCATTTGCGTCTCCGAGCTGTCCTGGCAGACCGGCGATCTGTGGCCGCGCATGCTGCTCACCTGGCTGTCGTCAGCTGTCGTCAGCTGTCGGAGCGAGTCTCTGTTTGTTCAGCTCCTGCCATGTTCCCCAGGTGCATATGTTACATATTTTACCAACATTATGACAAAGATGTTAAGTAAAGGTGTGTGTGTGTGTGTGTGTGTGTGTGTTTGGGGGGGGGGAGTTGAAACCACAATTTTTTTGGACCCAAAGGTTTTGCCTTTTGCTTTTAAACCTGTCTATACTGAACCCCGTGAACCCCACTCTAGGCCCACCAGTGAATACTGCTTATTAACAATATTCTTTCTAGAATACAATACTAAAACCACAACATGTACCCTATTACCAAGACAAATATATTGCTTACTTGTACAAACCCCAATTCAAAAAAAGTTGAGACAGTGTATAAAATATAAATAAAAACAGAAAGCAATCTTTTTGACCTGTATTTAATTGAAAACAGTACAAAAACAAGATATTTAATGTTTTAACTAATCCACTTTATTGTTTATAGTAAATATACACTAATTCTAAATTTGATGCCTGCAACATGTCCAAAAAACTTTGGGACAGGGGCATGTTTACCACTGTGTTACATCACCTTTTCTTTTAACAACATTCAGTAATCTTTTGGAAAGTGAGGACACCAATTGTTGTAGTTTTGAAAGCGCAATTTTTTCCCATTCTTGCTTGATATAAAACTTCTCAACTGCTCAACAGTCCGGGGTCTCTGTTGTCGTATTAACGCTTCATAATGCGTCACACGTTTTCAATGGGAGACAGGTCTGGACTGCAGGCAGGCTACGACTGCTCTGACTATGAAGCCACGCTGTTGTAACACGTGTAGGATGTGGCTCGGCATTATCTTGCTGAAATAAGCAGGGACGACCCTGAACATGACGTTGTCTAAATAGCAGCATATGTTGCTCCAAAATGCATATGCACCCTTCAGTGTTAATGGTGCCTTCACAAATGTGCAAGTTACCCATGCCATGGGCACTAACACACCCCCATAGCATGACAGATGCTGGCTTTTGAACCTTGCGTTGGTAAAAAACAGGATGGTCCTTTTTCTCTTTGGCCCGGAGAACACGACGTCCATTATTTCCAAAAACAATTCGAAAAGCGGACTCCTCAGACCACAGCACGTTTCCACTTTGCGTCAGTCCATCTCAGATGAGCTCGAGCCCAGAGAAATCAGTGGCATTTCTGGATGTTGTGATATATGGCTTACGCTTTGCATAGTAGTCATAACTTGCATTTGTAGATGCAGCGACAAACTGTATTTACTGACAATGGTTTTCTGAAGTATTCCTGAGCCCATGTGGTTATATTCATTACAAAAGCATGTTGGTTTTTAATGCAGCGCTGTGAGGGTTCGAAGGTCACAGGCATTATTGAATGCCTTGCCCTTTACGCACTGAGATTTCTCCAGATTCTCAGAATTTTTAAATAATATTATGGATTATAGATGGTGAAATCCCGAAATTCCTTGCAATCATGCGTTGAGAAACATTGTTCTTAAACTGTTGGACTATTTGCTCACGCAGTTTTTCGCAAAGTGGCGAACCTCGACCCATCCTTGCTCGTAAAAGCCTGAGCCTTCGTGGATGCTTTTTTATACCCAATCATGATAGAATCACCGGTTACCTATTCACCTGTTTACCTGTAGAAGTTGTTTTATAAACATTCCACAGCCTTCCCAGTCTTATGTTCCCCATCCCAACTTTTTTGGTAGGCATTTTTGCAGGCATCAAATTCAGCATTAGTGTAGATTTAAAAAAATCAATAAAGCTGATAAGGTAAAAAATTAAATATCTTTTCTTTGTACTGTTTTCAATTAAATATATGTAAAATAAATTTACAAATCACTGCTTTCTGCTTTTATTTGCATTTTACATACTATCCCAACTTTTTTGGAATTGGGGTTTGTACTTTAAAAAAATTGCGTAGCCTAATATATTGCATACAATGTATAATGTATATTCTAAAGAAGAGACAATCAAAATTGTCTCCATTTTTTCAAAATAACAATGGTTCTGAAGTTTATTTTGATGAACGTATTAAAATGACATACTTTCTAGGTAAAAATTGCAGTTTACCTAGAAACCGTTTTGGGAGGCCATTTTCTGCACGTGACAAATCCCTCTGTGAGACAAAGCGTGTCTTTAACAACTGTCGATTGTTCCAGAGTTCATTCCCTGTCACAGAAAGGCAGCTAAGGAGGGCTAATCTCATTTCAATTGACAATTGGAAAGCCAAACTGCTCATTTGGCAAATTGGTGCTTAAGTTGGCGGAGTGTCTCTCGGAGGTGACAGCCGCGAGCAGATGGGCTTCTCCGTGGCGCGGCGCTGTAGCAGCAATGGCAGTATCTTGCAAGAGCAAAAACAGGGGGCTTCCAGGTGGTGACAGCTCCTCTCGGCCAGCTGGAAGAGCAGCGGCCATCTGACACATGGGAGAAGCACTTTCAACTAGTGCTTCGCATTTCAATGCAACCACAAATGTAGCCCAATTGTTAAATGGGCTAATTAGGCTATAGCCTGATCGGACCTTTATTTGTTTTCAAGTAGGCTATGCTAATGCTTTTTTGTTGTTTCTGTCACTGGATACAATCTACGTTATATTGGCCCGCGTTTGACGATGTTTTTTTCTGTACGCCAAGTGAAATGTTAGACAAGCAGTAGGTCTAACTGCATGAGAGATTTACAATACTAAAACTTAGCGAGAAAAATGGAAAGGGATTTACAAAAACTTTTTTATATTTATTTTTATCTAAGTAAAAATGTGCATATAAAATGCCTATTTGTGACTACAGCAAATGCCACAGTGAAATTGCAGATATGCCCATCAAACGCAGAACATTAGCCTATCTCAGTGTTCAGGCTTCTTCCACACATACCATTCTCTTAAATCCACCTGAAGCAGAGATCCTGCACTAGTGCTCGGAGATGGGTTTTGAATAAATTCACCTTGAAACCGGGCACATCTCCCTCCTCCTGTAGAGCAGGAGAGATTAATGTCACAGTGCCTTTGTTGTGTCCACACTGACTGGCTGGCTGCAACTGCAGCTTCAGAAGGAATTATTTTCCACAGTCACCATTGCAAGAAGCCTGCATCTGCCCTCAGTTTATCAGCTGACCTTTTGACCCCACGTGTAGCATAATTGAAGCTCTTCTCTCTGTTTCTCTTCTCTGTCGGTATAGGGGGGGTAGCAGTACAGGTTGACCAATTGGCTGAGCCAGCAGCTCACTAAAATCCGGCCTAATTGTGATTAATTAGCATTTCTTCTCAACGGACCCGAGGTCGTATCCCACTCCCAGCATCTCTGTACGGTGGGAGGGGGAAGACAAGGGACAGCTGCAACCTGGAAGTGACGGTCTCCCCCCCAACACCACACCACCTCCAAAGAACCCCAACTCTAGTCTCCTGAGGGGGCGTGGCCATATGCACGGCAGCATCGCCCGGGCGACCTGGATTGGATGCCAGCCAGAGGTGACTCCCAATACCAATCAGTGATTGAAGAACAGAAAACACCTGGGAGGATCATAATAACAATTGGCTTTGCATTAATCCATATGGTGCAGAAATGGATTGTGGGAACTGATCAACTGCAGGCCACCTCACCTGTTTAACTATTAAGGCACCATATAATGATGAACTTCAGATTGGGTTGATGTTAATAGATTTTTAGTCTCTGAGGAAGGCGTAATCTATGCCGAAAAGTTAGCCAACCGCAGAAATAGTCTACAATAAAAGACATTATTGTAAGGTATATTTTAATTAAATTAAGGTATATTTTTGATGATACAGAGTCTGTAGTTGTTCAGCACTCCTCCCATCTTTGTATAGAAGATACATAAAAACTGTTAATTGATTTTTCTTAATGCGACAAGTGTGACTTCATTGGGAGCGACCTCTGTTGCCTGGGAAAAATTCTACAGCAGCTCATTACAATGTCCGAAAAATATGCTTTGATTTCATTAGAATAATAATACCGGTCATTTCCACCAAGCTATTTGTGCCTGCGGCTAAATTGTTTTATTAATAACAATAAAATGCAGTGCAATAAAATCCAGCCACAACGCAACTTTGATGGCACGCATTATCATGCAGGCCTCTGAGCATGAAAGCAGATCACTTTAACAAGCTGAAAGCATAAACAGCAGCAGGCTAAGCTCATTAACCCAGCGCCTGCACAGAAAATCAATCACAATGCATTTACAGTTCACTTTACACAATCAGGTTTTGTCCGAGTCCACTGTCAGTAAGTTGTAGCAGCACAACTTGCTGTGTTATTCCTTAAGCACAAACAACACGTGAATATTCTGAGGTTTCTGCACTATAAACCCTTCAACTGTCACGTTGAGATGGCAGAGGTGCAACTAAAATAATTTATTCTGAGGAGAATTTTTTAGACTATAGACTATCTTCACAGTTGGTTTCAAAACCTGTTGACACTCATGCACGCACAGACTAATGCATATACACACTTCCTGTCAATTGATTAACTGGTGTCAGTTAACTGGAGAGCATGTTGTGAACAGAGGAAAGGCCACCTGTGCAGTGACGTCCCTTGTGTTTATTTTGTTCAACGACCGTCAAAGGTAATGTAATAGCGCCCTCTAGTGTTGACAAATCAGAAAAGTCACACCACTTGCCCCTGTTTGGATGGTAGATTTAAATTAACTGAGTTGGACCATATTTATTTCTGTAAATATGTGCCATCAGATGGAAAGGAAAAACGAATTGGTAAGTGAACACAAAACTCTTAATTTGAGTGCAAATTGTGCTGTAGACAAATTAATTTCCGTTTTCATATACTTGCCAAGTGTAAGACTTTTTTTAGTACACAGGTCTTCCACATCCTATACATTATGATAATTGTTTAAGAAAGGACAAGTGCACAATTTATACTTAATAAAAATGTAAATGGAGTTGACAAGACAGACAATAATATTAGAAAGCGAGCATAAATTAAAATATATAGTTTTTTCGTTGCCCACAATCTTTCAAACTCCGTTTTCACGGAAGCCACAAATGTGAAGTGCCTTCTTGGAGGGTATAACCATGTTGTTGCACCTAGTATTGAAACCCGCGACCATCACCACTCCCGAAGTCCAGGGCTCTGACCGCACTCCCTGCATGCCAGCCCGTGGCGCATATAGTCTGTGGAATGTACTGACCATCACAAAGGGCATTTGGTGTTGCAGATGTCCCCTGACTGGAACAGATGATACACATTGACCAGGGGGAACATGGTTAGGGCTCCGACCATAGACCCCACCTGGACCGCGGCACCGCACCAGACCAGCGCACTGTGGCTCTCATCACGCAGAATCACCCCCACCATCACCTTCACGTAGGATAGTGTCCCAGTAAAGAAGACCCAGGACAGCACCTAGGGACCGGCGAGAAAAGTGTACTGCACGTTCACAAGATGGCGGCACTTTTTTCCCCCCGTCATTGCCGCAGATGGCTCCTCTTACTTGCATCATTTTTTATTTCATTATTATTTCAATATTTTTATTTTTAAATATGTAAATTTGTACACACCGCATTATGAACAGTGGAATAGAAATAAATATTATTGCATCATTATTACTTGGCATTGCTGGGGGTTATGCAAAGACTTGAGCCTCGGTTTAGTTTAACATACATTCTTTTAGTTTTAGTCTTCGACTCTGACAGAGAAAAAAAGCGTTACTGCAAATTTTTCGATTGTCTATATCCTGAATTTACAATGTAATAAATAAATACAAAAAAGAATTGTAATGAGTGCTGAATTTAATTGTGTGAAAAACTATTTGTTGCACAGTGCATGTAGCAACAAAAAGAAAGTCTAAAATTTGTTCGAAAAAGTCAGTTTAGTGCAGTTCTGGCCGATAACTTTTTTCGTTGAATGTGACGCAACCGACAGTGTTTTCTCTGAAATATATATTTTTTTCCTGCACAGAAGGCTTAGGATCTCTAAGTTGATTGCAACATCAGGTATGGTTGTGCATCATATGTGTGACTGACAGCATGAGATAGCCCCACCCACTCTGGGGTAGAGTAGACGAAGAGTAGGTGGAGCAATCGCATGCCATCTTTTTCGCCCTCAAAAAGCATTTGCACTCAGTAGCAAAACAATGTAGCACTGCGATTGGTTTTAACTGGTCAGTTATTGATGGCCCTGCCCATTTGGGGGGGGGGGGGGGGTTTACTCACAATGACTGCATCACCAGCAGCAGAGCCCAGGAGCAGGGGACAGGGGCTCATAGCTGCCATACCCATGTTATAAGCCCCAAAACCAGTCCCCATCAGTGACAGCACGCCCAGGAATACCAAAGACCTGCAGCACAGAACAGGAAGATCTTGTGACACTCTAATATCTCCCATGAGACATTCCAGAGCAGTAACACTTGAGCGTGGATGGCTCAATGTCTAGTCTTTATCATGCGTGTTGCCCAAGACTGCATTACCAGTAGTCTAATTGAAAAAAATGTGAAGTTGATGCTATTGTATTTTACGGATTACTCCACTGTTGGAAAGTTAAATGAAATTGTATATTTCTAAGGTGTGGTTGTCTCAATACCTTATTTACTGGCTGAAACGTGCGTCTTTGACCCAGCTATATACATCACATTACACTCAGAGTCGGTGATGAAATACGTCCCCTGGGCAGATTTATATAGAACGGGAAAGGGGTGTCAAGAAATATATTGGTTTGTAGTAATTATTTGGACAATATTATAAGTGGACAGATCAATTTAACTTTGAAATTTTAAGATTAAGTTTGCCTTAACACTCAAATACACCTTAAAAAACATTACAGTTGTCCTTAATAATACCTTTTAATGTGTAAATTAAAATCTAGAGTATTCAGTATTGCATCAGACATGGACTTGAACATCCTAAGTGTCTTTACAACTACCACATGACCTGGCAAGCTCTTACACGCATTGACAAATCCATAAAGAATACTTCCTGAAATCAACTTACACTCACTGGCCACTTCATGAGATACACCTATCTAGTACTGAGTAGGACCCCCTTTTACCTCCAGAACAGCCTGCATTCTTTGCAGCACGGATTCAACAAGGTGCTGAAAACATTCCTTACGGATTTTGTATTTCCCACCCGTTTCACTTTTGGAAGTCACTCGAAATAAGCGAATCCACTCAGCAATTGCAATGTAAGATAACATAATGCCGCCTTGCTCTACTGACAAAACTATTGTAGTTCACTTTGTTAATTCCTTTTATGAATGAAAAACCTAAATCACACCCCTCTTGGCCTCCTTTTTCTGAAACTGAAGCATCTTAAGTCTTTACACTTACATTTCATACATATATTATAACCAATTTAGTTTCCCTTCTTTGTAGGTTTTCCAAGAGCTTCTCCATCCTTCTTACAGTATAGTGCCCAGAATTGCACACAGTACTCTAAGTGTGATCTGACAAAAGCACCAGTGTAACCTCCTTTGATTTTATACCATTATATATTGCTATATAATCCCAGAAGCATTTTTTGGCCTACAGTCAATGATAATCTTTTGAACATGATAGACTCTGATAAACTAGTACGTTCAATTCCTTTTTCAGATTAAACACATTCATTCTAGGAGCCCTTTAAGAAGCATATAAAAACTTCAGCATTTTGGTACCTTTTGGGAAGAAACATTGCAATGATGCAAGCCATGGGGTTGGCCATGGATGACAGTGCCGCAGAGAGGTGATACGCCACGTTTCCATACGGCATGCAGGAGTATGTCTGCACTGACGGCAGCAGCCCATTGGTCAGCCCGTTCACCCACACCACCAGGAAGTAGATGAAGGCCAGCTTGGAGATGGAGTAGCCTGGCTTGGCCAGCAGAGGCCTGGACTGGCCTGCCTCCTCGACTTTCCCTCCCCCGGGGGCACCCTCTACCGCCGGGTTGTCCAGACCAGAGGACACGGAGGCCACAGAGCTATCCACCAGGTTTTCGGAGGACAACTGGAACATTCGGGGGACCCAGTTGAGGAGGGCAAATGCCACCAGGCTAATGGCCATCATGGCACTCAAGAAAAAGAAGAAGACCTCTGTGGAGAAGTTTGGCGGGACGTACTGGGTCTGTATGGCGTAGGGGCTCTCGTGGGCCTCTGTGCCGTTTTCGGAGGACTGCGTGACGTTGACACACTTGGCGATGCTCACGCCCTGGCCTAGGGCCACCAGCCCAGGGACGAAGCCACTGAGACCCTCCCCGATGAAGTAGGTGGTGATGTATTTGGGGGGCAGCTGCATCATGAAAGGCAGGAAGGTGACGGAAGAGGTGCAATCCACCAGAGACAGGAAGAAGGTGATGACCAGGAAGGCAGTGCTGTGTGGCATGCCAGCTACGACCGTGGTCTCCCTCCAGAAGAAGGCTAGCAGGAAGCAGGCCAGGATGCCCACGGTCAGTATGCCGTAGATGACCGCCCGCTCGTTGAGTTGGCCTGGCCGGAGCTTGTGCATGAGTGTTACCAGCAGAGGGCCCAGGTTGGCCAGCTGGATGATGACCGTCAGATAGGAGGGCAGTTCCCAGCCCTCTGGCAGCTCAGTGACGATTAGGGGAAGCTCCACCCACAGGCCGTTGATAGCTACCCAGGAGCCCAGCCCGAAGGCGCAGGCCAGCAGGTGGACAAGCAGTGCCATGGGGCATCCGTGAAGGTGGGGCTTCTCAAGAAAGCGGGGCTACTGGTAATGGCAGGGCTGTAGGTAAAGGCAGGGCTGCTCCTTGAGGCCGGGCTGCTCAAAAAGGCGAAGCTATCTGTGAAGGATCTTCTCTCACAGTTTCACCACTCTAAAACCATAAAAATAGAGAGACAGATTATTACATAATTGATTATTTCTAACCGTTTGTAAAATGTATTACAAAATATTACATCAAAAACAAATATCAGGTGCTTTGGATGAACACTGCCATAAAGACAACCAAGCCAGCAGTAAAACTGATAAGAAGGATATTGCAAAAGACAAAGTTTATTTTACATGACGAGAATGTGGGTCAGAGATATTGCAATACATGTTCCATGACTTTCCATTTGCACCAGGGATAAGGAACAACTGATTTTTCATTTTGTTTATTTCTGAAAGAAAACTGTATAATAGCCTTTCCATTCCAGCATTCACCCCACATAAATTAATGGAATATAGAAACCGGTAAATAACATTCTCATGATGACGTCACAATAGCGTTGTGGAAGTTTCAGTAATTATAAACATTTAAATTATATAACCTGTATAACCTGAGGGCCTTGTGGCCTTGCTCTTGGCCTAGTTTGCATGCTGCTGAGAGTGAGAATTAAGGGAACTGCTTGGGGAACTTAGAATAAAACTCTTCTCCCGCCTGATTGTGTGTCTGGAACCAGGACCGTGGGTCAGGGGGGGCTGAGGAAGCTGAGGATGATAATGCGATGAGATGTTCCCAAAACAATGAACTGCGTGAGAGGAGGACCGTCTCCATCCTGTTTTGTATAATCAAAAGCATATAAGTATGAAGGCTTGTTTTGTGAAACTTCAGAATGGAAACTGACTGACATTGATGTGTTTATTCTCCACACATGCATGAATAAAACTTCTTGAATTTCACCAGTCCGAACCTCAGAGTGGCTTGATTCCACAACAGCGTCCAAACAAGAAAAATGCAACAAAACTGTGAAAGTGTTGTCATCATAGCAACAGTAAACAAGCCCAAAATGTACAAAACCTGTGCCTTGTTGAAAGGTGCTTTCTGTGGAGAGAGCAGGCCTAAAGCCAGCAAGGACAAATACTATCATAACCTTGGGCAGTAGTGTGCTGATATAGCATTTGTTTCAGTACTCTCTAAAACTTATAAGCAGAGAAGATAGCTGGCAGTTGGAAAGAAAGTGTACAAAGGTCTATGCAAGTCATCCCTATTGGGGTAGGCTAACTATATTATTTGATACCATATTATGCTAATTACTTTATCGTGTTTCAAGTGATGACAACGACAATTTAACAAACTTGAATAGAGTCATCATATTTAATATGTGGTTGCATATCCTTTGCATGCCACGACTTCCTGATATGTGAGCCAACAAAATCAAAAGACTTGATATCTTATTTTCAGGTACTCTTACAAGTGATGCTATAACCTCTCTGCATTTGAATGGATCTCTATGGGAATGGAGGGGGGAGAGACGAGATTAACCTATAAATTATGCTGGAACAGTATGGAACACATGGTTTGATAAATCAAACAAGCCTCAAACCATCATTCTGCTGCCAAATATAATGGATCACTTTAGGGTTTTTTTCCCCCTAACTTCAATAGAAAAATGAGGCACAGATCGTGACATGTAGAAGGCTACGTCAAAGCCTTGAGTGTGCAAATATGACATAGGCCAGAAGAAATAATAATTACAAAATTCATGTATTTGTCTGTGTGGTAAGAAAAACATATTTGACCATAAAAAAATAATAAGTAATTTTAAAAAATATTTTAGTGCAATGAGTTAACATGAAGGAGTTGTAGTATTTTTATTTTGCTGTAAAAAAAGAACACGTAAAAACATGTCCCAAAATAACCGATTAGTATATCATTAGTAGCCTATTCACATATAAGATTTTTACTGCATTGTTAACACAACTTTGGGGAAGCAGGTGCCTGTCCACGGACTTATAGGCATATGCGCCACACTATTAAAAAAAATAAACGAAGCTTGCAACATGGTGCTGGATACACCTTCTCAAAATTTGCACAATGCAATAAACTCCCTGGCCATTATTGGAAGTTTTACAGTAGTTTCCATTTATAGTGCCTGAGGGCGAGACATTTAATGGATTAGTTTGGACTACAGTCCAGGGTTTGCAAAAATAAAAAAATAACTGAAACAAAACATAACGTTATTAACCGGTTAGCTACTTACTCTCGAAGTAGCATTTCTCTTCACGGAACACGAGTGATTTTTTTTTTTTTTCATTCCATGAAAAATTTTGTTCATTTTGTTTAACGTTTTTGTTCCCTGAACCATTTCTAATCCATGATTTGCACAAGATATCTTCTGATCTCTTTTGCCCACATTCCACCTCAAGGTCACTTAGATCCTCGAACCAAATGTTATCGTCTATTCCACAGGCTTGTGTTTTTGCTGAAGCTGCTGAAAACACACATTTACTGCCTGACTTTTGAGTCTACATAAGGTCCGTTGTGTTTTGGTGTAATTTCTATGTATCATGCGTTGTCCTTAATATTGTGTTCTGTCCTTTATGTCCACGCTTTTTATTTATAGATTTATTCATTGGAAGTTGTACAGCCCTTTGGTCAATGTCCGTTGGTTTTAAATATGCTTTACAAATTAAGTTGATTGACTTGAAAATAAGTAGCCTAATGGACACCTTCACAAAGTCAGATTAGGAAAGTAAGCCATTCAAGGATCCTGTTTAAGGCTTTACAGGCTGATAACCTGGTTTAAACTTAAGCATTTAGATCAGTAACTCATTAGCAAAGCAGGGTTGAAGTGGGCACATTCCATCCACATTACTCAATCCATATGTAAAATGTTTAATCTTTTGAAATACAGTGATACACCTAATACAGTGATGTAATTTGTTTGTAAATCATGACAATAAAGTCGCTGAAAGTATTGTCACACAGACTAACCTAGTTACGCTAAGCATTACAATTAAAAGCAACCTTCGAAGCAAGCGATTTTCGTGAAGCTGGCCTCGATATGGTTAAGTACGGTGGCTCTGAAGTGCAAAACACAAAAACAAAACGAAAAACGCAAAAACAAATGCTTTTGGCTCTGAAGTGCAGAAAGGAAAAACAAGAAGAAAACACAAAAATAAAAAATTGCAGCTCTGTAGTGCAACATGCAAACATACAAAAAGAAAAAACACAAAAACTTACAGCTAAAACAAATCAGTGAAATCACAAGCATAAGTAAACGCGAGCGCATCTGAAGTGCAAGACCATTATAGACCGTTAAAGAAACAGACACATAGGCTGTGACCGAATATGATCCCTTCACATATTTGATTCAACCATAGGGATTCAACTTCGTCCAAAAGCTTTTAAGTGGGCGACTTTCTCTCACAAATAAACAAGTAAAACCAACCAGTTGTAGTAACCTACAAGAGCGGGACATATTATTAACTAGCTACTCTTTATTTCTGTTAATTCCATCTTCATCATCTACACTTTGTAACCATTGTTACGTCCCAAAGTTCGCCGGAGTTATAATAACCCGGTGAACTCACTAATAAATCACACAAAAGACACTAACCAGAAAGAGCAAACGTCAAATTACAATACCAAAAATAGTTTATTACACAGAAGATATAAGACAAGACAAAACGCGCAATACACCACACTTGCAGGATGGACAGCACATTAGGCAGTCTAGAGCTAAGGTAACCTAACCTGAAACAATGCTAATAGGCTACTTTCGACCGAGAGGCAGGAAAAGGTGAGTCTTCCGGCAATTCTAAGATGAGCCTATCTAAAAAGGTGTTTAGCAAAAACAAATAAGATAACCGTCTGTCCACCTGCAACTTCAAGCTGAAAAATACACAGACAAGACGACTTAATTTAGTGACAAAACAGTGCAGCAAATGAATGATGCCGAAAACGAGCCAGCGAGAGAAAATGGGAGAAAAAAATCTTCACGGCGATTCGGCATATTCATTTAATTGTTATTCAACACTTCATTGATTAACTAAGACAGTTGATTACACAGGTAACTCAGCTAATTTGGTTTCTTGGGTGAAACTGGCTCCAGATTTCAGGGCAAAACCAAAATTTGAAGAACACTTTCCAGGACACTCCTATTATTGATGGACATGTAACATGTAAGGCAATATGTGCCGTATACACTTCACACATGAGGGTAATCAATAACATGAGACATCATACTTAAAGATCTGCAATTAAATTACACCATACCACATATTTCCCTCTGCATATCCCCTGAAAATGTACAGATCCTGTGACCTGTTACATTTCTGAGCCACCACCACAGGAGAAAAGGGGGTGACCCCAATTACCAAGACGACGCTCTTCATCATGCCCTGCTATGTTATCATCTTGTTTTTATAATAACCCGAGGAGGAGTAGTAAACAAGGAAACAACCTACTGCAAAACTTATTTATGAACCACACTGAATCAAACCTCCTCCTGGAATTTTGTCGGCCAAATAGGTGTAAGATATTGGCCAGCTCTGTGAATTCAAAGCTCATAGCAATGTCTGGCAGCAAGGCTAGGATACATTATCCCATGGGAATAGCTTGTAGGCCTACTTTATGACTCTTGAAAACTTTTGATTGATGTCTGAGTTAGATTCAGTTACTGAAAGTGTATTATTTATTTTGTATGTAGGCCTAGTTTGTATAGAATATAATTAAGCAGCATGAACACATCAGCAGTTGTTTTGATCATTATTATGCACACTAAAAAGGTTGATGTGGTCTGTATTTTGAAAATGCTTAACATGACCTGGCCTACTTCAAGCAGTCGTTCTGAGCTATTGCTCTCATGTACAAAATAAACGAATTAATTGATTAGTTCTGAAATAGACAGGCTTCCAGTCATAGCTACCTGCAGAAATAACACAACCGTGAGGAGTCAGCACGGTAATAGAACAAAAGCAGACAAATTAAACTTTGAACACAGAAAACATTTCGGCTGTCCACTGAAAATGCCCAACCAAGGAGTCATGGCATTTTGGCAACGGTTTGAGGCCGTTCCATAGACGAAGAAAAACACTTATTAAAAATAGGGCGTTTCCATCAGAGAGAAAAGTAACGTTACTTGTGTTCTAAAAAGACATGAAAGTACAATGAGTGTCAGCGCTGTAGTTAGCCTACTCACTCATTATCCAGATCCTTGCCGCGGCCTCACGTGTTTGACTTCCTTTTCGCTTTGGTCTTCTCACATGCAGACGCTGGGACTAGAAACCAGCTCCCTCTCTCTCCGTCTCTGTTCACTACAGCTCCCCCGTGTGCAGCTGCAGCTACAGTCCAGCCCAGCTGTCGTAGTCTCTGTAGTGACTGAAGACTGGACAGTGCAGTCTTTAATAATCCCACTGGATCGATACGGTAGCAAATAAACTCCCTACCGGCGTTACAAAAAAGAAGTAGGCTACCGTAGAAAAAAGGGGGCGGGTTCCTCCCCTCCCTCTGCATTTGTTCTTCGGTTACGGAACGTCACGGGTGTCTTATCGCCTTCTCCAATTATGAGTTAATGCTTTCGTATCAGTAGTATCCACGGGACCTTTCAAAAGTATAGCATGCGTCTATTTGTGTGTGTGCGAGTGTGTAGATGTGAGAGGAGAGGTCATTTAGTTAAGCTGATAATATTCAAGGACATTCATATGTCCTGTTTTGGAATTCATTATCTAATAACGCACTGTAGAAAAAATAAACTCTGTAATCTCCTGCAGGTACTGAACATTGACCTTACTTTCGGCAAAGACCACATTGGCAATAGCCACAATTTTTAAATTCCGCGAAAACAATCAAGAGCAGCCTCGGCATTATGTATGTCATGTCCGCCGGTTTGCGTTTGCCACAGCGTTCGGAAGGAACGTTTACAAATGCAATAGGACTACTGAGTTAATGGACAGGCCTGCATTCTGTAAACATTTCCTGAATTTAGACATAAATATAGGTTAGTACATGCATGAGTTACATTTTTTTCCTCCAAAATCAGATTAGCCATACCAAATAAATTTTATGATCGCCAAACTGTCATGAATTTAATGGATCCGAGCATTATACGTGGATTGGGGTGGGTGTTTTGGTGATGCGGATTAAGAATTGGCTTGCTTTCACTTGCTGCTACTTGTACATCCTACTTTGCTAATCTGCTTTTTGTCCATAGCCATTAATAACGCACACCCCATGTACACGCAGGCCTATAAATATCACCAATTCTTGAGAATTTGGACAAAACCTTGCTTCCTTAATTTGTTTTTTGTTTTAGAGTCTTCAATTATGCTGGGAAAATATATTTTGATAGATCAAAGTCTTGGCTATTAAACACTGTAAGGGGGCCATCTCCCAGGCTACATTTTTTTGCAGCCGAGGACTTGAATTTTGTGAACTGCATCAGGTACACAAAAAATCATAGTATTATATAACCTACTAGATTATTTTATTAGCTATGTAGCGTGATCCAAAAGCCTGATAACTTTGTTCATGAAATACAATTGTAATGTTGTTACAATTTATGTTGATAATGTACACTGCTGATAATGTACAGTCGGTGATATGTACAGGGTTGGCGGTTCGATCCCCGGCTCCTCCTGTCCACATGTTGAAGTGTCCTTGGGCAAGACACTGAACCCCAAATTGCTCCCAATGAGCAGGCTAGCGCCTTGCATGGTGGCTGCCGCCATTGGTGTGTGAATGTGTGTGTGAACAGGTAAGTGAGAGGCCATTGTAAAGCGCTTTGGATAAAGGCGCTATATAAGTGCAGTCCATTTACATTTACTTTGTCTTTATGATAAAGGACATAAAATATAATTAGCACACATTAGGTGTACTATAGCAACTTTCTTATTGATAAACATTTTTTAAATCATTGCGAGCATAGTCTTCATGAAAATAACAAGAGTTGACAGCCAATGGATGGAGTTGACAATAGGACACGTAAATACACTTAATTCCCCCAACAGTAACAAAAAACAAAGTAATTATGTGTGTGCTATTGGCAACCTGCCCCGTTTCAAAATATGTCATTATAACTCAGGTATTTCCCTTTGTTTTCACTTCATTAAGATTGTCCTAAAAGCACACTGCAAGAGAGCCATTTCAAACAATAGGTACCTAATGATCCAAAAGACGAGGACACCGATTGGGCCATACTTGACATAAGCCAGCACTACTGAATCACTCTCTAACACTGCTGATTAGATTTTTTGATTGGATGAGGCAACCCTACCCAGGATCCATTCTGGTCGCTGGTTTAATTGCGGATTCACTGGCTGTCGAGGTCATGTGATCAACATGATGAGGGGCTTGTTTGGTTGAGATTGTGATTGGTTGGTTGAAGGGGTGGGCAAAAGGATGGAGGAGAGCACGTTTCTGTTACAAGCAAAAACTGGTTACTGGTGTGGCCGGTTACTGGTATGGTGCCACTGAGATTTGTAAAGTAAATTTATTTTCCCCAAAATCATGTCATTTTCCAACTTTCTGTCCAAATGGCCTATTATCCACTAGGTGAGCATACAGCAGCCCTGTACAGAAGCTGAATCAAGTCCCTTTGTCCAGGGTGTGCTCGCGGTATTCGAAGAGGGGAACACTCAAACACATCCTGAGTTGTTGTCCAAAGGCTCTGGGAGAGGGCCGTTACTGCTGGTGGCACATCTGCGCTGGGATCTGTGCAAGTAAGCAGACGCGGGCCACAAAGCAGACCATCAGTTTAATCAGAGCAGGAGAGCTACTCAAGTCGACACCTATACCAGCTTGTGGGCTTCTTACTACCGCTCAGGTCTGTCAGTTCTTGCTAGACCTGGACAGACAGCTCAAGTTCTCCCAGCACATAGCAACCATGAGATCTGACATGTGTCTGAAGCGATGAAGAGCATCATCATGCTGGGGCTGACCTTCCCTTGGGAAAAACTTTTGGACCTTGGAGGAGGCTTTTGAGAGGAAGATGATCAAGTTTGAGGGGCTGGTCAGCAACTGTCACAAGCAAGGCTGGAAGTCAATGTGTTTCCCATGGAAGTAGGGTGCAGGGGTTTTGCAGGGCATTCTCTCTGCAGAGCCTATCATATTGGGCATCACAGGAGTAAGCAGGAGAGCCATAGGCAACCACACTGAGGTGGTGGAAAAAGTCTCAAAACAGCTCTTGATCAAGAAGGCCAATCCTTGGGAGAGCCACTGCCACTAGGACACAAGCTGGGGCCTGATAAATCCTGGCCGGGTTGCTGGGGCGAGGGTGTCTGATGTTGAAAGACACAAAACACTCGAATGACCCCTGGGTACATCACTGATGATTTGTCCTGGTGTACCTTGTGACGTATCATTCCAATAGTTAATGAGATTGCCTCCACTACCAGTTAATACACTCACTTTTTAACATTCACACAGTACTCCCATGGCAAAAAGCTAGTTTTGCTAAATAAATGGAGATGTCTTGGCTAGAAAAAATTATTTATTAATGTTTTAATTATATTTAAATAACTTGATTGAAAATAGATTGCCAATATCAATAACATGATTCAATTACTAAGAGAATTGAGTGAAGCCACCTCTGTCAGTTTATGAGTTGACAACATTTCATGGCATAACCGTAGTGAGCAGCCATTTTATTTTTCTAAATTGCTAAGAGGTCAATTAATGCAATTTAAAATACAAATTTTTTTGTAACTTAATTTGTTTCCATTTAGAAGGGATATGGAATTGACCCGTTATATTTGAGACAATCCTGATAGCAATATTATTTCTTAAATAATTATTTTTTATTTTTTAAATTAAACTTACCAGAGGACAAGTAACCTTGCTGCCTTCTGTGAAACCAGAGTGAGACGGGTCCTTAGGATATAGCCAACCCTTTCTATGATTTGTAGAAATCAGATGGTGTTGATAAAATCTGGGACAACTTTCAAGGGGCAACATTTTCCTAAATATATTATATTTAATAGTCAATTTTCACACTGTTATCAGAAGGAATTCTTAGTTTTAGGTTTTGAAGGCTTTTAACTTTTTTTTTTATTGTTTGAAAATGTGAATTCTTGTCCGGGACAAGGGTGTTTCCTGGCACTCGGCAGGTATAAAAGTTTGAAAAAATGAAAGTAGTCCAAAAAATTAAATAAATTATATTATGGAATAAATAATATTTATTTCATACATGAACAACTTAAATGTATCACCTGAAAAACCTGGATTTAATTTGTTGTTTGAAGCAAGCCATTTTGGTATTTCTCAAGAATGTGTGTGTGCATCACACAATTCATAGCACCCATTTCACTGGCTTTGTGAGGTGAAACAGCAGATCAGAAGATCAGGCACACTGCCATGAAGACCAAGGAATTGCCCATGGAATTTTGAGATTAATTTGTTAGGAGGCATCAAGGTTATAAAAATATTGGCAAAGCTTTGACCCTTCCTAACAGTACCGTTTAGTCCATTTTAACACATTGTAACCAATATTAGGCCATCGGACCAAACTGAGCCAACGCACAAGAAGGGCATTTGTCGGAAAAGTGACCAAAAGGCCACCTACAACACTAACAAGAGTTGCAGAGCTCATTTGCTGAATTGGAAGAAACTATGAACAATCATCAATCACTTCAGCCACTTCTGAAAGTCCAACAGAATGTCAAACAAGGTCAGTATTCTGGAATGGCCCAGGGTGGGTGAACACTTAAACAACCCTTAAAGTGATCCATCTATATCTACTGCATATCTGGCAGCAGAGTGATGTTTGAGGCTCGTTTGATACCTCAGACCCTTGATGACTTACAGCCATTTTACCAACCATGTATTCCATACTGTTCCAGCATAATTTACAGCTAAATTTAGTCCCATCCCCCAATTCCCATAGAAATCCATTCAAATGCAGAGACGTTATAGTATCGCTTGTAAGAGTACCAGAAAATGAGATATCAAGTCTTTTGATGTTGTTGGGTCACCGACATGAGGAAGTCATGGCATGCAAAGGATATGCGACCAAATATTAAAAATGATTTATTCTATATATAAATGCAGGGGTGCCAATAATTGTGGCACACATCGTTTTGTTAAAAATAATTATTTCTTGATGAGGGATTTTCTTTCTCATAAAAAAAGGTTAGATTTTTCTTTATTTCAGTGAGATTAAGCCAATTCAATATTTAATTTTAAAACCCTTTTTACTCATCTTTACGGGGCGATCACATATGCACATTATTCTGTGATTCGGACGGAAGTGGCCACGTCATCTCGCTTGCTTATGTTGGCTTTTTATTGGTTACTAATGAGTTTTTCCTGACCACATTAGCCTGATCCGTCGTAAGCTGCGATAAAAAGGGGTAACATGACTGGCCACAACCTGCAAGACACTCTGCCGTGTGCAGACGACACAAGACCAGTGGCTGCCATGTGACGCTCCCCGGTGTAAACGGGTAGTTTTACTTTGTCAAAGTTCAGCCGCTATTGTTACATGACGGCTATTGATAGAACACATAACGGCTTGTGGGCCATGTGACATATCCTAGGGCACAAACAGAACATTTCAGGAGTGGGATCCTGGCCACTGAGTTCGCTTGTACACATGTTTATTTCTTGACTTAACCGTTGAGGAAGAATAAAATGTTTGCTGGAGCAAGACCTGGCCCCTACAGTTTGTCGTACACAAGTCTTATTTCATAATTGAACTGTTGAGAGAAAGAAAGCATCGAGAACAATCTAGAAGTAACAATGATTAATGCAGCACCCCCGTGCAGATTTCAGAACTACAACAGAAAAATTAATTGTTCCTCAATTTTGGTTTCTGTTGCAAGCGGAAGGCTGGGGGAACATTTATTTGCACTGAGAACCTTGGTTACCCCCTTTGGTCTCAGTCCAAATTGCTGGCATTTTAAGAGGCGCAAGCATTGAGAAAGCATTTGAAGGAAACAATAAGCCAGTTAATAAGACCAACTTTCCCTAGCTCAACGAGGCACATTTCCCCATAGGCTTAGAGGCATTTGCCAAGGAACACTGAGGTCAGAGACTTAGTTTGTCCCTGCAGTGCAGAACCAGAGAATGGCCTAGTTATAGCAATATGCTGATCATTCTGGCAGCTTAAGTGGCTTCATGTTCCAGACATAAATTAAACTGTTAAACAGCTTCAGCTGACATTAGGCTGTTGTCATGCAGCATTTCAAACAGGGAGATAAAAACCACAGTAAACGCACTCACTACGGTGGTTGTTATTATTCCAAAGTGGCATTTATTAATGTCCTAATATTGAAGACTGTATTTTCCCAATACAAGTTCATCAACAAAATTTTTAAAGAACTATTTACTGTCTCTACAAACAAAACGCTCATTACACGTGATGACTTCACTGCCCACTTTTAAGATGACTGCAAGTTTTGGTGAGATAGGTAGGGGGACAGTTGCTTCTTTCTGGAACATTCATCTGTCACCGCAACCGTCACTAACTGTGGGCCGAGTGGGCTCAGGGCCTACCGTCAAACGCTCTTCACGTCGGCCGAAGCCGGGAAATGAAAATCAAAATAAAACACAAAAATGTATGGGATGGAACAAAAAAAATTTAAAAAGAGAAACAACAAAACAATAATTTCCCATTTGTTGTTTTCCATAATGAGCAACAGGGCCATATGGCACACAATTTCCAAAAGAGATTTGATAAAATAATGTAACCTATTAACTGAGGAGCGTGGGACCACGGGACGGTCCAATCAATTTTGCCTAAAACGTTTTACGGAGCAAATCAGGAGTGTATCTCAACAGGGCCTGTGACCCGCCCTGGTACATAACAGCGTTAATCCCCGAACCCTCCCCAAAACAACATAAAATTTGGGGTGTCTTTGTCTTTGTCCGCACTCTAGCTCAGATTTGTCATCAGCGACGCTGACTGAGAGGCGGTCTGCGTGAAATGCTAATCTGGGATCTCTGTGACAACGCTCAGGCCGTTGCGGCTCTCAATTGTAGACCAGACTGCAATTAAAAACAGAACTGACAAACTCAACTGACATTCATTGCTGGACAAGATCGACACGTGTAACCACTTCCTTCAGGAGCAGCCAGGAGTCCCTCTCCTCGGTACGGCCTGCACAGCTACAGTTCATCTCCCCCCGCTGAAGAACGCAACACAACCACTAATACACTCAGTAAGATTATTTATGTTATTGTACAATATGCATTTATAATAATAATAATGAGATGTACAGTAATTGAATGGTCTGGTCGGCGTGGTCTGCGCTGCGCACTCTTGTCGGCCATCTTTTCTGTCCAGCGAGAGCTCCACAGATAGAGGGGGCAGAGCCAAGAGGCTGAAGACGGGGAGTGGGGGGTGGGGGGTGGGGGGGTTGAAGTGCAGGGGTATGGTCTTTCAGTGTCTTGCAGATAGACTGTAGCCTGTGTGTGTGTGTGTGTTTGTGAAGAAGTGTATTTGCGTGTGTGGTGTGTGTGTGTGTGTGCAGCTGAGTGGAGGGCAGGTGATGAAGGAAGGATGAACAAATGAAAAAGGAGAAGAGGAAGAAGGAAAAGGAGGAGTAAGAGGAGGAGATCAGTTGCTATAGATCTGTCCCTCTGGGGGCTGGGGTAGCTTCACGTTCTCCTTGCACACCATCAGCCGTCGGAGCTCCTGCAGGACCACACGGATGCTGTACGAGTTGTGCCACTTGGACAGCGTAGAAATCGCCCGCGTGTCCACCTACAGGGGAGCCAAAGCCGTTAGCCCTGTTGCACTCACACGCACCACAAATACAACCATTTTTACAGGCTGTACAAGCACCAAATCAGACTCGCCACTTTAGTAGGCTATATGAGAACCCAATCATGCCATTTTTACAGGACCTATGAGGACCCAATCTCACACACATCTCACACCATTAACAGTTTTATAGGCCTTGTGAGGACCCAATCACACAATTTTTATAGGCCTAAAGAATACATAATCACTCCATATTTGCAGGCTAGGCCCATTCCCCTAAATCCAAAAACCCATGCAGACTGCAGGCTATATTAAAAGTGCTGTAGACTAACTAAGGCAATTCAGGGTTCAACATTAATGGTTGCCCGATTGCCCGAGGCAAGAAAAGCCATGAGGCGGGAAAGTAAAACCGACCAGTTACCTGCCCGAGTGGGCAAGTGATGATTCAGAGCAAATTCATAATTTCAGTTTCGGTTTGGTTCTGTGTGTGCCCCGCCCGCACACAAGCAAGCACAGTTGCAGTGTGTGTGCGTGTGTGTGTGAGACATGCTGGTGTAAACAAATGGAAGAGGCGTTTCCCACTGGGTCCAGACTGACTAATCAGAGCATTAAAAGAGTAAGATAGCTAGCTACTGGCCACCGAGGTGCGCAGGCAGATCTAACTTCTTTGGTTCAGCTGTGGTGGGGAGGGCAAACCGGAGCTTTAGAACGTACACAGCAGTGAATTAACTTGAGCTCGACAATACATCTCTGACAGAAAACGTAGTTGGTTGACTTTTTTACTTCACAGCAGTGGTGATAAAACTTAAAAGCAAACGCTAGTGTGTCGTTAGCCTTTATTGATCGCCGTATGAGGCTACAATGAAGCTAGCAGAAACCAATCGCACTAACACATAAAAGATTTACTTCCAACGTTACGTTCAATCGGATGGTAAATGTGACAGCGTTCGATTGTGGTCAGTGGCACCGAAGATTTCTGTCACACCCTCGATAAACGCAAAAGTCCAGTAGAAGATGGAATGAAATCTTTAAGTTATATATTTTCTGAATCATGAACCACGAGACAACTGAATAGAACAGTGGTGATCTGTTTTCGGTGCCGTCAGAGACCAACTCTTATCATTGATGGAATGTTGGGGAAAATGTGAGTTTAAAAGTCGCAAAAACAGTCTGCATATCACATTAAAATGACACATAAGGACGGACAGTCAATGTCCATAATACTTTTATTTAAGGTTAAACTGATTTTAAGCACGATGTTTATGTTGATTTCTGTAAATAAATCTTTTTGGGGTTTCCGGGCCTTTGTCCACTGCTGCATGGGAGAGAGGTTTCAGTACCATTAAGCGGACCAAAACGGACCGGAGAAGCAACTCGTCAGTTAACATGCTCTCAAAACTCCTCTTTGTGAGTACTGAAGGCCATGTAATTGTAGAGGGTGGTTGAGAGATGGCTGGGTGCTGGGGAGAGGGCACAAAGGTTGTAAGGTAGGGAGCAGAATGTTTATTTGTTGTGTATTTTTCAATAAAATAAAAAGTTTAATATTACAGAAGCTTTGTTTTGCTTTTTTATGGGTTTATAAACTACGCCATTTCCAGGCATGTAGAAATTGAGTTTGGGAAAATGAAAAATCGTCAACGTTGAACCCCGCAATATGAAAAGGGCTATAACGACCCTGAATATGAATGCCGTACCGGGAGCAGTTCTTTCACACCCAATCCAAACCCCAACCATTTTGAGTAGAATGCGGATTCTGATCCAGGATCAGTTTCCCATGGTGGATGGCAGACTGTCACATAAAGCACAACCTGCCTAAAACGGAAATGCTTCTTTTCATTCCCTCCAAGTCCTCAGCACCACCCCTCCTTCGGTCTCCCTGCCTGTGCCACTTAACCCCGGCAGGTAATACAGAATGCAGCTGCTTAACTTGTCTACGTTCGTCTTAAGCGTGCTCATGACATACCGCTCCTCATCTCATTTCATTGGCTGCCTGTTACTGCTTGCATCAAGTTTAAAACATAGGTACTTGCCTACAGGGCAGTTAATGGAAAAGATCCCAGTAATCTTCAAACCGTACACCCCAGCCATATCTCTCTGTTCAGCAACCTTGGCTCAGTTTCTTCCATAGTCACTCCTCCTAATCAGAATGCCTATGGCCTCCCCATGGTGGAACAAACTTTGCGTGGAGAATCTGGTGATCAGGTTTTTCTTCCTTATTATGCATGTAATTTGAATGTATTCAAGATTTGCAATTTGACTTTTGTCACAGTCGATTTGAATTAGTACTTTAGTGATGTTACGTATTTCACTGGTTTGGGAATATCCCAGGAAGTCACTCTGAAAAATCTCGAAAAATTCCGTAACTGATACGAAATACGAAGATTAAGCTTTCGTACATTATAACCAAAATCTCTCATCAAAAATTCAAACGTGTACCAAAATGTAGTTATTTTCAAGATTTTCAAAGCCCTTTGTTCTTTCATTCCAAATGAGAACTTTCAAGGATGCTGACTGAGTGTTGGGACCATAGACTGTACAAAAATATGGACAAAGTCACTGTGACCCCAGCCATTGCCTTCCCAAGGCCAAGAGGCCAAAACCGGGTCTCAGTTACCCACTGTCTGATAATCTTTCCTGTTGCTACGTTCATCTCACCAGTCACCATTGCTTCATGCACCATCATTAGTTTCAAGGGCACAGGATCAATTTGAGAAGTACACTGTGGAATTTCTTTTTCAGGTTGAAGAAAATGGTATCAATGTTAAATCACTGTACCATCCTCTTCAAACCATACACCCCAGCCCTACCAGCTCACAATGCATTTTAGCTCAAACCCTTGCACCGAGGTGCAAAATCCTCACAGTCTCCATTTTAAACTTGCGGGAAATGGGAGTCTCGCCTCCCTTCGGCCCTTATGCGAAATTTAACAGCACTGAAATGCAGACCTTAGATTACTTCCCTGTACAAACACAAAAAAACCCTCAACCCTTAATGATTACATTTTTTACCTTGTGCAGCAGATTTAAGGACGATGCAATGACTCTCGGCCTACAGTGTTCACTCACCACGCCATTGGAGTTGTGCACACCATTCAAGTTGATCTTGGTCACGAATCGGACGAAGGGAGGTGTGTCTGGGTATCTGGGCCCACACTCCAATTTCAGGCTGTACATCCGGTTCTCGTAGATTGTCTGCAATTGGGAGAAAAGGCCCAAAGAGAGGGCAACAGAAGTCTTAGTTTCAAAATGTATTCCTGCCTTTCCACTCCTGATTAAATTGTCCTGCATAGGAATTACTCTCCCTCTCTCAGATATGGCTTAATAACCTTCCGTTTAGACCGGTTTGTCTTGGGAGCGCCCGTGTTTGCTTGTCTTCCTTCCATATGAAGCCCCTGGTCTGACTGGTCCAATTAGATGCTTGTTCATATGCATTTACAGCTGTGCCCTCCTTCAAAACAGGCACAAGGGAAGCACTTCCTCAAACTATGGCAAAAATGCAATTCCTGGATCCCATGCGTCATTAGCGGCAATGCTAGGAATGTCTAAATGGCTAAATGATTAAGCTAAAGAGGTACTGGAGCAAAAATCAGCACAGACACACATGGCCTTCTAGGGATTCAATCTAACGACCCAGATCGTTGCAACATATCTGCGAAAACAGGCAATGCGTGAGAGTAGATTTTTCAGTATTCAGCACGAGAATCCATATTCTGCACATTATATGTTCACAGTCTGTAAAATACCCTGCACTTTATATTTCATAAATAATATAGGGCCATTATTCAACAGTGGAATGGTACTTGGGAAAACACATTAGAAATGCCCAATAAAATTTATATTAAATACTAGGGTCAAGAGTTAAGATTTAAGGATTTTAGTTTGGATTTGTTATTGCTGGCAAATGTGTCCGAAAAGATTTCAGTTCCAGTCATAACAATGTGTGCACAATAAGCAAGTGTGTTTAACAATAAGCAACATAATCCTGCATTTTTGAACTTTAAAAACATAACTGAAGAGATGAAATATAGACACACGTTGCACATAAGGATGAATTGGGTAATATATACAGGGGGTGGACAAAATATCAAAAACAACTGAATATCTAGTAACTAATAACGAGTAGGCCCACCCTTTGCCTTCAATCCTTCTAGGATTGCTGTCATACAATTTCTGAACTGTGTGTAGTGGAATATTGGCCCATTGTTCAAAAAGGACAGTCGCCAGTTCTTTGAGGGATGAAGGAGGTGGAAATCTAGTTTGCACTCTGCGCTCCTGAACTTCCCATAAAGATTCAATTACGTTTAGATATGGTGATTGTGAAGGCCATAGGGTGCACCTGGTCTTGTAAAATGGTTTAATATTGTTTGCCCGTTACACGTCCACGGAGAGCAATCATTGGACCCAATGAGTTCCATGAAATGGCTGCCCATACCATTACAGAACCACCACCATACTTAACAGTTGGCAACAGACATTGTGGATCGAATGCCTCCTTAGGCCTTCTCCAAACATAAATCAGTCCAGATGTATCGAAAAGAGTAAAAGATGACTCATCAGACCATATCACTTTTCTCCATTACTCAGGGGTCCAGGTTTTGTGTTCCTTACACCATGTTATGCGTTTTTGTGCATTAGCCTCGGATACAAATGTTTTCCGAATGACGGCCCTGCCATAAATACCAGATTTGTGAAGCTCACGACGTACCGTTTCGGTTGAGACTGGCTCAGATATGGATTGATTAAATTCTGTGGTGACTTTTAGAGCTGTAGTTCTGTGGTTATTACCCTACCAAATGTTCGTCTGTCCCTGTCGGAGTGCTTTGACTTGCGGCCACAGTTCTTTTTTTTTTTTTTGCTGATGCCGTTTTTTGGTGTTGGGCATATGTTGTCTATTTTTGACACCATTCCCCTTGCCACCTTAAATAATTTTGCTGTTTTTGTGACCGACGCACCTGCAATTCGGGCACTAACTATTTGGCCTCTTTGGAACCCCTTTGTTAGTATCCTCATCTTGCTTTGGAGACTCACCTAGCAATATGCTGCTGGTTAGACCTCTTTTAAGCAGACACATGCTTCTAATTAGCATTCAGATTAATAGGAATCACCTGTGTAGATGTTTTTGTAATTGTGGTTTAGATGCTTTAAAGATAAAAAAAAATTCAGGGGTGTTTCCGATACTTTGTCCACCCCCTGAATGTATGTATGTATGTGTGTGTGTGTGTGTGTGTGTGTGTGTGTGTATGTATGTATGTATATATATATATAACTTGTATATATATATAACTTGTATATATATATAATGGCAAAACTTGAAGAAATTGAATAGGCTTAAAAGGGATATATATATCATTTAAAAAAATTATTCATTTTTTTTTTGTTGCATTGGTGCAAATTCAGTGCGTGTACGTAACCCTTCTCTCAAATAACAATTTGCTAATCATATCATGCTCCCTTTTAAGCCTATTCAATTTCTTCAAGTTTTGCCATTACTAAACAGCCTTCGCAGGCAAAAAAAAAAAAAAAAAACTGTGGGCTATGACAGCTAACCACCAACTTATTACATCCTTCCATTTGCGGCAATACTTTATGGCATGGAAGTGGGCATCTACTGACTTGAATGTCTCGTAAGTTTCTGTAACGCACAGAAAAAACGACGAACGTTTTCCAATTTACTTAATGCACACTGGCAATTTTGGACATTCCAGTATCAGTTCAACGTACATGCAACATTGTAAAAAAAATAAAATAAATT
Source organism: Ilyophis sp. 1 JC-2022 (assembly GCA_022702515.1). Taxonomy (NCBI): domain Eukaryota; kingdom Metazoa; phylum Chordata; class Actinopteri; order Anguilliformes; family Synaphobranchidae; genus Ilyophis; species Ilyophis sp. 1 JC-2022. The sequence continues at coordinate 23,745,644 of CM040402.1, read as the reverse complement.
TAATTAAATCATGGACCCATATACTGTTTATTCAGTGACATGCATTGGCAAAATATGTACGAAACCAGTGTTTTTTCGTTGTTTTTTAAATTCGGTGTGACATGAGATGGAGATTGTTTATAGAGCCACTCTCACCACAATGGGCGGCGATGCACGGCTTTGTGCAAGTTTTCTAAAAACCCGCATTTCTGGGATAATCTATTCGATATTAGAAAAATATCTGAAACTCTGCAGGGGAATTGGGTTATTGGCTCTGGATGTGAAACGCAAGCAGAGCTTAAGTCCCAGGAGGTTGAGGGTACTCGCCCCCGGCGCTCACCCTGGGGGGGCCGATGATCATTCCTCTCCAGCGTGTGAGGGTCATGTCCTCGTCGTCTTCCAAACCCCAGCTGACCGTCCCGTCTCCGACACCTTTCTGTCCTTCCTCCAGCTCCTCCAGCAGCCGGAAGTTACGGGGAACTTTCACGCCTGGGCACGTGGGAGAGAGGCGCACAAATGACAAGCTGTCGGTTCTAAGGCCGAGGGGGAGGCGGTTTTCGCGGTATTGCTGCCCATGCTGTGGGGTGTGTCTGCTTCCCTATACATCCCTGGTTATGACAGCCAACCTTATTTGTCACAATACTCCAGAAAGATATCAACCACTAACATGATTCTTGCTCTTTCTCAAAAACAACAAGCGATGTAACTCGTATCAGCTGACAGGTCACAGTCACCGTGTAATCACGGTAATCTTGTAAGTTTGTCACTGAAATCACGAAACAAGAGTACAAAAATAACTGAGAAACGTATCTATATTAATGTTAGACAGAATCAGGGGGCAAGCATTATACAGGTAAAAAATGCTGCAGCCAGCATCCGCTGCTATGCTGGCATAAGCGCTAGAGGCTCATTTGCCGAGATGCAGATCAATCAATGAAGGAATCTATTTGCACAGTGCTATTCAGTTAGCTTGTCAGGTGATCTTTTCTACACCCCCTATCATGTAGCCTAGTCCTTTATTTTCTGTTACTTTCTCGATAATAAATTGACAGGCTACAACACCACAGCAACAAAAATGTCTATTACAGCATGACAAATGCGGAATTGGGCGAAATGTTTCTTCGCTTTGCACACACGCCCCAGATTTGTCAAGATGCACAAATTTCCTTAAACTTGTCTTGGACACATGTTTGTAATCCTAGGCAAGTGCAAGGAGTGTTAAAATTGTACATATAAAGGCTTCTAATTGCTGAGGTATTTCAATTGGAATCCTGCCCCATTCAACTAATAGTTTTCATACATAAAAATTAATTAAAAATCAGTCAATGGTTAAAGGAGGAGTATGACCGTCTATGACTGCATAAACACATCCATGGAACTCAACTCATTAAAATGATCAGTTTATGTAATTTTGATTACATTTATTGAAGATTTTAATGCAGACCCCCAAAAAAGGTACAGCCTGCATTTCATATAACAACAAAATGGTTCCGCCCAATAACAGTTATTACCGTTCATACTGAAAGTGATAACATAATAGATTTCAGAAAAGCAACGTTATGTAAAATGAATTGCAATGTTACAGATATTACGTTATTGAGCAAATGCGTGCAAAGCACAACACGTTTTTCCCTTAAAGTGTAAAATTGGTCGTAATAATATAATAAAGGGCATCAGGCAGGTTAGGTCGCTTTACACCTGGTCCTGATAATTGGAGTCAAGACACAATATCTCTATGCGATATATTTAAATATAATCATTGAATATTTAATTAGATTTTAAAAATCACAAGCACTGTAGCCACACAAAGTCACTGGTGCAGGAAACAGCTCGGACAGAAAGCACTAGTAGTACGTTAGCTACTTGCTTGAGCGTACGCATGTAGCCAACTCGCGAGCTAACGTTACGTTGACGAGCCTGATAGCCAACTGTACGTTTAATTAAAATCATAGATTTGATAGGATTTAGTGGGCTGACATTAAACAACATCACCACACCACGTACGCAATTCAACTATTCACTATAGCTAGCAAGATGATTATAGATGCTTATTATACAATGCAGAAGAAGAGCTTGATATCGTTGTTAACAGGAAATAAACAGGTCATCTGTACGTTAATAACGCTAACTTAGCTACCCCACTAAAGCATGATCTTATCGGAAGATGGTTCAACGTTAGCTAGGCCACGATGAGTGGCTCAAATCGGAGATGGTCTGAAGATAACGGTAGCCATAGGCGGAGTATTTACATCATCCAGGCTCTCGTTGAACTGCAGTGTCAGCGCTAGCTAACGTTAGATTTAACTGAAATTAACGAGCAAGTCAATGATCTGTCCCGGAAAAAAAAACAATGACAGTCACAAGTAACCATCTCCAGATAGTGCAAAAGATGCACCTGCGTGAATTACCGGAATGCAAACGATGTTACGAAGGCAAGAACAAGGCTAGCAGGTTCGCTCGGTTTCGCTGGCTAACAATGCACCCGAATGACGCGGCAGTTGAGAGTAACGTTAGCTAGCGAAGTACAGTAGTAGCTTGCTAACTAATTAGCAACTACATGCTTCTTTAACTACTGAATTGAAAAGGACGCCATTTAATTATTGTCTGTTCATTTCATTTCACACCAAGCGGAGCTTTGGCCAGACTACGGTTATTTATGCATACACTAAGAGTGAACCTCGGTGGACAAAAGCCTACTTAGCCCGAGCCTTGCTAGCAGGCTTGGTGATATTGTTAACCCAGCGCCGCAAAATAAAACAAATAGCTAGCTAGCTAGCTCCACACCCAGAATTTCCGCGGAACGATTCAGACTACCTACAATATAAGTCGACAATCGGAGTTCTTTGTTAAAAAGAAATATACTTGCCTTAGCATATAATATGAATTTAAATGGATTAATCATAAACCTAGCTATTTATCCGATTGTGAAATGAATTTACCTGATCCGGCGGCGACCGCCATCTTGTCGCTGTAAAGCGGGAACGCGCACGTTACCGTGCCCTGGCTGGTGCAGCCGTGCATGATCTTAAGCGCAACGTAGAATGTAAAAGTTTATGGAGAAACTTTAATGCCGCTGTTCATGTTACAGTATTACCATGATCAGATATATATATTTTTATTTTTTTTTAAAGATTTGTGTTATTTGTTTCGTGGTGAAGTACTTAGTACATTTGGAAAATACCATAATATAACTAAAATGCTCACGTCACCCTGTCATTAATTACATTTACATTGATCAGGTTATAGCCTATCGGTTATAAAGGACGCACGTGCTGTTCCGCTGTTGAATGTTGAAGTTAACCTCGCAACAGCCTTTCCTCCAAATATAGGAAAAGTTTAAGTAATTGGTCCAGTGGAACCACTGGAACGCTATGATTTCTAAAAAAATCCCAGGGCATGTCTACTGTTCACTCTCTGTAGCCATCGGCAAAATCATTATACCAGCTCAGAATATGTGTTCCATGGTAATGGTGAGGTTTATATTAGGCCTGTGTTAGATTAATTCTACTTGGAAGGCTAGTTTGGCGGTTATTTTATGGTGTTGATGAACAAGGTTGGAGTAGGCTAAATGTTAAAATTAAATGGCATGTTATGGACTACAGTATTGTAGCCTACACACCTTGAAATGTATGGTAAGGGTCAATATAGTAGTAATCATGGTGTGGTGTTATTATGGTTGACATAGTTTGGCAACAATTAAAATAATTGGCAAGGTACAGTAATTATTTAAAATTTAGCTGAAAAATAGTAGGCCATTTTTCTCATGGAATCTGATTGCATACTTGCATTCCAGGACATTGAACTTTGATCGTTTCTTCCCATTTATTGTGGTTTTATGTCTGCGGGTGGATAAAATGAGCGGACATTCCTGTAACTCCCCCATCTGCTGCTTCTTTCAAGAGCGTATTTTCTTGTGCTCATTTTCTGCTTTCCCTTTCTTCATCTGTGACCCCTTTACTGGCTCTTGCCGTCAGCAGTTTTTTGTGCTGCTCTGCACATGCAATTTGATAGCAGTCTGACTGTCATTTTGAAAACTCCCAGACATCCGAGGTTATTGATGCACGTCAGCATTGCATCAATCAGTAATTCAGTAAAAAATTATAATGCAGAGACGTTTTAAGGAAGGAGTCGGAAGTAAACGGGAAATCAACAGGCTGAAAAGCAGTAGGAGGATGTAATGGGTATACTAAAAGGTATTAGTAATGGCAAGTAGGTGTGAGGGCAAAAATGGCAGGTCAGTTCCAATCAGCCTCCTACACCTTCCTTGGTTAACACCGTTCACATGACATGCACCACAACCTGCCATGTTGAGTCACGGCCTGGTACAGATCAAGGCACTCCGTAAGACGTTGTTAGTTTTATTGAAATTAGTGCTTTTGTGTACACACACACACACAATGAAAAAGGTTGATCTGTGTGCAAACAAGCAGTTTGAAATTCTTGATACAGAAAAGACAAAAAAGAAAAAAGACCTGTTAGTACATATTTGTTTATTTAGTTTCCTTATAAATATAATGTAATATGTATATACATTGTAACATTACAGTCTCCCCAAGAAAGACAACACAAAGGCATCAAGGCATTGTTTATAATATTTACAAAAGTGAATCACTCCAAAAGCGAATCACTCCAAAAGTACTTCACCTACAGAACCACAAACTTGCATGCTTTAGATTAAATGAAAAGCTCCAAATCAATGCATTTCAATATCATATGCATTTCTGGTACAGTGGAAAAAAATAGTTGAGCTTATAACAGTCCAGGAATTAAGCACACAGATGGTGCCATTTAAAATATAAATTTGTTCATTATATTTCTAAGTATTTTGAAGCCCATTTAATGATCAAATCCTTGTTTATTGCTTTTGGATGAATTGTTGCAAAATGCTATTTCCTTTAATACACTGTAACCATTCTTGAGAATATGTCAATTCAAACCCCAAATGCACATTTTCTCATATGAGAGACGGTGCTACAAATGATAAGAATGCCAGATTGGGTGTCAGCATACACAATTTCCAAAACTTGACTATGAGTTTGCTTTTTGGAAAAAGCCATTTGTACTCTGTGAACACAGAACATCTACCTCTCAATTAATGGAAATCATTCTTCAATCATTTTCCAATAAAATTTCCAAGCTACTTCCAACTTGATCCCATCAAACATAACAAATGTAGTTTTTACCAAAACATACAACATGGATAGTCTTAAAATCAGGGTCTATTAAATACCTACATTTAGACAAATGCTATTATACACCTCCCATGTGGTCCTTGTCATAAGACAACAGTATCATAGTAGGCAGATTGTGACAAATAACCAGGAAATTACAAGTTCCTCCCATAATCAAGTTATCCCCCTTCAGTATAACATTTCAAATCAGTTTTCTCATTCAAAGAGTACAATGAAGGCTAACAGTATGGCACACGTCTATGGTTTATAATATATATCAATCAAGTGAGTGAACAAATGTGCTGATTATACTACTATCTAATTGGTTTCAAATGTGCACATTGTGCATTTGAAAATGATGGACGGATATGACATCCTAATCAATTAGGATCTCATCCTAATCACCCGACAATCAGAGGTAGGACAGCAGTCATGCCCACACATTTCCACAGTTCTTTCATTTCAAACATGTCTGGAAATATGAATGCGTTTGTTCTGTTCTCAAATATTTTTGTGCAAACCAAAGTACCTGAAAGCACTCCCAGCTCACAGTCTTAACAAAATTTGAATCGGTACAAAAGAAATGTTAGCCTTTAGCATTCCCATAAAGAGGGTAATGCCACCAGCCAGTTTCAACATATGCTCAGTGGTTTGTGCTGCAGAATTCTTTATGATCAACTACATCCAAGGCATTTGACAAACTCAGAACATGACTCCTTGGTGCATACTAATCGTATGAAACCCATTTGCTGTGCGGGCATCACAATTTTCATTTTACTATTTAATTTGTAAAATGTCCTTACAGAAGCACCTAGGGTTGTTCCATCTAAAATTGTCCGCCGTTTAACTTACAATGTGCGTTAAACATGCAATACCCTTGGGAACTTACGTCCAAGTCTCCTGAAAGACGGAAATAGATCATTATAACTGAACAATGAAAGTGTTCAGTTGAATGTTCAACTCACAAATGTAATTGGGGGGGAAAAAAGGTACAGTGCCTAATGCACTTTTAAATACTCGCAAATTGAAAACATTGTATTGGTTTATATCATGTTTTATATGTGTGTGCAGTGCATAGTTTCTCTTGTTGCAAAAAAATAAAGTCTGAAATCAGAAGGATTAGTGTGTTTGTGATCTCATTGAGTCTTCATGCATGTGTGTCTGTTCAGTCTAAAACAGCAAAACTTGAGTTCACAAATTGAGGTACTGTAGTTCTTAAAAAATAGTGTATTCTTTAAAGACAATGTCTTTCTATTGCCTAATTTTTTACCTTAAACTTTTCCAGAAGAAATTATCCTATTACTCACTGTGGCTGTTACTTTGCTAAACTAACTAAATACTTTACGAAAATGAATTAACATTGTCCTATTTTTTGCCCTAGTGTGTTCTTCAGCTTAGTGTTGGAATGTGCTCTTTGTTCTTTTCTTTTATATGCTGTAATGGACTAGATTTATGGACTGACAACCATAATTGTCGAATGTTGGATTATATTGAAAGAACCTGAATCACACCAGAAAGGACTGAAACACTAGAGAAAGTGTGGCTTATATTTTTCTGCGAAATTATCCAAGACTGGGGGGAAACTCCCAAAACCTCAAGTTAACGGACTGATTGCCATATTTGAGCAGGACACTAAAATCTGCAGCTTTAGTCTGATGTCTGTTGATCTACAAATTAATGGGGCCATACTAATCCAAGGAATTCAGGGAACCTCATAGGTGGCTTTAAAACCATATCTACCGTGGCCCTACTATAAAATAAGCACAGAGGTTTATGTAAGCCCTTTCTTCTCAGTTTGTTCTCATGGGAACTTACATAACCACTGATATTACTTTCCATTTGTCTTAGCTGGGTAGACTTTGCGATTTCCTGGGGAAAACATTAGAACTTTATAAATGAAAGGTATCCCAAAATCCAGCCAGTAGATCTGGAAAATTAAAGGCGCCCAATTTAACAAACCTCTTAAAAAAAACAACAACATACTGTCAAGCAATCTCAATGTGGACAACCGAGCACGGTCTGCGATTCTGCAAATGCTCAATTTTGTGCAATATCCCTGCAGTAATCTCTGCGGAAGCACAGTCAGTATCTAAGCCATAAGTAATATTACATCTTTGTCAATAATATAAGGTGTGATTATATAAAGGGAGATTCCCCAAATCTGGTTAGCCATTTTACCATAAACATTTAAAAAATATTTGTAACCATTTCTAAAAAGACACTCACTCATCTAACCAAAAGCAGTAATCTATTACCTGCAAGTAAATGGAATGAAAAAAAGTTTCATTGTTTGAAGAGAAGTCTGGTCAAAGATAAAAATGTGATGCATCTTACGATTTGTTTCAAGTAGTTTTGCAGTGTTTGGAATTTGATGGCATCGGCCAGCTAGTAGTAATTAGTCCATACTCAAATGGAGGATTGCTTTCTAGGTTTAAAAAATATGGTACTGAATGTTTAGCCAATCATAAAACATATAATAATAATAATTATTATGACTTCTCTTCTAACTTCTATTGTTACTTAAAAAATGTCATCTGTCATCTAGGATTACCACTGCCATGGTACGCCTGCATACTGCGATGTAGCTATTTTAGCTATTTTTATGAGGCCTTTTTCCTAAATTGGAAAAAATGCTGAATGCAAATGTGAGTTTAAAATCTCAAACAGGAAGTGCATCATGCAGGTATATCTGAACAGAATGTTGCCACCTTTAGTCTTTAAAGCAACTATATACTTGAGATTACTTTATCAATGCTCAAGGGCAATTTCAAATAGTGATTGTAACAGCGGACCTGCAAAACACTATTGGCATTTCTATCAAATTATCTACGTCCTTAAATGAAAAAGATTAGCATGCTTGATACATTCTGTTTCACCATAAATAATTAATCTATTTTCTGAGGGATTCTGGCTTTGTAAAATGAATCTTGCCTTCAACAAACTTTTCTGTGTGAGAAATGGAGTTCTGCATCATAAAAATGACTGGTTAACATTTATAAAGTCACATTGTCCAGAATATGTGCAAAATGGCTACAGCGGTTTCAGACACAATCACAATGGCAATCAAAAGAATAGTAGCTGGTGTGGGGGGGTATCTGGATTGTGTAATACGTTTCTCAAATGAAAAATATGATTTTAAATGAGGGATTGAGGTAAGAGTACTGTACTACTGCTGGCATTTTAATTACAGTTCAATGAAAAAGTATTTAGGACCGTTGTGTCAAATTGGTTGTTTTCCCTCTTGTTGTAATATAGACTTGTTGTAATATAGTTAAATGTGTGCGTTTATTTATTTATTTTTAAATACATTAAATTCAGACATAGTATATTTTGCCTCATAGTTATTGTTCGATTTGAAATACAAATTTGATTAGTACAGAGGAAAAACAACCAATTTGACAACTGTCAATACTTTTTCATTTAACTGTATCCCATCAGCTTATTGACTAAATATATATAGAGTTTGCCAGACACATGTATGGTATAAAAAGGCATTTTAGCTTTAGTCAAGAATTAAATAAACATGGCATCAGTAATGCCAGACAATCAGCCATGCCAAGCTCTTTTTAGGTTTAAATTTTAACACAATGTTCACTACAAAAGCAAAATGCAGATTCATATCTACTTAACATCAACAGATATTCAGTCATCTGTCAGCTAATTTCTTCAATCTAAAGCTGACCTCATTCTGCTGACAAACACTACTGATCCACGGCCTTGCCTACATTGACACATTGGTCACTGAGCGAATCACTTGTGTGCTCGCTCTTTGAGCCAAAGCTTGACCCAGGTCTCATACTGCTGTTCTAGAACTGAGCAGAATTTCAGTTTCAGGCACAAGCACTATGCGTGTTTGGAGCAATATAGTTGGATCTGAGGGGGGAATGAAGCTTAAATGAACAACACTGCCTGAATACGCATGCGTAATTTGAAAGGGTGAAAAGGCGGGTGGGGTGGGAGGGCTTTATAAATATAAGGCGATTATTCCCCAGTTCCTAAAGACAACCAAAGTAGGTCAACGAAGACCTTCATGGTCGTGCAAAGAAAAGGCGCTCGTGTAAAATAAGGTTATGCTGAATGTCTGCTGCATCTGAAGTACATAAGGCTGCTTACACAGTACTGTACAGCATGGGCCCCGCTCGTCCAGACAAGGGCATAAGATAAAGACAGAAGATCTCAGCTCCAACTCACTCAGGCCTCAGAGATAATGGCCTAGTTAGGAAGATGCCACTGGGCTAGAGGCCCCATCACTTAAATGCACAGAGGACGAGGAGAAGACAAATGCATGTAACAGGCTATATACTTAATGCTCGAGTCTTAGGGACACTAAATAGCTAATGGGACACACACACCAAAGATATCCCTCATCTCGGTTGCAGTTTTCTAATTTTCCTCTCCATGGAAAAACACAGAGACTAGTTGGAAAGCCGCGTTGTTCTTAAAGTATTAGTTTCGGGAGAACGTCTGGCTTTTGAAGTCTTTGTGGAACAGGGGCCACCTGCAGTTGACGGCTTTCTCTTTGGCCACTTGACATTGAATTGGGGTGGGTTGGGTGAAAAAAAGCTGAATCAGGGCACGGTGCTGGACGGGGGCAGGTCTTACGCTTCCACGTCAGTGTCATCCAAGCAAAGCACAGCCCCGCCCGCCCATCCCCTATCCTGGGATTTTGAGGGTTTTGTAAAACGCCTCGTGACAAACGCTACCGTGAACAGATTTGACTGAACAAATGAAAGGCGCAAAACCTGCACACTTAAAGCTTTGTCGTCACTTACAGGGTGGCTAAGTTAAATCTATTGCCTCTACCATGAGGGGCTCAAGTTAATTTAGGCTAGTGGCCATGAGGTGAGGGGTAAAGTGGAGTCTACAGTGGAGGGTATCACTGTCAGCAGGCCAAGTTACTTCTTTTCGGTCCATTTCATGTCATCGGACCTGGGCTTCTCCCCTGTGACGCTCTGGATGAGGTCTTCCATGCAACGCCAGAAGCCCAGCTTCTCCAGAGGGTAGTTCAGCCAGCCTGCAAACAGGCACAGAAACAGACAGGAAAGCTTATGATTCTGTGCAAAACGAACAATGAGAACACAATAGAGAACATGTGACAACAATCAAGACTTCATAATGCAGAGAAGAAAAAAAGATGCACTTTAATCAGGGTTCCTACAGTAGGCCTAAACACAAAATACAAGAAATTGACAGTACCGTTTAAAGACAATTTAAGCCTTCAAGGACATTAATTTATCTCTCATTACAAACTTTTTTTAAACTGGAAATATCAGTCTTTACAGGGATTGTAAAGTCAGAAGGTTGTAAAGTGCATAAACCGTCAAAAAAAACAAGCACTTACAGCTCAACACAGCATTCCAGCACTTTCAAGCTCTGAATTTTCCCCATTAGAAATCAACCACTTTAAGACCTTTTAATGACCCTTCTTTGCTATTCATTTGTTATCATGAAAAAATATTGAGGTGTGGACTGATAGCCAGTGCTATCTTTCATTGCAGAGGGTTCCAGAAATCTGTGTGCTGAGGGTCAAAGTGTAGCCTGACCACGGCTTAGGCTGTACAAGTCTGAACAAAAGCACGACCGCAATCTATCGTAGTCACATGTTCTACACTGCAGCACAAGCCCAGGATGTTGCTTCAGTCACAACAGGGGATCTCAATGCCAGTCCTGGAAGACCCCTGTGTATTCTGGTTTTCATTCTGAGCAGTTGCAACCCCTGAATTGTAATGAGATGCTTTATCTGTCTGTTGAGGGATGATTTACCATCTTCAACCACATTGTCAGAAATATCTATGCATGACATGAAGAGTAAATGTTCCATATGTACATCCAATACAGGGCTCAAAATTGCGACCGTTTTGGTCGCATATGCTCCAGGAATTTAATCTGTGCGACCTTGAAATATAATAGGGAGCATTTGTGCGAGTGCAAATAATTGTTCTGGCGCGACCTTTTTTTTTGTTAGTTTTTTCACCGGTCGAACGTCCCTTTCTTTGTCATTCGCTAGTTAGTACTCAGTATGTGCCTTGTGAGCTGACAGTGACCATTCTAACCAATCAAACGTGAGCTTGACGTTCTTGCCTTTAATGCTGATTTTAGATTGGTTATTAGCCTTTAATCACTCCCTTTTGCGGCAGTCCACTGTCACGTGACACAGAGAGCTAACGCGTTAACTAATGTTACCTGAAGACAAAAGTTTATGATCAATTTATTAACGTTACCTAACTAGCTAAATTGGTAACGTTAGCTAGCGTTATCAAAAGCAAAAAAAAAAAAAATTACTAAACGTTACTAAAAACGTAACTAGAAACAAATTTTTTTTTAAATAAAAAAAACGTAACTGATGTAGTCGCTGTGGCTGCTGAAACAGTTGGTGATGGTGATGGCGATGTGGATGGCGTACACTTTTTGGAGAGAGTGGCTGAAGGACTTCGTATGGCTTTAGGTATGAGATCGGCGCAATGCACCGTGTACACTGTAAAGCCTGTGGGACGGAGATCGCAGGTAACAGCGCGTTTGCTACGGAGTCGACACATTTTAAGCCTGAGAAGCAGGAGACCAAATTTTTAATTCAGGATATTGCGTAAAGCCCCAGTGGTGGTCTACCATTCGTTTTTAAGGCTACTTTCACCGTTTTATGTTACTTTATGTAAACTGTACTGTTATACTGTTATATCTATTACATATATTGTTGGTGCTCCTTACATTTTGGTGGGTGCTCCTAAATTTTTGCTGGTGCTCCTAAATTTTTGAAGTTGGGAGCACCAGTGCTACAAAGTAAAAAAGTGAATTTCGAGACCTGATCCAATAACTTTAAAATACTGTAATGTCAAACTATTCCTTTAGAAATTAATCTTTAGAGGAATGCAATTTCTTAATTGATCACACAAATGTAAATATGGATGCCTGGTCATTGGCCACCTCCAACCATCTGCGGAGAACAGTCTGCCCTCCTTATTACTCAGGTTTCCTGATTGGCTAAATGTCTGATGCAATTGGTGCAGTAAGCTGGCTGTGAGCGGCGATGGCGGACCTGTGGTGATGCAGAAGTAGGTCTCATGCGGGGACACATGGTGCACGCGGTGGTGTTTGCGGGGGAGAATGATGCGGCAGTCCTGCAGGAAGGTGACCCAGCACGGCAGCCCGAAGTACGTGTGCGACCACTTGTGGATCTGGTTGGTGAGGGTGACGAAGATGGCCAGGGCGAACACGTAGCAGTCCCACGGGTACTTGTGATAGAGCTCCGCTGCGGACAGGGAAACAAATGAAATGAAGGATCTGCGTGGCTCCCGGGTCACACAGGCCCCTAGTCAAACTGCAATACGCTAGGGTTTTACTTAACACATTTGAGAATTAGCACATACTTTAAAGTTTATTTTGAATACTTTGATGATAAAAATGTGAACAGGGTTTTTGTCTGTCCGAGCCAATATGGAACTTGGAGGGAGTGGGGAAAATCTAGTGACAAACTTTTTTTTTTTTTTAGTGACAAAATTACTTTTTTTGGGCCTGACACACCACTTGGAAGTTCTTGTTGGAGCCACCCTATAGGTTTTCATTTGTTGGCCTATTTTTAGTTTTATTATTCTGGACCTGGAGGCACATATTTATGGTCCAGCCATGTTTAGCCTTCTACCCGACCTGGCTTTAGTTTGGGGAATTGTATTAAGAGTGGGAAGGGCCAATTTCCATTCAGGTGTGTCAGGTGAAGCCTGCTACTTTAAGTTAGGGAGTGAGGCCTTGCTCAATAATGTGTTTGGTAGAGCCTGGATGGCAAACATCTGTTGAATGGAATGTTGCAATACTGGATTTATCCTGAGTGACTTTTTCCTTTGGAAAATTTTATTTGATGCCTTTTTGCTGTGGACTTGTCATTTTGGCTTGTAAAATAAATATATTAAAATAAATAAATATATATAGTTTTTATTTATTTATATAACATCAGCTTAATCTGGATTCATCGGATTTCAGTGGACGTGTATCAAAAGCTTAAACTGAGTTTCACCAAAAGCTAAAACAAAGCAAAGCTGCAACAATTATTTTTGGTGGGTGTTAACAGTGTGCACGGTGTTAACAAGAGGGGGGGAGGAGTGCCAGTGGTCCACCCAGATGGAGGTCCCTCCCCCTTGGGGTTGGGTGGATCCTCACCAGGGGAGAGGGTGAGGAAGCCGAAGGTCATGTTCGCCAGAGGCACCAGGGTCAGCATGCAGTTGTCCCCATTGGTCTCAATGAAGTCATGGCGGGTGATGGCGGTGGGGTCGATGTGGTGCTCCCGGAAGGGTCGAATGAAGGCCTGGAAAAGGGGGTGGGGGGGTGTAGAGAGGGTAAGGGTTAGTTCCAGAAGGGATGAGAAAAAGACAGGAGAAACCATTTGAGATTTATTGATAAAAAAATTTAATTCAATTTAAAAAAGCAAGAGCGTTCTCCAAAGTAGAGGTAGGGCCGGAGGTAAAATGACAAAAGTTTATTCACTCACTGGGCTTCTCAAGATTTATGGCGTTTCGCAGGTAAAACCATGTCTAAGATGATTCAGTATGATATCTGTTACCATTGTAAAGGAAGCAAAGGCTACTAAAATCTTAAACGCCAAAATTGCTGTTTGCCGATTCAGCAGCTGGCATTAGGTAAAGGCAATAAAGTTTGTCTAATGTCTAGCATTATTCTGGGAGTGTTAAACATTCTAAATGTACTATTCAAAACAAACCAAAAAAATTATAGAAAAACAGCAGGTATGAGTGTTTCCAGGGCAATAGAAAATTTGGTCATGTGACCCTTGGCCTTCTCTTGTGACCACAATGCAATGCAAGGCAAAATTTCAACCAGGATAGATGATCGACTGACCCAGGTGTCCCCTCAGGGGAAATAAACATTTCACGTATGAAGCATGTGGTTTGGAGTCTATTCAGCCCTGCGCATGAATAAGGTCTTCACATTAAACAGGAGAACAAAGCGTATAACCATGCCCACCTTTCCAATGATGGGCAGGTCCACCGATCCCCAGGTGTCCGCCCCCCAGTGGACGAGCCCAGAGGTGAAATCCGCTGTCAGAATTCCTGCAACTGAGATGGACACCGACAGTCAGTCAAACAGACAGACAGACAGACAGACACAGATGCTTTAGCTGGGTTCGCAGCAATTACGACCAGCTGGCAGTAAGCCGTGCGACCCATTGCATACATGCTGAGCTCATTAGCACGCAAAGAAAGAAATGTCACTTGACTATAAGTACAAAATTTTTTTTAGTGGCACCTGCAAGAAATTCATCTGTATTTTTAGCCTATCTATTAATCTTATTTATCTTTATTTTCCAAAAACATTGTTCTTCTTGACATATGTTCTCCCACATTGGTAAAGACACACAAAGTATCTGAGCTACTGTCCAAATTAAGAATAGAATATATACGAAAATCTGTTAAAGGAGAAATAACGCAGCAGAAAAACACATTTACACCTTTAAAAAAAAAAAAAAAAAAGATTTACTCCAAGCACAAATTTAAAAAATCCCTTACCAAACTACAAGGAAAACAGTAAAAAAAATAATTAAAAAAAACTGAAAATTAAATAAGCTAGCAATGTGGGTTACAGCACAATTTCAAAGCTTTAATTCTTTGTAAACAAGCAAATTGCCATAAACACCTTCTCAGACTTGGGGATGACTGTCTTGCATGTCATCTTAAGAAATATTGTAAAACAATCCCTCCCTATGGAAGCCCTGCTCTTGATCATGTCTCTTCTCTATCCTGGCCCCTCGGTGGTGGAATCAAATGCCCACTATCAACGGGACAGCTGAGTCACAACCCATCTTCCCCCAAAGATTGAAAACACACAAATTGGTTTACTAGCTGTACTTATGCTAAATCAAAAACTATGGCCCTGTCCCAATACGCACACTTGAGCAATTGCGCATTTAAAATGCGGGTGCCCGCGAGAACCTTCAGGGGCTTAGTCTGTCCCATTTCTTATTTTACAACTGAGCGAGGGCTGGAATGCACACTTTATGAGCCCTTGATGCTCATATGAGCCTTCTCGTAAGCCTTCTTAATGGTTAAGAAGGCTCATAACCTGTTATAAGGTTACAAAGCAACTGTCATCCAGCATTTATTTTATTTCATTTCATCTCAACATTGAACTTCCGCTCAACAGAGTTACAGATCTTAGGTAAAAAGAGGAGTTTACCGATGTGTACCAATGTCGAGCTAAAGTTCAATATATGGCGTTCATAAAACCTACTGAGCAGGCGATGTCCAGCAACATCCAGCGACATGGCACGGACAAACACATTACATAAGACAAAACGGGTTTGTCATACTTGGCTCTCCTGTTAATGTCCAGTGGCCATCCACATTAGACGACGTATATGTCTATCTGGACCAAAACCATAGCTGAACTTTAAAATATTGTTAAATGTAAAACAATGTCTTCTAACTCACCCCAATTCACAATTAAAAAGTAGACAAAATAAAATAAACGATAGAGGCGACGTCTTATAAAACTCTGGCTACTCTGGGGACGTCCCACAGACAACACGGCCGACGTCGCCGACGTTACATGGATGACAAATGGACGTGATTTCAGTCAGTGGGTAGGTTTCATAAATAAGAAATGTATACAGTGGCGACAGGAAACACGGAGATGCGTGTGTACGTAACCACAGCGACCGAATGATGTCATGCAAGGGTGCCCCATTTCTTTTGTACCTATGCGCCCTTACGCACTTGTGCACCTTGGTCCAACCTCGGAAATGTATAACCAAAGTGCGGACTTGGAGGAAGTCCTTAGACTGTAGGGTGAGTATTGGGACAAGGCCTATGCCCCATATAAGCTTTTGCTTCATAAATTCATAAATCTACTTCGCTCTTCGACCTATTATGGTATCTATCTTAATGTTGTAAGATTATGTAATGACTGCTGTTATTGGTTGTGACCCTGATGACTCAACACTGTTTCTTGCCTAAACCTTTATGCACTTATGTAAAGGAATCAAATCATCTGCTAATTTGCCTAAATGTAGAAATGTAAAATAAGACACGGCCATCTATAGAATGTGTATGTTCAGTGATTTGTCCAAATTGATAGGACCCTCTGCTAATTTAGCTTGGTACCAAGCAAACCACCAAATTGCTTTGTGTGTCTGCATGCACACAAGCCTGTGCCTACCTATGCCAATCAGGATATACCACAGGTGACTCAGATGAAAGTTGGCAAGGAGGTGGCCGAGGTTGAAGGCTATAAGAGAGAAGCAGAGGACAACGCTGACCCATTCCTGGAACCTTTTCCCTAGAGAGAGACAAACAGAGAGAGAATGACTTCAGCTCAATTAATAGAACATTATATAAACCAGGGATATGCAAACCAGGCCCTCAAGGTCAATAGTGCGGCTGGTTTTCTCTTCTGCTTGATAGTCCAGAGTCCAATAATGTCACTGATTGGTCAGAGATTACACTCACCTGGTGTTCCAGGCTTAAATCAGTCCCTGATTAGAGGAGAGGAATTAAAACCAGTCGTGCTACTGGCCCCAGATTTGAGAATTCCTGATATAAACTTTTACACAAATTTGTATGTAATGTCCCTAAAGGAAGGCTGCCTGCCTGCGACACACGCACGCACGCACGCAGTCCAGTCTGTAAGTATTTAGACAGAGACACAATTTTAGGGGATGAAAAGCAATTGGACAGATTAACAAACCTAAAGTAATCATATTCAATATTTTGGTTGCATACCCTTTGCATGCCATGACTTCCTGATGTCTGTGAGCCAACAACATCAAAAGACTCTTGATATCTTATTCTCTGGTGCTCTTACAAGAGATACTATGAGCTCTCTGCATTTAAATGGATCTCTATGGGAATGGCTGCAAGTCATCAAGGGTCTGAGATTCCAAACAAGTCTCAAACCATCACTCTGCTGCCAGATATTCTCTCGATGTGGATGGATCACTTTAAGGGCTTCTTCTCCTGACTTATTTTTCCATAGAGTACAATAGGAAAGTCAAAAGAAACAACCCTTAAAGTCATCCATCCAGTATATCAGACAGCAGAGTGATGGTGATACCTCAGACCCCCCCCACCCCCCAATTCCAATAGAAACTCATTCAAATGCAGAGAGGTTATAGTATCGCTTGTAACTAGAGTACCTGAAAATAAGATATCAAGAGTCTTTTGATGTTGTTGGGTCACAGACATCAGGAAACGATGGCATGCAAAGGATATGCAACCAAATATTAAATATGATGACTTTATTCGGTTCACCCGATATGGATGTAAAAACCCTCAAATTAAAGCTGAGTCTGCACTTAAACCTCAGTCACTTTTCCATTTCAAATCAAATATGCAGAGCCAAAACAACTAAAATTATGTCACTCACTCTCATACACACACACACACACACACACACACACACCAAAGATCATCTGATCAAATGTATGTGTGAGGATGTGCGGGTGTTACTTAAGGAAATGTGATTGGAGAGGGTCACTGTACTTAACTGAAATCAATTCTGTTTATATATCCTGCCATTCTAAACGAAGCCTCATCACTTAACAGTCTGATAGGCTGTTGAGTCACTCATTCAGTAAGAACGCTCGCCTCTAATGCAGGCTCTACAGTTCGAGCCTCAGCCACATCATTAACCAGCTACAGCAGTGGGATAAAGTGGCCTTTTTCTCACCATGGGTAGGGTGAGTTGGACTTGAATCCACCAGGTTCCTCTGGTTACCGCTGCATAAGTTCCCTTCCTGATTATTCTAAACCTAGTTGGATAAGCACTACAACAAAAAAATCCACATCTTTCAATTGACCTTTCAAACCTCCTCATGCTCATGTGTTAGGAGTGAAACTCATCTGAAATGAATGCAGCCGGTTCAGAAATGCCAGCCTTATTATGGTGGCCATGCAGTCGTTTTGACATTTAAAAATAAAAAAACATTTCAATTCCATATTTGACAATATACAATGGTCCGTGATGCCATCTTAAGAAGTTGTGGCTAAGAAAACATGCAGGCCTTATTTGCTCATTAAATGGGGGTGTGGTTTTGGATATTTTGGGAAGCATGGGGTGTTGTGGATATTTGCTTTGATTTATTGATTTTCACTCATGCCATCTCCTCACCATAGTTATGGAATTACGTCAACAAAACTGTTTCCAAAGTACTGTACGTGAATCTGTTGGTAGTCTAAGACAAGACAAAAGACGACAGACTAAAAAGAATTAAGAAATGTTACAGCAAGCTAAATGTATTCTGTCTCATGAGTCATCACACGCCCATATGGTGACTTGTAAATTAGGCTACATTACACTACTAACGTTACTGTAACGTTCATTGGATACCGTAACTAGGCTACTTAGCAAGTTAGCTTAAGTAGGCCAACGATATCTTTTGAAAATGTAATTAGCCAAAAAGCTTACTTAGAATACTGGTTGTTTTTCTACCTTGCGAGTCACCTATAATCCATATTAAAGTAATTGGTGTCAGCTTGGCAGTAGCCTACACCGCCACACTGATCTAGCTAGTTTATACCGGTCATTGTCTCTAAGAGCACACCCAAACACGGAAACAATGTAACTTACATACGAATGACTGTTACAAAACACTGACTTGGCTAACCGTTAGGCTACATTACCGAACACATATAAATGTAGGTTACTTTATGCCAGTATAGCCTACCAGATGCAGTACGTTTGCATTGATCAATTATAAACCTCAAGCACTGATAAACTACAGTTACTGAAACTGGTGACGTCCTCCACATTTCAATAGTAAGCTTCATAGCAAACGTTTCTCACCTGGTGAATATAAACTCGCAAGTTCCCGAGCACCTGTGTGTTGCGGGCCCCATCGAAGCGCACCCTTGCCTGGCCCCGGCGTTTCAGATTCTTTTTTGATGCCTCGCAAACACCCGACATCGTTCCCTACTACCGCCATGTTCTGGTACAGATCCATCCCTCGCCTGTCCAGGGAGCCAAGTCAGCCAACTGGAGTGTCAAACTCTCAACCGAATAACCACGCCTTCGTCCGTACATCCACTCATGTTGAATCTATCGTCGTCGCAGCAAGCTCGCTACTGAATTCGGCCAATGAGTGATGCACGGGGGCGTGTTTTGCACAATAGTGCAACTGTTCTGGTGGCGACGAGAAAGACTACATTTCTTGACCCCACCTCAGAGACGATAAAAGCAGAACGCTCGTGAATGTTAACTTTGTAACAAATGTCATAACAATCCAGAGGCTCAGTCAGGCACGTAACCCGGCCGGCAGTTTTATTAGGTAGTTAGCAAAAAAAAACTTGAGTTTACATAATTATTAATTAATTGAGGTCTCACAACCAAAATATGGATCTAGTTAACCAGATGATTATCATTTATTATAATCCAAGTTAAAATGTGTTCATTGCAAAAGAGCACTGTAGCCTGTACTACTGTGGATTTTTTTCTTTTTTCATTTTTTAGAACAAGTCTTTTGAGGGCATTCAAATCTGTTAAATATAGCCATGTTCCAAAAGATAGTATAAAAGCACACCATTAGTTATTATTAGAGTTGATGCGTTTACCTCTCGAAATGGTGTGTTTACACAGCTAAACTCAAACAATTGGAGTTTTACCAAGTGCTCAAAAAAGTACAGAATAGTCAGCTGAACGCCTTGTCTATTTTCTTCCCCAGAAAATAAAATCACTTCAAATGTAAATACACCTCAGGTCGTAAAGGCATCTAAGGAAAATGTGTCATGTCAGGTTGGTGCAATGCTTATGCATCCTTTGTTAATGAGAGGAGGCCAAACCTGTTAAATCTACAACCAAGTAGTTACAAAGTCAACCAAAGTGGGTATGGCCTGAATGACATAAATTGTTTACATATAGCCTACATCTTGCAACAGCCACCATAACCAACAGTGTCAGTATCATTATGCCATTATCACCCAGCTGATGACACCATCTCACAATTGGTAACAATGTTCAAAGTATACTGAAGTCATAGACCACAGTATCACAGAGAGGCCACAGAGCTAGAAGGATAACTATACAATCATTGACAGATGCAGGTCCCATTAACCATTTATTAGGTATGAACAGGGCAAAGAGATATGAATAAATGGATAAAACAAACAAAAGTAATTAATTTTCCCTTCACTAGCAGTGTCTGTCTTTCTAACCATGTTATACACTATACAAACACTTTCATTTTTGCCTGACAAATCCCATTAAGGCAATGGTCACAAATATTGCCACAAAATCTGCAAAAAACAAATAAATAAAAAAGTCTAAAAAAGCTTTCACATATTTTTCCAAAGAGGCCAAATAAAATAGTATTATCTTCGGCAAACCATTCCAGCTCTATCTGGAGCTGCTGTACCATTCAGTTGGAACTTTTGTGATTGCTATTTGTACCTTGATAGATACAGGAATAGCAGAAATATTCCAGTCTGACAAACTGTGCAGTCTCATTCATCACCCTGTGCTGTGTGCTGACAATCAGAATGTTTCTCACAGCATGATAAACCATATATTCCTCAAATGACCAACTGGCACAGTGTCAAGAACTTGTAGTATGTTCTCAAGACCGCTCAATTAGACTGAGTGAGTAACAAAGAGCTGCAGTTGTAATGATAAAAAAATAAACAAACAGAAATGGAGGTTTTCAAATCGGACTCAGCTCTTGACTCAGGGCACTTTAGAATGTTGATAGCCACAGGTTGTTAACAGCGCCCTTAATTCCCAGGCTAAACTTTGTTTCACACCTGCATCCTCACAAGCAAGACGAATGTGCAAAAGTCAGGGCCGGGTCTTAACTAAGCACTGCTCCAAAGCAGGGTTAGTACCAACTTTCCAAATGAGAATCCTCAAAACTGTTAAGAGCATGTTAGACCAAGGGTTAAAGAAAGCTAGTGGAAACCGTGTGGGAAGCTAACCCTGGACTACATTTATCCTGGGTTGGCTAAGACAATTGTGAAAACGAGGGAGAAGAGAGAAGAGGAGGAGACTATGGAGTGACAGAGGGAGCCGTGGGAAATAGGAATACTGTGCAATACAAGAAGATACATTTGTGGTGTCAGTTACAGTGATGATTAACATAGGGTAATGGTGGACTGACCATGTCTGGATAGAATAGAATAGAATAACTTTTTCTGAGGGGCAACTTAAGCATTGATGTGTAAAAACAACTATACGATAACATACGATAAGAGACTTAAAGAGAACAAGAAAACAGCACTGATAATATGACTTTCAGGCAATCAGGCAGATTGACATAAAATCTCATTGTCACACATGGTAAGATGGATAGAGTTTGACAGATGAGTGAAAATTTTTACAGTTTTATGCAAAGACATGTCCTTTAAACAGCCTTGCAGTTACAATTAGAAGCAATGTGTTAGTCAATGAAAATCAATGTGTAGGTCGTGACTGATCTGTGTAATCCGTCTGTCATAATGTATACATACAGTGAGCACCATAATTCATTGGACAGTGACACATTTTTTGCAAAGGATATGCGACCAAATATTTAAAATGATGACTTTATTCTACATTATGTTAAACTGTACAATAGTTTTTGATGCCTGAAAATGGGGGGTGGACGATGACGACTAGGTACAAAAGGTTCTATAATTTCTCAACGGTTCATCCGATATGGATAATACCCTCAAATTAAAGCTGATAGTCTGCACTTCAACCTCACTGTCACTGTATCCTTTCAAACTCAAAGTGCTAGAGTACAGAACCAAAATAACTAAAAATGTGTCACTGTCCAAGAAATTATGGTGCTCACAGTATATGTAGCCTATACGTGTCATAGGCACAATTTTATGACTACTGGCAACAATGTGTTTTAATTGGGAATTTCTTTATGGGTGCATACAGTATTATTGTTCGAGCAGTGGGGAAAACTGGCCTCAGTATAACTTTTTTGTCTGACATAGTAATCCTTTGGCCTCGACAAGGATATGCTGTTTTCACTTTTATAGGCCTTATTTTTATTTATTTTAATTGCGTGCTTATTTGGCCACAACAAATTACACCCATGAACAATTTAAACATAAAAATAACTCAAGATATACAGTAAATAGAAGTACATTGCAAAAAAAAAATTTAAAAGCTATTTTTAGAAAATAAACGGCGTTTATAACGTGTTATGCAATAACTGTATGGAAACTCGACGATAGAAATTCTTAGTATGTTATCGTACTACAACAGTTTTTCAAACGATGTTATTAAACTGTGTGCAGGATGAACAGAATGTGTTGAATGAAATCCCAGTGACCAGAAAGCAGGTAACACCTAGTAGGCTATTAGCCTTTAGAGGAACAATATGGTAACCGGGACGTTTCAGATTTATGACATGCAATTAATGCTCAGCTTCTTCGGCGTCTGGGGTATACTTCTGCAATACGTTTTTCATGTTTATATTATGAACTAACTTCCAATTAGTTGACCTGAAAGTGTATGGAATATAGGTCTACTAGAGCGAACCTAACGTGAACTGCGATTCTGGTGTTTTTGAGTCCTCTTGTGTGGCATTGTCAGCGTAAATCCCCAGGGCTGGTTCTAGGCACAGGTGACATATGCGCTACTGCCATCCGTCCATTCAGGCACCAAACGAAGGAACAAAAAAAGAAAATATTAATTCACGTGTTCAGTCCATGATCTTTGTTAGTGAAGAAATAGTGACACCTAACGTGCAAAGTGAGTATTTCTTGTATAACTATTAATTCGTTGTTAATATCCAAGTCAGTCAAACACCTGGAGGAGGCGTCCGTCTTGGCGTCTTATATAGCCTACCCTCAGAATTGCGTAGTCCAAATAGACTTAGGTAAATAATTATTTTATTTTAGAAATATTTTTTGTTGTCTGACTGTTCTAAGCGGTGAAATGATACATATTTTATGAAAACATTTTCAATGAGACTTCTGTTCTACTGCTAAATAGACTTCTCTATTACAGAACCGCAGCACTTTACAATGGAACACTACGTATACAGTGACGACACAATCTAGCTTTCTTGGTTACAGAGGGAAAAAAGGTCAAACAAACAAGAGTTGTCAAGGGGTTGATTCTCTAGTGTAGGCTACCAGTTAAATTACTGATAGATTCTCTGTGGAGATCTTTTTAGTTATTAAATGGATTAAGTTATTATTCTATCCAGTATTTAAACGTGACTGACATTGTTAAGTAGCCTACTCCCTCTTGCAATCAAGATGGATCGACTCACTGGTGAAAAAAATGTAAACGGGAGACTTTTACTTGTATATTTAGCTGCATTAGCCTAATGTAAATACATTCCTGGTTCTTTTGTAACTGAACAATTGTAAATATTTTTAAAATGTAGGCCTATTTTTGTCATAATTTCCATAGCACACTTGAATGTTCTTGTTTCGTTGCAGATTAACCACCATTTCCAAATGATTTAATGTAAACTATATCAAAGTACGTGTGTGGTCTGCATCGTAAAATGTTCAGTGTCGAATCAACTCTCACAGAGTAAATTTTATTCAGTTAGAGTACATGCAATCCCTATTCCCTATTGGGCTCATATAAATTGTTAAAAATACTTGAAGTTTACATGGCTGCTTGTTTTAGACCACTTCCATGCTGATGAATCTTCAGTTTAAGAGGTTTCTTGCAAACAAACAAGTAGCACAAGTGAGTCTGAAACAACAGAGCCACAACATACATTCCAGAAGGTTGAATGGCGTTGCTATTAAAGGATAGTAGTGAGCCCATTGCTTTTGCACATGGTGTATGAGACTTGCAAAGCAGCTTTCCCTGGGATCACTGACACTAACAAGCCAGAGGCGTTAAGACTGGCAAGACCGCTCTGTCATTCAAGTCTGAACCAAGCCAATCAGGTGTCTCTGAGTGTCTGTGACATCATAATTTTTGAATTTGCCTCTGCCAGATGAATATCTGTGACATCACAATGGCCAAGTGACAGATGTGGAAAGTCCGGGGGTCAGAAAGTAAAAATCCTGCCAGGTTTGTCTTCCACCCATGAACTCAGCCAGCTGATTTGACTAATTAGCTCTGCCACATGGTGCTGAAGAATTGTGCTAATTAGAAAATCCAGGTGATTGAAACAAAATACTGGGGAGCA
Organism: Ilyophis sp. 1 JC-2022; assembly: GCA_022702515.1. Classification (NCBI taxonomy): domain Eukaryota; kingdom Metazoa; phylum Chordata; class Actinopteri; order Anguilliformes; family Synaphobranchidae; genus Ilyophis; species Ilyophis sp. 1 JC-2022. The sequence goes on along the minus strand of CM040402.1, from coordinate 23,721,413 downwards.
CATTCACTTTCTGAACCTGGACTTTACACCTCTGCCAGGTGGCCTTCTTCAGGTGAGTTTCTGACTCCCTCAGGGCATCTATAGGAACAATGTCCTTGATAGTTGAAACTGGACACCTCTGTCTCTGCCCATTTAGATCCAGGTGACCGAGAGTGACCAGAAGACCCGTCTCCATTCCCCAGTGGGCAGCCTGGGGCAAAGATCAACTACCGCAGAGCATAGTAGGATGAGGGCGGATCAGGCCAGGGAGTGGAAGGAGAGCCTAGAGTTGATGGAGGAGGTCGTGTTTGTGCTGCAGCTGGACCTGGTGCAGCTGCTGGAGCAGGTGACCAGCAGCCTGGACAGGGGCTTGCACAGGATGCAGGCCAGAATAAGGGAGGCTGAGGAGCAGAGGCTGGCACAGATGGATGGGCGGAAGGAGGAGTGGACAAGGGAGATGGGGGCAGAAGAGCACAGCCAGTTTGAGAACAATGTGGAGGCATTTGAAAAAAGGAGGATAGAGCTGATCATACTTGACAAGGCTTTCTGGAGGTTTGCTGAAGGCATGCAGGACAGATTGGCTAATCTCTGGTACATTGTGAAGAAGGGGGCCTCCAATCAGCATTCTGTGAGTCACTCCTCTCAAAGGGCATCTGGGTGGGGTTGATTGGCATGCTTTGTATCATCTTATCAATCCTTACTAACAATTAATCACCGTAATCCACTGAGTATCATCACCATCATACCTGCTTAGTTCAAATGGGCAAAGAGTTTTGAGACAATAAATCTTGAAAATTGCTTTAAAATGTTAATTTGAAAGTTTATATAAAACAATATTTTGCTGGCACTTCATGAGGTGCAGGGTTGGGATAAATTTCAGTTAAATTCAGAAAAATAATTTAAGGCCGGTTCAGATCAAAAAGTAATCAGATGATTTTCGAATACCTCCTCACGGCTGCAGTGATCTCCAAGACTCAACGATAAATCTTCACTCCTGATGTAATGACAAGACAGCTCTGCTCAACCAACTCATAGCTCATAATGGAAACAATCATTTATTTTGTTAATAGTCATTATTTCTGGACTGTGTAGTCTTTATTCATTAAAATTCTAAGTTTTTTGGAGAAAAAAAATCACAATTTTTATTAAGTCTGCTGTCCCAGTTTAGACCAGGACTGGACTTTAGCATTAGCCATAGTGCTGTAATACTTAAATAATGGAACTGAATCCTTCAAACTATCCCAGCATCTCTGTTTCCATTCAGATCCAGGTGATGGACAGTTGCCAGGTGGCTCCCCTGTTGCCACAAGTGGGTGACTTGGAGCAAAGTATCTATGCAGAGATGACCCCAGTGGAGGAGCAGGGGAAGGAGGCGGAGTGGGCCAGGGAGTGGGAGGAGAGCCTAGGTGCAATGGAGCAAGGCCGACTCCTTCTGCAGCTGGGCCTGGTTCAGGTCCTTGAAAAGATCATGGGCAGCCTGGACCAATGCCTGCTCCTCCGGGGGGTGACCGGGGACGTGGAGGAGCGGACACTCGTTCAGGCAGAGGGGCACGTGGAGGAAGGAGGGGGACAGAGGAGGAGACACGGCCAGAGCCATATGGAGGAGGAAGAGGAAGGTTTCAGGCAGAAGGGATCCCGCGGTGGAGCCGGCGCAGAGTTTGCGGAGACCGTGCCGAGGAACGTCGTGGCAACGCGGCAGGAGGTCGCCGAGATGAAGGCGTGGAGGAGCGAGTTGGATGGATTGGGCGAGGCCTACTGCAGATACAGTGTAGAGATGGAACAGAGAATGGCTGAACTGACGGGGGCGGAGCAGACTTCAACGCACATCTCTGTGAGTCTCAGTGCTGAACCATGGCTCTAAAGCTGTGACTGAGCCTATTGAGCATTTTTACACCAGTGTGCCATACCATGCTGTATCCCAGACCCCAGGTTTCCATTACCTACAGAACCACCACATACCTAGCTCTGGGGAACTAGATTTAATCCATGCTGTCGGCTAGTTCACAAGCAAACCCAACAGGAACCGATGCGTAGAGCTAGCAAGATTAGTCAAAAGCAATAGTCACAAAAATGATGTCACCGGAACAATTGCTTCCTTTGCACTTCTTACAGTGCCGCCCACTGAGCTGTAGGTAACTCCTTCCAACTCGTCCCATTTTCACAAAGGTCAATGGAAGAAAATCAGGAACAGTTCCTCTTTCAAAAAGGCAAACTAAATAAAATAGGGAGAACACAAAAACTAAATAAGACTAGTTTTTCAAATTCACTTTTATTATTATGTCAATTTTTAAGGTTTTCCACCCTTATTCTCCCCAATTTAGAATACATAATTCTACTTTTATCAACACTCACTGGCTCAACTTCCATTATTGATTCAGGAAAGCCAGCCTCCACTTATCACACCGTAGTTCATAAATCTGGCTCGAACAGTCACAGTCGCGAGTCAGAAAATTACATTTCATGTGTAGGTTAACAACCGGGCTTGCAGGCAGCGGTACGTTGTGCAGCAGGAGTTTACGACTTGGTCCCAGAGCATCCCTGTGTATGTTGGTTTTTGTTACAGCCAATTTCTTTATCAGCTAAGGTTGTTGAAAAAATGAGTCCATGGAATAAATAGAATGAAGAACAAGTGGGAAATGTATTCTTCCAGGCATGCATAATCTTTGCTAACATAATGTGGCCCTTCAAGGATAAATCATCTCTCAAAAGACATCATGTGTCTAATTTAAAACAATTAACAGCCTGCTGCAGTTCAGGTTGAAATTCTGGTTGTAATAAAAACCAGCGTACATAGATGTCCCTCAAGACAGAGAACCCCAAATTTTCAGAATTGTGTTCTAATGCAATGTCTCATGTTATGCGCATCCAATCACACAGGGCCTGGCCAGTTTGACGGTCCAAGCTGTAGTTGGCACTTTTTCAAAGCATGAAGACAACACTTCAGTTCCTGACCCTGCCCCGACCCCCCTGTTCACCCCTGACCCCTACAAAACTGCCTCTCTGCTGGGTGTCCCCTTCCTCCATCCCCACCTGCTGGGGCCCCAACCCCCAAATTCAAATTCCGCGCTTTTCCAACAAGAGCCGGCCAGGCTTGCCATCACCGCCATGGTGGCTGGGGACAGGCTAGAGGCAGGGACGCAAGCCTTCTGTTCTAGGCCAGTGACTCCTCCGCAAGTAGGTGAAACTGAGGGGGGATGGGTGGGGTTTTTGTGTTTGGCTGTTAGACCTCATGAGCCACGCCTACACCTCTCCATATACCTGGCCAAAGAACGCAGTTCAGAGCAGCAATAAACCTGCCGACATATATTGTCGAATTGTAAAGTGTACAGCAGCAATCAATATAATTGATTCAAACGTTAACTATGGGATGCAAGGAAGTGGTTGATTAGGGAGAGGAGGCGTGTCAGAGACGTTGCGCTTCCGCAAACTGCTGAGAATCTGATCGCCAGCTAAGCTGCACGTCACTGGCGTGGCCTATCACTGCCATAGTAAGTGCTGTTCTTAGATGGTGAGGTGAGTCTTGAACATCTTTCTTCTGTGTGTGTGTGTGTGTGGGGGGGGGGGGGGGGGGTCAGCAAACCCCCTCAGGTATCAGCAAACCTTTTTTAACCCCTCATCTATCTGTCTGCCTCTCAGCTCCTGGGAATCACATGGGACCTGAGACAGCAGATGATGATTGGGGAGCAGAATGAGAGGACACTGGAAAAGAAAGACAGGAAGAAGGGAGGCAGGATAAAGGGTTTGAAGAGGTGAGTGCATGGAACTGAGGAGGAGAGCAGTGAAAGGGTAGAGGCTGAGGAAAGAAATAATAAAGAGTGCACTGGATAGATGAGTGCAATGACATAGAAGGGTATGCTACAAGAAGATGTAAAGTGAAGAACACATCGTAGGCCTGGCCCTGATAGATCACAGTACTGTTTGTGTAACTGGTGGTGTAGCATCGCGCTTCTCAAGCTTATTTCCCACAGATTGCCAAAACATGTATGCAGATCTCAGCAAACCATTTTAACATTTAAATCTAAACAAAATAAGAACTTGAATATTTGAACCGTGTAGGGGGCACACTTTTACTTAAATGTTGCAAATGGCTTACAAATGGCTTAGCAAAGTCTTGCAATATTAACAGAACAAACCAGCTGGCATTTTTCATTTTTAGTTTACCCAGACAGTCCCAATGAGATATAAAATCTCTTTTACAACTGAGACTTGACCAAGAGGGCAGTATGCAATAACATTTTCTTGAGAAATTCCAGTACTAACTGTCTTTTGTCTTATTTCACAGGTTCACCCAGCGGTTCCACACATTACTGAGGGTAAAATGGTTGCAATAGTAACAGACACAGAAATGACACAAAAAGTATTTCAAATTCAATCTCATAAAACATATGTATTCATTGTATATGCACACACAGCCAACTTTTATGAATTATTTTATGTATACATATATATATATATATATAAAAATAGGCCTATATATATGAAATAAACCTTTAAAATGTAGCCAAATGGCTTGTGTTTATTGGTATTGTGGTAGGAAAGGTCCGCACAGTACAGCTGCAGCGCTCCTTATACAGACGGGGGTGGCACACTGCTGACTGTGATTCCAAATGAATAAAAATTGAAAACCATAACTTTGTTTTCATTACAAAAACACAATAACAATGCAATTACCCCATTATATATGGAAATTGTTCATTTTGATTGATTTCAAGTAGGCTACACTTCAAGTACTTGATTTCAAGTACACAGTACGTTCATATTTTCCCCATTTACCAATTATTTTAACATAATGCTAGTAGCAGAGTGTGTTATTGTATATCTAGTTTCCTAACGTGAAACAACACACAATTTAAAACAATGGTATTAAGACAAAATAAACACGCTTCCTCCCCTTGGAGTTTTGGCTGCATAAGCAAACAAACCACTAGATGGCGGTATAGTCCTCTAATCAACATAGACGCAATCAGGTTGGCTGCAGTAATAGACAGTAGCCACCCCGACTACTTCTCCATTTCTACGAGGTTTATGCATTCCGCATTTGTATTTTGTGCACATTTAAGTAGCGAAACTTTATTTCAATCCACATTATTATTAACATCCGATAACAGAGAATGAAACCGATTGCGCAAACTATCGTCTTGTATCACCACAGTATTTACTGAATGTATAGGTTATAGTCATGTGTAGGCTACATTCTGATTGCACATATGACGATGAATGAATGGTCTGAAACTCAAGAGCTTTACAGCAGCATTTGACTAACACTACAAGTTGGTATGCACCGATATAACAACTACACTGCCTGGCCCCAAAAAAGTCGCACACTCTAATATTTCGTTGGACCGCCTTTAGCTTTGATTACGGCGCGCGTTCGTCGTGGCATTCTTTCGACAACCTTATGCAACGTCACAACATTTATTTCCGTCCAGAGTTGCATTAACCGAGATCGTGTATTTACGACGGGAGAGTCGAACCACTCCGTAAAGTCTTCTCCAGCACATCCCAAATACTTTCAATGGGGTTAAAGTCCGGAATCTGGTGGACAATTAACGTGTGAAAATGATTCCTCAAGCTTCCTGAACCACTCATTTGAGCCCGATGAATCTTGGCATTGTCGTCCTGGACTATGCCTATTGATGGGATAACCTGGTCATTCAGTAGCCTACATTCAGGTAGGCTACTCAAATGACTGAATTGTATTGCTGCCTAACGTTGCTGAGCCTAGACCTGACCAATTGAAGCAACCCCCGATCATAACACTGCCTCCAGAGGCTTGTACAGTGGGCACTATGCATGACGGGTGCAACGGCGACTTTTTTTTTGACCAGGCAGTGTATGATCCAAAGATTGGCTGTTTAGGCTACATATTAATCTTTAATTTGTCATCTGATAGTTAATAAAAGGCTTAGCCTACTTAGAGGGCTATAGGCTACGAGAAGTTGTTTTTTGTCTCGAGAAATTTTAAATACAAACCGAAGACAATTTAAAAATAAAAAACACAGGCGTAAATATGAGTCGATAACAGTACAAACTTAGTTTTCCTTGTTTCAAAGATAGTGTTTGATTAAACCGGGGTACCAGATATGCTATTAAACAGATATGTGGGTTTAACACAACCATATCTAGGCTATGACTGACCATTTTTGGGTCAAGTTTATTCAGGGTATAAGCTAATCTGAATTTCGTATCAGTTCCTCATGACTGGCCCAGGTAGGCTATTGTTGCCAAACTTGTAAAACACGTCAAACACAGCAACCCAGGAAAAAACCGCCCCCTAGCTGTGAAGCGTTAGGCTATATAAACCCAGCTAGCTGTCACTGAGCTGTCAAACTCAAAGCCTGAGCTCAAACGCGCACGACTCGGTGACAGAACACAACTTGGCAATCACTTCAGTAATCTGGGCTACTTGCGTCATCTTCTGCAACTGACGGCCACTGCGACCTTTGATTTCAATTTCAACAAGTGTTCTCCCAAGGGTGCGCTGCCCCCGACTCCGATGATTCCGCAATCCGGCGGGTGTTAAGATCCATGGAAGTGGCCGGGTTTTACGAGAAGGATTGCCTTGCTTTCCACGGTAGCAACAACGGTAACAGTCACATCAGTAACATCGCCTGCAAGCAGCCAGGTGACGGCTCGATGACGGAGCTGGGCATCGCAGAGCACGAGAAGGCGATAGATTTCAGCATTTATCTGGACCCCTCTCAGCACTATCAACAGCACCTTGCTCAAACCGGAGCTCTGCACCAGCAACGCGGGGTGGATATCTTGGCCGACTTCCTCGCTGAGGAAAGCAAAAGTAAGCGTGGGGCATCCTCACAGAACTACAGAAACTACTTCCCATTGATCGAGAGAGACCCCCTTCAAAACAGCAACTCGCGAAACCCAAGTATCCTGAGCTACCCCGAACTGCAAGAGACCCGGGTAGACAACCTGCTTTACCCACAGGTTTTTGGTAGCTACTTAAAAGCCGGTTTAAGACAAGAGCCGAAAGAAGACGGGAAGATGGACAACAGTACCGTTTCTTCTGGGTTCGACATTAGGTCTTATCTGCAGTACCAGTCGGCTCCGAGCGGCAGTCTTGGGAACATTTCCACCGCCTCCTCCTCCTGCTCCAGTCCACCTGGAACACCTTCGGCGACAGGTAAGGACAGGTCGCCCCTGCAGAACGGCAAAACGTCTTCGAGCAATAAAGGGAAGAAGCGACTGGACAAGGGCAGCGAGGAATACAAGCAGCGACGGGAGAGGAACAACCTGGCGGTGAGGAAGAGCAGAGACAAAGCGAAAATTCGCAACATGGAGACACAGCATAAAGTCCTGGAGCTCGCCGCCGAGAACGAACGTTTACAGAAGCGCGTGGAGCAGCTATCAAGAGAATTGGCCACCCTTCGAAACTTGCTCTCAGCTACTGGACAGTGCTAATCCGGGGTGCCTCATGCGCCAAATAATGGCACCAAAAACACGGAACATTAGCCGGAACTGTGAATAGACCTGTTCGCTGCAGTCATTTGCTCGGGGATATATGCACATACCAATGTATACATAGGTGGTTTGTACAAAGGTTGCAGTGATTAAGTTTACATGCAGTAAGAGAAAAAGATCAAAAAACAGTTTACAAACGGTTTACAAATGGAAGAGAGACTTTCAAAGAACACCGTGTGTGAATGAATTGCGTAACCATCAATGTTTGGTGACATGCCACTTGGATATGTTGTATGGTGTCTGTACAGTATTTTAAACCAGTTTTACAGTAAAATATGTCTAATGTTGTGTTATTTAAATATAATTGTTTCCTCGCTTTTTCGAGCAGTGGTTGTCTAGGGAAGAACTGGATAGCATGGGCATGATGCAACTCTGTGTAATAGTATTGGCAAGCAATGAAGTCTGTTAAAGATGTAAAAAGGTACCAATGTTTTTTAATGCCACAGAATATTTTATTGAATTAAAAATATTTTTACTTTGCTGAAAACTGCTTGTTTGACTGTTTTTCAAAAGCGATAATGAAATTAAGGCAGAGGCCTATGCTTATTGCATTGATCTTGTAATAGACACACCCACTCCTCCAAAAGTAGGCTACACCTCACGTTTGATGTTTCAATTAATGACACGAAATAATAGAAAATAATAGGCTCCTTCGATGTCAAGACGAGGATCAGATCAACTATTAAAGATCAACTATAATTAGCTGATGATTCAGTTACACATCTATCGCTACCGGGGTTTATAAAAGATTTACGCTCTCCGCATTATTTTCCTCATACTGCAGATCCTTTCAGACAGATTTCAGAAAGATAGCCTATAGAAACGGATTATCTTTAGACTGGGAAAACAATCAGCTTTTCTTTACACATCCAAATGTAATGGTTAAGCCCCATTATGGTATTCTTGACCTGTGACCAGACGTGTGCCATGCGGATTTTACTCGGGGGTAGCCTGCTGGTCAATGTTTAGCATGACGAACGACCAACCTAGAGGACGGTTTGTTTTAGTTACACGGGCTGTTTAATTAGATTTTTTTTTGGTTACCGTTACTACCGATTAAAATAAATAAATAAATATATATATATTTTTTTTTTTTAAATAAAACATTCATGCCGTTTTATGAAAATGCCATAACACGATAAGAATTTTCACACGTTAGCTATGTTATATTAGCGCAAGTGATTTCTTAGTTATCGACACAGAACAGAAAAGAGGGCGCTGTAAAGATCCACCCCGAGTCTGTGTCAGCCGAATTGAAACTGCAAATACGGGACGCTATCTTGAACACACAGTCAACAGTGTACGAGGTTCGCTGACCTCCCAGGGCTGAGGGGGAGGAGTAGGGGTGTCAAGGCCACTCAAAGATTAGTCAGATACAATGCATCCTTACGCTAAAAGCACACTCCTTTCGAAAAGAAAAAGACAGAACAAAAAAAAAATACTTTTTAAACATTGGACATTCTTTAGAGGACCTAGAAACTATTTCAATAAGGCTAAGAGTGACCTTCTGGGATGTCAGAGAGAAAATCATGCAATCCGGTGTAGAAACAATTACCTTGTGAAATACGATGTGGTATAACTCTAATGAAGTACACTAATAAATGCACACCGATGTATAATAATAAAAATATAAACAAATGTCAAGCTTGTGGGTGTTTGGAATTTTCAAATTTTTTATTTATTTAAATTTTTCTTTGGAGAGAGAGAGAGAGAGAGAGATAGAGAGAGAGAGAGAGAGAGAGAGAGAGAGAGAGAGAGAATCTTTGCGGCCTTCATTCCAAAGGTTGACACAGAGAGAGAAAAAAGTATGAGTAAGCATAATTTGGAAAATAATACTGTTTATTTGAGGGAGAAGGTCAGCTTTGTTTTTGCATTTTCTTGTGGGAGTCACTTGAAAAATTTTCCCGAAGCATGACAATTTTCATCTGGGCCTCTCTGGACTGCCTTCCATGTATATACTTCAACAGGTCAAAGATGCTTACTTTACACATACACATAGCCCACATGCTAAATTAACACACAAACAAGTGACCTAAACAGCAGTTGAGTTTACTTCAATCAAATTTTGGAGAAAAAAAATAAGAAAAAGAAAAAAAGCCTCGTAAAAATCTTGCCACAGGATCAAAATGTTTACAATGAAGTCACTTAGGACTAAACTACATGCCGATTACCTCTCTACCTGCAGAAATGACTTAGGGGGATCACCAAAGTGCCATGGCCTATATTTCACCCTAAAAACAAATGGCATGCTTGAATCTCTGTACCAGCATTGAACCCGCTTTTGTAATAAACGGTTGGAAGTGGGAATTAAGGAAACTGGTCAAATGGCGGGAAATATCGTAGAACTAGCCAAACTAGAACTGCCGTCACAATCTAATGAAAAGACATTCGAATCACACCCAAGGACAAATCCAGTTTTTGTGGGGTTCATTATGTGCAACAATGGAGGGTGGGGACCTGGCCCATCGAGGCTCTGGAAAACAAATACGGAAATACAGGTTCAAAACACAGAGATGGGAAACTGAGTTCTCTAGTCAACCACCGAAAGCTGGAGACGAAAAAGGTCCACGCCTTCAATCGATCGATAGAATAAACACTATTTGAACAGCTGCAAAAAATTAAATGCACACGCGCAGATATTTTGCCTACTTCTTCTGAGCTCTGTCAGAATTTTTATACACGTTTAAAATAATCCACTCGTGTGTATAACGCACCAGGGGAAACGCTTACAGACAATGCTTCCAGAGAGCCAGGATTTTGACTTAATCTGTCAAAACAAGGCACACTTAACCCCTCATTAAAAATAACACGCTCCCAAGCCTGGTTAGTTTCTCAGGTTCCCATTATGTTCTGACCTGATGGGGAAAAAGTGCTTTTAAATGGTATGCCCCTCAATCCCTTAATGTATTACATACAACATTAAAACTTGACTCTGTTTTAACTCTTGGTCATTTAAAGTTTTTGATCTAAACCTTAGTTACATTTGAGTGTAATTGTTTTTAATAATTGTCCCTTTGAACTTTTATTGTTTTAGTTTATTATTTTTAAAATGTATTTATTATTGTATTTTTATCATTTATTTGTTATATTATTACAAAAAATGTACTGTTAAATATTAATATTTTAATTTATTTTATTTTATATTGTTTTTATTATCTTTTATTTTTTAAAGTACCGTTGTTGTTGTTGTTGTATGTTGTTTTAATGTTTCTGTAATCTCGGCACCATTGAGAATGACGGCTTCCCTCAAACTGTCTTCCGAGAATTAAATAAAGGTTTATTGATTGAATAGGTTTCTGCAAGAAAGGTGAAAGCCCCAAGTGTGCAGAAAAAAGTGCTCTTTTTCCCATACAGGTGGGAATACTTTCCCATTCCCATACAAGTGCTTCACTTCCCACAGGCACTCTTTCTCTATCCTCTTTCTTACTTTATGACAGAAAGACAACAAACCCCATAACTGTACAAAGACTGAATCTCACCTCAATTTGCCCTCGGTGGATTACTGAAACAGTGGGAAAGGACACTTTATGGCGCTTATAGGCAGAACCGAGTTTCACTTCTGTTTGCGGTCCAGCTAAGGTGACACATTCCAATGCGGTTAGGCAGGTCACACCTGCCCAAAGGTGCAAGTTTTGAGAGTTTCAACTATGCTATCCTTAGCATAAACCCAGCAGATGACCAGGGTAATTCTGCCTCCTCACTGGCCAGTCAGTTATAGGTAAACTCTGTTATGTTCAGCAATTTGTACAGAAGCATAATTTTGATGATAACAAAGATATAAGGCAATATTTATAATGTGACGTGATTACACGATAGGAGAGGATAGGATACAGGATATCCTACACATTAGATGATCCAGTTAAATGCAAAAGTATTGGGACCGTCATGGCATATTGGTTGTTTTGTTTTTGGTACTAATCATTCATGACTTTTGTGAAACATAGGCTACTATATTAAAACACTGCCATTCAATGAGTCAAGTTCCCCTATTTCAAGTCAGCATTTGGGCCAAAGTAAGTTTTGACAAAATATAATGACTTATAATGTGTTGTGTAATGTGTCTAATGACTTACAAGATCAATGTTTTGTTGCACACCCCTTACATTTGTTGACTGCATGGAGTCTGCGACTCATGGACATCGCTACAGGTTCATGACGTGTTTGAGATGCTCTCACAAGCTTTTACCGCTGCCTCTCTCAGATGCTGTGTGTTTTCTGGGGTTTCGGACTTCAGTTTCCTTTTGAGCAAGTGAAAAGCATGTTCGATGGGGTTTAAATCTGATGACTTACTCGGCCACATCAAACACTTCCACCTTTTCTTCCTGATAAGTTCCTTGGTAAAGTTTGCTGTATGTTCTGAGTCATTGCCTTGCTGCATGATAGACGTCTGTACAATGAGTTTGGTGGCATTTCTCAGAATATTGGTGGACATTATTTTTCCGTACACTTCAGCTGTCATTTTGTTGCTGCCATCGCTGGTTGCATCATCAATAAAAACCATTGAACTGGTTCCAGGTGCAGCCATACAGGCCCAAGCTATCACACTGCCTCCGCTTGATATGTGAAGTAGACTGCCAAGGGTCCAGAGTAGTCCCTCTCTTTCTTCACCCTTTCACCTTTCTGTTACTCTGGTAAAGTTTTATCTTCATCTCATCTATCCATAAAGATTTGTTTCCAAAAATCATCAGGCTCACTTTTGTATTTTTTTTTAAAATTCCAATCTCGCCTTTCTGTTCTTGGTGCCGATGAGAGGATTACATCTGGGAGTGTAGCCTCTGTAAATTGCCTCTGTTTTCTGCGCAGTGTCCTGTGATATTTTCACCCCAAAATTGCCCAATGTATGGAGATCATTAACAATTACTTGAGGATTTCTGTCCACAACTCTTAACATCCTCCTGTCACCACTTTCTGATGTCTCCCACAGACAGCCTGATCACTAGTGATTCCTAAGTCCTCCAATAGTTTGTTTCTTCTTCAGGACATTCCACGCTGTTGACTTTGGAATACAGTAGCATTCTGCAATAGCTGCAATTTATTTATTTATTTTTTCATCTTCACATTAGCTCTCTTGGTTGTCATACTCAGCTTTCTGGCCCTCATCTGCAGTTTTCTTGTTTTGTATCTTTTAGCTTATAAAGAAGACTCTGCAAACGCCTCCAAAGGATGTAACCCATGCCCTGATACTTACAGCTTTCCCCTTATGAATAGAGTAATATGGTAAACCTCTGTAAATGGAAACAGCTGATGGTCATTGTCCCAATACTTATGCTGACTTGGAATAGGGGAACTTGGCTTATTGAATTAAACTGTTGTAATATAAAGTTAGCTCAATGTCCATTTAAAAAACCACATGTAATAAATACAGACATTGTGAATTTTGACTCATAATCATTGTTTGATTTGAAATACAGGTTTGATTCGTACAGAGGAGAAAAAAACACTTTAACAAAATTGTCCCGATACTTTTAAAAATGAGATATAAAATGCTAAGTTCAGTTCAGTAGATCTTTATTGTGTTGGGTACAAGATATAAGATAAAAGATATAAGCGTATAGGGTATAAATCTATCAGGTCTACGGGTATAAAAGATAAAATATACTTATATAAACTTAATATAAAATTATTAAAGCCTTTTCAGGAATTTACTTTGCATTCTTCGCTTCATTCATGTAAAAATGTTTTATAATAATAACAATAAAAACAATAGTATTGCGGGGTGGCTCGTTCGGTTAAAGCACCACGCATGGATAAGCCCCACAGTCTCCGATCGAATGCAGACCATGCGATTGCATCGCCTAGGGTACAAGAGGGTTCCGTCAGATAGGCGTCCGTGTCTCTAGCAACGCCCGGCGGTCAATGGGACGCATCGCAGCAGACTGCATGCCAAAGCCGCGTATGAAAGGTCTTCCTCCGCCTCTGCTCTATGCGAGCTTGGCTGCGGGCTGCAGTGTGACATGAAGCAGGCTGGTGACACCGTGCGTTTTGGAGAACCGTATGTCTACACTTTCCCAAATCGGCAGTGGGGTTCACGCATGAACACAGCTGCGGTTCCAAATCGCTAATTGGACATTCCAAATTGGGAATTGGACATGCTCAGCCCCACTGGGTGCCAATATTTGGAATCAATAAATGAACAACTTTTATTTTAAAACAAGAGGGGAAGAAGGCATTTGTGAACAGGGCTCCAATTTTGTTGAATAATCTGCGAGACTTTTCCAGGGCCTTGGTAAACTCACTTTAAATCTCATGTTGCTATTTTACCTGTATTTTACCTGTTTTATTCAATGTTTTTTTATAAATTTCATTTATATAAATACTTTTATTGTGTAAAGTGCTTTGTGCACAATGTAAGAAAAGCATTTGACAAATAGTTATTATTATTATTAATTATAAAAATAATGAATGACTAAATACATTTTTAATAGTGAGTAATTGTATGGTTGAAGGGGAAAAGTTAATGTGATTTTGATAATGCTGAAAAATAAAAGACAGTTTGAAGCTGGTTGTATGACCTCAAGGATTCGCACTGAAAAATATTGAAAGTTTCTAATGGCAACGAGGAGATGGTCAGAAATGAACTGCCCTCCAAAGGAGTCCAGCAGCTGTGAACATGGTAGAATCATGTCTCATTTAAGATGGGGATCAAAATACCTTCTCTGCTATTTCATTTATTTGTCCAATTTATTTCTGTTAGCTGTTCTCACAGGGAATTTAATTCAAGTTTTTCAAAACCATGTTGCTTTGCAATAAACTAAGGGATCATTGTAAATGTGCAATTGTACGTGGCTGAGGGGGGAAGGGTTCACGTCTGCGTGTGGTCAAGAGTTTTGTTTGTGTGTGTGTGTGTGTGTGTGTGTGTGTGCGTTTGTGTGACAGCTGGAGGAACTGAAGCAATAAACAGATTGCAGTGCGATGCACAAGGGTTTTCCCGCTTTTACTAATTCAGGGAATTCTGTTCACTCATAGCTAAACTGTATGGCTTCAAAGCTTCAAATGCAGAAGTGTGGAATGGAAGAATGAGCAATCAACTCCATTAGCCAATCAAACTTACATCAACCCCACAACTACCCTGGCCCACTGGGTGGCACATAAAGAAATACGACTTTTTATCCACGTCATAAAATGGACCCATCCACAGATATCCGTATCGGCTCAAGAAGTAAAAGAAAACCATTTTAAATAGAATATGCGAAGAGACCGTGACTTAACAAATTGCACCCTTCATTGTTGCTTTCAATTCTGATTTAATTTCTCCAAGTACCAATGAGCAAAACACCAAACAGCCAACATTGAAGATCTGGACATTGACCTGAGAGGGCTAAATAAGATATTTATATCTATTTATTTATATGTTTATATTTATGTCAATATTTTCTTTTAGTGTTGCCTGTTTACAGTGTCTCAATGCTTTGGACGTTTACGTTAATTGATACGCACAATGATATTAAAACAACGTATATATATACAGTATATTCTATTGAGCAGTGCAATAATGAATCTCAGCACATTTGGGAAGCCTGCTCGACCAATCGGCATCCAGGACCGGAACTATCCATTAGCCAGAGAGGTAACACCTCTGCACAGTGCTGCTTATCTGGCAAATTGCAGAGTCAAAACCAGCTTCACTCACTAAAGGAGGCATAGAGTCGCCCCTTCTCCCAAACTGGATGTTGCACAGATGGGAGGGGCCTCCAACTGCACGGGGGCATTTAAATGCGGAGAAAATGACGAATCTACAAATTCAATAAATGTTGTGCATTAAGTTTGGAAGTGACCAAAGGCTCTGAAAAGTTCCATCGATCGTAGTTTATACTTATCGCAAATTTGCCAGAACACTATACTGGCCATATTTCACTTGCCTCATAATAGTTACAGTGGATTTAATAGCCCAGAGGTCAATTCAAAAATAAACAATTGGAAACAGTGCTTTTATGTCCAGCATTGTAGCTTTGCATGCTTTGAGCACTTTGAGTTCTGTGTACAAGTTTACATTTGGCTACATTTATTGAGAGACAATTTACAGAAGTGTAAAAAATCTGATGGTTACAGAAATAAGTGTTTTGTACATTTCTTTCACAGAACCAAAACTCCATCCCTAGAAATCTAACCTGTCTAACAGGGAAATGAAAATGCTTGTTGTCCAATCTGAGATTTTATGATTGAACTGGTCATTTTACTTCACTTATTGCATTGTTGGAAAAACCACACGTGAAAAAAAGGGCTTGGGTTGTCATTTTCAAAATAGACTATTTCACAACCTTTCCCATGCCAGTGGCCAGTAGACTTACTATGCATTACTCAACAGGAACACAGTTCCTCTTTCTTCTGTCATTTCAAACGGTTACCCATAAAAAATATCATGACTTTCAGAAATGAGATGTGCACAATGATGGCACACTCGCTGAAACGGAACGTTTCTCACGAGCAACATTAAGGAAAACATGGTAAATCATTATCGTCCAGAATGTTCTGCCCGTCACTGCTGGAGCAGATCAGTGGGGGCCTCACACTTTAAATTGGGATTCGAGTAAAAAGAAACAATTCATTACCATGGTTTTAACTTCTCACAATACAATCACAATAGCTACAATAATAATACAGATAATAATTATACTACTACTACTACTAACTATTATTATTATTATTATTATTACAAATAATAACAATAATAATCATTATTATTATTAACAATAATTACTATTTTTATTATTCTATTTGAAAAAGTAGCAGCGGAAGTGGTGGTCGTACTAGGAACAATGGCAGCATATATACTGTTATAGTCATTATTTGACGTGAATTTATTACAATCTCCCCTCTACTCTTTTAACAATATTTGTATGTATTGTAGACTGATTCTTGTGTGCATCAGGGAGTGCTGAATTCTCACAGAATGATATCAGTGATGGCAATGATGATATCGATATTTATTATCACTGGTGTGATTCACATTTACTATTGGTATCAGCAGTTTGGTCCTTTTGCTTGATTAGACTATGAACAATCCCACCGTCAACGTTTTACGAAGCTTAGTTTTTTTGTGTCTTGCTTCATGGCACACTGGTGTAATGTCGGGCGGGTGGGGGGCGGGGCAGGGAGGTGTCCAAATTGCCTAGAGAACACAGATTTTCTGGAAAGTAACACCCCGTCCCCTTTCCCTTTTGAATTTACTGTCAATGAAGAACAGCTTGTCCGTAATTTGGAGTTGCATCATGTCTCAGACGCACTGTGTTAGCCCAATACAACTATTTATTTACAAGCACGCAACAGCTAGCATTAACTATGAGCTGAGCTGTGCTTCTTTTGCCTCAAGGCAAAACCTTTTAATCATTTAAAAATCTCTCACCATTTTAATCCCTTGAAGACATTTATCCCATGTCTAGGAACACTGCCACTTATAGTTCTTACCGGATGTGCGCTTGAGAAATGTAAAATATTATTTACCCTTCCTCTATTCACTTTTCATGTGTGGTCAATGAAAGGATCACTTCCTACTTCCAAAACATCTTTCCATGAAACAAAATTGAGAAGCTCATGTAATATTTGGATAATTAAATAAAAAGATTTTTTTAAAATAACAAAGTCAAAGATATGGAAATCACTTAATTCGCTGCACTTCGTAATAATCACTTAATTCACTGCACTTCCAACAATCACTTAATTCACCGCACTTCTAACGATCACTTAATTCACTGCACTTCCTAACAGACACTTAATTCACTACACTTTCAAACAATCCCTTACTTCCCTGTACTTCCTAAGAATCACTTAATTCACAGGCTGCCAGAACAGGTTCAATGCACCTAGGCATAGATTCTACAAGCCTCTGGAATGGAGGGATGGAACACCATTTTTCCCAAAAATATTCCCTCATTTGGTGTTTTGATGATGGTGGTGGAGAGCGCTGTCTAACACGTCGGTCCAAAATCTCCCATAGGTGTTCAATTGGGTTGAGATCTGTTGACTGCGAAGGCCATAGCATATGAGTCACAACATTTTCATACTCATCAAACCATTCAGTGACCCCTCGTGCCCTGTGGATGTGGGGATTGTCATCCTGGAAGAGACCACTCCAATCAGGATAGAAATGTTTAATCATAGGAAAAAGGTGATCACTCAGAATAACTCTGTATTAATTTGCAGTGACCCTTCCCTTTAAGGGGACACGTGGACCCAAACCATGCCAGGAAAAATGCCCCCCACAGTATAACAGAGCCACCAGACCCCCTCACAGTAGGGGATTTTCCTTTAATTCGTCACCCATCTGTAATTCATTGCACTTCTTAACAATAACTTACACCACTGCACTTCCTAACAAACACTTACTTCACTGCATTTACAACAATCACTTAATTCACTGCACTTCTAACAATCACTTAATTCACTGCACTTCTAACAATCACTTAATTCACTGCACTTCTAACAATCACTTGATTCACTGCACTGACTAAGAATTACTTACACCACTGCACTTCCTAACAAACACTTACTTCATTGCATTTACAACAATCACTTAATTCACTGCACTTCTAACAATCACTTAATTCACTGCACTTCTAACAATCACTTGATTCACTGCACTGCCTAACAATTACTTACTCCACTGCATTTACAACAATCACTTAATTCACTGCATTTCCAACAATCACTTAAATCACTGCACCTCCTAGCAGCCACTTAATTCACTACACTTGCTAACAGTCAGTTAACCTAATTTGGGAGGAAAACCTCATTGTGCTCAGTGGTTGCATTTAGTAAAGTAATCTGAATGACTGCAAGCAATAGTTTGCAGCGATTCACAATTTTTGACAATGTTTTTGTGGGTACAAGCATCAGGGTACGTGCATGGAAGAATTTCTGTTAGGACACCTCACGTATTTAAATGACATGTTAAATGAATGAATGCGCTGCTTAATTATTTTAGTTTGGCGATGAATGGATCTGCTTTGGTACTGATCCAGAGCCCGGGCATCTCCCCCGCTAAACAGGAGATGACCAGAAACCCCCGATACTAAAGCAGATCCAAACGACAGGTGGAAGCCGGGGGTGGTGGAGGGTGACAGCAAAAAATTTTTAACACAAGCCGCAAGCAAACAAAGAGCAGCGCATCAGCATTCAAGCAGTACAGAGATAACTAATTATTGGCTTAAAAAGGGTGCTCGACTAAAGGTGTGTGCATGTGATTGGTTGAGTATGGGATGCCTGATTGCTAACCGACCATGGCCGGCTACAGCGAGAGGTTTCCAGACAGAACTTGCTTTGCGCACTTCCTTCGCGATGCTCATTTGGAATATAGAACCAAGTTATGACTTTGAGAGCCATGACTGACTCAAAGATGAAGGGAAGAGACAGGATTTTCTTGTGTTGGAAGTCACATTCAAACGGGTTCAACTCATAAGCAGCGACCGCCATGTTCAACCGAGGTAGGCGTGGCTGGGGCAGGCACGTTCCTGTGCTGCGAACCACAGCAGACACCGCTGTGTCCATATCACTTCCAACGCTTTCTAACAATGGCTCCTGTGTGTGGGAGCCAAAGCCTGTTGTGCTAGCTCTGGCTTGATGTGGATTAGCAGAGGTAGGGTGACACGCCTTTCCAGGGACCGCAGACATTCCAGCTCGGATGCAGCCTAACGCAGAGCGATCGGACAGGAGACGCGCATGGCGCGATCTGTTCTGGCACGACGTCGGGTGGAGACTACGCCTCAGGGGGGCGGGCGCAGGGAACGCCCACAGGCGACTGCGTTTCGTCCGCCTTGCTACGTTATGTAAGTGGACCAGAGGTGGAGGCGTGACGCTAAGTGATGTGATACGGATGGGATAGAGGCCACAGTTAGCGTAGCCCGCCGATCCGTACTGTCCCCTCACCTGCCGCCTTGTTTCTCTACCATCTGGTAGAGCAGTGTTTCTCAACCCTATCCTGGGGACCCACTGTGTTTGCTGGTTTTCTGTCAACGCCAATCTCTTTATCATTTAAAGGTTGTTGAAAATGTTATACCACAGTTCTACCACAGTAGTGTGGTTAAACTTATTTGAACACAATGCCAGCGTACACAGTGTGTCCCCAGGGCCATGATTGAGAAACACTGAGGTAGATGGTATGGTCTGCTCTGTGACCAGAGTACATTTTCAGAATGGGCTTCATATACTGTGTCTTCATACAAAACAACAACCTGTCTTAAGGTGTCTCTACCCTAGCCCTTACTAATGCACTCTCTATAAAATTGTTCTGTATTGCTTTTCATTACCAGCACTTGGCAGATGCACTTGTGCACAGCGACTCAAATGTACACAAGATGTTATACCATGAATCAAAATTCAGTAGCATCCTAGAAGGGCAAAGTGTAGCCCTAAGGGATAGACAATAAAGTGCAAAAGAGCTGGGCTGGCAACTTGTCAACTACCTGAAATAATTACATGAAAAAATGTGTGACTGGCATATGTACGTATATATTGTGCGTGTTCTGTTCCACGCCTGTGTGAGCTGCGGAAAGCATATTTCCACCGAGGATCAAAAAGTCAGAGTGCAGACAATGTGCAATTGTATACAATGTGCAATTGCATTGCATCTTCATCTGAAATAACAAAATTTAAACATGACGAGATTTCGGTTTCATTACTCCCACTAAGTGGATAATACAGGTTCCATTGTTTACACAATTACAACATTTAAGTGCCATATTATGTTTGTTATTATAGATATACAGTAGATATCGGCAAAACAGCATGATACTGGTTAAAAAAATGTCAACGGGTTGACAGGCCTGCTGTGGTCAGTTTGGAATTCACACGATTCTCCCATTAACTCCCTCTCCTGAACACAGGCTCATTACAGTAATGCGTGATTCGATGGTTTACCAGACACCCGCACCGAAGAACAATTGCTCGTGTTTTACACTTCCTTTCACGCAGAGGTAGATCTGAGAAAGAGAATTCAGACTCTTTAATGCAAAGGGACCCATATTAAAACGGTCATTTCCTGTTTCGAGCCACACCCCCTACCTAGCATTCCCCACTTCAAGCCTTTCCGACTTTCATTTACAATTCATGAAATAATCCTTTTTGCCAGCAACGATGTTGACAGCTTTTGGCAGCTGCTGTTTGCCACGTTACAATTAGATATGTATAGATATGTGCGCGGCGCGTCCCACCAAGATCTAAAATTTGGAATCCGAACACAATCATATCCGTGACCGACTGAATGCGTTAGATTTTTTTCAGACACAATGCATATTTAGGATGGGGGTTCCCAACCTTGGTCCTGGGCCCTCTGCATAAGCTGATTTTCTTTCAAGCTCTTTCCTTTTTTTCTGGTTAAAAAATGTTATTGAAAACACATGCCAACGTTCCTCCGTAAGATTGCACTTAAGAATACTTTGGCATAATGCAAGTTTGGCTACTTACCATTCGCTTGGTCTGACCTCTACATTTCCCCCAATAAGTTTCATTTCAATCACCGGGCGTCCACACTTTCAGCAATTAGGGCTTTGCTGATTCAGCTGTCGGTCTATCAATTAATTAATTAATGATGTAAGCTCTATCAAAAGGAATCGTTTATCACAGTACATTCCAGAAAATGAAAGCATTAGTTGTGTGAGAACTGTTCTGATTAAAAGTCTACAAATTAAATTGGAATATTCACTCTTTGTAACGTGAATATCTGTTTTAACGTGGCAAATCGACCCTCATTTGACATTAAAAAAATAAATTAAAACCAATGAACAGCTTGTACATACTTGAGAAATTGGAATTATGGTTAGAACACAAACCAGTACACAGGGGGTTCCAGGCAGGACAATGGTTGGAAACCCCTGAATTAGTGTATTGCAAAAACCATCCTGGAGACAAAACTTCCATCCATCCATCCATCCATCCATTTTTTAAACCGCTTACTTCTGGTCAGGGTCGCGGGATATCTCAGCAGATATTGGGTGAAAGCAGGGATACACCCTGGAAAGGTCACAAATCCATCGCAGGGTCTATACACCATTCACTTACACATTCATACTCCAAAGACAATTTAGATTCTCAAGTTAGCCTAACACCAAAATACCTGAAGAAACCATCCTGTTCACCATAGACATAGATAGTCTATACACCAACATAAACACAGCAGCGGGATTAACAGCGGTAAAAACATGGATGGAAAAGTACCCGGACAACAATCGACCGGATACAATCCTCCTGCAATTACTGGAGATAAGCCTCACCAAGAATGACTTTGAATTCAATAAAGAATTCTTCTTACAGACCAGTGGCACAGCTATGGGCAAACAATTTGCACTGGCTTATGCCAACATTTACATGGCGCATTGGGAGGAGACAGTTTTTGAAAAATGTCCCAAACTCCCCACTAACTATTTTAGGTATTTAGATGACATTTGGGGAACATGGACACATAGCTCAGAAGATTTCAAACACTTCATAAGGATCCTGAACACGCACCACACATCTATCACAATTAAACACACCACACACTATGAACATATAGATTTTTTGGACACTACCACATACAAGGGGCCCTCATTTCCCCAAACACACACATTAGACACTAAAGTCTTTTTTAAAGACACAGACACACATTACATTACATTATAGACATTTAGCAGACGCTCTTATCCAGAGCGACGTACATAGTGCATGCACATGCACTCTTACACAAGGACAGTCTCCACCCAAAACATACATTCAGAGGTTTGATTAAATCCCAATTACTAAGGTTCAACAGAATCTGCACACAAACTACAGACTTTGAGGAGGCTACCAACACCCTCTTCAATGCATTAAAACCAAGGGGGTATTCCAGATTCGGAAAACCTTCTTGGCTACAAAACAACAGAACACTAGAAAAATAATTTCGCTTATCACCACCTACTCGACATTCAGCCAAATAGCGAACAGAAAAATTTAACGGAACCTGGCCAGGATTCTGCAAGACACAGACCTGCTCCAAGAATACAAAATAATTTCGGCCTACAAAAAAAACAAAAACCTTAAAAATCATCTGGTAAGCAGTAAACTACCGGAAATCAACATTTTACCCACACAAGGCCCGATATTTTACAAACAGGCCACTACAGTGAAAAACAACACTACAAACACAACATACCTTATTAAACAAACACTAACAGCTAACACATATAACTGCATATATGTCATAAAGTGCACACACTGTGACATAAAATATGTAGGAGAAACAGGAAATACAATTAAAACCAGATTGGCACAACACATATATAACATAAAAAATGATAGAAAAACAGACACACACATTGTGGCTCATTTCCTACACCATGGACTTGAAGCAGTAGAAATATCAGGCCTGCATTCTAACATTAACTGGACACAGGAGGACAGACGTAGGACAGAAAAACATTGGATTAGAAAACTCAACACCATATTCCCAGGAGGATTAAACAAACGCTGGTAAAAACTTCAACACAAGAGGGACCAAATTCTTCCTACTTAAAGGCTGCAGTGCACTGAATGGCCAGTTCAAACTTTTCTTTCCCAAGGGGCCCTCATAAGGGGTAGCTTGGGAAATAAAGATTTTTTCTAAACCTAACCTGCATGTGTTTGGACAGTGGAAGGAAACCGTAGTACTCTGAGGAAACCCACACGGACATGGGAAGAACATGCAAACTCCACACAGAAAGGCCGGGA
Organism: Ilyophis sp. 1 JC-2022; assembly: GCA_022702515.1. Taxonomy (NCBI): domain Eukaryota; kingdom Metazoa; phylum Chordata; class Actinopteri; order Anguilliformes; family Synaphobranchidae; genus Ilyophis; species Ilyophis sp. 1 JC-2022. The sequence goes on along the minus strand of CM040402.1, from coordinate 23,698,298 downwards.
TTCAAACTCTTCTTGCACTGAGGCGAGAGCGCTACTCGCTGCATCACCGTGCCGCCCGGAGACAAAACTTCCCTACATTTAATGCTTTCTCACCAACCGAGGGAACCGGAAAGGTTGCACATGTCAAACTCCACACCCTAATTTGGGTGAATTGACAGTGCTCTAGCCGCCTGCATTACAAATGACATTTATGAGCCAGCGCAGTGCATCGTGGCTGAGGGAAGATTTGGTTTACAGCAAAGTGTTCATGTTTTTATGATTGCTGAGGTAATTATACGAGGAAATGTTTGGTTGGACTGTTGAAGGCAGTCTTCATTTCAAACAGCACTGTGTATGTCTAAATAAAGCTTATAACTGGAATACATTTTTTTTAAATTTTCTTTTATTTGCCTGGAAGACAAAATATATTTAAAGTTCCTAACAGATGAAGGTTTACATGCTAAATTATAAAACATTTTTAAAACTACATGTATTTGAAATACGTATGTACAGTGCAGTGAAAAAGTTTTTGCCCCCTTCCTGCTTTCCTCTATTCTTGCATATTTCTCACACTGGATGTTTTCAGATCTTTAGACAAAATATAATATTGATTTTAGGGAACCTGAGTAAACAAATGACACATTTGTTTTTTACTTATTAAATTTATTTAATGAACAATAAATCCCAACACCCATTTCCCTTGTGTGAAAAAGTAATTGCCCCCTTACAATAACTGGTTCACTTTAAGGGTTGTTTCTCCTGACAAATTTTCCTATTGAACTCTATGGAAAAATAAGTCAGGAGAAACAACCCTTAAAGTGAACCATCCATATCTACTGCATATCCGGCAGCAGAGTGATGGTTTGAGGCTCGTTTGATACATCAGACCCTTGATAACTTAGAGCCATTTAGCCAACCATGTGTTCCATACTATTCCAGTGTAATTTACAACTAAATCTAGTCCCACCCCCCAATTCCCATAGAGATCCATTCAAATGCAGAGAGGTTATAGTATCGCTTGTAGAAATACCAGAAAATAAGATTTCAAGAGTCTTTTGATATTGTTGGGTCAAAGACATCAGGAAGTCATGGCATGCAAAGGATATGTGACCAAATATTACAAATTAATAAGTAAAAAACAAATGTGTCATTTGTTTACTCAGGTTCCCTAAAATCAATATTATATTTTGTCTAAAGATCTGAAAACATCCAGTGTGAGAAATATGCAAGAATAGAGGAAATCAGGAAGGGGGCAAAAACTTTTTCACAGCACTGTATTTGCACATGTGTATTTTATATGCAGGTTGCCTGCCTTTTTTTTTGGTATGATTTATACCTGTGCCACCTGCAAAGCAAGCTATGCCCCCACCATTTTACAGATAGCTATATCTATAATATATATTTTTGGAGGCATTTAGTATTTTGCAACAAAGTAAATGTTTTTGTGTTTTTTAATATTTTGCCTCTCTGACGATGAGCCATGTCAACGCAGTTGGGCAGATGGACGCGCCCAGCGACACATGCTCCTCGTCCGCTGGGCAGTGTCACATCCTGTAGATATGTGACCTTCGTGACCTGTCGGGAACCCAGGCCCCCGTGAGCTCCCGTAATCAGGCCAGGGCGGATCTGGCCTGGAGCCGTAGCGGGATTTCGACACGTCCCCACTTCTCCTTTTTGTTATTTTTTTTCTCTTTTTTTTGTACGGCCGCCCTGAGAGCCGGGCCGCTGCGGCCCCTGCCGATGCGCTGGGGCTTTGCGGTCGCGGCGGAGGGCGCGTCATGCGCCCGCATTGCGAAACCGGAGGCCTTTCCTGCTCTTACTCAAGGGTGCGCCGTAGCCGGAGCACGACGGGGAGCGCCGCTAACGACAGACGCGGGCGTCGCGCGCATTCCCTGCAGGCATCTTCAGCCTCTCGTCTTCGAGACGCGTGCCATCCCAAGCTAACGTGAAACACTTAGAGAACATTGCATCGGAGGTAGGCTCCCGTTTGGTCCTGTGATGAGATTGCCAAAGGTTCTATGGACTCAACAGATGGTCGGCTACTGCGTACTTCTATCCTGTCTGCTGCTCAACCATAGAAGGTGCCGGTTGCTAACAGGAGTTTCCGGTGATGTGTTACAGTGGAGAACGTTGATTTCCTAAGCCATGCGCCTTGATATGCAGAAGATGCATTAAATTGGAAAGTCTTCGTTTCAGTGGTGGAGACACAGATCTTTAAATGTTCAGATTATGGATGGGAGCATATCGGTTAAATGTGGAGAGGTTTAATCTGGTGATCCCGTAATGTTTTTACTGTTATCGCAAAGTCATGCAAACAAGTTCTTACACAGACAGTCACAGAGGAATCATACCCGATGGTTATCATTCGGCCATGAAAATAAATTGCTGAGGATACGTTTCAATATCATTTGAGGAATGTCTCAGTTTTAAGTTTTTAAATGCCGGATTTGTTAAACATTGCCAGTAAAAGGCACATGAACGACCATTCATGAGTCGAATCTTTTTTAACTGGAATATTAAAACTGAATAATGCTCTAAGACTACACATTCCTCCAGTGTTTCTTGTGATTTAAACACAGCACAATGTTTCAAGGCCCACCCAAGAAACCGAACTTTGCGTATTTGGAACATTTCCCACAATGTTACAGGAATATTCTGGGAACCAAGAATGGATAGTTGAATACACACTGAGGCCCACTATCTACAAGATATGCATCTTTACTGAATCACATGGGAAACATGCAACTGTCCCCTCAATCAGTCACGTATTAATCAATATCCAGCTTCTCTCATTCCCTCTCAATTAAACGTGCTCTTTTTAACTTTTTTAACCCCATTTTGTCCCCGGTTTTGAGGCGTGTGCTTTGGGGCAGTGTCCTGAAAGGCTTCACGGGCAAGCGGCAGGAGCCTTAACACACTGAACCCTGAGCTGAACCAATGTCTGGTGTCATCATCCGCCCACTGCTGCGTGGGCCCCATTTTTCAAAGGTGGGAGATGGCATCTCTGCCTTCCTGCGCTGACACACTGCACGTGTGTGTTCACTTTTACATACACACGGCAACCACTCGTCTGAGATTCACCACGGCGCAGGTAACTTTTTCCACAAGCCGTGGACACGCCTCGCATACTTCTTAAAGGCTGCTCTGCAGCACGACTGCTCGCCAATGCAGAAACCGTTCCGTTCGCTATCGTAACAGAAACACGAATCAGGTTCATATGGAAAGAAAAAGTCCTTTTAGTCGGCCACAAATCAAAACGAGATCAACCTTTTACAAGGCTGGGCAGTCTGGCTCTACAGACAAAATGAGTAGGTAGAAATCTGGGAGTCCATTTAGATTCAGACCCAAGTTTTAAAACTCACATAGGGACAGTGACCAAGACTGCTGATACATGCTTTTATTTGCTTATTTTTAACATGGCTTTTTATTCTTGTTTTTATTTAGTGCTGCAGTGTGCAGCAATCTGAGGTGCATTTTTACATATGACAGGCTCTTTATAATCATTGATTATTATTATTGTCGTTATTGTTATTATTATTATTAGAAACAATTATTTTGGCGGTAGTTCTACCCATGTAAACAGTGGTTTTCGGGCCACATTAATTGAAATTCTATAAAAGCTCTATGAAATTCTTTATTGAGTTATAAAAGCCTCTAATTTGATGTCACATTATGTCAGAAACAGATGCTTATATATTTATAATTTTTAAGTTATATTCATTTCAAAAAAGTAAGGTCAAACGAGCCACACAGTGCCATTCAACTGAACAGATGTGTCTGAGCCACGAACTGACAGGCTGTTGGGTATGTTTTCTTAGTGTCACACAAGCGACAACCAAATAACGGTACTGCCTACCCACAACGTGGATGTGACAATAGTTTTGAAAAGCAGGCAGTTGTGCAACCGTACACACTGTGCCTCACCAAGCATTTCCTCCTTACTGCATGAGTGAGAAGTGCAGGTAAAGAGTGGAAACTTTCTCCCTGGCCCAACCCCCTCCCCCAGAGTAATATTTGAGATCAAAGTCACACCCTTGCCAACCGCTCCATCTATCAATCTGACGGAACGCTTGTTGCTTTTGACAGAAGTCAGCTTCACGTCTCACACCAAGCTTCCTGTTTTTGGTGCGTGTGTAGTGTCGTGCGCGCCACCTCGAGATGAATGCGCACTTTATTTTTGTGGACCGTGGTAAATGACCGCGGTCGGAAGACAGAAGAAGACACGGCAGCGGATGGCAAGATTAGTGAGATAAAATGGTGTGGCCTGGTAAGAGAAAAAGTCAAAGTAAAAAATGATTGCAATGTTGCACCTTACCAAACCAACGTTGAATTAGTAACATTGTACAACTTCAAGGTTCTGATAGAGCACCATAGGGTACCAGTACAAGAGCTTACCTATCAGATAAATTCAGAATACTCCAAAGTTTGGATATACCAGTCGAATACTTTTTGTAGTTTCAGTTCAGGTTGGCTGCCAGGTTTGCTTGCTGAAATTAATTCCACGTTTATCCTGAGACAGGCACCTCAAGTATTAAAGTGTTACAGCTCCATCAGCTGCTAGTTTGAAGTAGCCTGAACTTGCTACAACTCCAAACAAGGACAGACTACCTAACACCAGAGATTTGGCTTAGCTCCGGTGCATAAACAGTTCTAGGCTACAGGTATGTGCAAATGGAAGTTTTTGAGCTTCAACGTCAACGTTTTATCTAGAAACACACAAGTCAGAATCAGTACTGTCACTTCTGGAAATTTGGTGTTTGTAGCTTCAAAGCTGCAGTCACTGCTAATTTGTACTGCTTCAACTCGATGGCTTTGTAAATAGTTAATAGCCATAACCAAAGCCATGAAAACATAAAACTTCTCCACACAGTCAGGCTGAAGCAAGGAGGCGTGCAGACAAGACGTCTTTTGAAATGTGGATCACTGTGCACTGCAGAGAGGCCGTGGTCAGGCATGCTTTTTTACGCTCAGCCCTTCCCAAGACCCCTTTCACAGTGTCCCCGAAATCAAAACACGGGTGCTGCATTCCATTGGCTCTTCCTAAGACCCCTTTCACAGTGTCCCCGAAATCAAAACACGGGTGCTGCATTCCATTGGCATGGAACTCATAAAGGTTGACAATTAATATTGTTAACCACACGTCCTAATTACATAGGCATTGGGTTCCTCATCCAAACAATTTGGCCCAAACATTTTTCTGGCTCACAGTTTCGATTTTTGGACACCATGTAGTTCACACACTACACTCCTGTACAAGCAATACCAATGGAGCATTTCTGCTGTTATCGTGCAGTCAAATCCTCTCAGGAGCATAAAGACTAAACCCTGGCAGAACAAAACTCTAAAATCTGAAAGGATCCAATAACGAGAAATATCAGCAAATATATATAATAAAGCTGTGAACTGATTCCTATTGTGAAAGACACTGCACACAAATGTATCTAATCGAATGGCTGAATTTCTAACAGCAGTCATATTATATATTGGCACAGCACCTGACAAGGATAGTGTGTCAATGACAGCACTATCCATAAAGCTCAGAAAGATCCAAGCGCTTTTCTCCTGGAAATAATCTTGGAGATACAGGTGTGTGAGAAAGATTTGTGTAAGCAGTCAGTCAGTCTCACCACACAGCATCAATGAAGCTCAAAAATACCAGGCTCTTTTCGAATGTAGGCTCGTTCAAAATTGAACAAGGAAATGTGTTTTTTATTTTTTATTCTCCTCAGTGGGGTTTTTTTTGGACTTGTTGTCCTTTACGGGCCCCACCTACCGTGCGCGCACGCGCTGAGTCACAGGCCGAAGACGGAAATGTGCCGTTGAGCTGAAAGGTTGCTAAACGTAGATCAACCCTCCTGACAATCAACTTTCAGACAATAGTGGCTTTGGTTCCTAACAGAATCAAAACCAAAAAATGGCTTTGGCATGCAGAGGTAAACAAACAAGTGAAGTGAGGAAACAGCTCTTTGGTCTAAGTTACATTTGCAGTCTGTTGGACTTATTTGGAGGGTGATAAGTCCCGGCAGCGCATCCACCATGACGTGAAAATGAGCACGTTCGAGCTGGCTTTCGACTACACGCACAGAGCGCGGATGCCCATTGCGCAAGTGAGGCTCTTAGATATGCGACGATAACAAACTGCGCGCATTTTTTGGGGCCTCAGCGAAGATGACGTGAAACCACATCCCTGTCAAATCAGTGAGGGTCACAGTTCTTCAAGTTTCCTGTACCCTATAAACGGCAAACACGCTCAGAATCTGGGCCGTGCCTTGAAAATGATTCCTTCAGATTCCTCCATTTTCTGAATTAAAGCCTGCAGACGCCGAATCCCGCCGGGAGTAGCATTCAGAAACAAGAATTTGCGACGGTCGTATTTACTTATTTCTGACAACAGCATGTAATATTTATTTTGTGGTCTACTTTTTCAGCTGTTGAACTGGTGCAAATGGAAGCCTTCTCTGGCTCTCGAGTTCAGCACGACACGCGTACGAGGGAGTCCAGAGACGTCAGCGGGGGTTTGTTTACATTGCGGTGCAGCGTCAACGTCAGCGCCACTGGGACAGGTCGTGCACAACGAGCCTGGCGGAAGGAAGAGGGAACCGTGGTCGACAAAAAGCGTGTTGGGGGAAGCACCGGCGCCGAGCAAGGCGATAACCATGTTTATGCGCCACGAGTCCCGGCCTAGATGTCCTCGCCACTGCTTACGCTCGCGGCGCGACCACGTAATCACATGCGTCCATCGCGAACGCAGGGCTGAGGAAGTGTCCGCGGTGTTCCCACGAGAGAGTGAGGAACAAACAAGAAAACAAGAGAGGGCGCCATGGCAACCATCGCCATGGCGGCCCAGCCACAGCAAAGGAAGTAAAGCCACGATCAGAAAGGTCGCTCTGGTCAGTTCGTGCATTAAAATCCATAATTTAATAAAACCCATAATTATTTGTGTACCAGTGAATCAGATCATAGTTTAAATGCATTCCAAACAAATACGCATTATTGCATTTGTGAGGACCTGGGAACCTCCTTAACCTGAAATACCACGTGAAAGAGGTCAGTTAGCATTTTGTCTAGTTTACTGTATGACACGTCAACTTATAGCTGATATTTGCAAACCGAAAGTCAGTCATGGGATAACGTTCAGAATTAATTTGAATCTCAATGCCAGCAGTTAAAGCAATGTTTTTGCACCTTAAATAATTTTAGACAGAGATAATTTGGCTACACTCTCTAAAAATGTGCAGGGCTCTATCACTGCTAAAAAGGACAAATAGCTCTCTGGAATAAAGCACTGGATTGACCAGCTGGAACTGCCATTGATTCCTGTTATTTATATTGCATATTCCAGTTATTACGTGCATCCATGCAGAATCATGTTAAAGAAAAGTCTATGTTGTTAAAATGCTGTTCTTTTAGGGTAGGCTTATTTTTACTTAAAACATTTTTTACTTAAAAATAAGAAAAAATAGATAATTTTCTACATTACTATTGACAGATTGAAGGAATTGTTTCTGCATACAACAATTGTGCAAATGTATTTCCTTGAGTGGAAAAAAACAGTTGTCTTACATTGCACCCCCTGGTGGTCATTTAGTGTAACCTTCCCTGAATGAGCACAGCATGCTGTGACTTGGAGTAGGACCAACACTGCTAATCCCTCCTTAACTTCCCAGAAGACTGCTTTCCCCCACAGTGTGTTTGTGCGTGTGTGCTAGTGTGTCTGTGCGTGTGTGTGAGCCGATGACTCATCGTGTCACACATGCGCTTAAAGCCTTTTTGATGGCCGTCCTTTGGTTTCAGCTTCCTGGAGTTTCCAGAATCCTTGGCCCCCCCAAAAAAGAGATAAAAAAAACATGCTCCGCCCTCCGTGATTACACCTTTGCCCCTTGGGCTCATGGCTGGGAAGTTCCAAGTTAATGACTAACTGCAGGACATACACTGTTATGGGCTGTGCGGAGGGGTCGATTCCCTTTCTCAAAACGAATGAGTCAAAAGTGGAGTAAACGGTTCAAGTCCAGACAGACTGCCAAACCGAGTCACTGAGTCCCTGGAGCTTTTGGAAGAGGCACTAAATCTTCGACGTAAACCAGGAAACAGACTGCTAATTTCCTTTGTCAGTGAATTTGGCTTCTCGCCGCGTCGATTACACAGGCATCTACATTACATGACAGTTATTTGGCAGACGCTTTTATCCAAAGCGACGTACAATAAGTGCATATTGAAGGTATCTACAATATCTGTGCATCGGCGATTGAATGGCTTTGCATGACGACGTCCTTTCTCTGCATGGTTGATTGCACTGCAGCCTCGTGCGTTTCAAAATGAAAACGAGGGCTCTCCGTTCCACCTAAACACAATGCACTCTTCGTTAACCCAGGAAAACAGATTTCAGTACCCCCCCCTTACTCTCTTTGCGAGCATCTCTCTGCTCCGTCCTCCCCCCCTCCTTGTGCAACAGAAGAGGCTGACTGACCGCTGTGACGGGTGGCATTCAAACCGTTTAATAAACGAGCACAGAAAAAGCAATCCGAATATGAGAGCGTTGGTTCATACAGTATGTCAGATTACGAAAGGCCTGCGATTATGGGCCGTTTGTTCTTTACGGCACGCGTAGCCATTTCTGAAATAACACGGCCTTAAGTGGGTAAATAATCCCTCAAAACAAGCAAAAAAAAAAGCATCTCGTTTAGCTTGTTGCAATTCAGGAGTTGCAATTATGTGTAATTGGAATGAAAACCGTGAATAAACCTTAAGTATTCAGGACCAAGATTGTGAAGCCCTGGGCGAGAAACCGAGTGGAGGTAAGATTACTCGGATGCAGCCAATAACATTACATCAGCCATTTCTTTTATTTCTCCAGCGAGGCATGCCAGATCGCCAGAGCGTATTGCAAAAGCTCTGCGCTGCTCGGAGACATAGTGGGAGCCTGAGGGTTTTTCTTCTGGCATCGGCCATGGGTATTCCGGCACACGGCAAGCTTGAGTCCTCATTTACAAGCCTTTGATCTGGGAACGAGCGTAGATATGTGCGATACGTTTGTTTTCATTTGTCATTTAAGGGGTTTTAACGAAACGAAAGACTGCACACACACACCCACATCTACACACACATCTGCAAACATACACACACACACACACACTCGCGCTGGACGTGGCTGAAGACAGTTTATTTAATTTTTTTTGTTTGTTAGATTAGCAGAAGTTACATGTTTTTTTGAGGGTATCGGCATAGATTTCAGCAGAGCATAGTAGTTACACTCAGAGAGAAAGAGAGAAAAAGAGAGAGGCTGCAAAGAGAATGGGAAAGAGGGGAAGAGAGAGGGGGCGGGGAACAGAGAAGAGAACGCAAGGTGAGAGAAAGAAGAGAGAGAGGGAAAGAGGGACAGAAAGAGAGGGCGAGAGAGAGAAAAGTGGGAAAAGGAAGTGTTTTCCCTTATATGGCACTTCCTGTGCCTGGCCGCGCCCTCGTCTGTACTTTTCCCAGAGGCGATACGATGTTCCTGTTCCGTCCTGCACGCCGACGTCAGCAGGCAGTGTGGTCAGCAGAGTCATTACTCACACCTTAGCTGCCGCATTCCTAAGAAGCCTGTACCTCCAGGCTCCCCACACCGGCTGCCCTCCCACGGCTTCCGATACAGGCAGACAAACACCCCACCCACACTCACACCCAAGCACACACAAATCCACCAAATCCTCTAATGGCCAACACAAGAACACATCTCCTCACACTGCCACTCCCCCTTCCCCCCTGTACAACACAAATACATTGCGCCAGTGCAGAGTACGGCTGCTGTTGTCAGTTCACAAGTAAACACGGCGGCTTATGCGAGGGAGGCCTAGGCACGGCGTGGCCGCCGTTGCGTGCCGTGCGCGGGAAGGAAACATCTCAGAAGGAAAGAGAAACAATTGGCTTTGTTATTTTTCTTTTCTTTCTCCGCTGTTCTTTGTCAATTTTTCCACGTGTGATTTTCTACTGAGTCACAGGGCTGGCGCGTGATGCTGGCGGAAGCACGTCCACCACAACTGTGACCCACTGGGCAGCGGGGAGAAACTTTTTGTGTTAGCCATTCTCCCTGGGACCAAATAAAAAAAATTCTGGAGCCTTCGGCACCTCGAAGTGGCCACTTTAACGGATACGGATTTAACTTTTACCCATACGCGTAACCGAAAAATGACACACACGTTGTAATTAGTTGAGGCGCTGAAACAAATGTCCTAAAGCTCTCGACGCTCATGATCTCAGACAGACGTTGTGTAAAACCCTGAATAGCCTCCCGCAAAACTTATGAAGATCGTAAGGGATGAAAACGTTCATTTTATGCATTAAAGGTGTGTCAGAGCTGGAGTGTTTCAAGCTTTACATGACTCTCGCCTTATATTTGACCAAATGGAGCATTGGTATGACAGTAAAGATAACATTGCGCTGGTGGGGACAAGGCTGAAATTATTAATCAGAAAAAATAATCCGGTTGGGTTTCATTTTTCCTTCGAAGCTGACTGTACCTTCACACAGACCAACCCCCTCCCCCATGCAATAAATAAGAAAAACAGTGATGCGTGTCGTTGAATCCTCTGACAGACCCGTCACAAAACGTGACGTGGCACTTCCTGCCCACGCTGAGCTGAGAGTGCAGGGGCCTGCCCGTGCCTGCAGTGGCCGACACACCTAAGTGCGGGCCGCTGCCTGAGATCCTGACGCAATCCGCTCCCCGCTCCCCGTCTGGCTTCCCGGACGTGTGCGCGGACGTGTCTTTTCCAGGGTTCCCAGCCCAATCCAGGGTGGCCTCCTCCCAAACCCCTCCCCATAAGGATATCTCAGGTTTTCACAATATAATGGTAAGCATTTGACTGGAGTCTAAAGAGCAAGGAGGTCAAGAGCTGTGACCTTACACACAGCCAGTGTGTTAATAGTGGCAGTACAAGCGCTGCTGCAGTAGAACAGTGGCTCGGGACAACCAAAAGGTTGCTACAAGGAATTCACATTCACATCCACATACGAGTGCCTTGTCACTCTCTTGAATTTTCCCTCCGAGCAGCCGTCAAACCGCTGAATATGAGTAACAGGAAATGATAGGGCACATCGTTTATGGAACCGGCTGTACGCTAAAGGGCGCCCAAGGCAGTTCAGAGAAAAAAATAAAGATTTTAACCTGGGCCTGGCCTGTACGTTCCCCTAAACAAAAAGTTTAAGTTTAGATGTTAGCGAGCGCTATGAAAATACGTTTGGCACTGTGGACACAGCTAAAGACTCATCTATACAGACTGGCTTTCAGTCAACATCTCTGATTGGTCTTTAGTTTTGTGGCTGTTTTTATTTATTGTAATTTTTTTATATGCCTCTGTGAAGCACTTTGTTTGCCAAATAAATATTCGAACAATATACTTACATCGAAGTAAATTAGCCATAGCATGAGCTCAGCTACCACTGCATGTAGAGATAACTTCAGAAAAACTGAGGCAGCGTCCCAATACTCGAAAAATGCATCCTCCTTTCCTGCACTACCACCTCCTCTCCTCCGTGCCCCTGAAACAGAGCTTTGTGTTTTCATATAATGTTGCAGGTTACACCTTAATTACGTATGAATTAATGTCCAGACACAAACCGCAATGTCAGGTACATTGTATACTGTACATGCAAATACTTGTAATCGAAATGTTCAGTTTTGCATACATCCGGGTAGGAGAGGAGTGGTAGTGGGGCAGTGGAGGAAAGGAGGTGGGGAGTGAAGAATATTGGGACGCACCCATAGGCTTACCTGGCATTAAAGTTTTAATCCCCAGAGAATGCGTTCCAACAGAAGATGACCCTCCCACAACACAATGTCTGCACTTAAGGTTCCAGGGAAGAAATAGCACGTAACACATTTATTTTGGTTGAGCATATATTTGTCGTAAATTCAGCTGACCTTTTCTGACTTTCTCATGGTTCAACAGTATGTAGGCCTACTGAATCACCTTAAATTCTGAAGTACTGGACAGGACCTTGAAAAATATTCAATGTTTATTTAACTATATGAATGTTAAGACAGGCTCCATTCCTGGAAACATGGTGGAAAGCAAAAATGTTGGTATATCAACATTTATAAATGATGCGATTTACCCCATACTTACATGAAAATTGCCTAATCAAGTTCGCTGTAAAAAAAATAAAAGTGTAACACTAGAGCCCCCTTGTGGTAATTTAAAGGAACTACAGTCAGAACAAGTTTTATGGGTTCACATGAAATTCTATTATAGGCCTGGCTACATTTATAAATACATCAATTAAAACAACTGATTTATCTTCAGTTACATTTACGTTATATCCTATTACATAAATTTGATCGACACTATTATCCAGAGGGACTTACACTGTAAAGAAAACATAAGTGCATTCACCCGATTATAATGAGCAACCGTGCACACATTCTGAATACAGAGGGTGAATTCAGGTATTGTGGGACATCAGGTAAAGTGGGACAGCTAAGCTTTGACATGTTTATTTCCTGCTCTGTCAAGAGCCAATCAAAATAATTTTTACCAAGTTCTTGCTGATAAACTACATGATCAAAGTCACATGATTTAATTGATGTCATGTCGTGATGGGGGTCATGGCAAGCTTCAAAAATGAAGGTAATCTGGCAAAATACATGGTTAGGTCAAGGACATAAGCTTTTGCTTGAATTAATGTTAAGGTTATAAATCTGTCCTAAACAATACAATGTGCCTAATTATGATGTCATTATGCATGAGATACACTGCCTGGCGTTGCATCTGTCATGCATAGTGCTCACTGTACAAGCCTCTGGACGCAGTGTTATGATCTGGGGTTGCTTGGTCAGGTCTAGGCTCAGCAATGTTATGCAGCAATAAAATGAAGTCAGCCGAGTACCTGAATGTACTGAATGACCAGGTTATCCCATCTATGGGCATATTCCAGGACAACAATGCCAAGATTCATCGGGCTCAAATTGTGAAAGAGTGGTTCAGGGAACATGAGGAATCATTTTCACACATGAATTGGCCACCAGAGTCCTGACCTTAACCCCATTGAAAGTCTTTGGGATGTGCTGGAGAAGACTTTACAGAGTGGTTTGACTCTCCAGTCGTCATTACAAGATCTTGGCCAAAAACTGGACGGAAATAAACGTTGAGATGTTGCATAAGGTTGTCGAAACAATGCCACGACGAATGTGCGCCGTAATCAAAGCTAAAGGCGGTCCAACAAAATATTAGTGTGCACACCTTTTTTTTTTTTGCCAGGGAGTGTAAAATAAATGTAAAAAAAATTATGTTTACAATGTTTTAATTCAGGCATTTATTATATGTCCCACAATTCCAAGCAGTCAGAAAATGTGAGACAGCAAGCTAGAGAAAAATCAGTCAGGAAGGATAAAACGGAGAGAAACGGTCTGTGGCCACCACCTGCAAAATCACTTACTATTCGGGGGTTGTCCATCTGATGTCACTTTCATTTGCACCAAAGCAGATGAAATTGATTCACAATCCTTTACGCTTCCTAACTGGACAGATCAATATCCCAGAAGTTTAATTGACTTGGTGTTATACTGTGTTGATTAAGCGTTCCTGTAATTTCTTTGAGCAGTGTATATAACACCGTAGCCATCATTTTAAATTGAATTTCCAATACCTACAAATCACTCTTTCAATTAGTATACTTAAATATACTTTACGTTTGTAAGATGTGTCTCAATTTAGTTCACTTAAGTACTGCTAAGTACACTAAAGTTACAGAAGTTCTGTATTAGCCTATATTTAAAGTGCGGCCAATTTAACACACAATTAGTAGTTACGACATGATGAGTACATATGTACTAAAAGTATACTTAAAGTAGCATATACTTAATTTCTTTTCTTGGGTCCTGATGTTTACTTAGTGTATTTAAGCAAGGTGCACCATTAAAATATATTGCAACGTACTATATTATGGCTTGTTATTGGGGTTTTATTATAATAAATTGGTGTCCCACATTTCCAAACACAGATAAAAAAATAAAAAAATTTGTTGTGGCTCAAAGCAAATATAAAGGCGTGTCATGCATCCTGAGAGTAATATTTCTACATTCTTACTTTTCATGTGGTCAGATAACATCTTGAGGATTTCAGAATTGTATCATGTGCTGTGTAAATGTGTCGGACTGATATCAAAACAGCTAAATGGAAAAAAGTGTCCCACTTTATCTGAATTCACCCCAGGCTACATCCAAATCTATAAGCCTTAAGAAGAAAAACGTAGAACCATGAAATACCATAACCTGAATTAGTACAAAAGTGGGCATTGGGGAAGAACCGATATGCAGGCCGAAGAGGTGGGTCCGCAGTCTGCGTTGGCTGCCAGACCCTTCCAAAAACCACGCAACAGTGGTTTGAAATGAGACCTAAGCCGCCGCCTCTTAGCTCATAAGGCAATTAACATAAAACAATTAAAGATAACGACACGAGGCCACTGCCGAACCGTTCGGTGAGATCGAGGCGAAGAAATGCAACCGCAACAAATCTATTCTGAGACATGATTTTATTACCACAGCCTATGCTTATGCTCAGTTCAGTCTGAAAATAAAATCTGGAACATGTATCAGATCAAAAAAACAAAACAAGAACAAAGCAGTAGTTATTAAAAAAAAAAGGAATACAATGATTTTGATGATGAATAATGAAAATAAAAAAAGACAAAAATGTTTGTGAGTACACGTACAGAAAACTCACAAGTCTGGGCGACATGTGGATGCCCAGGTATTCTGCGTTCGGCGCTCCTAGCTCAAAAACGCAGCAGAGCGGAACCTGATCTCGGATGAGTTGCGGGAGAGTGTAACGCGGGACTCGTACATTCTAGAGAAACCTACAGTCACTTAACTCAGGAGGTCGGTTTGTGTTTTTATTTTTCTGTCAAACAAACTAAATGCAGAGTGGCTACTGTACTAAATGACCACCTCTCCTTCTTTTATTGTAAAAAGTTGGCGTGACTGCAGGTCTTCTTTCTTCGTAAAAAATAATCACGCTCAGCCCAGCCGTTGGCGTCCCGCTGTGCGGACCGCCACTCCCACGTTTCTCCCTACGCTGGTGTTTGGTTTTAGTTGTTTTTTTTCTCTTCTTTCTTTATTTGGTAGGTCTCACTCTCTCGGACGTCTGCCCTGAACAGCAGCACATGCGTGGCTCTGGTAAGGTCAGAGTAAAGAGCAAAGCTGTCTTCCTATTGCTGGCGAAAGAGGGGGGGGGGGGGGGGGTGTGGTAGCCCTGCCCGCCTGCCACCCCCACCCTGGGGGGAGGTGGTGGTGGGGGGGTGTTCCGAGCTGTGCTGGCATCGTTGTGCGTTAGCGCGGCCTTCTCCTGTTCTAGGCGTTTCACCCATCTCTGAATAACATTCAACCAGGCTTTCACCCGTTCTACCGTCTCGACTTTGTTTCAAAGCAAGAGAAGCATTTTTTTGATAAACTTATCCAATACAGCATCGATAAGAGGTCTCAATCTCTGAACGCGTCTTCCCCACGCGTTCGAGAATCGGAGTTAAAAAATAATAATAATAAAACAAAAACTATACGGTGCTAAGAAACCAAAGATTGCTTGAAGACAAAAAGATGGCAGGCTGCTGTATTGAAGCAGCTGGAAATTTGGAACTAAAATACAATCATTCAACTTTTTTTTATTTATTAATTTTTTTTTTATTTGATAGAACTGCTACAAATTAGACCAAGTGCAGGTGCAATGTCTCCCAGCTGGAGCAGACAGCAGGGGGGGCTTTCTATGAACGTGCGAGAATACTGTCGAGATCCCCCCCCACCCGTCTCGGCGCGTCCGGTCTCGTGTGCACATGAAACGCTCGGGAGAGCAAACGGACAAAAAAAAAAGAATGATTCAGAAAGTATGAAGCAATGGACCCGAGGAGACGATGCTCATTTGTGACCCCACATCCCCGCTCCGCTCCTCCCAGTGAGCACACCAAAAATAAACCAATTGGGTCGAGGGTTGGGTCGAGGCCTGAGTCTTCACCCCGTTTGACTTGTGCGCCCCCTGGTGGGCCTCAGAGTCTCTGCCAAACCGCCCCCCCCCCCTCCCGCCCAAGCTTATTCCCTGGTAGGCTTCAGCCCCCGCTTCAGGAAAAGCGTGGAGACCCAAAAACTAGAAAAATAAAAACGTTTGGTTCGCTTGTCTTTTGCAAAGTATATTGTGCAGGCTCACAGATGGTCTGTCTGTACATACCCCTCATAAACCCCAATCCCCTCGTGCCTCTGCCAAATGGGGGTGGGCAGGAGAGAGACTAGGGGGAAAACATTTCAGAAAAAACAACAAAAATAATAAAAGCTTGAGTAGCAAAAAAATATTTGCAAAGTCTGACATCAAAGTATGGAAGAATGCTTTTCAGTAACAGTGGCAGGGTGATGCTGTGTCTGTGTGTGTGTGTGTGTGTGTGTGTGTGTGTGTGTGTGTGTGTGTGTGTGTGTGTGAAAATGATGAAATGGTAAGTTATACACGCATACACACACACACACACACACATATATATATAAATATATACACACACACATACGCATATATATATATACATATACATGTGTACACACACGTATGTAACTATATATGCATGTCTAAATACATACGCCCACATACATATGGATGTGCATATGTATACGTGTGTTTATGTGTACATATATATAAAAACGCGCATACACGCACACACACAGTTTCCCTCAGGTGATGGAGGAAATGATGTGAACTAATGCCTGTTTTATTGTTGGGTTGCGACACCTGATATTAAGGCCCTGAGCTGAGAACAAGACAATTTGTTGGGGGGGAAGGAATATGCCAGTCGGGAACTCCACTCTCCCTAGTTTGCATTTTATAAAGAGGAATGGAGTTGAGCACCAGACAGCGCCCCCTCTCTCGCCTCCAGCTGCTGCACACACGGGGGGCGGAGCTCCGACCTTAAATAGGCGGGGCCTGGACTGGCCTGGCCTGGCCTGCCTGCCTGCCCCCCCCGCCCCGGGGTTATGCGCGGATACGGAACGAGAGCGAGAGAGAGAAAGAGAGAGGAGGAATGAGAGAGAGAGAGAGAGAGAGAGAGAGAGAGAGAGAGGAGAGAGGGAGAGATGTGGATCAGTGGAAACAAGCTCGGTAACAGACGTAGGCGCTCAGGGCCAGAGCGGTGCACAGGCACACGTTGGCTAGTAGAGGTGTCCACGCCCCCCCGTTCGGGTTCTCCACCTCCTCCTTGGTCGGCTCCACCTCCTCCTTGGTCGGCTCCACCTCCTCCATGGTCGGCTCCACCCGCTCCTCGGCCCTCTGGTCCGTATGTCCGTCCGAGGGCTCGGTGGGAGTAGCCGTGCTGTCAGGCCCCGCCCTCCTGCGTAGCTCAGTCTCTCGAGGGAAACTGCAAGCACACGGGAAAACAAACCTGTCCAATCAGAACGCCTCAGGCGCAAATGGCCGTACTCCCTCGCAAGCATGAGACCTGTGAAGAATGATTCAGCGCTGGATGCTCTCCAGACTGTAGGTAAACAATGGGCCTCGATTGGCTGAACCGCCTGTTCTCTCTATTTGGTATTCTTATGTTATTACATTCTTAAATGAAAAAATGAAGGCAGCTGCTGAACTTTGGACAAAAGTAACCCTGACGACAATTGTCATGACGACACGCCACAAGGCTGCACGGCTCTCAACATCAAAGCGGCCAATGACTAAGCCACACCGCCTTAGGGAAAAAACTGGCCTTTCCTCTGTTAAGTAAATTAATTCTTCAAAAACATGGAAAAATGATGAAGTATATTCCATCGGAGTGCCATTGTCTGCAATCATGCCTCGACATTAAGGCTTGTTTGCTTGTCCAGGACAAGCGGAATGCATGATCGGACAAAGCAAAAAACATTTTCCTGTTGTACAAATGGGGAAGAAAACCTTTCCAACATTTCGCTTTTGTTTCATTGTAACCAGTTCTCATACGGCACCACAGCTCTCAAAGATACTTTCCCAGATACTTTCTCTTACATCTAGAGAGTACAGACAGAGTTTCATCAATGAAAAATATAGCAATAACTGGTCTATATACTCCATTTCTATGTGTGTATATAGAACAACTATCGGAACGTGAAGGCGGCCCGCATTACACGTGTGTGTATGAGGGGGCTTTGACCAATCTTGCTAGCCTGCTGAATGCAGCACTGGCAACTGTATTTAGTGATGGATATTGGATAAATATTTCAGCATAATGTTAGCTAATGAACATCCGTGAGGTGCCTTGGTCGAAATCTAGTCTCACCGACCATCTATAAAATCCGTTGGATACGCACTGGTCATAACAGATAAAGAAGTTAATAAATTTTTAATGTGAAAAATTGATATAATCCTCCTTATTCCACCAATTTCACAGTAACCCGTGCTAGAAAAGCTGTGATGCGTTATGTCGATAACGCTGTTCACCCAGACACACGCGCGTGCACAGCTACGCACAAAATCTCTTGACGAAACTTATCGGTCTCATAAACAATTGAAATGCTTGCAAATACTCGGAGAACTTGATTAAGCCAGAAGCACTCAAAAATAAGCATGGCTGTTTCTAATAGCTTAATGTGGAAACCCATTAATACATATCAATACTGCCGCCTGCCAGTAGCCAGTTACATTAACGAAAAATGTCGAACGGGTGCCATTTCAACATCATAGTTTTATCTTAATGGTCTTTTCATTCACAAACGTTAAATATCAACCATAAGTACTACGGGGAAAACTGATAAATCTGCACGGTAGATCAATTGCATAATTTCCTACTCCTGTTGAAATCTGAAAGTTTTGGCACGAAGAGGGCCATGTACCAATGGCCATGTATGAACCCCCATTTAAGCAGTTGCTATTTACACCGCTAATGTTGTAGCTCTGCTGGATGAGCGTGGCCCGCTTAAGTGGCTCATTACCTTGCTTAGTTAGAAGGGTTGGGTATCGTTTTAAATTTATATCAGGGCTGCCAAACCCTGGAGATCTATTGTCCTGTCGGTTTTCATATCAACCCTAATTTGGCACACCTGATTCTACTAATGAGCAGCTCAACAAGCTCTCTAGCTGTTGAATGAGGTGTGCTTTCTTAGGGTTGGAGCAAAAACCTACAGGACGGTAGATCTCCAGGAAGAGGGTTGGGCAGCCCTGCTTTATATGAAAACTTTATATGTTTATCGGCCAACTATGTTTCTATAAATGAGTATCACTGATATCTTTACTATTTGTAAACGTTTTCATTCTGTCAACATTATGTCACTGTAAACTGACAGATACGTATTATTCTGTGAAAAGTTTGTCATTGTAAAATGACTGATAAGTAGGCTATTATTCTGTAAACATGATGTCGTTGTAAAATGACAGAATAAGCACAACAGAAGAAAATAAAGTACAATTCAAAAACTGTCGGGACATCCATTTTGGAGATTCAACTGTCTTCAAAGGATGCAACAGCACGGTGCCCTTAATCTTTTTTCGTTCTTCAGTTTAGTTCTACTTGCTGCTACAGTAAAGGCAGTTACGGAAGGGGTGCAATCAGCTACACTACTGGCTTTCACAGAGGGACCTTAGTATAAAATTAAATAGGAGATCGATTAATTTCACAACTAGCTGTCTACTGCAAAGGTTTATTTAAGATAGCGTCAAAAATACGAGGTATGTTTCGTAGAATTTTTTCATATAACTGTCGCTTTGGAACATGACAAAAGTCTTATACAAATAATGACATTTTGACTTATTTTTATTCTTTCTTTCTCTTCGAGTTGTTGTCGCTTATGAACATGAAACAATGGTCTTATATAACTGAGGACATTTTTACTTTTTTTTTTTTTATTTTTTTTTTTTACTTCAAATTATTGGCCATTCAAGTAAATGGCAATGTTCATTTGCTCCTCCTCAGCAATAGTTTCGGTTAAAACACGAATAAGATGTGCATACCATAAAGAGAGACAGGAACCTCTCTAAATAGGTTAAGAGTGAAGTTGCATAATCGGAAGACACTCTGTCAACAGGGGATTCTTCAGCCTGTCTCAATTGGGGAGGCAGGCTTAGGGGTAAATGTTTTTATGTATTCTATGTATGTTTCTGTCTGTACTACTTGTATATTTTTTTGTATGGAGAGATATCAATGCCCTTATACTTTGCTAGAGAATAATCCAGACATAGAATGGTGGGGTGAGGGAGAAGATTACAATACAACCATACATATCCAATGATGGATCCAGTTAAATTCATAACATTCAACACCAAAGGTTTAAATAACCTGATCAAAAGGAAGAGGATTTATTCATACCTTAAAAATCTCAAAGCAGACATTGTGTACCTACAGGAAACACATCTCTCTGATGATGAACATAAAAAACTCAAGAGAGAGTGGGTTGGTCAGGTGTTTGCTTCCTCCTATAATACCAAATCAAGAGGAACCGCAATCCTTATTAATAAAAACATCCCTTTTGTTGTCACTAAAACCACTTCTGACCCTATGGGCAGATTTGTGCTTGTTGAGGGGCAAATGTACTCTGAATGTTGGTCACTATTGAACATTTATGCGCCTAACTTCGATGACCCCGCTTTCATTCAAAATATTTTCCTTCATATAGCTCAAGCAACTGGTATAATTTTAGTGGGAGGAGATTTTAACTTCTGCCTGGATGCAGTACTCGATAGATCCTCAACTAACCCGTTCTCACTTACTAAGGCAGCAAAAACAACAATTTCTTTTATGAAGGACTATAATTTGACAGATGCTTGGAGGGGGTTACACCCAGGGGTTAGAGACTATTCATTTTACTCTCACCCCCACGCCACCCATACACGGATAGATAACTTCTTGTTAGCCACCCACCAGTGCCATAGAGTGTTGAACGCTCAATATCTTACTCGGTTGTTGAGTGATCATTCTCCCCTGGTTATGTCCATTCTCATGCCCGATAAGGTAAAAACATCCTATAGATGGCGGTTTAACCCTATGCTTCTCAAACGTCCAGACTTTTGCTCCTTTATTAGGGAACAAATTGCATTCTTTACACTAACAAATAAACACTCTGCCCCTAATAGCTTCATCTTTTGGGATACGCTCAAGGCGTATTTAAGGGGACACATTATCTCCTATACAAAGGGACTGAAAAAGAAATACTGTGCGGAACTTGATTCTATTGAGGCTGAAATTCAAACACTCGAGAAGGCCTATCAGAGAACATCAAATAAGGATACATATAGGACTTTAGTGAATAAAAAGATACAATATAATAACTTAAATACATACAAAACAGAGAGATCCATTATGAGATCTAGACAGAAGTACTATGAATTGGGGGAAAAAGCTAGTAAAGTGCTGGCATGGCAATTAAAAACAGAAGAAAGTAAGAGGGCAGTTAACGGAATTGAAGTAGCCCCAGGCAAAATCTCCAATAACCCCACAGAAATTAACGAGGCTTTTAGAAAATATTACAGTGACTTATATACTGCTCAGCCTAGTGGTGAAAGGACGGCAATAGATTCTTTTCTTTCCAAACTCAACCTCCCATGTTTGTCTGCCGAGGATAGTGAATTCATGAGTAAACCATTTTCAATATGTGAATTAACAGCGGCTATTAAACTTCTACCCTCGCATAAATCTCCTGGGGAGGATGGTTTCCCCCCAGAGTTCTATAAGGAATTTAAAGACCTCCTAATTCCTCCCTTAATGGATGTCCTTCAGTTAGCTAGAGAGGAAAAACAATTCCCTGAGACGTTTTCTCGGGCCATTGTGTCGGTTATTCACAAGACGGGGAAAGACCCTCTAAAGTGCGCCTCATACAGGCCAATCTCGCTCCTAAATACGGATTATAAACTCGTAACTAAAATGACTTCTAAAAGATTGGAGACATTTCTTCCCCGTCTTGTCAACCCTGACCAGACTGGCTTTATAATTAACAGGCTTTCCTCTAATAATCTCAGACGTTTTTTTAATATTATCCATTTTGCACATAAGAACAAGATACCCAGCATTGCTCTCTCTCTTGACGCTGAAAAAGCTTTTGACCGGCTGGAATGGCCTTATCTCTTCAGAGTCCTTGAAAAG
Source organism: Ilyophis sp. 1 JC-2022 (assembly GCA_022702515.1). NCBI lineage: Eukaryota > Metazoa > Chordata > Actinopteri > Anguilliformes > Synaphobranchidae > Ilyophis > Ilyophis sp. 1 JC-2022. The sequence goes on along the minus strand of CM040402.1, from coordinate 23,676,284 downwards.
TTTGGCTTTGATGCTCAATTTGTCGACTTGATAAAATCACTTTATGGCTCCCCCAAAGCTAGGATTGCGGTTAATGGGACTACCTCAGATTATTTCTCCATACATAGAGGCAATAGACAGGGGTGCCCTCTTAGCCCCGCCCTCTTCACGCTCGCCTTGGAACCCCTAGCAGAAGCAATCAGGATAGACCCTAAAATAACTGGCTTTGAAATTGGACCGACCACTCATAAAATCTCGCTTTTTGCTGATGATATTCTTCTCTTTTTAACAAATGCAGATAACTCCCTTTCACGTTTAGTCGAAATGTTGGACTTATATGGCTCCTTTTCTGGTTATAAAATTAATCTCGACAAGAGTGAAATACTGCCCTTATCAGATTTTAATAAGGACACTATTCAGCATAATTTTCCATTTAAATGGTCACCGAGTGGTATTAAATACTTGGGCATACTGGTAAATAAAGACCTGGGGAATTTGTACAAGCTCAACTTGCTAAGATTGTTACAGAGACTAGGAGAGGACTTAGAAAAGTGGATGAACCTCCCTCTTACCTTACTAGGCCGAATTAATGCTATAAAAATGAATGTCTTACCAAAGTTTTTGTACATGTTTCAGTCCCTCCCAATTCATGTCCCTTCTACATTTTTCTCCTCTTTGGACAGGTTGATCAGACGGTTTATATGGCGAGGTAAATCCCCAAGGATCGCCTTAATTAAACTTACTTTAGACTATGCAAGGGGAGGACTGAAACTTCCTAATTTTAGATTGTATTATTTGGCTGCACAAGCTAGATTTTTGGCTCAATTGTTTGAGGGGGACCTCTCAACCTCATGGTTGAGCATTGAACGTCTAGACATCAACGAGACCACTCCATCTGATGTCTTGTACAAATGGGATGAGAAATCAATTAAGACCGTCACCCACAACCCCTTCATTGTTCATTCAGTCCAAACTTGGTTAAGGTTACACAAAATGTTCAGGCACAATAGCCCTCTATCCCCCAAAACTCCCCTATGGGGAAATAGGCTTATACCTATTTTATACCAGAATAGAGGCTTTGAGTCCTGGTCTTTACAAGGTATCACTCGATTGGAACATTGTTATAAAGACGAGGTTTTTATGTCCTTTCAGCAATTAAAAGAGGAATATCAACTTCCTGAAAGAGATTTTTTTAAATACCTGCAACTGAGAGATTTTGTGAGGGTTAGCACTCAAGGTATTTGGAAACTACCAGGAAAATCTCCCATTGAAATTCTCTTCCATGATGGTCAAAGGATGGTGAGAACCATCTCTCGAGTCTATGACACCCTGTTACCCTCTCTACCGATCACTGAACCTGAAAGATCTAGGACTAGATGGGAGAGAGATTTAGATACAGAGATTGATCCAGAACTCTGGGAAGACCTATGTAGTAATGGTGTCACATGCACACTAAATTCAAGATATAGACTGATTCAATTCAATTTTCTGCATCAGGTTTATCTTACCCCCTCCAAACTACATGGGTTTAACTCTAGTATCTCGTCCCTCTGTTTTAGATGTGGTCAGGAGGAGGGCACGTTCCTTCACTCCACTTGGCATTGTATTAAGCTGCAAGGTTTCTGGCAGGGGGTTTGTGAGGCTATATCACAAATTCACAATATAACCTTTCCAATAGATCCTGAAATATGCCTTCTTGGAAACTTTACAAACTCTAACATTACACAGAGTCATTCCATCAAGCTTACAGAACTACTCCTGGTCATTGCCAAAAAATGTATCGCAGCAAAGTGGAAGTCAGATCTCCCATTGCCAATTGGGATGTGGCTCTCAGAGGTGAAGAGCTGTATCCCTCTAGAAAGGGTGACTTATTCATTAAGAAACAAGGTTGATCGTTTCTATCAAATTTGGCAGCCTTTTCTGGACTATTTACAAGATCCCCCATCCGACTTGATTGAATGACCATTTCAATGATCTCTCTATCTGCTCCATTCTAGTACTGTTGTGTTGGGGTCATTTTTTATCTCTCAATATCTCTGAATGTTTTTTTATTATTTTTTTATTATTTTTTTTATTTTTTCTCCTTTTTTTTATTTTAATTTTATTATGATTATTATTACTATTTTTTATTTATTTTTTTGTATGTTTGTTTGTGTATGTAGGTGCCTTTAATACTTCATTTTATATATTTGCGGCGAAATCGCTGTGTGTGTATGTGTATATATATACATATATATATATGTGTGTGTATATACTTGGGTAAACGAGTTGTTGCTGTTGTTGTAGTTGCTGTCAGGTAATTGTCTCTGTATTGTCATTATGTATGTTTTGAATATTGAAAAATCTAAATAAAATATTTTAAAAAAATAAAAATAAAAATACGAGGTAAGCTAATAACGTTAACGTAACTAACATCCACCTTAGCCAGCTACGCATACGTTATTAGGCTACAAGGCAATCGTTAATATACACGCTAAATTAGCTATGCTACGAGTTCTAGAACCAGAGTGAACATTAGCATGTGGTCCCAGCCTTAAACAGGATACTTACAAAACAGTGTACAAAACAGTGGAGAGAAAAAAATATATATCACTGGATGCATAAATAATCACTGATGTCCATGCATTTTTGTCAGAATTGCTTTGTGTCACAACGGCCTGGGGTCGAATGGACAGGAAATGTGCCCTTGCATATCTTATTGACCTTTGAGTGTGAGTTTTTGTGTGTGTGTGTGTGTGTGTGTGTGTGTGTGTACATGTTTGTGTTACCTGTGAATACGGATGTCATTGTGCGACCTTTCAATGACCTCCTCAGGGTTGATTCCCTCTGAAAAGAACACGCTCTTCTCCGTCCCGTTGTGGGGGTCTCTGACCGGCCGAGGGGGAGGCGGTGTGAACTCCGGGGGGACGTCTTCCTCATTCGAGAGCTCCTTCCATGACTCCTTAACAGACATGGAGAACAAGAGTTTCAGACCGCTCACTTTAATAGAGCGAGATCCTGGGGTCCCCAGGATTTTAACACTAATGTCAAACCGCAGTGATCTGGGTTGGTGTCAATTCAATTTAAATTCTATTAATTTAGCAAACTTATTTAAATGCAATTAAAGAACTGAAAGACCGACAATACATTCTGGGGCTGGTGGTTAAATTAATTAGCCAAATTTGTTGAATTTTCTCACAGTATTTAACTTGGCAAATCTTTAAGCAAATCTTCTTCCACTGCAAAGACCATGCATCTTTAATTTAAATTTCTAAGTTTGGGTGTCCTAGCCGAGAGGGAAAAAAACAAACAATAGCCAGAGAAAAACAGCACATGTTCGTACATTTAAGAAAAAAAATCAAGTATTATGTGAGAACAGGACACTTTGCCGACTGCTCAAAGAGTTTCCAGCACTGTGTCAAGACTGGTCTTCAATACCCTTTAAATTACTTTCTGCTGGGTTTTATATTTCCCTGTTGACGCCAATGAAATACGTATTGCTATGGCAACACATTGTGTCAGGCTGGGAAAAGAAAGGTTGGGCTCTAAGCTTATGAAACAATAGCAAAATTAGCATATTTTTGACAGCAGTATTTTTTTAATTTATTTTTTAAATAATTTATAAATTATTTTTTTAAAACACCCAACTTGTCATGTACTGGATCAATTTCTCAACGCAGTATCAATAACACATTTTTTCCACTGTGCAGCAAGGTATACTGGTACACTTGGCATAAAAGCACAACAATGTACGTGGCTGGGGTTGCAGATGACTGGCCATTCCAAATTGGGGTGGGAATTGGATATGCTTAAAAAACTTTTTTTTTCTAAGTTTGTTTCTACAGACTGCATAAATCCTGACCAGCACAACTGCAGTCCTCCTCCCATAATACATTAGCAGAACTGGATCAAGGCAAAGGCTATGGGTGCGTGACAAGATTCGCCGCCCTCAAAACATCCCCTTGACAACCCCGACGCTGCATCTGACTGAGCCATTGGGAACGAATGGGGGCTTGCCAGACTGGAGCGCGCTCAGAAGGGTTCACCTGCGGGTTGCTCCGGTTCGAGCCTCACCTGCACGGACGTGTCTCCCATAATGCACTTGGCCCCTTCGATGACGGCGAGGTAGGAGAAGCGGAGCTGGTCGGCCGTCTGGATGAGGCCCATGCGGTACCGCCGCATCTCCAGCAGGACGTCCCGGATCTGCACGGAAGACGGGTCCTTCCGGAGAGACATCTGAGGAGCGCCAGAAAGCCACAACACAAACGTCTGAGCGCACGGACGCGCTCTACAAAGGCAGATCCGCTGGGGTGAAAGCTGAGCCCCTCGACCCAGACCAGCGGTTCCCAACCCTAGTCCGTGAGAACCCCGTGCGTAAGATGGTTTTTGTTTTCCTTGGTCAGTTAATGTTACTCAAAACACACAATTATGTTCTTCCATAATGCTATGCAGGCTTGGCTCCTAGCAATTTTGTAAATTTTCCACAAATAGTTTAGTTTCAGTAATCACTTGTCCTCTGTGACAATTCCAGCATTTAGGACTGCATTAAACAGATTTCTGCTGTCATCAATTAATGATGTAGAACCCCTTTCAAAAAGACTAATTTGCCACAGCACACTACATTACATTAAAGTATCACTTTCATGAGAACGGATCTGATGAAGTCTTTTAATGAATATGAAATATTTTGCAACATGAACATCTGTTTTCTGACATAACGTGGCAATCGTAATATCATAAGATACACAAGTCATTCATTAGACACTGAAAGTGTCCATAATTTAAAACAATTAACAGCTTTTTATACTTCAGGACTTTGGTTGTAATGAAAAACAGCACACACAGGGGGTCGATTGCAGCGTGCTGATCAACATCAAAACCAAGCTACCCTAGTCCTGATTGCAGCGTGCTCTCTAACTCGTTAGTATAGTCCCATGCTAATCCCCATTGGATTGGAGCATGCTTTAAACGCTGCCCAGAGGATACTAATGTTGTGCACTACGAAAGCCTGCTACTGACCAAGTTTTAAATGAGACTAAGGGCTGCTCATACAGAAAAATAATTGGAGTTCACAACTCTTTATAGCCTACTTCACCCACGTCTTTCGCCAGGCAACTCCAATTGCATGCTGCAATCAAGACCTTCCTAAAGTAAATACGCAGCTAACCCTCAAATGGTACTGTACTTTGGAAACCCGCCTTAGTACACAACTGTGTACTAAAAACACAATCATTTATTACTGTCGTTGTTTTTTTTTTGTTATTGTTATTATTATTATTATTATTATGTATCCTGAGCTGTCAATGCATTTAGGCACCGTTATTAAGCCAAGCTGCTCACAGTCCTTTCCAAGCGGAGCGGCTTTCCCAAGCCCAAGAACTGCTGTGATTTGCATTGGAACATCAAGCCTGCTTCTATACTCGGTGTTCTACTACAGCACTGCCATTGTATCCTTGAGTTAGGCATTTCATCTGAATTTACAGTAAATATCCAGCTGCATAAATAGTTTGCATGAAGAACTGTAACCTGTGTAAGTGGTTTTGGAAAACCGCACAAGTTTCCTGGCGTGCCACAATGTCGTACACTCACCAGGAGGAGGCAGGAGTCTACGAGGCAGAACGTTCCGGATCGACCAATGCCCGCGCTGCAGTGCACCACCACGGGACCCTGGTCTGAGTTCATACAACCCGACTCCCGCACCTTGAACAGGAAGTTGAGGAAGGAGGCGGGAGACTCTGGCACTCCAAAGTCGGGCCAGGTGGTGTAGTGGAAATGAAGGATCTCTCGTGTTTCCTGAGTCTGTAAAACAGAGAGAAAGAGGGGAAGGGGGATCAGAAGACAGTGGAGTGAAACCGTCTCTAAACCTCTAAAACCTCTACATGCGAGTCACAGTAATATACCCTAGGCCATTCAATCCATCCTTAAAATTCTGTCAATTAAATTGAGAATATACAAGGCAGTCCAAAATATTTGGACAGCGACAAATTTTTTGTTGTTTTGGCTCTTTACTCCATCACATTGGATTTGAAATGGAAGAGCGACTATGAGGTTAAAGTGCATACTTTCAGATTTAATTTGAGGTTGTTTACACCCATATGGGTTGAACCTTGTCGAAACTGTAGCCCTTTTTATACATAGCCGTTTCTTGGGCAGGCGCGTTTCATTTCACCATGACTTCATACGAGAGAGCGAACAAAAGGGAAAGAGTTGATTCTAGGTGTGACATTTGCATTTGGAGTCTGTTGCTGTTGTCTCAACATGAGGACCAAAGAAGCGTCAATGGCAGTCAAGCAGGCCATCATGAGGCTGATAAATCGGAATAAATCAATCAGACACATAGCCAAAACACTAGGTGTGTCGAAATGAACTGTTTGGTACATTGTTAAGAAGCAAGAGCGCATTGGTGAGCTCAGGAACGGCAAACGACCTGGCTGACCACGGAAGACCAGTGTAGGGGATGACAGAAGAATACTCGGTATGGTGAAGAAAAACCCCTTTTCAACTTTTGAACGGATCAAGAACACTCTCCAGGATGTAGGCGTAGATGTGTCAAAGACTACCGTCAGGAGAAGACTACACCAGCATAACCTTAGAGGGTTCACCACAAGATGCGAACCCCTGGTAAGCCTCAAGAATAGAACAGCTAGGTCACAGTTTGTATAAATTTTTTTTTTTTAAAGTACACAAAAAAAACCTGTAGAGTTCTGGGACAAAGTGTTCTGGACAGATGAGACAAAGATGAACCTGGACCAGAGTGATGGGAAAATGAAAGTAAGACCTGAAGATGGCTGCAGTACAGGCCTGGCAGAGCATCACCAGGGAAGATACCAAGGGTCTGGTGACATCTGTGGGTTGCAGACTTCTGGCAGCATGTTACCAGAATGTATGAAACAGCCCTGAAACAGTCATCTATTGTGAAAGATTTGGAACCAAATATTAAATATGGTGACTTTATTTAAGTTTTGTGTTATAATTTGTCCAATTACGTTTGGTCCCCTAAAATGGGAGGGAAGTACAAAAAGGGCATAAATTGCTACACGAGTCACCTGATATGGATGTAAACACCCTCAAATTAAAGCTGAAAGTCTGCACTTTAAACCCATAGTCATCGTTCCATTTCAAATCTAATGTGCTGGAGTACAGAGCCGAAACAATGACCGTGTCTAAATCGCTCACCATCAACCCCTGCTGGTGAAACGGTCACCCAATCTGCTTGCTAATGCTGCAAGAGGTGCCTTACTCAGGCTTCAATCTGACCTGTTCAACTTGTGGACTAGAGAAGCAGAGGCCTGATATTGCGCGTCATTGAGAATACATGGTTGCCTACGCTCTCCCAAGTTGAGAATGGAGGTAGCAGAAACGAGCACAACATGCTACAGAAATAGGGAGAAAAAAATATAAATTATTATTTTTTATTTTTATTTTTTATTTTTATTTTTAAACTAAGCAAAACGCCAATACTGCCAACTTTGAGGGCTGGATTTGAGTATCGCCAATATAGTACTGCCCAAGACAAACAAACCTGCAAGCAAAAAGTAAAAAAAAACAACAACAAAAACAGAAAGAACTAAACAAAAACAATTTTTTTTTACAAAAAGCAAACAACAACAAAAAAAGAAACATAAAAAGGGCATAAATAATGCTGTGAGCTGCGTGGCCACCGTTTAGCATTACTGGCTACCTGGGGATGGCTGTGTGGGAACATCACCCATCATTCTAGCTAAGCGAGTTCTCTCAACAAGACTCAGTCAAGGCAGTACGCTTCGCCTGTTTAATTTAAAAACACATGCTCGTTTCCATCCCAGCTCAGCCGAGCACTATAAATACTCCCACCGAGGGCTGTTTCATACATTCTACTTGCATCTGGGGAGAGACTAAACCAACCGCAGAGTGCAACACGAAAATGACCCGACCAGGGCTTTAAGAGCGTCCTCAAGAGAGCTCCAAGACAGCGGAAAAGCTCAAAAACTTACAAAGTGAGTCACAGAAGTCGCTGCTACTATATTTCAGGCTTGTAAGATCCACATATTGGTAGTATTTCGCTATTCTTGAAAGCAGTATCCAAATGATTACTGCAAGGGTTTTGGCCTAATGTTGTTCATCCTAACAAATGAACATGCAGGTGACAACAACCAATGAAAAGGCTGCATGTAAACTGTAGTGCTGTGCTGTTGAGGTATGTTGTCGTGAAAGCCAATTAATATCAATGTATTAGATATAGCGATCAGTCACTGGCTGTCACTGACTTATCTGGTGAAGTGGATCGTGTCTAGGGCTGGGTGGTATCCAGATTTTCACACTTCCTTAAATACCATTAAAAATCCACAGATATACAGGATACCGGTTTTATAACGTTTAGTAATAAACTCCTGATCAGTGGCTGAGCTGGCTGAACACTTGGTGCAACGTATCTGACCACAAGGTGGCATCGTGCTCATAATGGCTCCCATAGCATTTGGGCTGTACATCAACTAAGCTCCTCTGTATTAGCCACTTGTTATTTCATGAATTGGTTTATTTCTAAAAATGTAGAAATAAACAAATAAAAAATCATCACGCTATCAAAATGGAGGTTTCTTGAATAGCTATATGCACAATGTTTTTGCACAAGATAATACAGCAACTGACAGATGGAGCCATTGAAGACATTTGTAGTTCTACAAATTGTTTATCAGTCATTGCATTTATAGTTAATAGAATAAAATCCATTCTTATTGCGAGTGACAATTTGCGACTATCTTTATGAATTGGACACACCCTGTATTGAGCTACATATGCATAAAAAAGGGTCATTTGGCATTGGAATTGTGAAATTCTCTCATGGACATAACAGAATTTAAATATGCATTAGGGTTGGCTCAATGGGTGACGTCATCGTCCATCGACGATGATTGATAGCCATCGACGATGTTTGAGACATCGTGATGTGTTTAAATAACAGTGCACTGCAGTTCACTTTTTAAACATGTAGACATCAAAATGTTGGTATTATATTTGTATGTAAAATTATGTAATTAATTAGTCACAGTTGTTTCCCATATTGTGTCCCTTGTTAAAAAATAAAATTAAAAAATACAAAAAGGCAAACTGGAGCGAGATAAACTGCGTGCACCCTAAAACCAACGTCTATTAATTAGCTAAAAAAGGTATTGCTTAAACACTCATGATTAACTAAATGATTAACTAAATGATTAACTAAATGATTAACACATTTTGAGTCGCTTGGCTATGTGTCATAAAACTAGATTCAAATTTACCTACAGCTAAGCGAAAATTATCTCATTTAAATGACGTTCAACAACCCGTGCGTATAGAATAGAATAACTTTTATTTCCCGCTAGGGAACTTCAGTCATAGCCCCGGCAACAACAAAAAAGACATAGACAGTGGGGCAGACCCACAACACACAAACAAACATATCAAATAAAGACATCAAACAGAACCATTACATCAATCAAGTGAATTAAGTGAATTAAAGTGCAATGCAGCCATGATTAAAAATAGCCCTGCTGTCCCGAGATGTCCAGTGTCACCAAGCAGTCCAACACACAAACTCCGCCTCCACGACTCTCCTCCATACACGCAGCGCCGCGGTCTCTGTACACCGCCGAAACGGAGCACCAAACTGCGTCAATCTTCCCAGTCGCCTCCTCACTCCACCCCCGCATTATGTTCTCCTTCTTTGGTTGCCATTTGAAGATTGCCTACACTCCCGGATCAGTCCCGACATCTTCAACTCCGGTGAAGAGCGATGGTAACTTTGTTGCTGCAGTCTACAGAGCCAAAGGACATTCCCGAGCATACGTTGCGAATGCGTCTCCATGGTGACGACCACAAATAAAATTATATCGACTACTAGACAATTAGTACATATCAAAACGAGCAGCAGGAGTGCCCTGAAAAATCTCTAGCCCGCTCCCCCGTCCCACTACAGACACACAGCGCATGAAAAACAAAAACAAAGACAAAAGCCTGACACAACAAAACACATTCAAATGAACAAACACGAACACGAGAGACAGCTGGATTACATGTCGCCATTACAGCGCATTATAGTGCATTCAATATGATCAGCCATTACTTATACCTTCAGATTCGACTTAAACGATTTCATCAAACGTGTGTGATTACTGTAAAATAATTACTGCCCTCTTACAATAATATAGCCTAATTATTAGGTGCTATTTCTTAAATTTTTTTCATCACAAATACCCCCCTCCAACTCTCCTCCGGCGCATTGGCGTGTTTGAATTGCCGCATTGAGACAATAAGCCTATCGAAAATATTTTCACTGAATAATCTTAGAATTACTTAAAGTTACTTGCATAACTGTATAGGCTACTTATAAACTTAGGCTAACATGTCACGGAAACGGAAACATGTCTCGGGTCTACTGAGTGCATTAGGCCTAAATCCGAAGTATTGCCAGATTGGCGAAGTTGTGCCTTTCTTTGCAACCAGGTCTAAAGGTGAATTCTCACCAAATCCGGTGAGGTACATCGATCGGACGCATTCTATTCATTTTCTATGGAGAGGATGCGATGCGATCGCGCGGTGCATGATGGATGTGGCACGGCGACTGTGTGGTACGTTTGCTGGTTCTGAATTTGAATAGTATAGATTCCAAACCTACTTTAGGCAAATTAATGCGTCCGCCGTTGCTTGCGAAACTATAGATATTTAGATCAAATATGAATCAAGATTTAGCAACAGCATAGACTATTTCCCGCGACCAGTGTTTACAAATCAGAAAACGCCCCCGCGGAAACACAAGGGTGGGTAACTTGTGACTCACCCCTTAAAAATGGGCTCGTATTCTTAAAGCATCTCAGAGCAGGAGGGCTGATGTAGGATCAGCTTTTCCTTCCAGCTCATAATGGACACATTCGTGTATGGATGGACGAAAGCTGATCCTAGATCAGCCCGCCGGCTCGGAGGGGCTTTAGGCCCTGACATGGGACCAGTTTCAGCTTTCAGCAGACATTGGATAAGTTTACTGTCGGAAGAGGGGAAGCCTGATCCTAAATCAGCGCTCCAACTCTGAGCCGTTTTACGAACAAGGGCCCGGACTTAGGGTCAGTTTCTCCTTCCAGCTCATCGGTGCAAAAACCTGATCCTAGATCAGCTCTCTGAGGAATTTGTGTCCTGGTCATGATTTCGGGACACTGGACACAGAAGAATGAAGGGAGAAGGAACAGTGATCAAGAATTCCCAAGCTCTCAGTGCACAAGTTGTGAAATACAAGTCAGAATGACACCAAGAAAAAAGTATACTGAGAGAGAGAGAGAGAACACAGCAGCACCTCCACTGTCCCTGTGGCCAGCTGCCATGCACACTGTGTTCTCCCACACTGTCTCTGAGGGTTTAACATTTTAGGGCCGGACTAAATTATCATTATAAAAAACCTCATTCAATTTCCAAGCTGATGGCCACGTGTTTAATGTTGAATTACTGCATGCTATTTTCCTACTCAACATAAAAGTTTGTGCCAAGACTGCATTGCCTAGTTATAATTCAGGCGTTTTCCCCATTCATTTCAATGGGGCCAAAGATTAACTTTGATATCAGGGATTTTATTTTAATTAGTTAAAATTGGAATTCTTGATATTGAGACTTATTAAAATGTTCAATTTTAACTTGTTAAAAGCACATTGCACATGCATTGCAGAGCACATAGTAAACTTAGTTCAGAGGGCCTGGATACAAATGACAAAAGGGCCTTTAACACTCACGTAACAGTGTCTTGATGTTGTAGTGTATCGTGTCTTACTGACTTAGCCTTAAGACTTAGCTATAGCTTACAATGTTCAAGTCTATGGATAGCTGCTAATGATGGAACGGTACTTTATCTTGACCTGTTTGTAGCTGTTTGAATGACCTAAGGTATTTCACTTAAGGATAAGGTTAAAGTAAGGTAGGCTCCCAAGAATTAAAGAAAAAAAAACATCTTGATGTAATTCCTTTGATACCTCTTTCTTACTTTCTTAAAGCCAATAACTAGGCCTACATTTCTAAATTTCACTTGTCATCGTGTAGCTACTTCCTGTGATTTCGTTGACTTGTCAGACTAACTTAAGATTAACAAAATGATATCAGACTGGTCAATAGAACTGAACTTTCTATTAACTCTAGTAATATTGTACAGCTACCTGGCCCCGATATGAGTCGTAATATTCACACTCATATTCATGACTTGCTCCAGTGGTCAGTACTGACCAACGTTGAATGATGTTTTTTCCTCTCTCCGTTCACTCCCATTGCATGGCGAAACAGCTCTCAAAAGTATACTTTCTGGATGTCGTGATTTTATACATCGGCGTATGCCGCGTTGTTTGCATTCTTTTGTGTGCTCAGTGTGCTTTTGAGACCTGTTTCGCCGTGCGCTGGGAGTGAATGGAGATAGAAAAGAAGAAAAAAAAAACATCATTCTCCAGTTGCTGACCACTGGAGTAGAGGTCTGTGCGGAATTATTTAATCCCGCTCCCGCAAGATTTTATCCCTCTCCCGCACAAAACTGGACTCGTTTGTCTCACTCCCGCCTGCAGAGTACCGCAGAGGCTATTGACGTCCAAAATATGCCATAAACGTGACAACATTTGGGTGAAAAACTGTAATAATAATAATAATAATAATAATAATAATAATAATGCAAGAGAGCTGAAGCAACCACACTAATAAACAGTCTAGACAATTAGAATTTAACAGCGGGTTAAAATTGAAGATAAGTTGAGGCGGGTTAACCTGAATGAACAGGCTACGCAACACTGGGTGTTCCTGTGTGATTTCTCAAAATAGCGAGAGGTGCACAGAAACGTCCTCGTTTTCAGTAGAGCGTACCAATTTCGGATATTTATTATTTTTTTACAGGTAACAACAGCTTGCTTATCACATTATACCTATAGTAAAATGATTGTAGACCAGAATAGTTAGGTGAACATCGATGATCTATAGGTTACACTGTCGTAATTATATGATGCAAAATATAAGCGTCTACAGTGCATTTAAACAGTGTCTATATTAAATCATGAAGCAAATTGTGTTACAGAATACAAGAGTAACTCGCATTTGCATCAAACAAACAATATGCAACAACGGCTACTAAAACAAACAATGAATAACAAGCAAATCGAAACTTTATAAAAATAAAACCCATGATCAAATTAAATGTGATTTTATGGGACACTTACAGCAACAGTAGGCTTATTATTAGTGCTAGTAAGCATAGTTATGATTAATACAGTCCTGACAAACATCTGTAACTCCCGGCTGAGACATCCAATAAAACAGTTCATAATAAACCGCCAGCTTGTTCAGTGTAACAGTAGGTTATACCCTTCACTAAAAAAATACCATAAAACGGCAACATTAATGCGAGACTTTTCACCGTTTTCTTACAGTATAGCCATTCCAAACACGCAAAATCTCTCATTTAAATACGGCTGGAGTCATTTGCATAATGTCTCTCAGTAGATCACCCACAAAGGGTGAAATGTTAACGCCTGCAATTACTTTGGCTGCGCCTGCAAAATAAAACCCCTTATTTGGGATCTTAAAGGGTAACTAAACCCTAAATCACTTTTTTTTTTTTTTTTAGCTGTAAACGTGTTTCTATGCCTACCTTATAATTAAACTTATTCATACATTCCGTTATTTCAACAATTCTGAAATAATAACATAAATCAGGAGAAACTGGTAGAAAAGCGTCTTTGTGCTGCCCCTTAATGGTTGAAATGTCCTTTCTTCCCACCACACTAATCGTGATGTCAGAGTATCTCTATGGAGGTACTTCTATGTCATATGGATAATTGTTGTCGCCCACAACGCAAACAGCTGGCACCTGATTGGTTAGACTCACTACGTTACTTTCGTTTCGGCTCCACGTTTTTTAAACCGGAACAACATTGCGTCCTGTTCATAAACTCTTATTCCACCTAAATAGTCCACTAAAATATGTTTCTGAAAATATTTGAGGTGAGAAATAGGCCAATCTTGATTCATATTTGATGTGCAACGTCTGGTTTGACAGTTTGATCCGAGTAATACAAAATCATTTGTACATTGTACGTCCATTTATGCAAATCACGATGGTCGCAGCTCCTCCGCCCCTACCCCTCTCCCACCCCACAAAGTATTTTTAAAAATTGTTTTGTGGGCGGAGACAGGCTGAAACAGTGGGGTTAGTTACCCTTTAATTGACCCCTCAATCTTTTGCGGGATTTCTCTCGTCGTCTTTTTATCCTGCGCTGGCAGGCTGACCACCCACTCCCGCCTGCAACACTGACAATTTGTCCCGCACCGCACGTTAAAGTGCTGGGTCCCGCGGGAATGCACACCTCTACACTGGAGCAAGTCATGAAGATGAGCGTGAATATTACGACTCATATCAGGGCCAGGCAGCTATACAAGATTATGTTCTAACAAAGTTCAGTATGCCAAATTTCATGTTAATGCATTTGTGGCACAATGAGAATGTAGTTGCCAAATTGCGCCATCAGGTGGCGCTAGTTATTTTTGCCTCCCATTGTCTTCCACCTGAAGGGCAAGTCGTCAGAACAACTCTGAGAGCATTCAGCCTGTTAGCACTTTCAAGTCATTTAAAATATATAATTATAAAGCTACTCCACAATCTCTTGCACATTGTTCCACTCTCCAGAAGTTATGAAATAATTATTGTTGGCTTTATTTTTCATGAGAAGTGTGCTTTTTAGTGTTTTTCCATTTTGGAGCTTGGCCTTTTAAGAAAGTCACGATGCAAATGTTACCCCGCCTTTAGTCACCCATCAAAATGAAGCTCAACAATATAGAACAAGATGGAATTGAATTCTTGATATCAAAAATGACCATTTTAACTTAATTGTTGATATCAAGAATTCCAATTATAACTAGTTAAAATTGAATTATTGATATCAACAATTCTAATTATAACTAGTTAAAATAGTTCAAATTGAATACTTGATATCAAAAACAAATTGAATAAAAGCTTAAATAGCTTGCTATATGGTATTTCCCATTATTTTTCCAGAATTTTTTCACAGAGTGGCGCCCTCTGGGAGGGGGCGGGGTGTCGCTACAGCGATTCCAATGTTTAAGCGACAACGGTTCCTTATTTCGTAACAGACTTCAAAAACACGATACCTGTACGATGACATAAATCATGGTAAAGTCGGTATCCTGATCTTGGCAATAAAATAAAATAAATCTTTCAGGTGGAGAAAAAATAATAATAATAATAATAAATTTCCACTGTTTTTCAGCTTCTGTTACTTTGTTTCAGGAATACACAGAGTAATTCTGACTCTAGGAAAATAAACTCAGAAGGGTTACCTCACAGAAGAGACTAGGGGGGCATTCCACAATGCAGGATTAGTGAGTTAGCTCAGTAACTGCACCCGGAAACCTCCCAACTCTGGAACACTCAAGTGTAAGAAGCTGTTCGTGATTTTACTCAGTGAAGCTATCCAGCTAACTCAGTAATCCTGCTTTGTGGGATACCCTCCAGGATTATACCCTCCTGTAGTCTTAGCGGTTCAAGAACAGTAA
This sequence comes from Ilyophis sp. 1 JC-2022, assembly GCA_022702515.1. Classification (NCBI taxonomy): domain Eukaryota; kingdom Metazoa; phylum Chordata; class Actinopteri; order Anguilliformes; family Synaphobranchidae; genus Ilyophis; species Ilyophis sp. 1 JC-2022. The sequence goes on along the minus strand of CM040402.1, from coordinate 23,660,786 downwards.
CAATTACATTTTTTGCTTGTGTTAAAAAAAGGTAGTGCTAAGAGAATGGGGTTAAAGCAAGAATGTCATTTGTTTGTTTCAAAGCGCATGCCAAACCTAAAGTCCCGTACGAAAGAAAGAGGACATTTTTTCCCAGCTTTGACAAAGTAAGCGGCGATACTTTTCTGATTAGAACGGCAAAAAGATATGATTACACAGTGGCGCAAGTGAGGGAACAGAGTGGTACAGCGCCTCCGTTACATTCTTCGGGGAGAACCCTGCTTTCCAATACACTTTCGCTAGAATAGCCCAGATCCAGAAGCTGTTTTGATATCAGTAACTTTTCAAGAATTTTCAGACTAGTAGAGATCATGTCTGCAGGTAATAGCACGTATTGTATGCATGCATTGTATCACAAAGCAGCACATTCAACATGACCAATTACGGTGAAAATGGATTGCTCAGTGGAAGAAACAGCCAGATTAAAAGAACATGACTTTTTACAGCTTGACTACAGAAATATTTCCCAGCAAGCACTGGGAATGCCCAGCGCACAGTCCAGTCTCTTACCAACAGATTCTCCAGCTCTCCATCGAATAGACAACCAGGTAACATTATTATAATTAAATTTTTTAAAGTTTTTTACTGTCTTTACAGGGCAGGCCCAGCCCACAACGAAGGTGTCTTACCGACAGATTCTCCAGCTCCAGCTGACGCACAGTGTAGTAGGATTTGACGTCTTCTGAGATCAAGGTCAGCTTGAAGTTGGTGTCCTTGAAGATGGCCTCCCGTTCCTCACGAGGAGGCCAGTACTGAGCGCACTTCACCTGAGAACGACAGGACACCATCAGAGAGCCACCACTTCCTGCTCGAAGCATAAGAGCACAACCACTTCCTGCCAGTAGCCTGTTACATTCATGAGCTGTGAAGAATTTTCAAATCACATTTTAACCAATTGGTCTTTTCATTCTGGAGTGTGGAAATATCAACCATAAGTACTGTGTCACAGCCAGCTAAATACCCAGGTCTCACACAGTATCAAATCACTTTGCCTTGAAATGCATACTGGCAAATCTTCTGGCACACAAGTTGCAGCGTGGCAACATGACCGTAACTATGATTAACTTCCAGGAGTATTCAGGGAGAACGCCCATTTTAAATGACGCTGGTCAAAAACACAGGGATTTGCAAGGTAGACGTAAAATTTGAAGCACATTACTTTCAAAATATTTTGCATCTACATGGCACACACGTCACACTCCAGTGACCGATCACTTGATATCACAATAAATGAACAAAATAGATCTGTCCAATTTATGTGAACTTTCGGCACACTGGTAATGTAAGAGTTGATAGTACATATCAACCTATTGAAATGGAAGCACTTTTCTCGCTTTAAATGTTTTTTTGTTTTTTATTGCCACTTTTCCCTGACTTTTCAAGGACAGTGGGATATTGGAGAAAGTACAATGACTTTCCAGGATTAACATATTGTCAAAGATTTTCTAGGAAAATGGGAACAGTATTTTGACTACCTGTGTCTATTTACAAAGCCGTTCACAAGAAAATAAATTAGGTCAACTCGACTGGCTTCAACTCCATTGGCTACAACCGGGGACAGCCAGATGGTGGGACTTTCTGCAACTTTCAGCAGTGTTACCTCACACAATACTGCTATAGATCCGTTCTCTCCGTTCCAGTCCCTGATAGGTCAGTCAATTAGCATGTCAGCTATACCTCCCCTTAATTAACCAATTGAGAACTAGGAAATGAAAATGAGCAGACACAATGGTCGCCCTTACCTCAGTTACCACAGAGCCTTCAAGGTGCTCAGTTGAGCACAGCTGACATGCAGTCAAAACTGCTTTGAAAGGGACAGACGCAAATGGCCCATAAACTCTGACTGATCATGCTGTAAGTGTTGAATAAAGGCACTTTGAGGTGTCCTATAGACCAAGACCTGAGGTATGTCTTATACAGTAGGGCTGTCAAAAAATACTTGAAGTTCGAATTTTGTTCAAACTTTCCATCCGTAGTACGAACTTAAATTAACTTCAGTACGAACTGAAAATTAAAATCTTTGTTTGAGGTCCCACATTTTATAATCAACATACAATGCAGTTCATAAGTATTTGGACAGTGACACATTTTTTGTTGTTTTGGCTCTGTACTCCAGCATATTGTATTTGAAACGGAGCAGTGACTATTAGGTTAAATTGCACTTTCAGCTTTAATTTAAAGGTTTTTACATAAATATCGGGTGAACCGTGTAGCAATTGTAGCTATTTTTATACATAGTGCCCCCCCCCCCATTTTAAGGCACCAAAAGTGATTGAACAAATTAACATAAACAAAAAAAAGTAATCATATTTAATATTTGGTTGCATAGCCTTTGCATTCCATGACTTCCTGATGTCTGTGACCCATCAACATCAAAAAACTCTTGATATCTTATTTTAAGGTACTCTTACAAGCAATACTATAAATTCTCTGCATTTGAATGGATGCACTAGATTTAGCTGTAAATTACATGGGAATAGTATGGAACACATGGTTGGCTAAATCAATGGCTGTAAGTCATCAAGGGTCTGAGGTATCAAACGAGCCTCAAGCCATCACGCTGCTGCCAGATATGCAGTAGATATGGATGGCTCACTTTAAGGGTTGTTTCTCCTGACTTATATGCCCACAGTTCAATAGAACACAGAACTCAGTCCACAGAGTTCAATAGTAAAATTATTCAGGAGGAACAACCCTCAAAGTGATCCAATGTGCTGGAGTACAGAACAAAAACAACAAAAATTGTGTCACTTTCCAAATACTTACGGACTGCACTGTATATATAGTGCAGTTCGTAAGTATTTGAAAAGTGACAAATAGGGTGAAGGGTCATAGGGTGAGTGGCATAGGGTGAAGAGGTGAACATAGGTCATGGGTACTGGGTACTCACGGATCCCTTCTCGATGACACGGTTCAGCATGACCACTCCACGGGTTTTCTGTTCCCACACAATCTCCCAGAAGTGACCACAAGTGTTCGGCAGTGGGCCCTGCAGGGGGTGGGGTGGGGGGGGGGGGGATTGACCCAATAAGAGTCTGGTTAGATAAGCACCAGCTCACATGCAAAATCTCATGAGTGTACACTTGCAACCCTCATTCAGGAGAGCTGCAGGTTTTTCTTGTTACCCAGTAATTAGGAGATTAATTAAAGCTGTTGATTACACAGTTAAGTCGCCGCGCCTGGCTTCTTGAGTCTCAGAAGGTCACAGATTTTCAGATTATATATAAAACAGCTCTCCAGGACCAAGCTTTGGGAAGCCCCAACGTACACAAACAGCGTTGAGACTCAACTCAGCACTGAGGCTCCACTCCTACTCGGGATCAGAGTGTGAAGGCCAGGACTGGTGGAAAGACGAGAGCATCTTTACTGAAAGGCAGTTATGCACGAACAGACTAATGTCCCGGTTTTAGAGAAGGGACATTGATTGGACAACTTTGAGGACATCTTTCACACATTATTTAGCATGTTAAGATAGAGCACAATTTTGTGAATTGTATATCAAGCAACTGTGCTGTGGATACTAAAATGCTGGAGAACTAACCAAAAAAATGCCTCCATAAAAATGCCTCCATAAAAAATATAATAACTAGTTGCAAAGCGCTTCAAAAACTACAACAGCTGTATAAAAACTACAGCAGCATTCCTAACACACTTATTACGACGCCTGTTTTTATATGAACCAAAGTGTACGCAATACACCCAGCCCTAGTTGACTCAAGGTATTAGGCTTCTTACGACACCGTCTGAGACAGCAACGTCTAAACATCTTCCAAACAGCAGGTCCAGACGGGCTCAGAGAGATCGGAGAGCAGCTGCCAAGGTGTGCAGGGGGGGAAAGACTAAGAGAGTGCTGACGTTCAGATTCCTCAGCGCCGGTGCATGCTGGGAGCTGCCCGAAAATTAACTTGGCTGCAGCCTTGCGCAAAACCAAACGAGCACGCAGCAGCCCGGAGGCAGGCTGTCAGAGGCCGCAGTCCAAACTCCGACAGCATTCACAGGTACCGCAAAAGCAGTGCCCGAGTGTTGATTCCCTTCATCAATGGTGAAGAATTACGAGTAACAGTTGGGCGGGTTTGTGGATATAAAAAAAAGCTATGTATATTTCTACGACCAAATCAGTACTTTCACTACGGAATAACATATAGAGTAAATATCCGCTGCACAGAAGCATTGAAAGCAAGTACGGTGATGAACATAACTATATGACTAAAAAGTGTGCATATGTATTATTTTGCACATTTAAAAAATGTTCCAGCTGTGAGTTTTGCTACTTTCAATAAGGGGTAGCTCAGAAATATTTACAGTCAAACCGTTATAATCTGATGACATTCGCGCCTTGACAACAAGTGTGATCGCTGCTCCGGTGTAAGCGAAACCAGGTCTTTCTTATCAAAATCATCTCGCCCTTGCTGTCAGACAGAGTGATTCACTTCAGTGAGGAGGAAGAGACGTTTCTTACTCGAGACCTGTAAACGGATACCCGGGCCGTCCCACGTCCAGCCCGAGCGCAAGCACGCCTCCCACGGAACGCTCAAACATCTGAGTGATCCACCAAGCCGCCATCCTGGCTATGCTTTAGCTGCGCGCAGGCTAATGCTGAGGCTAAGACCAAAGCCAAGGCCAAAGCCAAAGCGACCCACCTGAGTGAGGATGTAGCTTCTTTGCGCCTCTTCCACTGAGATCAGGCTGGCGTTGACGTAGTCGTTTGCTCCTAGCTGCAGCCGGATTCTGCTGTGGTCGACTGGAGGGAAGAAATCTGCGTGAAAACCTCAACCTCCCTGTGGAGACCAAAAGGCTGCGATGCCGCGACGTCGCCGTCGCCTCCGTGCACGTCCGCCAGCACGTCTGAGTCGAGCCCCGCAGCAGTTTTGCAAGCGCTGCACTGAGAAGGCCAACGCACGGATCAACCACCCACGACACGTGACTGGCCGGCACTGAAAGAGTTAACCGCTTCATTTTTACTAAGAGGAAACCACAACCATACTGCTCTTTCAAGTTACCATGACGAGAGAGAGAGGGAGAGAGGGAGAGAGAGAGAGAGAGAGAGAGAGAGACAGAGAGAGAGAGAGAGGGAGAGAGAACAAAATAACAACATACAGTGATCACAACCTAGCCATTGGAACAGGTTGCCACAACCAGACATGGCTGGGCAGAAAAAAAAAGGCTCTGCAAGTACCGCCATTCAAGAGAAATTAAAACTGAAATGTATTTTATCCTTTCTTTTTTGGAATACATGAACAAATTCGAAAATCAGTTCTACCAAAGCTTACCGTTCCTACCTTTTCAATTCTGTCAGATATAGAAAAGTTAAGAATATTACTAGAGGTACAAACAAATATAATAAACCTACTTGCACGATTTGTTGTGAACTGCTATGAAATGAGAAACTGTATGAAACTATTCAATACTTTTGTATTATCCATACTAATGCTTGCACTTTTTCTGTGTATTTATTACAATTATCAACACTGTATTGCTTCCCATCATGCCAATAAAGCACAACTGAAATATAAAATAGAAATTGAGAAAGAGAGAGACAGAGACTGACAGTCATGTCCAGGTTACATCCATGCATTTTCAAACACTTTTCCCCAGCCCTATTATAAAAATATGATTTAAGAAAAAGAGAAGTTAGAAGCCGGCTTCAAGACCGTATACTGAGCTTTTTTTTTCAAGCTTCCCGTTATTATCATATCTCTACCTGTGGCCACAACCAGGCCAACTGGTGACTGACTCTGGCCCTGTACAGCTGCAGTGTGAGATGACTTATTATTCCGCACCTAATTGGTCAATTGGTTTCCCAGTTAAGACCTGGCTTCTAGCCTCCTCACATTTAAAACTACCTGTTGATTTTAAGGTGAAAGTAAAACACAGGCTCTGTGACTCTGCAGAGAGACGTATCTGCTCTGTGAATTCACAGAGAGAGCACTCACACGGGCTCACGTCTCTGTAGCGGTTCCTCGTTTTGTTTTCGGGTAATTTGGCATATTTGCAGGGCAGCTCACTGGACTGCTGACGGATTTCCTGGAAAGGGGGACAAGAAAAAAAAAGAAAAAAAAATACGGTGGGTTAATTTAACTTTCTTGCACATATTGCATGGCTTACTGACTTCATAGATGTGCTTCCCCCCAGATTTTACTGATGGTGTCCCCTTATGGAGATGAATATTCAGTAAATCGGTTCGAGCTGCATTTGAATCTGCCCCCCGGCTCGAACGTAAACAAGCACAATACAGCATCTCAAGAAAACTGCAGGCCTGAAGACTTCACCTTTATGGTAACACATGCTCATAAACACCAAATTCCTCCAAAACCAGCAGTCTTACACCAGTGATCTCAAGGTTCAAGGTTTTTTTTTATTGATCATTTGCACAGGATAACTACAGTCATACTGGGCATTGAAATTCTTTGTGACGAGTACACTCCTGGAGTTACTAAAGACAAAACATTTTAAAAATTAAAAATAATAATAAATATATATTACAATAATAACAACAATAAAAATCGTATACACAATAAAACAGTAATAAATACAATAAAAGAAGCGGATATAATCTAGTGCAGTCTGGTGGGAGGGCAATATTGCACAGTACAACACATGAAAAGAGCGGTTCACAGTGCGTTTAGAAAACGGATGGCCTGGTGATAGAAGCTGTTGCTCTGTCAACAAGACCGAGCCCTGAGGCTCCGGTACCTTCTGCCAGACGGCAGCAGGTTGAACGGTTTGTGCGCTGGTAGTGGGTGGTATGGGTCTTTAATGATTCTGCGGGCCTTCCCAAGGCACCGAGTGCGATAAATATCCTGGATGGCTGGAAGATCCCAGCCAATGATTTTCTCAGCCGCTTTGACCGCTCACTCTTTGGAGGGCCTTGTGGTTGAGCGCGGAGCAGCTGCCGTACCATGCGGTAAAGCAGCCTGTAAACATGCTCTCAATAGTGCATCTATGGAAGTTTGTGAAGATTGTGAGGATGGCTGGGTCCATGCCAAACTTCTCAAACATTACCCCTGGAGATCTACAGTGTCTCTGGGCTTTTTTGAATCAGCAGGCAATTTAGGCCTTGGAAACAAGGTGTGTGAACTTTTTCACCAAACAATCACCTAAATTAAATGTTTGAGTACTGAAACATACCACAACCATTAGACACTATATCCCTCCAGGACTGGAGGTAAACCTGTAGGCCATGGATACTCAAATCTGGCCCTTGAATACAATACCGGCCCTGGTTTTCTTTTGTCCCAGATAAGTAACTCAACAAGTAGTGTTACTGATTGGCCAGATTGCCATCACACCTGACTCTCAGATAAAGGGAGGGTGGAACACCAGCAGTTCTCTGCCCTCGATGACCGTGATTTGAGTAACATGGCTGTAGGTTCTGCAGCCCTCCAGCAATACAGTTTGAGATCTTTGGCCTATACTGCCCATTATCTCACCCTGATAGAAGAAGCAACAAACTTTAAAAGCAAACGATTTGAATATATGGCAGCAATAATCTGTCATTTTCATAGCAGGCACATAATGTGTCACTGACTGTAGTCATAGCAGCTCTTTGGCTATTCAGGACCTCATCTTCCATGGTGGTTGGTAGGTAGTAAGTAGAGTGCAGTTGCCCAGAAGGGTATGAGAAAGTTCAGCAGTTCCTATGGATTGTTGTGCAGCAGTAAGATTCTGCTGCCCTGATATCTGTGGGTCTGGTAGAAGCTGTCGTTGGAGCCATTTATTTCTGTGATGACTTTCTTCTTTGAAAGAAGTCTGCATTATTTTGGGAGAAAAGTCGCCATCGGTCGAGTTCTACATTTGTGCATTCGGCAAAGTGACCGAAAAAGCTTCACTTTGTCATGCGCCGTTTCTTTAATACTAAAACATGATGGGGGACCTCTCTTTCAAGGAGCTTAAAAAATAGGAACTGCCCAAAGCATTCAGGGGACAAGCGTCCAATGGCTGTGACTGAATGAAGCTCTGGAGGAGGAGTTGGCTGCGCTGGAGTCTCCCGCTGGGATCTCCCGCTTGGGTTTCGCAGGAGGATGCGCCACTCGGCACAGTGGGAGGCAGGGGGAAGGGGGAGTGTCCGGGCTGCCAGGCCATACCATGCGGTTGGGCGCTGGCACGGTTCTCCATGATCTGGCAGTGAGCTTTTTCAATTGTATAACAGGTTTCCTTCCAGTTCCAAATCAAACGTGATTGGTGGGTGTATATTTGGAAAGGGCTATTTTAAATGCTCCCAGGGGTCCAGCTTTTTAAGCGGGAAGGGACGTGCCAAGCCTATCGTCCCGTTTCGGCTGCTTTTGTTGACGGGACCTAAGCCCCACTGTCACCCTACCTGACAAAATTTGTATTTGGGTCATTCCATGTTAAATCAGATAAGGTTGTTGCAGCACCATCTCAGATTATGTTCAAACCTTGTCTATATCATGAATGTGTCCCAAAACCAAAGCCTGTAAAATATTTCTGTTCAAATCCTATGTTTTCATATTTTTTCAGCCCTTGATATCATTTCATTTTTACAGCCTCAAAAACACCTTATCTGGGAAGCCATGTCTGGGCATTAATATCTTGAGAAGTATTGTTCCTAGCCTCACCAAACTTTGTAGGATGGAAGACAAACATGTTTTCTGTTTTCTGTACCATTAAAAGCCTGTACTGCATGCCATTTTATAAGGCCCTAGATTTGGAAAAAAGTGCCAAAGAGTGATATTGAGGGTACTACAAACCCACATTTTTGCACCAATATGATCATAATTTTTTTTGCAAATACAATCTTTTATTAATTTTGTGCCAATATTTGAGGTATCTACCACCAACGGACTTGAATATATTATGAATAAAACAAGGCGTGGTAGCATATTTTGGTCATTTTCATAGGACCAAAATGGTATGTGGGGTAGGAACATAAAAATGTACATGGAAATTGCTTGATGTATGGTTATTAAGGGTACAAAGTGCCAATGTGCCAATGTCCTTCCGTTTTTCCTTCATACAAAAATAGACACATATTTGAGAGATATTTTACCTATGGCAGAAAAACATCCATTTCAGGATTACATTTTTTTTGCCTCAGTATTTCCATGATTATTGAATTCCTGTGTCATAGGAATTGTAAAAAATAAAAGATAAACATGTTTTCAGTATGATCATTGGAATAGAGGGCATTTGAGATGGGAATTGTGTCTCCGGTAAGATCCTGGATATTGAAAATAAGTTCAATATTTGGATAAAACATCTGGTATAAGGAGGAATAAGTGGTATCCTAAATGATCACGTCCTATCCACCAATCAGTGTATAATGGAACATAGGGATTCAATTTATCAAGAAAACACCAAGCATGTACCCAATTCAGTCCTGTTGTTCAAGTTATATGGTTAAAAGATAATAGTTTATCATCACATGTAATTTCTAGTACATAATTTGCTACATTGCACATCATTTTCAATAAATTTATTTTGAGTATCTTATTCTTTTTTAAATATGGGATATAAAATTTAACCACTCCACTGAATATAGTATCCATCAGAGTTAATGCCTTTTTCTAAAATGAGGCCCTGATAGTAAAGAATATAGCTTGCATTAATGACCTATAGTAAAATGAGCCTACAGAAAACATGGATTTCTTTACTCTAATTAATATTTCAGAGGCTGGGACACACATAAGTAGAGATAATAAGGGAAGACCCTGCGTCTTCATTACGGACATTTTTTTTCCGAGAGGTAAAACAATGCCTTTAACTATGTGTATATCTATGGAGGGAACATTGGCACTTTGTACACTAAATGCCCATACATTAAGCTATTTCCACATAAATTTTCATGTTCCTACGAGCTACCCCGCATACCATTCTGGTCCTATGAAAATGACCGAAAAATGCTACCATGCTTTGTTTTATTCTTTATATCTTCATGTCCATTAGTGGTAGAGACCTCAAATATTGGCACAAAATTAATATCATATTGGTGCAAAAATGTGGGTTTGTAGTACCCTCAATATCACTCTTGTTTAGGAATTTGGCACTTTTTTCCAAATCTAGGGCCTTGTAAAATGGCATGCAGTACAGGCTTTTAATGGTACAGAAAACAGAAAACATGTTTGTCTTCCATCCTACAAAGTTTGGTGAGGCTAGGAACAATACTTCTCAAGATATTAATGCCCAGACATGGCTTCCCAGATAAGGTGTTTTTGAGGCTGTAAAAATGAAATGATATCAAGGGCTGAAAAAATATGAAAACATAGGATTTGAACATAAATATTTTACAGGCTTTGGTTTTGGGACCCATTCATGATATAGACAAGGTTTGAACAAAATCTGATTGTATTTGAAAAAAAGATTGATACCATATGGTTGCTAAAAAATGGGTTTATAATACCCTCAATATCACTCTCGTTTAGGAATTTTGCACTTTTTTCCAAATCTAGGGCCTTCAATAGGCATGCAGTACAAACTTTTAATGGTTCAGTCATACTTAGAACATGTTTGTCTTCCATTCTACAAAGTTTGGTGAGGCTAGGTATAATACTTTTAAAGATATTAATGCCCAAAAATGGCTTCCCAGAAAAAGCGTTTTCGAGTGTAAAAAAATATATATATATCAAGGCAAGGGCCAAAAAAATATTGGAATTATTATTATTATTTTTTTTTTAATATCATTGGAATTGAACAAAAATATTTTACAGGCCTCAGTTTTGGGACCCAAACATTATACAGACAAACTTTGAACAAAATCTGAGACGGTGCTGCAACCACTTTCCTGGATTCTGTCTGATTTGACACGGAACGACCCATTTATTTATTTAAATACCACCCTGTTACCTACAAACTAGATGGAAAAACCAAAGCGTATGTGATTAACTAATCTTACCATGAACAGTATGTTCACTGTACCAAACCACATCTCTGATTTAGCCTATGAAAGCTGAACTACACCATAATCAAGCCTTTTGTGATAGTGGTCATTCACAGTTCTCAGATATTAGACATTTTTGCAAAGCAGATGTCATCTGTCATTTACCTAAGACAGAGAACTTATAAACAGAAGAAAAACAGGGCCTGAATTTCCAAGATGCTAAACAGGTGTACAAGCAGGCACATGATTCTGGGAAATGTGAGTGACAAAAGCCGATAATTGTCTCATGACAGGTACACCCTTACCTCCTCCCTGCCTTGCAAAACACACAGACAGCTCATAGTAGTGGTCATTGTGGGTCCAAATCTTCAAAATGTCCCACCCAACCAAAACTACACTCAGACTCCCTTAGCTGAACCTGATAAACAAATGAAACGCATAACTGGCCCGAAATAGGCCCAAAAGCTCCCATACCTGGACTTGATTATTGTCACTGGTTGGGTGGTGTGTGCACAAGATACTCTCGTGAGAGTGTGTGTGTGAGAGAGAGAGAGAGTGTGAGTGAGTGAAATAGTGACTGAATGAGTGAGAGGTTCAGAAAATGAGGCTCAGAGAGTGAGCGAGTGAATGAGAGAGGAAGTGATTGAATGGATTAAGAGAGCGATGGATTTATTGAGTGGAGTAAAGGAGTGATTGAGTGAGCAAGTAATTGAGTGAGTGAATGAGTAAGTGATTGCTTGAGTGAGTAAGTGTGATATAGGGAACAAACACAGGCAGCAGCACAAAGTGTTCGGGTCTCTCGGGTAGGATGTGCATGTCTGACACCCGAGGAAACCAGCCTACACCTGACCCAAGACCGAACCCACTTGGTTCTCGGGTTGGGTTTTGGGTACCTGGGTTCTGGTGGACTTGTGAACACCTTTATGTTGTACTGAAGCAGGACATCTCCATCTGTTCTCCTGCCAGTTACATTGTCTGGTCAGTCCACACTCATGCAAAAAAAACTGTCTGTCTCTTTCTCCCTCCCTCCTCAACTCTAACAGCCCTCATCTCACCTCACTTCACTGTGAAACTCCTTCACAACCCACACCAATGAGTGTTCCTAGTTGAAAGGCACCCATGACTGTTCTCAAAAACAGCATCTTTCACAAAGTTATCATTGGTGATGGTGATTATTTTAAGGTTGTCATAACAGAATCAAGAACTTAAAGCTCAATGAGGGCTTTAGAATTAAGGCTGAATTAAACTTTGATACACACAAAACAGACAGACAGACAGACACAAACAAACACACACACACACAACTTTAAAAGGCCCATTTCTGAACCCATGGATATGCCAAAATCCTATCCCCCTCATTATTCTCTAATAAAACCAGCTAATGCATAAGGCCACACAGGTCCTCTGGACTCAAAGTACAACAATGACATAAACCCTTTTAGTTTGGATACCCACGAGTTCAAACGCATCCCTCAAACCATCACTACTCCCAATAGTACTAGCATGCCGTCTCACAGAGATGCCCTGTCAGCTGCTGCTCGTGACATTAACTGTTTTGATTTGTATTTTCTTAAAATACAAGTGAATGGCTACTCAGTAACCTCACATTCGACCGCAGTCCCTCTGTTTTTTTTTCCCTTTATAAAAACAGGAACATATTTGATATGACCAACTTCAGTTTAATTATTTAACAATAAACGTAACCAGAGCAAATATTTTACCAATAACATCTTCAGCTGAACCGTTTCAATGTAATTAACTAACGTTATAGCAATCTAATATTTCACTCCTCGTTTTAGTAAACACTGTAATACTGTCCTATTTGTGATGATGACGAACTGTTCTTTCGTAGTTGTCAAACTAAACTAGTCTTGTGTAGCTATGTGCCAGATTATTTTGAAGCGACCTCATATTTTTTTGCTTGAACGTTGCAGTCTTCTGCTCTAAACGTACGGAATTAAGTATGGGAAATGATTACTTGGAGCAACCGTTAGTTACATTATTACTAAGTTTGCACATTTAACCGCTTTAGATGGGAAGAAAAGACGATACGATATGCAAGTCGTCAACCATCATTCCCCTTTGTAGGTAACAAAGTAACTTTAATGACGGCATTCATCATCGTATGTAACAAAAAGGCGAAAGCGGGGCTTTCAAACAATTGACAGCACTAAAGTTACAACATTATACGCCAAGCACGCTGGTTCAGGTGGCTTACATAGGCTAGCGAGACCATTGTCAATACTGTGGATCGTGTGTAACCGCTCTGACGTTGCCTGGTAAACTCAACATTTGATACCTTGCTTTTAAGTTAACCATTGGTTTGCTAATCAATTCCCAGATTGTTATTATAATCCCAGTTACCTTACCGATTACCAGATCGCCATAGCGATAGCTAAGCCGCAAAATCACTGTGATTTCGTGCCTCGTCTACAATCAAACATGATGTCCCACAACTGTGATGGAACAAGTGGAACCCGACATCCCCCGATTCACATCCTGATCGTGACAGTCAAAGACTGGACAGCTTAAACCGACATCCCCCGATTCACATCCTGATCGTGACAGTCAAAGACTGGACAGCTTAAACCGACATCCTCCGATTCACATCCTGATCGTGACAGTCAAAGACTGGACAGCTTACTCGCTACTATGCCGGGTTCTAACTCGCCTTGTATTTTCTTGTAGAAACTTCATAGCGTATCATCATGTTATCGGGCTAGTTACGTCGTTTACCTGTCATTGTCACTCGGGTGTGTTTGTAAGTTAAGCAAGCTAGCTATAGTAGCTACCCGTTTATTCCGGCTAGTTAGCTAATTCGCATTGAATGGAGATTCATTCAGCCGTCAAGCGAGCAAGCACCACAGCAAGGAAGTCGTCTTGCCACACTTAGGCGTCTGAAAAAACTTAACCAATCTTCAGAACGCTGGTTAACAACCGAGAGAAAATGCCAAGATAATAGCTACGCATCTTCCTGTAACGTTACTCATATCGCTACCTTATTTTTGCCCAACACCTACCTGGTAAATGGCGTTCCAACTCCCGAGTTCATCGATTTCCCGAAACTCGGCTTCCATTGCCGTGTTTATGCTGCCCCGTCTTCCAACTCCCTATTGGAAGCTAAATTAAGCGTGATTAATCTGAAACTGTGCGCCCAGAGAAATATTTTATAACAGCTCTCTATATGTCAGCATATGAATTTAATGTTACTGTTGTTCCCTCCCTGGTCTGTTCTTACCGGAAACACGCCGCTTGCTCCTCCCGCACCCACGACTATCCCTCCGTGACTGCAACACCCGCCCCGTTTCTACATACTGCCAATGACAGGCATGATAGTGTAAAAGCGCCCAGAAAGCTGCCTATCAGCTCGCCAAATAGAGGAGGGCTCCGGATCTCAGCCAAACAGACTGCGAAGCGTTCACTTTTTGGGCCCGCGGGGTATTGTAGTTTTATCTCTCAAGGACAGCCGTAAGACACGGCTATTCAGCTTAGTAGTGAGAATGATTTTTCTGTTTGCGTAGCATTTTGCAGCACCTAGTGTGTGAAACAATTGAAAAAATTCAACCATACCTTACAAATGTGCATTTCATAATTGAGAATGTCAAGGAACAAAAATAAAAAACACCCCAGGCAACCAAAACCTCATAGAGCAGGGATTCCCAAACTATGGCCTGGGGGCCAAACTTTGGTTTGGCCAATAAAGTGGTGGAAATGTATATATCTTTTAAATAATAAAAAGTGTGCATGGGGGGAAAAGTTCAGTCAAATTTTCAGTTAAGCCAATTAGGCTTATTCAAAACTTGCATTTTTTAAATAAGTAATATACATAAGTAAAGTCAGTTTATGTACTCAATCTTTTAATACACTAGTAATACAGTATTGTATATAATGCTGTGTTCACATCGATGGGTTTTTACAAAACAATGCTATAATGGTAAATAAACAGTTTTATTTTACAATTGTATTGTTTCTTATTGTTGAGTTAAGCATTTCAATTTAAATGCATTGTATTGCAAAATTATACACTTGACTGAGAATCATAATATTTCCGCCCCTTGGTGCACTTCTGAAATTTTGGTTTGGGCCACTAAGCTCAAAAGCTTGGGCATGCCTGTCATGGAGCAAGAAAGGAGGTCGGAAGGAATGCAGGCGCTGTCTGGTTACCATAGAGACACCTTACACCTCAAGACCTCTGCACAACACAATGCTGGATACACAGGGTGAATTATTTTCAGGTGGAGGCTACCACCATTGAGTCAAATGTTTATCCAAACCATATATTTTCTGGAGTACTGAGACTGCACGCAATAGTGCTCAACAAAAAGCTATATGAAAGTGACCCCTAATGCCAAGAAAGGACTTTCGTACAAAAGACAAGTAACCAAAAAGATACGCTGAGATGGTGTTTCTATTTTTGTGATTTTATATGATATTTTACATGTTGATATTTAAAGTAATCATATTTTGGCTACTCGTGCATTTTAGCTTTTAGGACATTGGTAGGCAACAGCGTCTACACACCTTGTTTCCATGGCCTAGATTGAAAGGAAACAACAAAAACCAGCAGACACTCTGCACCCTCCAGGACCTGAGCGCAGCTCTCCTGTGTAGTCAAATCTTAGCTGGACAGTCAGGCCTGTTGTCAATTCAAATTAAATCAAACTCAAATTCATTGGAAAATTCCAATTCAAATCTGAAGAATGCTTAATGATTCTTTTAATTCCAATTCATGTATTTCAGATTATTTGAAATGGAATCAAACTGGAAATTTCTCATTCTTGGAACTGAGATTTTTCAGTTCACAGAAAGCACTTAACATTACATTTCAAGATGCATTGTCCTTTTAGTGTTAAACTTTACAAACTTTTCCTTTTAGTGTAAAACTTTAAATATGGTTGATGCTTGCATGGGCGGCACGGTGCTGCAGGCACTGTCGCCTCACAACACTTATCTGTGTGGAGTTGGCATGTTTTCCCCATGTCCGTGCGTGTTTCCTCCGGGTACTCCGGTTTCCTCCCACAGTCCAAAGACATGCAGGTTAGGCTAATTGCATACTCTAAATTGCCCATCGGTATGAGTGTGTAAGTGAATTGTGTGTGTGCCCTGAGATGGATTGGCAACCTGTCCAGGGTATATTCCTGCCTCTCGCCCAATGCATGCTGGGATAGGATCCAGCCCCCCTGTAACCCTGACTAGGAATAAGCTGATTAGATAATAGATGGATGGATGGATGACACTTGCATGCATTTGGTTACAGGTATCAACTAAACATGGAGTAGAATCTATAATTCCTTTGTAGAAATGTGTATCATTCATTTTCTTTAAGAAACATAATTGAAAATAAGATTTTTTAAAAACTAGAACCAACCCTCAACCCTGGCCTTCACAATACATAATTAATTTACGAATTATGAAACACTATATTTTAATTAAGAAACCAAAAAAATGAACTATGAAATAAATATTAGTGAAAATATAACATAACGAGTCAAAGTAAATCATTCTGAAGAAGTCATTTTTAAATAATACCAATTTTAATTAATTTATGTATCCATTGTATTTAGATCTATCGAAGTTGAATGTAGCAGTATAAGATATAAGTATAAGGTGTGGAGTACATAGTTAATAGATTTGCAGAGCAGAGTTTTTTACACCTAAAATAAATGAGCTTAAATGCACTTTTGCTTATGCTGAATTACCTGTACTTGAACTACATTTACATAAACACACAACATATTCATGATTCCACCCGCGATATTACAGAAAAACTGTCGCAGCCATCATTAGAGGCTACTCCCATGGGTCAAAAGTTAATTAGTTGAATACTGGCTAAAAAAACATTTAAAAAAGGTGCATAAACAACAAGGGCACGGAAGCCCAAGAGCATGTGGAGCTTAAAAAGAGGAAGTGACACGCTGCGTCTCTGTGGCGACGGGCGACCGCACAATTTCTGAGGAGTAGCGTCTTCCTGAAATGACCTCAGTGAAAACACAGCAGGGTCCCGCTGTGCAGATAAACAGCCCTCTACACTGTATTTAAACCTGGCTACTACTACTACTACACCATTCATTAATAACTCAGGCCAAAGCTCTTACTCTCTCTTTAATGACATTTACCCCATAAAAAGGTAGAGGAAAGATTTAGAAACATAATTTATTGCACATTTAAAGATTACAACATGAAGTGGCAGATGAAGCCCTGTGAAGAACAATTAGAATTTTCTCACTCACTCAGCTTCTGAAGATGAAACGACAGAATTTTTACATTGCAGCACTACAAAAAAAAAAAAACTAAAATCATTCTTCTGAGATTCATCTTAAAACAGTATAAAAAGATACACGGGAACGGTACAAACCAGAAGCTGCATCGGCCACACAAAAAAAGCATACACAGGCCCGGATGTTGTCAAGTTAACCGAAATCAGGGACCAGAATGTCTCCTTCCTTGGCATTGATGTGGACAGAAATGTGAACACACACTGGGGAGGGCAAACAAAATGTACAGCCTGCTGCTAATACAACCCAATTTGTGCAAAACTCTGGCATTGGTTACCTTCCAGAAAAAAATCATTCAGAGTGGAGACCTATCCCAGAATTCAAAGTACAGTTGTGTTAGAAAGAAGAGTACCACATTTCATTATTAATAAAAAAAAAAGACAGTGGAAGCATTAACAAATAACCTGCCCCACAATGTTGTTATGATTCGTAACAATGGCGCATTTCTTCACGGAAGCCTACTGTTGGGCTGTAAAATGCAGGAAGCAACCAAACAGCAAGGTTTCAGTGAAACAGGCCAACATAATACAGGTGTACCCATCCACACGTAAAGAAACAGAGGGTGTGTGGTGGCCTGTTGTCCATCCCTCACTGGTCCAGATGTGGGAGACAGACCACTGTGCAACACCACTCTCTATAGCTTTAAATATCTTTGCTTCTCCTGTTCCCATGGCATCGTACAACACTGGCATCTTCAGATACAGAGGAACACAAAATTAAAAAAAAGGTGACAAACAGGAATAATACACATTTATATATAATATATTGAAAAAAAATCGACATCACATATCTCGACCTCTAAGTTGTTGTGTTTATAGATATGGCATCATTCAGTAACAGGATGCAGAAAGCTACACAGAGTGAAATAAACTGTTTTTTTTCCTTGAGAACAAAACTATTCAAAAATATGAATAAATTATACAGGATATGTACAAGGGTTATTAGTATCAGAGTATTTACAGTGACTAGTCAGGATCAAAACCTACAACTCAAAAAAATGTCCCTGTCACTACATCCCATTCCCCATTTTAAAAAAAAATTAGGCCACACTGTTTGTATGCCAATTTGGGAACAGGGGACATCCATTATCAGGAATATTGTATTTTACACATCTTTAATAGATGGCAGCATTCCAAAAATCCCCCCACAAAAAAAAAGACAAAAATAAGCAAATAAAAGAAACAAGCGACTGAGAATGTCTGGGTAGCCCTGGAGTGTGTTTCATACAACCAGTATGATTAGAATCTGGATCTATGCTTGCTTTGGAATATATTAATGCCCCCCCTCCCACCCCGCCCCTATAAAATCACAAAAAGACATCATGCTCTTTTTAGCCAAGTCTGAAGCACGTCATGATTTCATAATGCACCAGCTAAATGGGTAGTAGGTCTTGCATGATCAGTGAAGCCTTTCCTTTGACAAGTTTGCATTTATAAACCTACAGGACATTTATAGCATCGTTCCGGGAACTCATCCAAATGTGTGTCTGTTTGCGGGGGCAGGGGCGGGGTGGAGGGTAATATTCAAGAGGATATTCTTGTTTTTGGTCTGATTTACTGTTTTAAATGCATGATATATAACTTGTTAAAAAAGAGTGTGGAAAACAATATGCATCAATGCCCTTGAATGAATATGAGGTGGAATGAATTGAAGCACAGAGACTTGGCCTTAACGTTCCACAATACATTTTTCCACAACAATTAAAATAAGGCACAGTTAAATTTTTTTGTGAATTAACTTCAACTTGAGGGGAAAAAAAACAAAACATTAAATGTAATTTAACGTTAATCTTTCTAAATTAAAATTGTGTTCAAACAATGCCGGCAACAACCGATTTGTAAGTGACTTCAATTCTGCTCCAAAAGCTTTGGCCAGTCCTTTTCAAAAGTTTAAAAGCAGACAGTGACTTGGATACAGTCTGCAAAGAAACAATTTAATGTACCAATTTCTGTAATTTCCTGGTCTGCATATTGGGATGTTGTCCTTAGTGAGTCTTTCATTAATTATTTTCCTCCTAAATGGAGAGACAGAAAGAAACCGAATTGTAAATAAGTGGTAACATTAAATTATATCATTATGTCATTATGTATCATGTCAAATTAGCAATAAAAGCCCTTGAAGGCCAAATCCTTTTGTGCTTAAGGCATGTTTTTGGCATAGTAATAATAATAATAATAATAATAATAATAATAATGAGGCTGAAGTTTTTAGGAAAAAAAAGTCTAAACCAAAATAAAACAAAGATTGGCTGCAAGAACACAACACACTGTTCATAAATTGTGAAACTGCTATCTCAGATCCCTCTGTGTGACTGTAATCCCAGAATCCACTGCTCTGGAGGGCATAACCCTGCAGCAGAAACCTGAGGCAAGTGTGGAAGTGTGGGGGTATTTCTGCATAACTGCTCAATCAAAATGTCCACACGTGTCCTGAAAGCCGGGAGACCATCCAGCCAGCGGGCTTCAGGTCACAGCTAACTGACATTTCTAAACCTCATTGCGTGGCCTGTTGAATTCCCACTGGAGTTCACCTCCATAATGAGGATTTGGTTCAAAAAAGAAAAAAGTAAAAAGATAACTGTGCTTAGAAGCCAACAGAATAACTCATGATGACACTGTGGTGAGTACAGACACTCTTCACTGCTATATGATGATCAGGTATTTTGATAAATTCATCGATGAAAATGTACCATGTGAAAGTACCATGTTCTCTCCAGTCAGTTTACAAAGAATAAATACAAAGTAAAAAAAAAAAAAAATGCTGCCTATAACACCTTTAAGAACGCCTAAGTGGATATTACAATTTGGGTAATAATCTTACACCTGCCCCTCCCCCTTCCCCAAATTGCTATTAAGGATTTAGTGCAGAAAGGGGGGGTCACCCCTGAGACAGGTGGCACCAAACATTTTCGGTTGTTGTTCATGACATATGCACTCAGTGTAATGGGGAATTGTAACCTTTGAGTAACTCCTCACATCCTCTAAAGGGTCTTGCAAAGACTCCACTTCTGTAAATGAGAGGAACAAGACTTCATGTACAATTCTGCCTCCATACCCCCATTCCCCATATAACATATAATCCAAAACTCAAAACTAGAAGCAAAGAATTTCTAAACGCATTATCTTTCAAAAGTAGCGGCGGTGAGAGAGATTAGACCCAAGACGATTTCTTTTAAAAAACAAAAAAAATACAAAAAACAGTTTGGTACCTTTTTTAATTGAAACATGAAAAAATAAACTGCCATTCTTTTGCATAAGTGTTAAAGGGGGGAGAAAGACAGGGAAGAAACTGGTGGCCTGTCACCGCTGGGGCTTTCGAACCCGTGCCACTGCAGGAGCAAGCGGCCGAACCCCAACGTCAACGCACTCCTACCCACAGTCTGAACAATGGAGACAGAGTCCGAAGGGGTGCCTGTACAAGGGTCAAGCAAAAAATGAAAAAAAAAACACACTTGGGAATTTCTTTCAGGGCTTGCCCACCATACTTGATAATACAAAAGGTCAGGTTAATAAAAATACACTTTATACACAGAAGACAGTACAAAAATGGTTCCCATTGGCACAAAATATTCGCAGCAGGATTCTGGGCCCAGCGCAAAAAGACTGGGAAATCAGTAGTTTTTTAGTTTTTTCTTTGTTTTTGTTTAAAGTCCTACAGGCGGGTTTAAATGAAAGAGTAGACATTTGTTCTCTCCTGTTTTTAAGCAGCTTGCGGTGTCATCATCAGTAACTGTGTCCTGGTTTTTTTGGAAGCTCTTTTTCCGCACAGCCCCTTCCCACCCACACCATGGTCCTCTGCTCCAATCAGTGAAACTCTGTTGCCCTTGGGGACGAACAGAGTCTCCAACAGATACAATGTCCGCCACGTCTGGTCACAGCATGCGTGCGATTCCAGTTACACCAGGTAAAAAAAAAGAAGAAAAAAAAAAAAGAACAGAAACAGAAATTTAAAACTGTACTTCGTACTCTCCCAGATGAAACCCCAAACGCCTCTGAGTTGGCCAAGAGTCAGCGGTGATTAAGGGAAATGGTCAGTGGTGATCAGGGAGAAAAATTTCCACTTGCCCCTGGCGGTTGACCTCTGACTTCCCTCAGGAAAAAGGCCTCGCTAAAGAGGCTAGCCGGCAGCAGCGTTGAGGTCAGTTTCTTAAAGAAGTGCATGTAATTTTCAACCCTGGAGAGGCATTCATCTCCCTCCCATTTAGTCTCTGTTCTCACCAACCGACCTGAAATATAAACGTGTGAAAAAAGAAGAAAAAAAAAAAAAAAAAAGAAGTGGCCCACGCACACACAGGCTGAGGTCATACTAAACACCAGCGTCACTCTATTGCTTCACTGCCTCTGACTCAGAGACATTAGGAGGAAGGGGTGGTCCGGGGTACAGAGAGGGAGGGAGAAAGGAGCGGACTGGGGCCCTGGGAAGGGAGCAGGGCTGTTGGGGTGGGAGTCCCTTTGGCAGTGGCTTGCTGGAAGAGAAGCACTGAGATGGGGGGTCTGGTGGAGTTTCAGGCAGGGGTGAAGAGCTTGGTTGTTAGCGGTTAGCTTACCGCACCACTACCACCGCCCTGCCCCGTGCCTACTGCCCCCTTCCCCAAACCCTGAGGAGCCCTAGAGGTTTTCCCCTGGCTGATACTGGGGCTCAGTGGAGGTAAAGTAGTCCTCCAGGAAACCCTGCAGGTACTCGAAGGTGGGCCTTTCCTCCGCCTCTTTGCGCCAGCAGGTGAGCATTAGCTCGTGCAGTGACTCGGGGCACTCCGCTGGACAGGGCATGCGGTAGCCCCGCTCCACCTGGTCCAGCACCTCCCGGTTCACCATCCCTGAGCAGAACAGGCAACATATGATCCGTCAGGGAACAATCAGACTCACCACAGATATTATGTTTTAGGGCAGAGTGCAGTACATGATTTATAACTGTGTCCAACTCAATTAAATGCTTTGTGTTGAATCTATGATAATGTGTGTAAATCCATAATAACAATAACAGCAACCATAATAACCGGTGTGTACAGTGCACTTCCTGTCAATGGTGGTGTGGGGGATACACTTCCTGCTCAGGCTGGTGTGTGTTTGGTACACTTCCTGTCCAGGCTGGTGAGTGTGGGGTATACTTCCTGTTCAAGCTGTTGTGCGTATGGTACACTTCCTGCCCAGGCTGGTGTGGGAGGACGCTCCCTGTTCAGGCTTGTGTGTATAGGGTATACTGTGGCGCATTGTTCAAAAGGGGGGATTAGGAGACCGTACCTGGGTATGGCACTCTGCCTTTGGTAGCCAATTCAGTCAGCAGGACTCCAAAGGACCAGACGTCAGACTTGATGGTGAAGCGACCGTAAAGCGCCGCCTCAGGCGCAGTCCACTTAATGGGGAACTTGGCTCCTGGGGGCCAATCAGAAAGCTGTGTCAGATTAGGGTCCAGAAGTGCAGAATCTTTACCATATACGTCCTTCTTTTACAATGGAATGGCAAGAATGAATCAAGCAGACATTCACACCTGTCTGCACTATGAATACCACCGTGTCTAACAACGAAACCCTCAGCTCTTTCATGTGAGTATATTTTGAATGAAACTCTCTTATCAGTCGCAGAACAGCATGTCACAGGTTGGCAAAACGCAACCAGAAAGCAGACGGCATTATCACAGAGCTCACAAAAAATAAAAACAGGGTACAGACGATAAGGAGCAGCTGCTAGAAGACTAGCATCAGAAGTAAAGTGCACACAGAAATGAAAAGAAAACCCGCCAAACACATTTTTGTGGTACTTGGACAAGACTGAGTACAGCCGGGGCATGCTCAATCTTAGTGTTCTCTTCAGAACAGTAACCGTATTACTGAGAAGGGTAATTAGACGCGGGAGAATTTCTAAAAAGGCAAATTACCTTCCCAAGAAGACCTAAAATGAATTGCATTGATTAGAGGCACAATGGAGAAAGGAAAGAGCATGGCACAACATTTGGGGTTTCCCTCCAGGGAACAGCCTTCGGAACACTTTAGGTAGACTCTCGTAAGCTCAGACTGAGAAGGTGGGCGCACACATGCCACGACACATTACAAATCCACTTCAGCAATTTAAAACATTCCAGGATCTCGAGTCAAAGCACACAGGGGTGTGAGGTGTTGCTGTGGGCTACATGAGCAAGGGGGAGAGAAGGAGGGGGGGACAATACGCATGTGCAAATGTGAGAGATTGTGAAATGTGAGAGCGCCTCCTGCTGTCCTTACCCTGTCTTGCAGTGTACTCATTGTCCTCAATGAGGCGGGCCAGGCCGAAGTCAGCCACTTTGCACACCAGGTTGTCACCCACGAGGATGTTGGCGGCCCTGAGGTCCCTGTGGACGTAGTTCATCCGCTCCACGTAGGCCATACCTGAAGCAATCTGCAGGAACACGGCCGTGGGTTCAATTAACCATTCAACCAATCGACACATAAAATCAATAAACCAATCGTTCAATCAACCAATTACATTTAGGCATTTAGCAGGCGCTCCTTGTTTGACAAACTTATCATCAAAATGGATCCGTCATGACAGGTTTTCACAATGAACTCTCACGAAACAATGGAATAATGTTCGCAAACTGGAAATGTGTGCCCTGACCATGCCAGATACATACGTAAATTAAGAACTCTAACAATGATATACAATTAATAGAAATCTCAAGCTCACATACATGAATAAAGACCCTTATATAATAATAATATGTAACAAAATTTCTCCATCAGTTCAATAAAGAAGAAAAAAAGAAAAAAAAAGAAAAGGGACTGTTAAAAGGGTGGTTAAGTCAATGGCCATGAGTGGTATATAGATGGCTGGAGGTAACGTTTTCCTGAGGTTTTCTTTTTTCAGAAGCAGTGGCGCGTTCAAGGGGCCCTAAATCTCTTCAATTACCTGAGAAAAAAATATGTTGAAGGCAAATCTAACAACGGGAAAGAATGGCACAAATGTCAAGAAGACGTACGGTAAATGAAGTCGATCTGTGAATAACGTTAGCTCTCAGTCTGACACCGGCTTAGAATACCTCAGAATACTCGTCCATCGTCAATAAAGCGCCGTTTGCCGTCTTCATAGAGTGCGTATTCAACATTGCATTCTTTCTTCGAAGGGTTGGACGCGATAACGCAAAAGCAAGAGCTTGACAATGCAGCTGAAAGTTTGGCGCGCTGGCTGAATAAAACACGCATACTACGGTTTAACACGAGCATCAGGTGGATATTGAGCAGCGCTGCTATTATTCAATGGTATGAGAAACATGGGGGGGGGTGTCACTGAGCACAGCACTGTGAACCTTTATGAAAGACATAATTATGCAGGTGAAGCACTCAATTACTATGCCAATGAATACACAGCCAGTTCTATGAGCAGAGATCGACATTCAAACTCAATTGTGTGATCATAGCTCATAGGTTAATGTCCAGAGATGTTTCTATATTTCAGAGCAATACTGTATTTCAAGTTCTTTTGGAGGAAGTTTATACATGTAGCAGTGACCCCTTTCGCATGCTCACAATCCAGTTGTAAAGACACACGTCAATGCAAAGTACCTGGTTTCTAGTGCTAGTAAACTCCAAAAACAGTTGTTCCCAATTTTATGAATTTAATGACAACTCAACTTTCAATGATCATGGACTGTCAGAAAATCTGCAGCAGTGACTAGCGGATAATCTACAGCATCGCCGTCGGATAGTAATTATCATAACGAAACCGCCAATGACAACAGGGCGCCTATATGCACCCGTCGACTTGGCCACGTTACGAGATAGAACATAACATCCCGTAACGAAGAGAGCGAATTGAAACTCACTTTGCTTACGCCTTTGTCGAACCAGGTTTTGCGTGGCTAAAGATGTGGAATTTTCGGGTTACTGCATTGACCGTGCTGATCTGAGCACTCACCTGCGAAGCCATATCCACCAGCTGGGGTAGTCTCAGCATCTTCCCCATGTCCCCTTTCAGGAAATCCAGAAGGCTACCTGTTGGGGGGGACATGATCGGTAATGAGTTCCCAGCACACAGCAACAAGAGTGAGCCTGCTCAACGCCTGAGGCTCTGTTCACTCTGCAGAAACCTCGCCTAATCTAATCCTGTGTGCTTACCTTCGCGATAATCAAATATTGATCAGAAATACCGAAATTAACACCCGACACCAGCCAAAGGCTGATCAAATTTTGATTGTGGCTGGCAAGATTTTCTACTCTTGCAGCCACTTTGGCAGGTAACCAGCCAGGTTGTGTTATATATTGTAAAATTATATTTCTGGTAAAATGTTGAAAACGGCTGGAGATTTTTAGAGTCCAAGAAACACTCTGGCGAGTGGGCAAAAATGTTAATTTCATGCACTGCATCTGTATTCAGTTTATATAAAAATGTATAAATGTATGCAAAATCGATCATTATTGTAAAGATACATACAGAAAAAAAGGCTTCAAGGCCATATCATGTCTATAAAGCTGTTGAAAAAGAATTTCACATTACGTAATGCAAAAAGCTTTTATGCCTTGTTGTTGTGCAGTGTTTGTTTGTATACAAATTGATCTCCCATGATGCAGCACTGCTACTCTTGGAACCCAGATGTTTAGATCTCATCCTCCTGTCTGGAAACAGCACTTAGGGCCTGATTTACTAAGACCTTTAGTGTGTGCAAAACTTAGCATGCGCAAAACTAATAACAAAACCAATGATTGGGGAAAAACAAATACCGTGAACAATCATTGGTCATGTTCTTGGTTTTGCACTAAATCAAGCCCTTAGTGTAGCAGCGATAGGCACACCAGGGACGTGCAGCTTTGACACTGGTCAGGTTCTCAGAGGACGGTTGGCAGAAGTGTGATGTATTCGACACACGCTAGATATTCAACCACTACCCTGCTTCTCACAGTTTGGCTGTGTCCGAATCAGCACCCTTCCATATTGCTTAATTTAGCTTGTTGAGTAGACAGGATGAGAAACTAGTTAAGTTGGCAAAATTTTCTCTAAATATAGTATACTTAAAACCCCGGTATGATATACTTACTTCCAGGGTTTCGCTGAACATACTTTTCAAGAAGTACGCAAACATTTTGGTTGCATAAATACGCAGCTTTGTTTTAAAAAATTAGGCGCAGCGTCGCTGACGTTTTCCTTCAATAACAACAAAAACAACACGTGACATGGGTCGTGCAAGGGTGGGACGCCTTACGAAACTTCCACAGTACAGTTGGAAAATAGTATGGAGGATATTTTTGGCGTACTTCATGTCACATACTAAACAGTACACATTAAACAGCAAACATCTGCCAGTACACAGTACACAGAAGACAGGACGCAGCAGATAGGGCTCTGATTCAGACACGTCCTTCCTTTCATCACCACCTGCACCATAGACCTCCCTTCACCGACTTGCCGTGATTGGTTAGAAAATATTTGTGTGGGGCAAAAGCTCCTTTATTTCGAATGAGGGCCACCTTCCACCAAACCGCGTCGCTAACTCCTTTCTTCATATAACAACATCATTCACAGGCAATCTCCAATGCTACAGCGCTGCTAACCTTGGCCCATGTACTCAGTGACGATGTAGATGGGCTCCTCGGACACCACGGCGTACAGCTGCACCAGCTTCTCATGCCTCAGTTTCTTCATCACTTGCGCCTCTTGCAAGAAGGCCTCGGGAGACATGGTGCCCGTTTTCAGCGTCTTGATGGCCACCCGCGTTGTGCCGTTCCAGGTTCCTGCACGCGGGAGACAACATTTCCCGTCAACTCTCCTGCTCATAGGGGCTGCTTACAAATAAATACAATATTATCTCTCTATCAGAATCTACAAGTAGAAACAGTAAATATTTCGCCCTGATTAATCGACGCACGAGTGTACATAAAGCAAAGGCTAACTTGTTTAAACAAATGACACCACAGCATGCACAGGGTTACGTGTAAAAATGCTGGACAGGTCTGGTTTCCTCGAATTACGGTTACCGTGGCTGCAAGGGGAGACGGCACTGGCCAAGTTCCTGTGTGTCAGAAAACATACTTCCATACAACCCTCCTGACACTGCACCCAAGACCTATTCACAAGGTCTGCATGTAAGTAAAACGTATATTATCTCTGTATCCATATCTGCAGTATTCCATTCGTATTTTATGATTTCTAAAACAATATTTACCAATGACTGACCTTGTAATCAGTCTTCGTCCATTATTTCTACCTCAAAGCACAAGGACTTTAAGAATTGTCAAGAACAAATTTTCTGGACAAATTTCACAGGTTTCATAAATCTTATAACTTGAGCAAAAATGTCATATTCATGCACTTTTTCATTTGTCAGCTCCTCCTCAAGGTGGATGTGCTTTTGTCCCTCTCTGACATCATCTTAAAAATATAAACCTGTGTGCCGAGAACCGACAGAAAAACCAAAATGTACATGCATTTAGGAAGCATTCCTGCAGGGTTCTCACAGCACTCCGGCTTACCCATCCAGACCTCGCCGAAGCAGCCCTGTCCCAGCTTGACTTCGAGCCGCAGGGAATCGCGGGGGATCTCCCAGGCATCCCGGGCCAGGCCCTGAGTCTGCGGCTTCAGCACGGGGCACACGTCCGTCAGACAGTGGCACAGGCCGTCTGCGTGCTCTGTGGGGAGAGGGGCAGGGCAGGCAGAGGGGGGAGGGGAGCAGGTAGAGAACGGGGAGAGGCGAGGTGGGGCAGGGCAGGGCAGGGCAGGGCAGGGCAGGGCAGGCAGGACAGGTTTGGGGCAGAGAGAGAGAGAGAAGATGAGGTGGAGGGGAGAGCGGGGGATGGGGGGAGGAGATTAATTATACTGAGTGGTATCAGGTTCAACATACGTGTCTTCTGCTAGTTTCCCCACAGCCCAACATCCCACAGCCTGGAGAAGATTCCGGAACAGCCCCTCAAATGTTGACTTTCTATTCTATGCTGAACTGGAAGGTGACATTGTGAGAATAGTACCTAACCTGAATTGCTTCAGTATATTAAGCTGTATAAACAGATATTTTAATTTAAAAAAATGTAATCTGTGTAAATCGCTCATAAAAAAAGCTTATGCTAAAAACCTAAATTAGTAAAACCGATGAGGTAAATTAGTAAAACCGATGAGGTAAAACAAGATAAACGGCCTAATCTGAACAGCTCCAGTGGGCCAGTGACTTGTAATTGGAAATAAATTAAGTTCTAATTCCAGAAGACATGGTTTGAAGGCTGATTTCTTTCTTTCTTTTAAAGAACACATGAAATGGCATGTTTACATGGAAACTCAATTCCACGTCAACAGCCCTTGAGAAGCTGTTTATGAATCTAAAAAATATATATATAAAAAAAGTTTTTTTTTTCCTCCTAAAAGACAGCTACATGGTTTTTTTTTGAATGGTTAACACTTCAGAGTTTGGTCAACAAAACTACTTTTCAAATAACAAAGACCTAAATCTACAGAAACAAAGGCAGCATCTCCTCTGGTCACCATGCGGAAGCCCCGGAGCTCTGTGTGAGAAGCTGCAGGCCGACTGTCTCTGCCCTGGCCCAAACCGGGCCCACACTCAGCCTTGCTTGCTACATTTTTACTTGAAATCTCTGGATTTATCTGTGAAGAAGGGTAAGGAGCCAAAGTCCATCAAGCTAATTAGAAAGTGAGGAAGAGCCATTCACAAAAGCAGGAGGAACAATGGTACGAAGGAGTAATGAAAACAAAGCGATTGACCTTTTTCAAAAGAGGCTAAAGGCAATGATCTGAGTTTTTCTACAAGCAATAATTGACATAATCTAAAGGCAAACACATTCAAGTTCTGATTATACAAAGACAAATACAAATCTATTAATTTTCAATGGAAAATCTACCTTTGCTAAAAAGATACCCCTTACAAAACCGGATAGTTTGCCGCAAACTTGCAGCTAATATGTAGTGCATTCGCTGCAAACTAAATAGTTTTCCACAAAATGTTGCCAGAGGTTTGTCAGAGTTTGCCAGTAGTGGTGAACTAAAAACTATGCCAGAAGTGAATCCCACAAAGCTAATTTGCATGTGAAAATATGAGCTTGCCAAATGCCAAAGGTTTGCTGCAAATTTGCTTGAAGGCTAATATTTTTGTAAGGGTCAAGCAGTCAAAAAGGCCCATAAAAGCCAAGAAACACTTCAACTATGTGCCATGTCTATGGAGCTTATGTACACTGCTCAAAGCAATTAAGGGAACACTTAATCAACACAGTATAACACCAAGTCAATTAAACTTCTGTGATATAGATCTGTCCAGATAGAAAGCGTAAAAGATTGTGAATCAATTTCACCTGCTTTGGTGCAAATGAAGGTGACAACAGATGGACAGGAGAGGCAACAGCAAGACAACCCCCAAAAAGTAAATGGTTTTGCAGGTGGTGGCCACAGACCATTTCTCTCACCTTACCCTTCCTGACTGATTTTTCTCTAGTTTTGCATTTTGCTAGTGCCCTTGTCACTACTGGAAGCATGAGGCGGTACCTGCAGCCCATTCAGGTTGTACAGGTAGTCCAGCTCCTCCAGGATGGCACATCCATATGTGCCATCGCAAGAAGGTTTGCTGTGTCTCCCAGCACAGTCTCAAGAGCGTGGAGAAGATACCGGGAGACGGGCCATTACACGAGGAGAGCTGGACAGGGCCGTAGAAGGGCAACAACCCAGCGGCAGGACCAGTATCTGTTCCCTTGTGCGAGGAATAACAGGAGGAGCACTGCCAGAGCCCTACAAAATGACCTCCAGCGGGCTACTCGTGTGCATGTTTCTGACCAAATTGTCAGAAACAGACACCATGAGGGTGGCATGAGGGCCCGACATCCTGTAGTGGTACCTGTGCTCACAGCCCAGCACCGTGCACCTCGATTGGCATTGGCGCCCTGTTCTCTTCACAGATGAGAGCAGGTTCACACTGAGCACATGTGACAGACGTGAAAGAGTCTGGAGACGGCGCGGCGAACGTTATACTGCCTGCAACATCATCTAGCATGACCGGTTTGGCGGTGGGTCAGTGATGGTCTGGGGAGGCATATCCTTGGAGGGCTGCTCAAACCTCCACGTGCTAACTAACAGTACCCTGACTGCTGTTAGGTACCGGGATGAAATCCTCAGACCCATTGTCAGACTTTTACGCTGGTGCAGTGGGCCCTGGGTTCCTCCTAGTGCAGGACAATGCCCGGCCTCATGTGACCAGAGTGTGTAGGCAGTTCCTGGATGACGACGGCACTGATGCCATTGACTGGCCCTCACGTTCCCCAGACCTGAATCCAATTGAGCACGTCTGGGACATTATGTATCGGTGCATCCGCCACCGCCAAGTAACGGCACAGACTGTCCAGGAGCTCACTGATCCCCCAGGACACCATCCGCCGTCTCATCAGGAGCATGCCCAGACGTTGTCGAGAGTGCATACAGGCACGTGGGGGCCATACACACTACTGAGCCACATTATGAATTGTCGTGATGAAATTCACACAAGTTGTATCAGCCTGTGATCTCAATTTTTCACTTTGATTTTCAGTGTGATTTTGAATCCAGCTCTCAATGGGTTAATGATTTTGGTTTCCATTGACCGTTCTCATGTCATTTTGTTCTCGACAAATTACACAATGTAATCAATAAATATTTTCAACTTTAATATTTTGTTCATCGAGATCCGCGATGTGTGATTTAAGAGTTCCCTTAATTTTTTGAGCAGTGTTCAAAAAAACATAAGAAAAATAACATCCTAGTTATTAATATAACGTAACGCAATACATTGTAATACATTTTTATGCTTTGCTGTCGTTCAGTGTTTCCGCTTGCGGTGACATGATTGGCGGTTGACAAATGAGGTCGCCTGTGGAGCTCTCACTCACTGCGATAGTGTCCCACCAGCTGTTGAAGGTTGTTAAACTGCGTGCGCGACGTGATGTAGAAGCCGCCACTGTCCAGCTTACGGATCTTGTAGTGCTTGACGTTGAGGCCTTTGGTGTTGTCGTAGTCCAGGACCGAGAGGCAGTAGGCCCCTGGATGGAGATAGAGAAAGGTCGTGGATTAGGCAAATCAAACAGGATCAATCCACTGTGGCCCAAATCCTGGGTGATTTGTGCCTGAGGGGACTGTTTTTAAATGACCCCCCCTAGATACAGCACCTATGACTGACGTGCACAAATCCCCACATGCGCTTACATCTGCTCCTCTGCACAGCTGCTCCACATAAAAACAAATCTGCCCGGAGTCAGTACCTTCTTACCACCACTAGAGGGCACCATGCAAATGGGAAAGCTGCCTCAGCCCTGCTCCCCCCCGCCCTTTACCCAACCTTCCTCGATGCTCTCTGCCAGAGTAAAGATATGGCCCATGGTTATTTAGCCAGGCTATGCAATGACCTACTTCTGTCGCTCTTTCGCCTATTCCCACCCCAACCCCCTTCCCACCTCCCGGGGCAGTTCCTGGGAGAGTATCCCCATCTATCGCCCCCCTCCCCTCTCCTCTCCCACCCCTTCCTCAGTTTGCACTTTCTCTCCTGAGGGTATGGCAGGGTCGGGGCCAGGCGAGGTCCTGACCGTGGTGACCGGCGGTCAGGACCGTCTCGCTGACCCCGACCCCTGCCATTTGACATGTGACCTTTCTCACGTGCCACACCTGCCACTTCCAATCCTCACGGTTGCCACTATCCAAAATGGCTTCCTAGAACGTACACTGCAGCGAACTGGGCAACATCAGGCTACTACTAAACTACTACTAAACCACCACAATGACCATTTTAACATGAGCCTTTGGGGATAACCGCTTGTGAAGTTTGTTGCAAAGAAGATTTTACAAGCACATCCTGAGCAGTCACTCAGAATGGGTCAAATCATCCAAGTGTTTGGTTGGGTCTGCTTAACACATGATAAATTATGGCAGGAGAGTGAAAGTTTTTACTTATATTTTTTAAAGTTCCATTATTCTTCCTGCAAAAAAAACTAAAGTTTGCACACCCTTTACTCAAAAATGATGGCGTGTAAAGTGGTGACAGCATTGGCAGGCGTTTTCTCTCCTCTGCAGTGTCAAGGAGGCCAGGCTGGGACAGCAGAGTGCACGCTAACGAAGAAGCGGAGCGCGATGTGCTCGTGGAGACGCTCACCCTTGGTGGTCTCGCTCTCTCGCACCAGGAAGGTCCCTCTCCTGTTCTCCAGGCTGAGGAGCAGCCTCTCGGAGTCCCGCCGCGTGACCTTCCCGAAATACCACCTGCAGGGAGGGGGAGACCGCAGAGGTGTGAGCTCGAGCTTAACTCAGAGGGAAGGGTGCGTGCGTGCGCGCGTGTGTGTGTGTGTGTGAGAGAGAGAAATAGAGTGAGAGAGAGACTAGACTATACTTATGGGCAAATGCTGTACCTGCACACTCATGTATGTGCATGAAATTGTAATTATGTAATGTAATGAATGTGCGTGTACATGTCAGCACGTATGTTTGCAGGTGCGTGCGTGCGTGCGTGACCATTAACTGGGAATCTAACTGGGGCCAGTCTCTTCCCTAAGTCTTAGAAAACCAAGCCTAAACCAAACTAAACTCCATTTGCTCCCATAGCTGCTTTCCAGCACCAACACCAAGGGTAGTTTCTACAAATAAAGAGACATGGGTGTGGAGTCGAGGTGGGACAGGGAAGAAAAAGGGGTGGAGGTTAGGGAGGGGGTGGGTCCTGTATGTCTCCGGAATGTGGTGGACATTTTTCTATTTTTTCCCGTCCTGTCAGGCTCATCTTAACTTTTGGCCGTAATCAACAAAAACAGAACAGAAAAAAAGAGAAGGAGAGAGAGGAGGGATTTACTCTTCTGCTTGGATGGAGTCTGACGGAGCAACGTAATTGCTTGGAATGTAACCGCTTTCTCCTGTAGCCAGGGAGCGAGCCAGCCACCAGTCCCCTTCCCTGTGAAGAACACAAAATGACAGGGTCAAGGCGTGTGCCCGCTGAGAGCGCAAACACTCACTGCTCCCTCGGTGTCCTTAAGCGAGCACGAGCGAGGAGCTCTTCTGACACATTCTCCCCAGCGGGTCTTGGTCGCTGTCACTTCTGCGTTTTTCTGCCAGTCTGCAGGACGATATGCTTTTAGACTCGCCCTTAGCTGTGTGTTCGTGTCTGCGTGTGAGTTAGCCACTTAGCGCTAATTAGCTAAATTTAGTCAAAAGTTCTATGCTGGTTAGACCCTTGGTTTCAGTGTCTGCTCTCTGGTCGCCGCATCCTTATTTTCCCATTCCGGTAACCACTCAAACAGGGAATAACCCAGCACGTTGCGTCATGTTCGAGAAGTGTCTCTTCATTCGGAGGTCGGAGAGAGGTCTCAAGGTAGGGACTACCTTTCAGTAGTGGAAAGGTGGTAACACCTGGGGGGTATACTACGAAGCACGATTACTTTGTTAGCTGGATAACTGCACTGAGTAAAACCCGGAGCAGCTCTTTTTTACTTCAGTCCATGTTCCAGATTTGGGAGGGTTCCGGGTTTTACTCAGTGCAGTTATCCAGCGGTCTCCATAATCCTGCTTCGTAGTAGCCTAGCCTATACCCCCCTGAACTGACCTTTTAAAAAAAATACTAATATTAATAAAGTAATTAAGTAAATAAATAATTAAGGACAAGCCGCTTAGTTTTAAAAGCATGTACAGATGGTAGCTGTGGCTGTTTGAAAAAATATTTTAAACTGAAAAGTATTTACACAAGAAAATTAAGTTGGTCTGCTTGTGAAACACGTTGGGGATATTGAAATCTGACAGGGCTATCCATCACAGTTGAGTTAGTTAAAGTTTTTGATAAAGTCACATTCTGAACTGGTCTTATCAGGTAGCTGGTCTGTAGCTGGTCAAAACTAGTTAAGGTAGAATAAACTGGTGGCCAAACTGGTGGACTAGTTGACTATAGGCTGGACAGCTGATGAATAGCTGGTCAACCAGCTAAAACCATAGAAGTATTGAAAATACAGCTTAAACCAGCTTGACCAGCTCAGGCTGGTTTAAGATGGCATTTTCAGCAGGGATATGGCAAGCTATAGGCTATAAACCAAACCTCATCCCATTTAGATAGACCACTATAATGGTTCCTGATATATTTAGTATATTTCTGATTCATAGCTTTTCATTTTTATTTTCAACTTTTTTGTCACTTCTACACATCAGCAGAACATTCATTAGTCATCTGTCACCATACCAAACTTGAACAGTTTGATAAGTGCCATATTTCACTCTTAATAAGTATCTTAAGGTGTTTGGGATAGCCTCTAAAAATAGGCTACAACATAATTAGCATATCCAACCATGCAGCTCCCACTGGCTTGCTATAACCGGTTATTGACTATGAGAACTATTCATTCTGATCTTTCCATTTATTATCCACCTAATATAGCATAGATGTACAGTGTATTTAGTGTGTAGCATTTATTTATTTATTTATACTTATTTTATATTAAATTAATAAACAGGTGAAATGTAGTTACCTAGCAGCAGAATTGCTTATTTTAAATCAAACTACATACTAAAGGCTTGTTAGCCAACTTCATAGTCTGATAACCATGTACAAAGGTGTTAGTTTGTCTCCTCAAAGTCACATAACCACCCAACAGTTTTCAAAAATTAAAAAATCTAGCACAAACTTTAATTTATTATTCATCTTAGTGAGCTATGTAATGTTTCCAGATATATATTATTTACAACTGATGGACTGAAAATGAATTAATATAAAATATGGATATGCTGGTTGATTCTTGGCAACCGTTTAATTTAATAAGTGGAGAGTGGATACAGAAGTCAAACAGGAACAAAAGATAGTAGTTTTCACTAGCACATCTACTAGATTTGCTAAAGAGGAATTTCCCAGTTTGCTACAGCTATATGGTAGGAAAGATAGAGCTGTTAATAATGTGACTTGGCACTCTCAGATTTTCAACATATTTCCAATACACTTTGAAATAATTGATAATAGAAACGGGACAGTGGATAGCTGGAATTAGCTCATATAAAGCTTGTGTTTTATAGAAATTGACCACAAATGTACAACTCCGCAGCAAGAAAAGATAAAACAGTGGAAGTCTAAACAACAAAAACATGCATTTTCCCCCACAGAAGCTAAGATGACATGGCCTCTGCTACAGCAAGTGAATAATGATGAAACAACAAGACAAACGTGTTCCCAACAGGAGCCGAGAGGCACAAACCAAAGATGATAGCCGTCACCCCAAGATGATTTCCCACCTCAGACGACTGGGCCGTTGCCCCATCTCTGAAACTAGGCCACACAGTTCATGGAAAAACCATCGAACAATGAGGTATGGTGACAGACAGACAAACACCCGTGTGGCGACGCACAGCAACACGTCAGTAAACACAAAAACAGTCA
Organism: Ilyophis sp. 1 JC-2022; assembly: GCA_022702515.1. Classification (NCBI taxonomy): domain Eukaryota; kingdom Metazoa; phylum Chordata; class Actinopteri; order Anguilliformes; family Synaphobranchidae; genus Ilyophis; species Ilyophis sp. 1 JC-2022. The sequence continues at coordinate 23,625,329 of CM040402.1, read as the reverse complement.
TTCATGATCAGAGACCACAGTTAAACATACACCAGGAAGGGGCCCCATGTTATTTCATGTCAGGGACGTCTTCGATTTCACAGCTACTCAATGCCACTCTGTGCAGTCATAGCGTTCACAGACTGTTAAATTGTTTTACCAGTCATCTTACACAAGTACCTCAAAACAGTTACTCATAAATTTCAGTTACTCATTTTATTCAGTCGTTTTACTTTAGTTTTTAAGAGGCCTATGACTTACAGTCCTCTGACAACTAGACCCACCCACAAACACACACACAAACACACACACACACACACACACACACACACACACACACACACACAAACACACAAACACACACACACACACAAACACACACACACACACAAACACACACACAAACACACACACACACACACACACACACACACACACACAAACACACACACACACACACACACACACACACAAACAAACACACAAACACACACACACACATGTGACAGACAGGAACAAGTGAGCACAGCAATCAAAGATTGGCTTTACTGACCTGCAGTTCAACTTTCTCCTAAATTAAACCGTGAAGCGTGCAGCGGGGAAGAAAACAGCAGGGGGGACAGGAGAGAGGGAAGGGGAGAGGGATGATTTAGAAAAAATATAGAGCAAGTGTTAGAGCACAAGAACAGCCATTTAAAGACAACAGGAAGTGGAGGAATGCCCCTTCACACCTACACATGACGTTTCTACAACAGTGTTGCCAGCGTTCGTGAACAACATTGCGATAAAGAAGTTGCGTAAAATGCAAAAATTTCCTTTTTACGTGTTTTATCTAATTTAAGTTAGGGGTTTATCGCTCCTACACAAAAAAATGCAGAAAATAAGCTACATTGCCTCTTGGTGACCTTACAGGCCAAGAACTAGCCACTTGTCGGGGAGGGGGGGGAATAAAAAAAAAAACTTATGAAAGACGATCAGGTGGCGTTACAACCCGAAAGCTGGCAACACTGATTTTCAACACTTGTTAGCAGAAGCAAATAACCTGCTTTACCAAGAAACCCAGCTGTAGCTTATCTATAATCACTTGTACACAGCATCAGAAACTCTCTTTACTTTCCAGTCACTATGTAAAATGCACAACAGGGGGGGGGGGGGGGAGTATGGGGGTTATACATTAGGCACAGACCTTGTGTATAGCGACTGTTTTCCCTGTCCTGTTCCCATACAATTTATTCTTCATTCGTTATTAAGCGTAAATTCTGAACATCCAACTCATCTCGCATTTTTGTAATGTTCTGAGGAGCCATCGCTGTGTTCTGGGACCGATTATTATGTTGAATTTGATTGATGAACGAGCATATGGCAGCAGCGTAAAAACTGCTGCATGGGGACGGGTCAGATTTGAGGCTCGACCCCTGCCAACTACGTGAATTAAGCCCGTTCAAACAATAGAAAGCATCCTAGAATGAAAGATTGTATTAGATTTAAACGATGTAATTTTCTGTTTTAATACCAACAGAAGGCTCCAATTGAGAAAGAAATGAGAGAAAGTACTACAAAAAAAATTATAATTTGAAAATATATAATAATAATAATAATAAATTCCAGTCTAGAAGACAGTGACAGGGCTTAGCTATATAGGGCACATGGTATATTGGTACTTTTATGAAAACAAGCTGGGGGAAAATTGCATCCGGTTAGGTTTATCTCACAGACCTCTGTGGCTAATACTGAAAATGTTAATAATGTATTAAATAAACATTACCTTTAATAAATTTCCTGTCACTTATATTTGCTTCCTGACCAGGGGGCTATTCTGCTATTAATGCTAAAAACACTCCACTCCAATGGTGCATTATTTTTCTCCCATCTCTGGAAAGCAATTGTTTTCTAAAAATAAATCCAGTAGTTTTCAAGCACAAATGCCCTCACCTCCACCCCCACAGCTCTGCCTTTGTATCTGAAAAAGCGCCACAAACAATGACAAAGACCTGTCAGTCATACACAAGCCAACGCTTTGTGGGGAGGGGGGGAATGTGGGCGTTTCCATGGTTACGGCCTTCCAAGGGTGGCAGAGGCGCTGTTAGAGGGTTGAGCCACCAGCCACCCTGAAACAGAGAGCTGGGTGGGGGGGGGGTGGATGATTCGCATGGGTTATCCATGTCTGCCGTCATGGGCGTGGCCCGAGGATGCTCCCGCAGGCCCACCCCGCCACGCCCAAGCAGGATCCTTTGTGTGTGAGGGCGATTTGGGAGAGGTTTGGGGGAGGGGTGGGGGGCATGTGCTTACGTGTTGTTGACAATCTGCAGTCGCTCGCCCTTCTTGAAAGACAGATCGGAAGCTGTGCGGGACTCGTAGTCGTAGAGCGCCACGAATGTTGTGACGCCCCCTGCGGGACAGGAAGCACAAACGATCAGGAGTGTACAACTTCGGAAAAACAAACACATTCAAGAAGTCGAGCCGTCACACCGGCAGTTGTATCAGGATGCGAGGTTGCTATTTAACATACATTAAATACATGGCTGAGAACAGCTGCCCTCTGGCAATCGGAAGAAAAATGTACCTTTCGGAGTGTTGTACAAACAAAGGGCCATTACATGTGTCTTACAGGGTACAGGGTAGACTGATACAGCCAACACTGGGGCTATTATGTTCACAAACCAAAAAAAAAGTCACTTTAACTAATTTAAATGCATCTAACAATGCAAGTGACATCACATTGTTAGACAGCATTAAAAAAAAAAAAAAAATTTTAAATAGAGGAACCTTTGACTGCAATTTATGAGCTTACAATTATAGCAATCACTTTTCAGGTACAGTAGTTTTGAAATAATCAAGCTTTAGCACTCCATTTCAATTCCCTTGTAACAGCATTGTTTTGCGTTGAATCTGTTAGTTTTTATATATATATTCAAAAGTTATTCAAATGTTTAATCTGTTGTACGCCAGATTATGATCCTATGACGGCACTACTACTCCGAGACACGTAGCTTGTCCAATCACGGTGCGGACGCCCTACCTGCCAGGGGTCCCCCTCTGTGTGTTGAGGTGACTCCACCCATGGGGTCCACCCCCCCAAACAGGGCCAGCTCTGCATTATTGGTGATGGGCTGGTTGCCGCGGCGGTTGCGTTCCATAGCTGGGCTGCGGTTGGGCGTCAGGGTCTGCTGGGCGGGGCCGAGGTGGTGGGTGCTACCCGCGCTGATCCCGCCATCCAGGCTCCGCGACCGCTGGCCCTGGTCCTTGGGTTTGCTCTTGGTTCCCCCCATCGCTATGCCTGTCAGACAAGAACCACCTGTGTGAGTGAACTTCAAATCAGCCACAACTTTGGCCTTTCCCGTGGCGAGGACAAAAACTGGGCAAAAATACACAAAAACAAACATTTTAGAGCGGAGCCCAGCACTAGAACACCTGATTCAACTATTACTGAAATAGAGTATTGGGCTAGAACAAAAGCCTGCACCCACACAGACCTCTCTTGGATAAGATGCGTACAGAGTTGTAAAATACCAATACCTTCCAAAACAAATTCAGCTATCTGTAAACAACAATTCATGTTTTGCAGGGGGCACAGAGATATAAGCCATACAAAAAACAGCCAAGCACCCCGTATTGCATATGCAATGCAAACATACATATTTTAAATGCATTTGAGGTAATGCCCATTCCTCATGAGGACGACTGTACAATGCTCCGGACAAGAAGGGCTCTTGGTTACTTAAAGAAATATTTTCGCAGTTCCTGTAAACACAAGTCAGAGAATTCCCATATAACTTGTGAATTTGTGATAAGCACCAGTTCAGAAACTAGAGGGGAAAAGGCTACACTTGCATTTAAATGTATTTATTCAGCATGCACTCATATCCCGAGTGACTTTCGACATATAAGGTCAGAAGAACACCGGTAACGACATGGAAATTGTCTTTAACACAAGTAAAATAAATATATGGATGACAGCAGCAAGGCCAGCATCAAAGAAGGTTACATGAGAAGTCCAACGTGACGTTTTGACGGCAATGTGAGTTTAGCTCGATGACTTAACCTGGAGGCAACCAACATGTCCTCTGTGTCAGAAGATCTTGGTTGCATATGTAGCAAACTCTGCGGGGTATATATAAACAATGCCCCCCCCCTATATCTGCATAACGGATCAGCCAGTGCAGACGGTAGTCTACGGAGCAGGCGATGTCCCCGGTGACCCGCGGCGGTTCAGACTTGTTTATTACGCTGGTTACCAAGGTGACAGACAGGTGAGGACATGGGCAGCAGACACCGGCGGAGAGCAGCAGCGGCGGCCTCGGCCTCCTCGCTAAACTCCGCGACTCGCCTCCGGAGAAGCTCGACCAGACGGCTTTTGCGTGACCCCCGCCCCCCCGCGCGTGGGAGGTTGATGCCGCGTAGCAGTATAACTGGAAACGACGGTTTTACAGGGGTTGGCTTTCCAACTTCAGCTCTGCGAACCGCCGCTCTGCGAACCGCCGCTCGCTCAGCGGCCCGGAAGGAACCTCTGCGAAGAGGTCTTCGTGTCCTATGCAAAGCGAGACAACTTCCTCAAATAGACTACCACGCCAGAAGGAGAAAAGAAAAAAGACACCCATTTAACATTCCATCCCTACAACGGGGTAGGTTTCGCCTCCTACCGCTCGATAAGTAGGCTATTTTATGCCATTTACTGTGAGATGGGATTTTTGTTGCACGGACTTCAAACTATCGATCCCTATCAGATCGTTCAAATAGGAAAACACTGTACAATGACTGTCAGTAGACACAGTGGCTAGGGGATTACCTGATAAAAATGCTTGAGCTTGCACAGATGCACTCGCCAGGCACTAAAAAGACGGCAAAACTATACTACATGCAGAAATAGATTACATTTTACTCTAAAATGCTGCCAAGTATCCAAAAACCCCTTCAATGCGGGAATTTCCCCCAAATAAAACCTTGTATGTAGTCTATCATTGACTTCCATTGGCTAGAATTTCCCTCTGAAACATCCCTCAGATATTGAAAACTACCATACATTTTGGGGGAAATTCACCTCCCGGCAACCGTGCAGGTGAGACAGAAAAAGCACCTTCCTGTACGAGGATGAGGGCGTAAGCGTTCGAGGAGGGCGTACGTGTTCGAGGAGAGCGCGTCAAAAGCAAATCAGCACCATGACGCAAACAACGAGAGCTTTATCTCTTCATGCGAAACACTTCATCCATGAAATCAAGCCATTAGTGCGAATGAATGCATAGTGCTCATCGACCGATAGAGAAGCACTGACCACAACAGGACTCATGAACAGAGCTGTTCATCTGTTAAAAAAAACAGAATTATTATTACCTCAATGGGCATTTTCATAATCATTTTAAATACGCTAAACATTTTTCCCCAAAGTAATTCCCACTTTATTCCACGTGTCCGAATACGCAAACAATGATAATCTTCGTTAATGCGATGTGATTTCCAACAACAGCCAAACGGTAACATTCAAAGTACAGAGCAAGCAAATAAACCAGCGACTACCAGGCGAAATTTGCCATTCTGTTCTGTAACCTCCAGGCAATATGCAGTGCCTAGTAGACAGAGTAGAGAAAGGGGTAATTGATTAACACAAATACAGAGCTTTTTTTTTTTACATTACTGACATATAGCAGTCACTGTTAACTGGTGCGACTAACAGTGCAAAAAATTGAGGATCAAAGTGCAGTCATTCCCGAGAGGGGTAATGCATAGTCCTAAGAGAGACGGTGTTAAAACATCCTCTTCAATGATGCCACTCCGGCGGTTGGTACAACCAGTCGGCGCTTTCAGACAGGCTTCTCAGACACACACGCATTTGAGGGGCGAGCTCAGTTAAGTCCAGTGTCACTATGGTTACATTGGTATTCAATTATCTTGTTTGGCAGGCTCGAGTTTTCCAGAGGAAAAAAAAAAGATCCTGTATGTTTGCATGGAGATGGACTTGGCACACTACTGACATTTGGGCGGGGCCTTTCTCAAAGGGAGTTCTGGGAAAAGCACAAGCATTAAAGGTTCATAGCACCTGGTCTTTTACTTTTGATCTCTTTTAACTGAAAACACAGAAGACCTGCACTTATACACTCGCTCCAAATGGATAATTAATTACTTCTTTGTGAATCATAAAACAGTGTCTGCAAATACACAATCTGACCTAGGAACTGATTTTGTAGTTGCAGCTGAAGGATGTAACGAAATAAACCAAAAAAGACTTATTGCTGAGGGTTGCATACAGGAAGTGACCTGTCTTAACAATCAGCAGAGATTCTAAATGTCTACCAGACACTGAGCTTCGTATTCTTAACACTGAATATGGCTGTAACATTTAAGAGGAAATGTTCCAATTTGCTGCATCTTATGAATATCCATGAAGGGGTGTCACCAATAACAGTACATTGGTAATTGATGTTCTGTCCTAAATCACCCCTGCTCATGAATATTCATAAACTGTTTCATACCACTGGAATCTCCTGTAATTGAGAAGCAGAGATGATGGAAGAAAGACAGGAGCTGGCCATCTGGTTAGCCTAAATAATCTTTGGATTAAACAAATGGACAGCACAATATTCTTAACACTGAAAGTTCTGCCTCCGCAACTGTTCAAGCTGAAACATTCCAATTTGATGCCTTGTTATGAATATTCATGACCAAAAGCAGAACATGCTATGATATGTCCTTGGGTACACTTTATCAAGAATATTCATAAACTATAGAATACCACCAGATAATATAACTCCCATTACAAAACTAGAACCTCCTAGTTTAAGGAAGTAAAGACCGAAGGAACACAAGAGCTTGCCATCTGGTCACTGTTGAGCATCCTGGTGAGTGCATCTGCTCAGAATGGTCATACTGCGCGATGAGAAAGAAGATTAAAAAGTACATAACAAAAACATCTAAGACTGAAAATACTAGCAGAGATTCTTGTGGACACCAGTTGCACAGGAGGCTGCAGGAAGGTTTGATTCATTAACGCCACACAACTTCCACATTACTGTCAGCATGGTTGGTTTTCCTCCAGAGTGATACAAGGTTGAGGCATCTGTCAAGGCCCAGTTGTTTGGGACGCAGATGGACATGCAAGTACCTCCTCCGAGCGAGAAATCCAATCAGGGAGTGAAGAACTAGTCCTGGGGACTGCCTCGTGGTTTGGGATTTCTACACAGAGCTATTGGGAAGGAGGGGGGGGGGGGGACCTTTGACCTTGCCTGCTGGCTCTTTCTGTCTGGGCGAGTGTTTCTATCAGTGTTCAAACCAAGAGCATTCCTTTCCAGCTGGTGAGGGGAATTGGTACCTTTGCCTTCAACTTTCCTGCCGGTCTCTTGAAAGTTCTGTTTCAACACGGGCCTGGGAGGGCGGCTCCGTCGCTGGGGAGAAGCTCGCCGATTACAAAGCCGCACCCCCCCATACGCGAGGGCCCCGTTTGTCAGACATTTGAGCGACCCCGGACAGCGTTGTTCAATAAGAAATCTGACATATTCCCGCAGGGTGACGGAATGTGCGCCATCAAAGAGGCCGACCCACCAGAGAACACTTTTCCCCTGATCAGTCCGAGGCTCCTCTTCACAAATAAACAAAAAAGAAGCTCCCAGTGGATCGATTTTCCCCTACAGCGTCACGTTCAGCCAGGCAGAAAGAGAAGGGGGGGGGGTAAGATAGGTCAGTGGGGCAGCCCGCTCGATAGTGGGGCCCTGGGGCTCTTCTGTGCTGCAGCAGCTGGATGGAAGTCACGTGGGCTCCATGGTCCCACTGCGTTAGCATGTGGCGGATGGATACACAAACACGCAAAATGGCTGCAGGCGGTACTCGTCAGACCGCTCGCTCAAAACGCCAGGGACGCCCCCGCCTCTTCTCCAATTTCAGCTGCGCTTCCATTTGTGCAACACATTCAAATTGTATCACAAATCTCAGACTCCAATCCCCATTGATTGTAGTCGATCGGGCCAACTCCATCCCCAATGGGGGGGGGGGGGGGTCGGGCGGGTAACAAAGAAAATCCGGAACTCATTACATAAATCTGGGTATAAATAAATGAACGCATAAAGCACACACAGGGGTCTTTTGGGCCATCCGTCCCTGACAAGGGGGTTCATTGTCGGCTCACAACAAGCCCTGTAATTGAACGGTGCGCGGTGCCACCCGGCTGCCAAGCAGTTGCGTGTCGTTGGAGAGGCTTCCCCCTCTGACAGGCTGACAGGAAGTGCGCCAAGGAAGATCTGGACCAGCAAGAAGGCAACAAAGAAACTAAGACCGCTCTGCTTTCTATTCCTCCCACTGCAGCGGTGGTGACTGTGGTGGTTCTTCGCTGCAAGCGACTTGGCCTTAACGCTCCGGTTGGGCTTAACAAGCCTTAGCTAAGCGCCTGCCTACGCTGAGACGAGAGGCTAGGGAGCTGATGAAGGGGGAGGGGAGAGGGCGGAGATTTTGTTTAATTATGCATGAAGAGTGCCTGAGGAAAGCCCGCGTCCCTCGGGTCCAGCTGAAAGAGAATCGATTTTTTATTTTGTTGTTGTTGTTGTTCTTGTGTGCGCATTTCCCGCCCCTCTCTTCAATTGCCTTTTCTTTTTCAACTGACCATGTCTCTCCTTAAAGAATAATAAGAATGATCGCAAAATGACATTCAGAATGAGGAAAAAAACCTCACAGGCCATCTGACCTTGTAGATGATGACTGTAATTTCATGCGTGTGGGTTTATTTGGGAGTTAAAATGACAGAACATTGGATTCTTGCAGGAAAGAAAATCTGTTATGGTGATGACAGCTTTTCTTGGGGTTTTCTTTCCTCTAAAAGGACATTGGTACTGCTATGTGGCCATCTTTTTGGCACTTAACATACTCATTTGCCCCTTGTGGTTGACCCCGAGTAAAACAGCCACTGAAACGGTGCCTACAACCAACCCAACACAGCCATAGGACAAGTTTTTTAAGACTCAAACAAGTTCTCATAATTTTGTGCAGCACTGCCAAGTGGAATGTGTCGGAGAGACGCAAGACTAAAATATACCGTGCATCATTTCAAATCATGCAAATCCACGGGCTGAGACAAATGCCGGACCCTGCTCGATTATTGTGCGATGCAGGAGAGGCATCGGTGCAACCCAAAATTTCCCTGAAGACTACGGAATCACTGAGCTTAATCAGGCCTGGGCATGCACAAGGCCCCACCCTTGTGAGGCATCACGTTTCAACTTCCTGCTGCCTCTGGCCAGAGTTACGGTGATGGCACGGTGCAGTTGCAAGAGATATCACCCTCAATTTACTCCATGAGGCAGCCAGCCAGCCCACAGCAGAGGGTGTATGTGTGTGTGTGTGTGTGTGTGTGTGTGTGTGCTTGGGTGGGGGGTTGCAGAGAAATACTTGTTGGCTTTTAGTAGTTTGCTGCTCTTCACAACTGTAACTGCTGTTTGGCGCCCGAATACAGAACAGCAAAAGCCTTGTATGCATGACTGGGTATGCAAAGTGTCCGATAAAAAAAGACATAGAAGAGGGACAGGAAAACCATGTAAAAAATGTAATCTAATCGTTATCCAAGAATAAATCAACCAGAACCTTCCTGCCGTGATATGCCGATAGTCTGAAGTGTCGAACTGAATTGAATTTCCGGCCAGCGATTAAGAATCCCTTGCGGTTCGCGTTAGGATGCTCGTGCTTTTCCTGATCTGTTGGATCTCAAATCAATAAGCGGGACAGCAGGTGTCAGAGTGCCCCGGATAGAAATCTTGTTTTTACTAAATTTGCATGCGCGCACATCAATGCTGGATATAGGATAGCGCAGAGCGATCTTTACATCACGTTCAGAGACAGGAGGCAGGGAGAGGCGCACAGGAATGAGCGCCACGGGCCGCCGCGGTGGTGTAGCGGTAAAAGCGCAGACTTTCAGTTTGTGCAGTTGCGCCCCGAGGATCGGGGGTTCGCTCCCCGGTCCTGTCAGATCCGAGCATGGCCGGTGCCTTGAGGGAGTGGAAATTTGGCGGCTGCTCCCGGGGTGTGGGGGGAGGGACTCGGAGAGAATCGTCACGCATAAGACGGCCCTGGGCGAGATGGAATCGCGGTCAGGTGCTTGAGGAGTCGCGCCCCGATGAGAACGCGGTGCCCTCTTTCCTACTACTGGCTGATGGGGTTATAGCAGCGATTCACAAGCGGTTGCTACATGGGGGGAATTGAATAACAAAGGGTCCAATTGTCTACCAAAGTGGGGGGAAAAGGAAAAAATCTGGAATTTTGTTAAAAAAAAATTTAAGAATGAGCTCCGCCGTTTCCGAGCTCCTGAAACTGCGGGGCCTGAATGTGAGGAGAACGTGCGGAGGGAGGAGGACATTCTCAGAGGTTTCCCAAGAGGAGTTTCGCAGCATTACGCAACTCGTAGGCGCTTCCCACTGCGTTCCATTACAGCCGACTTAAGAAACATCACCCCTGGAGACACACACAAGCTGGCTCAGCTGGAAAGATTAACCGAAATGCAAGTTAGGCGGTGCAGGGAAGTGGCGCCCACAGTTGGTGGCAAATTAAAAGATTATGTAATGTAGAGTGAGTGAGGCTACGTCTCCCCTTCGCATTGCAGTGCTAACGCACGGTAGCCGTGCAGCTCGACGTCAGGCTTCGCTTTTAATACAGAGCGAGTCTGCCGGCCTATAACACGCACACGGGAACTGTAAAGTAAACTAACAGAAGCGCACGAGAGGACAATCCCGAGCTCTTTCTTTCGTTTTCCTAAATACTTTTCCCATGTAATTACTTTGGGAAAATGCGAGGCTTTGCCGTGCGCCAATCAGCAACCTAATAAAAACCGTTGTTCTCTGGTCGGATTAGCGATGTCGGGCCCTTGTAATCTCGTTCAGCTGCACCAGAGATCGCATTCCTTCCGGGGGCCCACGAGCGGCACACGACACGAGTGTGGAAAGAAAGAAGTGATCCCGACCATGTAAAGTGGCTAAAACATGCCACCGCTCAAATTTTTTAAAACCGCAAAAAAAATAAGTCATTTTGTGGTTCAGTTACTAAGCATCAATCACTGCAAAGTGCCATTAAATCATAAAAGCCACTACAGTAATACAAATCAATTACTATTATTATGATTATTATTATACATTATGAGTCATCCACTTTTATTCTTACCAGCATTGAGTCTGACAACGAGGAAGATAAATACTTCCAATGTGCTGGTGTTACAATAAAGCTTTGAAGTAATAAAATCAGTATATAAATACATACTGTTACGCTCATTTATAATTATATGTTGCAGAAAATGGAATGTTTAACTCCTTCTTTCTTGACCCTCCCATCACCTCGCTTTCACCCCTGACACACATGCCTCCCATTCCAAAAGGCACAGCTCTGGGTTGGGCTCTCCTGGAGGTCCACTAACCCCAACAGGTGCGTAGGTCCCGCGGCGCGTTGCAGAGGTCAGCCCACTTCCGAAACGAGTCTCCTCTCGACAACAGAGAGCACCAGGGGAAAGATATTGCTCAACCCAAATGTTTACTTGCTCTTTCCCAACGCACTCGGCATGCTACGGCCCAGCCGGAATACCACAGCATGAACACTTTCCATTGAGCAATGCGCACGCAGTGAATCATTACCCTGTGGCTGGGACGAACGGCGTCGCCGCTTGCGTGAAACGCGAGGCCCGTTCAGTCGTCAGCATCCTAAACCTTTTAAGGTATGCTGCTGAGCCCGGCAGCCCGCCTTCGCAGTGAGCGATTAGGAATGTTGGACGCTTTTGTGTTCGGCTTCGTGATGCAAGCTGGCTTAATCTACTTGACCAAATACTGCAGAGGCTGGGTCAAGTTACAGCTAGATCCTCAAAGCTTCAGATGTTGCAAAGGTGACCAAGCAGAACCTGAGAAAGTACTGTGCGTTACTTACACTTAGCTGAACAGGCAATTATTAAAATAATCATTCGATAATACCACTATTGTAAGTTCAGCTAACCCGGACTTCCGCTAGTGTGTCCAGGTTAGCGGACGCACAAACACAAAGCCGCAGGACAACGACATTGGAATGAAATGGTACCAGAGTTGTAAAGTATAGAATCATCAGCATTTGGGAACTAATAACTGCCTTGGACCCTCAGTACATTTTTGCCGTTCTGAAAGTCAGCCTGGGGAGGTCCTCTGACAGGCTTTAACTGATACTTCACATTCAAAGGTTTTCTAGAAGTCTTTCAAATTAAGTTCCACCATCCCAAGTTGGATGACAAACTGTTGCCAAAAAGAGCAGCCAAAGGCAAAAAGTGACACAGAAGCGATTAAACTATCACCGCCACCCCAAAACCCCGTCCTCAACTTTCCACGATTCTGAAGAGGGAGACACCCGTGGACCAACGGTGGCCACATCACCAGGCTGCACCTGGCCTATGGTCCCAGTCCCTGCCTTGAAGCCTCCGGTCTTGGAGAGCGGCTCAAGAGTGGAGAACTGCACAGGAGGGGAGCAGTTACAGTAAATATTTACTGCCACTCAGAAAAGAATGGGCCCAGCGTTGCTATGGCAGTGATCCCTCGAATTCCATTGGGCGTCTGAGCATGCTCCCGTCAGGGGAGGGAAAGAGAGAGAAAGAGAGAGAGAGAGAGAGAGAGAGAGAGAGAGAAAGAAAGAGAGAGAGAGAGAGAGAGAGAGAGAGAGAGAGAGAGAGAGAGAGAGAGAGAGAGAGAGAGAGAGAGAAGAGGAGAAAGAGAAGAGAGAGAGAGAGAGAGATAGAGAGAGGGAAAGAGAGAGAAAGAGAGAGAGAGAGAGAGAGAGAGAGAGAGAGAAAGAAAGAGAGAGAGATGACCTGCTCTACAGCATGTGCAGGAAAAGAAAAGAACCCTCATCAATGAAGAAAGACCAAAGCACCCTTTCTCTAGTCAGGGACATCAATCTGGCTACAGCTTTTCTCATTCAGGGGTCAGGGTCTGCTAACAATCTGGAAAAGCGGCTCTCAGATGGAGCTATTGTGCAGTTCAAGGGGTCACTTGTGGAGGGAGGGGGCAATGCGATCCCAATCCGATTCCTTCCACTTACAACCTAATGATATATCTCTGGAATGCCGCATAATGGTAGAACATCGAGGCACACTTTAATCCAGGTTCTCTTTCCCCCTTTGGCCTTCAAAGGGGATGATTCCTGATAAGAGTCGTGGCCATGACCTTATTCCCATTTAATGGCTTCAGAGGCTAAAAGCTGCAGAGATAAAGTGCGCGGGCGTTCTGGAGCGGGCACCGCCATCTGGGACCGTCTGGCGGGCCCGCTACCCAACAAATACAGCTCGCGTTACGCACAAAGTATTGCGTTGTTATTTTTTTTTTCTTTCTCGCGCTAACCTACAAATGTGTCCATCTGGCCCAGTTTAGTAAAAGTTCATCCTGCATTTCAATGGCAAATTCCTATCCAGTGGCTCTGTGAGACACGGCCGTATTTTTGTCTGGACGTGACAGCAGGTTAAACGACATGCTTGCACCTTAAAAAAAAAAAACCCCTTAAGACTTTTTCTGAATTCCAACCAAGTGTGGCCTCCTGGCCTTTCCTGCAGGATTAGGGTTTGCGCAGGCCTGAATGAGAACAGTTTCCTTCTCGGTCTGTGGGACTGGTGAATAAAGAATAAAACTGTTTGGATCCAGGCTTGGTGTCAGCCTGCTTTATTGCACAATGAATGTGTTCAAATGACACCTTAGGGATGGAGCCAAATTTCTTCTGCTTTGACATTTTTGAGATTGGCTGGGATGGGGCATTTCCCACATTCACCAACCTGGGCAGGCAGCAAATCCCCGGGGGATTAATTAATGCGATTCGTCACTCGATCGCACCCGCCGCCAGGCCCCCCTGACAGGAGGGTCTCAGAAAAAGAGATTATTCAAATCCAACGGCAAACTGAAAGAGTTCCGATATTAATAATGCCTTGTGGTCACGAGCGCGGGCTAACAAATGGAGCTTTGGAGGAGGGGTGCCTTCACAGACCTCCGCGCCCACGTGCCCCGTTTGTTTACAGGCCTAGGCGCCAACTCGGCTCAAACTGCACCGTCGTCGACAAGGAAAATGATACACCTCCAAGAGCGAAGCAGTGGCCAACAGACATGAGTGCGCTTACACAGAACTCTGTAACAGTGCTCAGACTGCTAAACTCCACAATACTTGCAACAGTATCTATCCGTGAAACACGTCTTCCAGCCCTTACATCTACTGACGCTGCCCAAAGACATGAAACGGGACTCGATCAAGTACTGAAAAACAGAAGCGAGACGGTGCGGCGCACACCGGTCGAGAAAAAGAGAAACAGCCAGACTAAGGCTCTGTGTTCATGAAAAGGCTTTTTGTGTCGTCATTTGCTAGTAAATGATGAATAAATGACCACTGTGCTCTCATAAAAGGGTCTCTTCTTACTCTAGCTCGTACTCGACTCACAGATAAGGAGAGACGAGACCATGGTGTCGGTTCAGTCGTTTTAAATGCCATCAGCTCAGACTTAGCGTAGATGCAGTTACAATTCTCTGTTTCAATAGAGGTTACAGCCCAGGCCTCACAGCACTGACAAAAAAAAATGGCGAATCTGAACATCACGCTAACAAACAAGAAGCAGAGGACCATCTCCTGAAATAAAACTGGAACTGAAAGTTTTGGGAGGAGAGGTAAAACAATGGTGCGTCTAACTGTGAATCAGAGCCTGACGAGGATTAAGCATTTAATAACGGCGTGCGGCTTTCATGAAAGGCGTAACCCATACTCCAGGTCTCTATTATCAAGAGGAAGTCTGTCGCGCCACAGTCCTCCAAATGTAGCGACAAGCGCATAACTCAGCCAAAGAAAGACCGTTTTCGAAGATATTTGTAGCGAGGAACCGGCAAAAGGCCTTCCATTGCAACCGAAGGGAGGCAGGGAAATGAATCACATCTTGACAGTTTTTAATCAAATTGTGTCCAGTGCTCTACACTGTCCGGGCAGCTGGTCCTGCAAGGGCTGCAGAAATACAGCTGAAGCTACCGAGGCTCGCACAAATTCCCATCATCTTGTCTTATTTGTCTTCCTTGCCTGTAAACAATCATTCAGTAGTCACCGTTCCTTCCCTACAACCGAATATGGTCATGGTGTGCTGGTGTGGGTTCTGAGGTCATGTGACAAGCTCTGCTGAGAGAGAGCAAGAGAAAGAGAGAGGTCTAATCCTCAAGGGTTTAGCCCGTTCCCATTCTCCCTCTTAACTGTCCGCTACAGGAGATTTCCAGAAAGAGAAAGAGCGAGAGGGAGAGAAAAGAATGTGTGAGAAGAGTCAAAAATTCCCTTTGCAGCCAAAGCCTGACCGCTGGCATGTGTAGACGCAAAGGCCGCATCCTCACTCTGCCCCCCAGCCTCATTCCACCACTCGACCTGGGAATGTGCGCGTGCGTCCCCGTCTGCCTCAAGATCGTTTTAACAGTTGCGTGAACCTCTGGACGCATTAGAAGGGAAAGGCAATAAAACGCCGGAACCACCAATGCTTCTGTCAAAGCGGAGAGCAGCGTGGCGTGAATCAGGCTGGCTGCTGATTAACCGAACAGGCGTTTCCCAAGCAGTCACCCCAAAAAAGTGTTTACATCAAGGGTGCGGCTTGTTTAACCGATTACTGAGCCATCACATCCTATGAATCAATGTGTGTTACCTGAGTGCACTGTGTGTTACGTCTTGCGAGTCCTGATAAATGGTAATCCATAAAAAACATTTGTACTATTAACTTAACCGATAACAAATATCCATGCGCCTATGACCGTATGTTCATTTCAACGTGCCTTGCTTGTGGGGTTATCGGCTTTTCTTATCTGTGTATTGGTTGGAAACATGCCTGCGCGTCTTGTGACTGGCTTTTTTCTCATACCACGCAGTGACACGAAGAAGTGACAAGCCGAGTCACTCAGGAGACGCAGAGCAGGCTCAACGCAAGAAAACCGGCTTGCCTCATTTCATGGAATTTCACCTTGGGAAAGTGGGCCATTAGACAAGTACTGAAAAACCACCTGCGAATACAAGCGACTGTCAATGTGAAGCACTCACATTGGTCCTGTCAATGTGAAGCACTCACATTGGTCCTGTCAATGTGAAGCACTCACATTGGTCTCATGGGCTTATGACCAGAGCTCTTTTCTGACAGCCATTTGCAGCCATGGCAACAGATGTCTTAAAAGCGTAACTACACACTAGATCGCTTTTGCCCTCTCGCTGTAAACGTGTTTGTAAGCCTACCTTATAATGAAACTTATTCATGCATTCCGCTATTTCAACAATTCTGAAATAATATTGTAGAAACTGGTAGAAAAGCGTCTTTGTGCTGCCCCTAGTGGTTGAAATTTTCTATCTGCTCCCCACACTGCCCCCGCCCCAATCGTGATGTCAGAGTGCCTCTTTGGAGGTACCTCTACGTCATATAAATAATTGTTGTCGCCCACAACAGAAACAGCCGGCACCTGATTGGTGAGACCCGCTACGTTACTTTTGTTTCGCCTCCACATTTCTAAACCGGAACAACGTGGCATCCTGTTCACTTTTATTCCACCCAAATAGTCCACTAAAATATGTTTATGAAAATATTTGAGGTGAGAAATAGGCCATGCAGTCGCTGAATCTTGATTCATATTTGATGTGCAACGTCTAGTTTGACAGTTTGATCTGAGTTATACGAAATCATTTGCACATTGTACGTTCATTTATGCAAATGACGATGGACACAGCTCCTCCGCCTCCACCCCTCTCCCTCATTCACCCCACAAAGTATTTTTAAAAATCGTGTAGTAGGCGGAGACAGGCTGAGACAGTGGGTGTAGTTACTTTGTAAGAAGCAGGGGGGGGTAAAAAAACAAAACAAACATTGATTCAGGGCACGTCACACTTCAAAAGCTACCGATCTGAAATTTGGAGGGGATACGGCAGAAAGTCCCCATGGAATTCCCTCTCTTTTACTCTCCAGCCTGAAGCGCAAAGCCTTCCAGCGGTGAATCATCCATAATAAACAGACACAAATGATAGACCGAATATAAATGGCTAGTTACAGGAACTTAAAAATACACACTCATGCATACACACACAAATGACAAACATACACACACACAAATGACGCGCGCACACGCACACACAATGAATGAAGGAAACAGACATGGGCCCAGGTCAGGTATGGACTACAGGGAGCAATGAAAGGGGTGGAGCCAGGGCCAGCGAGGCATGCTCACTCTACTGGAATGCAGTGTAGGGGCAAGTCCCAACACTTCATCCACGCCTCGAACAGGGGAATTTGCTGCAAGCAGGTAAGAGGTGCTCCACACCCAGTGAGGTAGGACGTAAATGCTCCCACGGGCCATGAATTCCAACCCCCCCCCCCACAAAAAAAAATACATTCCCCGTATTCCACACGCTGCCTCGTACAGGACACGCCGTTCACTCTCTCACTGCTGGATTCCGGAAGCCTCAGCTCACGTTGCCTTTCCAGCACTCCCGGACCAGTCATGCAGGTTTTCGGTTTGCTTGGTCTGTTCAATCAGGAGAGTAACCAAGTAGGGCTATCACAGACAATTTGTGTTTGTAGAAAAATACATCACAAGCAACAGCAAATTGCTAAAGCATCTTTATTTGTTTTTGGGCCTGGCATGAGATTCATGTAAAACTCATTACCATGGAAATTTCACTCCCTGTAGGCCTCATTTTGGTCTGGCGCGTACCGAAACACGTTGAGAACGGCCTCTTGTTCGGATGCTAATCAAATGCAGACGACCTTGTGAGAGTGAGCAGGCAGCCCCGGTTCAGTGCACCACACGCGCACTGAAAGAGTCGTGTTTTTAATCTTAAGAAACATCACACTCGAGAAGGAAACCCTCCATAATAAACCAGCAGACCCTTGAGAGAAACAGAAAAGACAATAACCCCCGTTTGTGCTTTTTACTCCCGTTACATGCATTCAGCGGTTATCACTTTGTGTCCTATAGAGCCACACAACTGTCAAGTTTAACAGGATAATTACAATAGGCGAAGCCTTCAATGATCAAGACCTGGTGAGAGTCATTTAGAAAAATTACTCACCAGTAATTAGTAATTACAAACTTTACTAATTACAAACTGTGCTCTTAAGGCTGGGAAATGGCGGGTTGATTGAATCATCCAAAAGAAACACATAAGCCAACTGGTTTGGAAAGTGTGTAAAAAATAAATAAAATAAAAAAACTTTAAATATGACTTGCACGACAATTTTTTTTTATCCAATATTAAATAAGAAAGAAGTCAAGGCATGTGCCAAAATATGAGGTATGAGATTACATTTCTGCAATCAGGGAGGACCAGAATGTTCACCCTTTGGTAATAAATGTAGTTTGGGAACAGGTAACAGTGTGCAATTTCAAGGCAAGCTTTCCGTCTGCTATGCCTGATAATCTGCAGCTTATTACTCGATGGGCAGTTTCTCTCTCTTCATTGATTGACGAGCGGAGATGAACGCTTCAGTACAAATACATCAAAAATACTGACTGAAGGTCTGAGGGACATGGTGAGACTTTTATTGGAAACAGCATGTACCTCTGATTAAGTGTCTGAAATGGCACAGCCATAAATATGTTGGGCGGGGGGGGGGGGTGGACGCCCATCTCTGACCCTGAAGACAGTAAGGTGGGTGAGGTTATACAAGACAGCTGGGACCACAATACTGAACTCCTGCCCTCTGGTCTGGCACGTGGTGTCAATCAGTCAGGCAGAGGGTTGAATTTAGAATCAGCTGCGAGTCAGTGGTCAGCGGCCCCTTTGTCATTTTCCACAAGAGTAGCTGTCCCCACCCTTCTTCCCCCTTTCTGCTGGGAGAGGAGCGAACTTCCTCAATGAGAGAAAGAAAGAGAAGGAACAAGGAGCCAAAGGCAGACAGGAATAGCAAAGAGTTCGGAGATCAGATCATCAAATAAAACAATCGTCTGCTCAGTAGACTAAAACGATGATACATCAAATCACACGAATAATAACTGAAAGGGAAAAAATATTCAGTCACAAAGGGAATGGTAAGCTATTACTTTTGAAGAAAACAACGTTGAGATTTTTGCAATTAATGGCGTATGCAAATGAAAAATGGCCACTTACAGAAATACGGGTCACTAGAAATGTTGCTTCTGAATCAAGCCAGAAGCTTTAATTGTCAACAAAAAGCATTTTCAAGCCATTTGAATTAAAGGGGATGCAAAATATACCAGCGTAAGTCTATATGGTGAACAGCAATATTATCCAATCTACATCTACATCCAGTATGGCAAGAGTAAGATGAGAGGAACGATATGGACTTTACAGAATCCCCCAAGATTTCCACAGCAGAGCACAAAATTTCCATCTGGTCCCATGAGCAACTTGAAACAGGAAGTACATGGGTTTCGTGCTGTTCACAATGTTTCCTCCCAAAGGCATTTTTTTTGTGAGAAGAGACTGTGGGGATTCAGTCAACTGGATATGAAGCATTTTTATGTTTGTTTCTCTTTTAACAAGCCATTCGCATAGACAGATGGGTGGACATGCAAACAGGCAATTAAATACAAAGCGGTTTGGGCCCTCTCTGCTTCTGACTGTCACGCGCAGCAATCAACCATCACGTGCATTCACCTCAGTATTTCCATAACAGCTTTTCTTTTTACTATTTTCATTAATGCCTCAAAAATGCATATAGTGATGGTGAGGGCATGCACAATTTATAGCATTTAAACTAAATATATAATTACGTAATATACATATATCAGAAGAGGATTAAGACTGGATTATAATGCTGCTTAGCTAAGTAGGAAACTTATAAAAGCACCAAGCACCACAGCTTGTCTTAATTAGCAGAACAGCGTCATCTCACTTCACATGAATTCAGCTCTTCTACTGAGTCCTGACTCAATAACCTTGGCTGCGAAGGCGGCTAGGGAGGTATTGTTCTTCCTGTACTGTACGTCAGCGATAACGACCCTTCTGTCAAGTCCAGGACAAGAACCCAGCCAACAGTTTGCCTCCCATTTCAAGCAAGTCAATCGAAAGGTTTCCGATGATGCACATGTCAACTGCGGCTCCAGGCCTTGTTTTCACTACCTCTACCCGAATTAATCAGCCCTCAGCCTACGACTTCTCAGATCCTGTTGTATCCATGGAGATACTAAGATTAATAAGGGAACAGAGAGCCGGCACTGTAAATAAAGTCTGACACTGGGCGAAACCTGCCGCCACTGCTCTGAAGGGCACTATTCATTACTCCAAGCAAAGCATGGAGGCTCAGGTAAAGCTGCGTTTTTCTTCCCGACAAGACGACAACCCCCCTCTCCCCCGCATGCACGGACACACGGACACACACACCCCTTGAACAGTCGTACACAGCCAAAGGGATTAAAACGGATTACAATTTCGGAAGTCACTCGCCATCCTATCTTCACTGGATAATTCTTGCAACTCTTAATTTTTGCTTGCAGATGTACTGAAAATGCACACTATACCCAATTCACAGCAAACAGGTCTGCAAACACGCGAGTCTGATGGATGACCGTTTGATTGACAGTTTGGGGGGGGGCTCACAATAACAAACACCCCATGTGATTAAAAAGCGGAAATTGCTTTTTGCAACAATTCAATCATTACTGTTTGTTCTTTGGCATTCTCCAGACAAAGTGTAAATGGAAAAAAAAAAACTGTCACAATGGTGACAAAAACACTTTAAAAATAGATAGTATACAGTAAAAAAAAGATAATGTATACAGTGCACTCCAAAAGTGTTAGGACAGTGACACATTTTGTTGTTGTTTTGGCTCTGTACTCCAGCACATTGGATTTGAAATGGAACAGTGACTATGAGGTTGAAGTGCAGACTTTCAGCTTTAATTTGAGGGTGAACCGGGTAGCAATTGTAACCCCCCCCCCCCCCCCCCCATTTTAGGGCACCAAATGTAATTGGACAAATTAACAAACTTAAATAAAGTCATCATATTTAATATTTGGTAGCATATTCTTTGCATGCAATGACTTCCTGATGTCTGTGACCCAACAACTTCAAAAGACTCTTGATATCTTATTTTCAGGTACTCAGGTATTTTTTACAAGCGATACTATAACCTCTCCACATTTGAACAGATCTCTATGGGAATTGGTGGGTGGAACTAGATTCAAATGTAATTACATGGGAATAGTATGGAACACAAGGTTGGCTAAAGGGCTGTAAGTCATCAAGGGTCTGAGGTATCAAAACGAGCCTCAAACCATCACTCTGCTGCCAGATATGCAGTAAATATGGATAGATCACTTTAAGGGTTGTTTCTCCTGACAAATTTTCCTATTGAACTTTATGGAAAAATAAGTCAGGAGAAACAACCCTTAAAGCCCAGAGACATTCCCCTAGATTTCATTTAATGAACTTATCCATTTTAAGGACATACACAATTTAAATTCAATGACTTCAATGGTGATAAAGACCAGAAAATCCAAGAAGTTGAAAAGTTTCGGCCTGAAAACTGGGGTGCCCAGGCTGGAGACAGGAGATTTTAATTTCGTATTAGCAAACGGAGCTGAAATGGTCCCAATGTTTTGTGTAGTTACAATGGTTTTGACTTTGAATTACTCTTATGCTTGTTTATTATTAAAATTACAGAAATCTGTAAGCATCTCAACTGGAAAAACCGGTTCCCAAAGTGCCTTGTTATTCCTTAATTAATTTACTTGTTTTAAAAAAAATGTATTATGTTGCCAGGACAGTACAGTTACTTTGAAGTAGCCACCATGTATTTCCCCCCTGGTGTGATCTTTCCATTTTAGTACTGGCCAACAAATCAGACACAGTCCATGGTGTTAATCACTCAATCAATGCGGATTTTCATTGGCAAGAACCTTTTCTCTGCCGTGTTGGCATATGGCAAGCAAATTGAGGCACTGCACCAAATGAATCTGGTACGGTTTGCTTTGGTTTGATTGAATTGCACATGCCATTAAACTGGCTAAATGCATTTGATTGAATCAAGGGAATTATCTTCCCATTAAAAAAACCTAAATAAGACATCCCCTCCTACACCCCGACCGTGTAGAGTATCAACACCTTGACCGCTTCATGGAAACCCATGATACTTTAAAGAGAATATCACTGCAGTGTGGCGATGCCAAGCGCAGCAACACTAGAAGCGTAGCGGGTTCAAACAAGGGCAGCTCTACACCTCAGTTAATAAATGGGATCTTTTTATCGTGTCACACAGCTGTACATGAATGAGTATATGGGAGACACCTCTCAAAACAGCGAAAGCAAACAGGCTCATTATGTCTCTGCAAGGCAAGCCACAGTGCCGATAAAAAAAAAAGGGGAAAAGAAGAAGAGGCTTTTCAAACGATAAGCCTCGCCATCAACAGAAAGGGGATTGAGAGAACTGAGAAGGGGGCTCTGTTGTATTCCTCCCAAGAAGAGCTGGCAGGGACTCCCGTTGAAGCCCCCTGGGGATTCGGGATGGTGGAGGGCACAGCCAGCCTCCTGTTCTGTTCACTGAATCATAGCTTTTCTGACCCTCGGGGGGTGGGGGGGGTAAAAATTATTATCAGACGCTTCATTGTAATCTACCCAGACAGGCCTAGAGAGTGCAATTTAAACTCCCCCGCCCCCTCCCCACTCCCACTACGGAGTGCTTCGGCAGCATCGCGCGCCAGTGCAGAGGAAGTGGTACGAACGGCACAATGTTGCAGCCAGAGATACAGTGGGGGGGGGGATTAAACAGGTGGCAATTCCACTTCCAAGCTACTGACCTTGAAAGTCACAGGGAACTAATTAAGAAGGAAAAGAAACTGGGCCAGTGTGACACTGAAATCGAACAAAGGCGACCGTGCGACGGAAGTTTGGCGTCTGCTGCGGCATGAAAAATTAATGAGTTCAGCGGGAGAGTGCCGAAAACACGACTCGTCACGGGGCTCCCGTGCAGCACAAAGACTGCCTTTTTAATAAAAATAAATAAATAAAAAGTACAATGCAATTTTTGCAGCAAGCATTTATACAGTGACGGACAGGCATCTTTAGGAGTAGATTAGTCCACGAGGAATGAGTTCCGCCACGGTAATGTAGGTGCAAAGCATCACCAAGCTCTGTGAAAGGAGTAGGGTAAGTTTAAAGCAGGTATCACTGTATGACAACCCATCAACGATAGACGACAGCTAGAATGGCAGGCGTTATCTGCTGAACGTGTCATAGCAAAATGTAAGCGCCCTAGCATATCTGCATCAGACATGCAGTATGATGATGAGACCCCTGGAAGAGACCATTTGCTTCCTCTTCGGCCCGTAGCTACAGTGTGCCGCGCTCACATGTCGCGGGACGGCTTTTCCCCGCTTGGCAGCTCAAGGCGCATCATACCTCTCCCTTAACCTGCTCTCACTTTGGATCAGTTCTTGATATCATTACCGATTAAACCAGCACCGCGTTTAACCCAATTAACCGTGATCCGACCCAGGGGGGTACGAGAGCACTCAATGGAAATGATCCCCCATTTCGCTTTCACACCGTTGCCGAAACCTTCCCCCGCAGCCAAGTCACGCCAAGTCTCCCATTCACAAAAACACTGTCGGGAGGAAACTGCAAAGGCTATGCATAAATTGCTTGGCGCGATGATGCCCCACGCTAACCGAGGAGTCTGTAAAGGAGTCCTGGGACACAGTCGCAACCGCCCTTCACCCCCGCGGCTTTTTGGCCTGCCCTCACGGGATGTACAAAAGCGGTTTTAAGGGAAGCATTTTTTTTTTCCCGGTTCTCAGACTAATGGCCCCCGAGACAACGGGCTCTTTCATTGTGCAGTGTATTACACGGAAAGAGAGCGAGAGACGGGCACACACAGTGTGGGGGGGGGAACAAAGGCCACAGTGCACAGCCTTGTTAGCAATTAACCGGACTCAGCCACTGAGCCGCTTTCCACTGATCTCATTAGCTGCCCACACACTTTCACTGGGGCATTTGGGATTCCAAACGGCATTAAAATACATTCAGGAGTGCCTTCCCATAGCCAAGGGCCGTGCGCCGCATGTCAGAGAAGTGCAGGGGATCTGTGGATGTTTATTTCACATGTAATGCTACATGACTAGCAAAGAAAACACTGCCCTTCGAGCAAGAATTCTATCAGGGAAAACCACAGAGGGTTCTGCTTTCCAGGGCACAGTACCTGTGATTATAGTCCTGGAGAAATTCTTCAGAGAAGAGTCACGGCATTTTTCACTGCAATGATAGCGATGACTAATACTAATGTCTTGTTTCTTATTCCCCATACCAAAAACATTCTCAAAAAAGCATCACCTTAGACCAGGGGTGTCAAACTCCAGTCCTGGAGGGCCGCGGTGTCTGCAGGTATTTGTGGTTTCCTTTCAATCAGCAGCCAATTAAAGCCTTGGGAAAAGGTGTGTGGATTCTTAGCCAATCAATGATTTAAACGAATCACCCATGTTGAAACACATCAAAAACCAGCAGACACTGCGGCCCTCCAGGACTGGAGTTTGACACGCCTGCCTTAGACTATATTCATTCATATTCATTCCTGAATCTTGTTTTTCCATGAATCTTATTTTTGTATATAGACATGTCCCTACAAAAGCCTATTATTACTATTATTATTATTAATAATAATAATAATAATAATAATAATAATGTATTTATTTCGGATCTCCCATGGTTCCAAGAGATGCCCTGTTCAAAACAGTTAAATCCAATATGTTTGCAGGAAAGAATGCTAAAATTATGACTAGAGACAGTTCAGACAAGATTAATTTATCTAATAAATTAATAAATAAAGCAAAAAAAAACTTTTCATTACAAGAGGACAGAGGCTGGGAGACAAAACACAATGGCCGAGATGCTCCAGATGCAGAATGTCATCTTTTCTGCGCCACAGCAAACATGGATTAGCCTGGCGGGAGATCACAAGTTAGCCGACAATGGGCCACACCTGAGGTGAAGTGGGGGTGTGTGTTGGACGAGAGGGGTGGGTCGGGGGGGGGGGGGACTCCCAGATAAAAAGGTGCTCTGGAGGTAAGATGTAACCTGCATTTTTCTCTTCTACACATACAGACAAAATATTCAAAAAAGAAAAAATTAATCCCAGAAGAGTAGGAAGGGAGGAGGATTGGAAAGGAGGCTGGTTTGAGGGACGGCAGGAGATGGAACACAACATTGATCGAGCCGCTGCTTTCACATTTCTGTGGGCACAGCAAATGAGGCGGGACCTACATAAGCCTCCCCAGGGACCAAGAACAAGGCAAGAGGCAGAATTTCAGTCGATTTACCACAAATCAAAACTTTTACAGATTCCCATCCCCTTGTCAATGAGACTACCTTTACCAAATACATGATCTATAATTCAGCTTTACGTGTCTAAAATGTATTCAATCATTCTGACAGTGACTGTGCCAACTGCAGCCAGGAACTCACTGTACGAAAGACAGCTGGCCACAGGTCAGTTGGGGGCCTGCAGTCCGTCTGCGCCATCTGCGCTGTGATTGGTCCGGACTCTCCCAATTTGAAGGCATGCATCACGCCAATGGGCTGGGCTCAAAAGTAAGACTGGGACGGCACTCCAAAATGGGATTTTGGGAGGCAAGCACAAAATTGGACACGCTAGGATGTATCGACATATAGAAATCATTTTTGTTCATTGAAGCTGAAAAAAGCCAGTTCCGGGGTACTTAAAGCAGTGTTAGATACCCAACTTCAAGTAACTCTACCCACATAACTAAGCCCCAATACCGCCAGTCAGATCCGCTTCCCTGTTTCAGGACTTACTGCTGGTGCTTTAATAGCTTTGCCGCGAGGGTGGCGAGACAAAAAAAAATGAAGACATTATCTCATACCTGCAACACCTAGTCTGAAAAGGTGCAAATCATGCAAACGCAAGGCTGCCGCCGCCTACACCCGATGTGAGCCGCGGTCAACCGAGAGGTGGAGGAGTGCTCAAGAAAAGACCGGAAAGCTCTTGCGGGCATTTAGGTGCAAGGCTCGCCATTTGAGTCATTTCGAGCGGGAGCACCATAATCTGTGGGAAATGACACACCTTCAGAGACGGAATGCAGGGTAAAAACCAGACTGTACCGGCGATGTGTTGCAAGTGGATACATTGCATTCCGCCATCCCACAGCACACAGGCATCTGAGAGACCACTTGGGTCGGCTGGACATCACCTACAGTCTGCCTACACACCTGCACCCCCCACCACAACAATCCTTTTCTAAGCTTGTGCTTGGTTGTTTCGGAGTTATTTGTATGACAACAGAAAAAACATTTCTCGTCATCCCTGCTAAGAAGCTATAAAACAAACGGTTTCTACTCATTCCAGATAAGAATCTATGAAACGAATCAACTGATATAAACTCTGGTCGAAGCTCTGAAACGATTTCTACTCATCCCTGAATAGACAAAGCGATTTACCAGACTATTTTACAAATCTATGCATAGAAGAAGCTAACCTTTTCCAGATTAAAATAAGATGTGAAACAAACGGAACTGCTGGGCAGTACAGCCCCAAATCAACAACAGGATTTTGAATTACAGTAATTCATGGTGGGTTTATGTCCTGCAGTGAAACACACATACAAGTTGTAAAAGAACCTAAGTTTGGTCTAAGGGGTCAGACATGTGGCATCAGTAAATATTCCATGTTACAGATATAGAGTCGGTGTGTTTAGTAACTTCCCAGGGGTTCATTTTCAAATAATGACTGACTTCTTCCAGACAAAAAAATACTTTTTTCAAAATAAAGGTTAACAGCTAAACGCATTATGTGTGGCGTACTAATATAATTATATACAACAAATATATAAACATTTCATTATAGAGTAGTACTAAGTCGTTATAAAGTCTAGTGTGAAAAGCAAAATGGGCAATTCTGCACATAGTTATGCAAGGAAGACTGACTGTCCAATGAAATGTCGCGTTACTTTGTAGGCTATACATCTAGGCTACTTTTTATGCCCTCATTTAGGAGAAATGAATGAAAGCTTCATGGAAGACTTCCGCATATCTTATTTAAAAAAAAGTAGGTCGCGGGGTTCCACTGAAGGTAAAAACACAAATTGAAGCTCAAGTCATCGCTTACGTTACCTTTCAGGTGGTAAATCAAGGAAACTAAATGTCAAAGGACAAAGAATTGAGGGTTTGCCAAGACAATTAACGCTGATATATGGGCGACTTTAGTCAGCGAGACTTATCCAAAAATATCCCTTACAATTAATTCCTAACACAATAGAGTTCCTGAAACAGCCCACTTCGCACTTTAGAAACTATAGCCTATACCGATGTCCGCAGTTTTCCCTTTATAACCAGCGCGTACAGGCTCTTCTACTGTCTACTTGCCATGATGACAGATGCCAGACTAGCAGACTTCCACGTCCTCTTCAAAAAATCTAAATCGCTTGTCCAATGTCCACAAACAATAGGTTCGGGGGAAAACGTAGGTAGGCTACTGCTTTCCAAAGGACCGTTCTGCTCACACATTTCACATTTCAACCTCTGTGAAGACATTTTTACCGGAACAGAGAAAAAACTAACGTTAAAAATGCCGAGCCCTGTCTACTACAGCCAAACCGCCCCGTTTTGAATGCTGCCAATTGAGGTTCGCAACCTCTCATCTCGTAAGTTGGTTATAAACAACGTGGTCCATAAAGGGAAAGAATACTGCTGCAAAACACAGAAATAACATAAATCGGAATGCGAGCACAATATTCCCTCGTTCAAGTAGGCTAACAGAATAGTTACTATCAACCAAATATAGAGGCAAGTATTTTTAGGAATGCTCGCGTCATTGAACACATCTCGATGAAATTTAGATACAAACTGTGAACGACAAAACAAAAGCCCGAAAAGAAACGGGTTTCACAAATGTCACCATGTGTGATAAACAACTGACAATCATAGCAATGTATCTATCCATGCTTTGTTTCTGTGCAACAGCCTACAGATCTGCTACAAATGGTATTGATCTTCACACGTCGGTCTCATTTAAAACGACAAAATAACAAGTTTACAAACCTCTTGGAGGGCCAAAGTCTTGATGTTTGGTTCCTCGACAAACAAACGTGTAGTCTGGCGTCTCCTGAGAGTGAACCAAATGAATATTCACTCAGACCGTCATCGAAGAAGACAGCCTAAATAATGACCGATTTCACCCTATGTTCACAGTAGACAGGGCAATGCTACGACTGCTGTAAAATCCCATTCAGCACATTGGGAGTGCAGTGAGGTCATGACGGGGATTGCCTGAGACGAGAAAGCAAGAGTCACTTGGATTGCAGAAATCTAATTTTCACATCCCAAGGAATTATACGAGTAAATGCCTAATCTCTTTACAGGTAGATTACGGGTAAACAGGACACTTTTATCACGGCGTTAAACATCGAACAGGACCATGCTGTAGCCTACTACCGTGCGGGATGTAGTGAAAATCAAGGCAGAAAGCGAGACCATTACAACTGACTGAACGTAAGGGATACGGGTAGGTTTCGACAAGCGATACTACGTTTTTACGTAACTAGTTTAAATCCAGAATGTCCTCGTTTTTTCACGACCTACGCCAGTCTACGTAAATCCATTGAAAAGATCAAATCCAAACCCCAGTGGTGGGTTTCTGAACCAAATGAATACCAGTGGGTGATTCGGTTTTCATCCAGAGTTTTGATTGGTTCCTTAGTCTCGTGAGGCAGGACTATGTGGAGCCTCTGGAAGTTTTTTCTCTCGTTGGCACAAAATAAAAGATCTTTGGATCGTTCGTGCATTTTTATTTAGCTCCCATCATTCATATTCATCGTCAAATTCCCCATTTGATGTATCCACAAAATATACCTACAAATCCCCCATTTACGTTTTTTACCGAGCAGACGTTCTTCAAGGCTGTCTTCAAAGTTAATTTTTTTATTTTCCTTTTTTATGTAGGCCTATTATTATCATATGACTGAATATTTTCTGGAGTAATTTGCGCTAAGGGTCTGGAGTGCTCATAGGTAAAACAGCAGTGTATGACCGATGGACCCTGGTTATAACCAAGCACAGTAGCCAACTGAGCAGTTTCTTCATTAAGTTGTTTCGCTGCAATATTCTGTGACTATACACCATTGCATAGGAGACGGTTAACTACTTGGCTGTCTAAAGCTTGTAAATCAGGTGTTAACTAAGTTTTTTGTGTGTTTTGTTTCGTTTTAAAAAATAAATAAATCAGCTTTCTGTCTCTGAGTGCAAGTGATTAATGGACACTTCTTTCGGGACTAAAATTACCCTGACATTACTCACTTTCCCAAATTTTTGCAAGGAAATAGTTTTATCCTAGAAGAGACAATAAATCATTTAGCAATTACATGGCAGAAATTACAACTGCTGCAAGTGGCAGGCAAGCTAAATAAGAAAAGTCTTATAACAATACAGCTGACAGCCACAAGGGAGTTTGTACACATTTGTCCGGACCTTTCCAATCAAGTTTTTTTTTTTTTTTTTTTTTACCAACACTGATGTGTTTTATCATATACACGCTATTTGCCTGATCAAATATGTAAGTTCAAGTTTTATAAATATAGAGGCCCCAGCTGACTGACTGCTAAATTACAGAATAAATAGCTGCATACATTAACCGATTTCCTCCAGAGTGACATACCTGGTCTTTGTGCAGTGGTGTGTCTGTACAACTTCATCTCCCACCCTAGAAAATGTACCTATTCAAAATGCATCTTGGCTCAACAAACCCCGAATTCTCAACATGTATTCTGGGCTGAGTAGGTACTTAAGGCTCTACATCCTAAATCTCCCTCTTGCCAATACTTTAGCACTTACTCTTACATTGTATGGGTTTATATAGACTACCATTGGCTGTGACATCATTAGCCTTGTATCATCTCTGCCTAATGTTTCTGAATGCTACTCAGTCTAGATAAGAGCATGTCCGGAATGATTATATATGCAAATCATAAATAGTTTGTTACTTGATTCACCCAGGGAGGGAACCAGTGGACAGAGTAACCCCTGCCTCACCGCTCATTGCGGAGTCTTCTAGGCCCATTTTCATAAAGCGTATCAGACTGGGAGGTGCTGATCTAGGTCCAGATTTTCACGTTCCATCATGTCCATTTTGTGCTAAAAGCCTAAACTGATCCTAGATCAGCACTGTTACTCTGAGACCCTTTGTAAAATACAGGCCCTGGTCTTTGGAGTGCCAGCAATCTACCAGCAGCAGCTGTGCAGTACCATGGCACAACAGCTCACCTTATAGAAATGTAGCCACTTCACTGTGTACCTGGCATTAGACCACCTCACATCAAAAAGATAAAATAAATAATGAAGCTCCCATAAAAGCATATACTTTGTATGAAGTTGCTTTGTGTGAAGTGTAGCCATTGGAAATAAAGACCCCTCAGCAGCTGCTTCAGTTGGCCAATATTTGTGGAGGGTGTATAATAGCATTATGTAAGGAAAATACAATTTCCCATCATCTTCATTCTCTACAGTGAAGATAATTCTAAAAAGGTGTAACAAGGATTATTACTTGAATTGGGTGGACAGGTGTTTGAATGTACTGGGCCAAAGAGTAATTCAGATTAATTATTTTTAGAAAGATTGTTTAACATTGAAAAACATGTATTTTCTTTGTGTAAATATACTCTAAATAAGGTACATCACACAGTATAATGGGAAATCCAAGATATTTCAGCAGTTAGTTAATGTTTAAACCAAGGGTGCATAAGAGCCAATCCGTTTCAGGATTTTGTGCCACCTTCTGCTCTTAATTATTTAATTAGTTTAATCATATCTTGATATGCCATTTGTATAAGCACCAGATACAGTCGCAGACTGGAAGTGTATCCTAGATTTAACTGTGCTCAAGTACATAAGTGAACCAGCGTATTTAATAGAGCCGTCAGAAAACTAAAGCGAAGGTCATTGGTTGGAACAAAAACCAGCACTCACATGGCACATAAGTACCTGATTATGAGTGAATTACATTTTTACATAAGGACCAATGAAAACGCGAATTCTTACGTGGTTCCAAGTCCCATAAAGCGGCGTAGATCGACAGGAGTAGGAGGCTGCGTGGAGCAGCGCCACCTGCCGGAAACTATAAATGGAACACGCCGTTCCTTGAAAAGATTGTAGTTTCCGCGACTTTTTAAAATATAGATTTGGGCTTAAAAAAAATAAAATAATATATATATATATACGATAACTGATTTAATTACAAATACGAAATCATTGTATTATATTAGCTTTGCTTTCATCGGTAACAATGTTTTCATAGGAAGATGAGATTAATTTCAGAAGTGTATGAATAAATGCGTAGGCCTAGTAATAATAATTCAGTTTATTTTTCCACACAAGATTCAGCAAATTCCAAAGACACGATTCAAATGCCAATAACCTTTATTAGTGTAATAGAAATTTTTTAAAGTTGGATTAGTGCAGATGTACTATTATGGTCAAATGTATCAGTGGCAGTGGAGGAGGCCCGTTCGATCCAGGAGGAATTTGAGTACAATGGAATTTTTAAAAGTTGCTTCAGACAGCATAGTTACTTTTTCCTTCCTGTCCTCAGCCTTATCCTTGGTAACATCAGCTTACCAGGGCCTTCCATGCAAAAGTTAAAGCACAACTTTGGTAGAACTTTAGGTTGTGTGTAGTTACCTGGCCATGATATGAGTCCAAATGGTGGCAAAATATGTTCGTTAGTTGCTCTGTGCTCCCCTGGGGTGATTTAAAAAAAAAAAAAATGAAATGGCCGTTTCATATTTTATTTGGAACCTAGATCCGGAAGGTAATTCTTGCGCCAATTAATGCGCCGATCCATCTGAAACCACTCATTGGTCCAAATGTCCATGGAAGCAAGCGTTCCTGGTAGTATATCAATGGTAAACAAACCGACCTGCGGACATTTTGCTAATCTTTTCTGGTCGCTTGCTAACAAAATTGAAAAAAAATAGTACTTTTATAAATTATATTAATTACAGGAAAAACATACGTACGAGGACTGGTTATTGTTTGTATTGACAGAATCCGCTTCGTTCTAGTTCGTATACGTGCTCGAAGTGTCATTATGAGACCATTTTAGCTGCCCTATAGAAGTGAATGGAGAGCGACAAATACCCTATTCTGGATTATCACCCCAGGAAAGCACAGAAAAACTAACGAACATATTTCGCCACCATTTGGACTCATATCATGGCCAGGAAACTACACAACCCAAAGTTCTACCAAAGTTCAGTTGTGCTTTAAGCACTGCAAGTTAAACTGCAAGTGACCTCCATCAAAGTACATGTGACAGTTCTCTGTTGTGCCTATGGGAAATGAAGTCAAGAGAGACCTATTCTCTAGGTACATGGGAAAACTCATAATTCTAATTCAATTTGTAAATATATTTTAATGGCAAATGGAGAATGCCTGTGCATTGCCTCTTCAGCAAAGGCTAGCCACAGCATATTATTAATTTTGACAAACAAGTCTTTCTGGAGACTTCTGCATTATGCAATTTTAAAAAATAAAACCCAACCACGGTACAGTAAAACTGTTCAAACTTTCAAAGATTTTGTGCATGTTGAGCGCAACACATGTTCTGTGTTCCACTAACTACACACTTTCTCAAAAAAATATTGTAATTTTTATTGTCTGAATATTGTTTTCTGCTCGTCAGTGTCCAGACTCACTCATTTCTGAACCAATACTGGAAATCCAAAGCAGTGGCCTATGGATGGAATTTCAGAATCCTTTATGTAAAACAAAAGAACTGAATAAGGAACCAAAGAGGCGAATGCCAGCCATAAATTCTGTTCTTCCAAAGTCTTTTGATTTTCCTAGAGTCTCTGTGCCATACACAACAGCCACATGCAGGCTCAAACGCAGCTCCTGTGCCCAAGTTATCTCTTCTTCTTGCTCTCCTTCTTTACTTTCTGCCGAATCTGCGGGACAGGTCCTTTGGGTTTCTTGACCTGGTCACCGACCCGCATATCCTGGGGTTCGACCTCCTAATCACCCAGACAGATTAGAAAGGCCATTGTACACACAAAGGTTTGTCATTTATTTGGGCAAGACTGAGAATTGCCCTACATTTTTGCCTAGAAAGCTTATTTTAAGCTTTAGATTATTTTTATTTTTTTAAAAGTAGGTTTTGCTTTAAAGCATATGATGTGATATGTGTTCCCATGTGAATTAAATTCAAATTATTTCTGGAAGCACCTATGACGCCTAATTTTTACATCAGTGCTTACGACTGAAACAGAATGACGTCAAAGCGACTGTGGTCACAGTTTACCCCCTTACCTGTTCGTGATGACTCTTGGATGAGGGTATTATCACGGCAAGAATGCAAATGAGCTGGAACACCGCACCCAAAAAGAGGCCGTATCGCAGAAGGCTCTCCAGAAGGGTTGGTTCGGGTACCTCTGGGGGTGAGAGATCCAGGTCGCCCGGCATATCGTGTCTGCAGGTTCGCAAGTCTCCCGTCTGTTACTTGCCTGCTACAGTCAAACAGCAATAACAAAAACAGACACGGGTCAAGTAAGTTAATTTATCCTTCGTGCTATGGTTACGTACATTAATCGCATTCATTCGAAGTAAGAGTGAGCCCGCATCAGCTAGCTGCGCTGCCTCTAAAAAAAACAACCCGTTTAAATCAATCAGGTTACTTTACCGCAAGCTTTAAACGTAATCATGCTAGTTTTAGGCTCCCTCTGATGCGCTTTTGATTTAGAAAACGACGGCCAATTCTTGAATGCACCACTTAGAATAACAATACAAACGAGCAAGGTAAACCAATAACAGCTTTCGCTGCCAGCTAAAACAGTTAACTGTCATATAACGTAAGCTAAAAAGAACAACACGGTAGCTAGCCAACAGCTCATCATTAAATATCGCTGCCCATCGAGCTACGTTATGCTGCTGCCGAACCAGTGACACTCCTGACCTCCGCGGTGTAACGTTCAAAGCGTTTAGTTTAACAATTACTTCAAAAACATTCAGCATATCACATACCTTTACGTTATATAATTAGTTATAGATAAACGGTGAATACCTTGGTCGGCGTTTATACGTGTGCGCTTACTAGTTTGGAAAGCTAAGTGCATCAAGCGCCAGCTTCGATGGTCCTTCCAACAACCGGATATTAAATCACAGATAAACATCCGGTCTCCAAGCTCCACAGCAAGATATTTTTGACAACATCGCCCTCTATTGTTTGGATTTTAATTCACCGAATAGTTGATGTTGGTCCAGGCGAAATACGGGGTGCGTCCCAATATTCTTCACTCCCCGGGTACGTGCCAGCCAATACTCGAAAAATGCACCCTCCTTTTCTCCACTACTACCTTCTCTCCTCCGTGCCCCGGAAACAGATCTTGTCATAATCGAATGTTGCTGATTTGGCTAAATATTACTCACAAATAGTTACGAATTGATTAATGTCTCGACGCAAACCGCAATGTCAAGTAGCTACATTGTATACTGTACATGCAACTACTTGTAGCCTACTCAAAACGTTCAGGTAGTTTTGCATACTTCCGGGTAGGAGAGGAGTGGTATTGGGGGAGTGGAGGAAAGGAGGTGGGGAGTGAAGAATATTGGGACGCAGCCCCCACCTTTTTTTCTCCACTCCTCTCCGACACTCGTCTCCTACCTGGAAATCGGCAAAACTGTCTGAATATTTCAAGTACAAGTATTTGCATGTACAGCATACAATATGCCTGATATTGCGGTTGGCGTTGAGACGTTAATTAATATTCAACAATTAATATGTAATTAATATGTAATCAGCAACATTAGATTAAAACAAAAAGATCAATTTCGGGGGCACGGAGAAGAGGAGGTGGTAGTGGAAGAAAGGAGGGTGCATTTTTTGAGTATGGGGATGCACCCACAAATTTACAATACTCCACCGGGCCAGCGGCGAAAAGGGCAGTCGCCTAACCCAAGGACACAATTTGTGTCGGGGGTCGATGCCATACGAAGGGAAATTAGAAAAAATAGAAATCCATGGTAGTCGGCAGCCACGTCTTCCCAGTCCGCAATCACAATGCCCCTCCCAAATCCACGATCGCAATTCAGTCTATCACACCTCATGTCCCCCCAACTGAACTCATACCCCCAAATGCAGGAAACTCTTGTTGCTAAATTTTATATATTAAATTCTGCCCTGACTCATACACTATGCTGCATACACAAAGCTGATTTATTACCGAAATAATGCTTTATACTATGACACACATATTTCACCCAAAGGGGAAGTCAACAGACACCCTAATCATGACAGGGGATAAACTTTTTTCATTTTGTCTTCATTATTAAAGGAATACATATTGTGAGGGACTTGTTTGGCAAAGACACATTCACAATTTATCGTCATTATAAAATGTCTGCTTCTGGCACTACAGGGGTAGCAGAATGTGCCAAACATCTCACGTACACATTGTAAGTTACAAAGTGACACAGAGTTGCAGTGTAGGCTCGTATAATGGTCTGGACTTCTAATTAAGAGATTGCAAGATTGATTTCCAGTTGGGCACTGATGTTGTTCCTTTCAGCAAGATACTTAACTTAAATTATGTCAGGATACATCCATCTTTTTAAATTGATGCAATGTAAAACATCTACATTGAGCAAGTTGCTTTGGCCACATTTCTAAAATGCTGTAATAATACATATGTGCATCCAGTAAGTTTTCTTATGAATCTTATAATTTTTGGATATGCTTATATATTCAATATACACATTTTATCACGTTCCATGCTTAAACCTGTAATAAAGAAGTCTATGATATAGTGAGCTATTAAACTTCATGTTGTGCTCTCTACAGCTTCAGGGTTGGACCAAGTTTACAAAGGGTTACCTTTTTACATTTAATAAACAGTGCCCTCCACAATTATTGGCACCCTTGGTAAAGATAAATAAAAAGGGTTATAAAAATTCACTGTTTGGTAAATGAGCTTAATCTCACACTGAAAAAATCCAACCTTAAATTGAAGTACATTTATTTTGAGAAAAAAAATCCCTCATCAAGAAATAATTATTTTTAACAAAACCACGTGTGCCACAATTATTGGCACCCCTGCATTTAATACTTTGTACAACCTCCCTTTGCCAATAAAACAGCACTGAGTCTTCTCCCGTAACATCTAATAAGGTTGGAGAATACAGAGCAAGGAATCTGAGACTTCCTCTTTACAGAATCTCCCCAGATCATCCAGTCTCCTTGGTCCGTTCTTGTGCACTCTCCTCTTCAGCTCAGCCCACAGGTTTTCAATGGGGTTTAAGTCAGGGGACTGAGATGGCCATGGCAGAAGCTTGATTTTGTGTTCAGTTAACTATTTTTGTGTTGATTTGGATGTAGGTTTTGGATCATTGTCCTGCTGGAAGATCCAACGATGACCCAGTTTTAGTTTCCTGGTAAAGGCAGCCAGATTCAAATGAAAAATTTCCTGGTATAGCATGGCGTTCATGATACCATGTACCCTAACAAGGTTCCCAGGGCCTTTGGAGGAAAAACAGCCCCACAACATCACGGAACCTCCACCATACTTAACAGTGGGGATCAGGTTATTTTTGGAATAGCTATCCTTCTTTTTACGCCAAACCCACCTTGTGTTGGTTGCCAAAAAGCTCAATTTTCATTTCATCTGACCATAGAACACGGTTCCAGTCAAAGTTCCAGTAGCGTTTAGCAAACTCCAGGCGCTTATGTTTGTGGCGAAATGACAGAAAAGGCTTTTTTCTGGCATGCCTTCCAAATAATTTGTTGGCATGGAGGTGACGTCTAATGGTAGTTTAGATCTTAGATCACTGTGCGTGGGGGCAAAATAAACTTGGGTCCTCTTCCAGGCAAGTTTGTAATAGTTCCAGTTGCTTTTAATGTTTTAAGTACTGCCCTAACGTTAGATATGGGCATTTCAGGTGAGTGGCTATTTTATTATAGCCATTCCCTGACTTATGAAGCTCAACACACTTTTCCCTCATTTGATTTGTGTGTTCTCTTATCTTTCACATGTTGATGTATGAATAAGGGAATATGGCCTCTGTGTCACCTCATATTTATACCCCAGTGAAACAGGAAGTAATGGATTACTGCTTGAAATTTCCGAAACACTCTGATCAACTTTAAAAAGTAAAATATAAATGGAAAAATGGCTTCAGTTACATTTTGTTCATAAGAATTTCTAGGGGTGCCAATAATTGTGGCACACGTGGTTTTGTTAAAAATAATAATTTTTTGATGAGGGTTTTTTTTCTCAGAATAAATGTACTTTAATGAAGATGAAATAGATTAAGCTAAAAAGGTGAATTTTTTATAACCCTTTTCACTCATCTTTACCAGGGGTGCCAATAATTGTTGAGGGCACTGTATATAAATGTGAATTTATAAACCCACATTAATATACTATAACGTCTTGTAATTTTTAATGTAGTGTTCAAGGGTCATTTTGTAAAATGTGTATGCATGTCTGTAATTATTACACAAAGCTCTTCTCATGTTTGGGTTTAAATAAGGCTCTTGCTTGTTTTGTATAATCATATTTTACAATATGCAAAAACTTTTTCCTTCAAAACTGGATGTGTATATTTTATCACATGAAGATTCTCGAGTGAGTGCTCAATAAATTTAAAATGAGAGCCAAAGTAGAATCTCACAGGGAAATGAGCTTTATTCGGATATTGCAAGACATAGATTACATAAGTAGACATCAAATTGCACAAATACATTAATAAAATGATAGTTTTATTAGTCACATGACTTATAGAACTTTACAGAACATACATTTGGCCCAACTTGAAAAAAAGTACATACATGATTGCATACTATATATGGAACAGTAAGATATGATGTATGTTTTAATGTGATCAATGGCAGTGTTGACGGTCTGTTTTGTTATTTGATACAAAAAGTGATTTATACATTTATTCTGATACAGGGTCAGTGCTGAGTGTAACTTGGATTTTATGGCAGCATGGGGGACAATTTTACGCTTTTAATACCATGTGATTAATTTCTTGCACCAACGATGTGCCTGCAATGCTTATATGGATATTTTTCTGGAATATTATAAGGTTATGTGATGTTGTCACAGTTGGATGGAAAATGAGAGGGGTTTGAGTTGCTCTGAAGCCTCACCCAACCGCCACAGGCTGCTACCCTACTCCTTTAGCCCCGATCAGTCCTCTCCATTCCCGGGCTCTGAGGACACAACACCATCAGCTTCTACCCACCGTCCCTGCCCCCATTTCCCTAATGGCCCTGCTCCGATTGCCCCATTGGTCCCAACCCATCACCCCCTCGCCCCAATGGCACTACCCTGTTAGTCCACTGGGTTCCAGGGTGAGCTGTCAAACCATCATCAGCCTCTCACCCACTGTCACCCCACAGGCCCAGCCTCCACCTGCCGCTCCTCATCGGCAACACCCCAAAACCTAATTGGCCCCACCCCCACCAGCCCTTGCCCCATGGACCCGCCCCTCCCCTGTCAGTCCTCCAGGTCCCTGGCCTCGGAGGAAGAGATGCTGTCGAACAGCATGTCGCTCTCCAGCGACAGGCCGCTGAGCCCCGCCACCCTGTTGCGGAGCAGGAAATGCGTCCGTCTCTGCAGGAGCCGCTGCTGCTCCTGCTTCAGCTCTAGGTACGAGCGCGAGAAGGTGTGAAAGATGGAGGTGACAGGGAAAGCCATGAGCAGGATCCCACTTAGGATGCTGCTGAGCGCCACCACCTGGCCGGGCACGCTCCGCGGCACCATGTCCCCGTAGCCCACCGTCGTCATGGTGATGACGGCCCACCAGTAGGTGGCGGGGACGCTGTTGAAGTCGCGAGAGCCGCTGGCCGCCTCGCTCTCGATGAGGTAGAGCAGCGGGGAGTAGAGGGCGATGGCCACACACAGGAAGAGAAGGAGCAGGCCGAACTCCCGCGTGCAGCGGCGCGCTGTCAGGCCCAGCGTCTGCAGTCCCAGCGAGTGGCGCGCCAGACGCATCACGTACAGGATGCGCAGAGCCCGCAGCACGCGAAGCACCAGTCCCACCTTGTCCAGGTAGCTGCTGCCCGAGCCCAGACGCTTCTCACCCGCGAGGGACGTGCTGTCCACCAGCAGGGTGACGTAGTATGGCAGGATGGCCATCACGTCGATGAGGTTGAGCGGCTGCCTCAGGAAGGCCAGCTTGCTGCGGTCCTGGATGAAGCGCAGGGTGAACTCCAGGGAGAACCAGGCCACACACACCGTCTCCACCACGAAGATGTTGTAGCACATCCTGGAGCACTTGCCCTGGTACACAACAGGAAGTGACACGGATCAGAAAAAACCAACAAGAGCAACCATAAACAAAAGATGAGCCAACCAAAAGTGACTTCACCTAAAATATATTTTTAAACACATTAACATGAAAATAGAGAACATATAATTAAAATACGAAAGAATACTAAGGATTGAGAGGTTATGAAGCTTGTT
Organism: Ilyophis sp. 1 JC-2022; assembly: GCA_022702515.1. Classification (NCBI taxonomy): domain Eukaryota; kingdom Metazoa; phylum Chordata; class Actinopteri; order Anguilliformes; family Synaphobranchidae; genus Ilyophis; species Ilyophis sp. 1 JC-2022. Next base: position 23,585,984 of record CM040402.1, on the reverse strand, counting down.
ATCTCACATTCCCTGTCTTCAGATAGAAAATTATAATTGTTGTTTTGTCTTTCAGCCTCGCACAAAAACTTGCAGTTTAAAAAGAAAACACAAGTTCAGGTGACCATGAAGCAGCAAACATTACAGCGCAACTGCAAGTACAATGTGAGTGTGAAAGGCTAAATGCTACAGGCATCACCATTAGTTGCTCATCGAAGAAGCTAATATATACATAAATATAGTTACCTTTGCCGAAAAAAAAAACATGAGGATTAGAGATTTTACATTCAGTTTCTAATGCATGGGCTAGAGGGCCTTTATGTCACTTAGCAATGGTAAAGACTTTGCAGTACTGCATGTCTGACACTAGAGAGAACCAGTGTGACAAGCAAAATCTACCACTTTGTCGATGTGTATTCCACTCGTCAGATAAATAACACTAAATTCACCGGAACAAGACGCAGGCTACGGATGCCTGCTGTAAGATTCATGCCAGTGACCTTTTCTGGTAAGTGAACGGGTGTTTTGAGACACTGGGCGCATTCATTCAGTACAGCTGCTCCAGTCGACCCTTGATTGCACGTTTCACGGCTGTGATTGCGCAATTATGCTCACAAATACAAGGCGAGCGAGGCACCAGGCTTTAGTGAGAAGCTTGTTGTATAGCTTTGGCCTTTCTACCTAAAAAATGGGGGAAAGGAAAAAAAGACCAGAACCTGTTCCTCAGTCTGTAATTCAACACAGAGGCATTTGAAACATGGCCTCTGCATGCATGTTTTATGAAACTGCAGGAATAAAAAAGTACAGTACTGTATTTAAGCAACATCACACAAGAGGGAGTGCTATTAAACTGTATATCAGCTCAGCTCTGATTCGGTCGTAGTAATGATATTATCAAGTAATGACTGAGACAACAGATTATGATTTGGCTCCACCAACAAATATAGTTCCTTCAGAACTCTTGATTGTTTTTCCAGCAATGTATCAATTAGAATGCAAACAATGCGGACTGATCCTGGCCGGTGATGAGGTCCAACTGATGTTATACTGTATAAGTGTATATCAGCACTTCAGCCAATCACAATGCGCGGTTGGAACTAACTGTTGTATAATCCACATAATTGCATGTACAGAGGTTGGACAAAATAATGGAAACACCACATGAAAAAGGACTTTGACGTGGCTAAGTCACATTTACAAAAGCAGCAACACAAGTGAGGCATATTAAGCTGAACACCAATTAGCAGACATCACCACTTTGATGTGCGAGTTTCAAAAAGAAACACGAGACAACAAAATGTTCCAAAAAGGCTGAATAGTCAGTTCCCGTATTGCAGGTGCAATGTGGCAAGGGGGAACACTGTCAAAAATGATGACAACATATGTTAAACATAAACAAATTTCCCTTTACAAATATCCGTTGTGTAAACAGTACATACTCAACAATCTCAGAAAAAAGGCAAAAACACTTGTCGCTGGTACCCTATAGGTACATAAAATTGTATCCCTAGCCAGCAATACATAATTCATTTGTACCTTTCTAGTAACATAATAGAATATAACTTAATCACGAGAACAGGCCATTCAGCCCAACAATGGTCACCATTTTCCTACCACTAAAGAGTACCTAGTGCTCACCGTTTACCTACAAACTAGATGGTACCTAGCACCATATCAAGCCTGGTCCTGAAAACAGTTTCTGCCTCTACTACATGACCTTGCATGACTAGCCTACTACATAACTACTCTCTGTGTGAATAAGTACTTCCTAATGTCTGTGTGGAATTGACCTTTTGCTAATTTCCATCTATGCCCCCTCATTCTACTAACAGAATTCAACGTGAAGAATCTCCTGTAGTTTGAATTTTAAAACCTCAATCAAATCACCCCTAAGTCTCCTTTTACGAAACTTAGAGATTAAGCATCCCAAATCTTTCCTCATAACTTTTATGTTTCATACCAGGAACAAATTTAGTTGCTCTTCTTTGAACCTTTTCCAGATTGTCTATATTTTTAATATTCTGTATCTATATATCTTGTAATACTGTTCCCAGAACTGCACACAGTACTCTTAAGTGTGGTCTGACAAAGGTATTGTATAACATAAGAATAAACCTCTGAGTTTTCTATCATCAGCAAATTTCACTAATGTTCTTTCAATGTCCCTGTCAAGGTCATTTATGGAAATAAAGAGGAGCAGAGGTCCCAACACCGATCCTTGTGGGACTCCACTTCCCACAGTACCATGCTCAGATCCCTCCTGCAACTACTCTTTGTGTTCTACCCTGTAGCCAGTTCCAAACCCATTCTGAAATGCTTCCTATAATTCCTACTGTCTACATTTTGATAATGAGTCTCTCATGCGGTACCTTATCAAATGCTTTTTGGAAATCTAAGTATGCAATATCATAAGCCTTGTTACAATCAAAACACTTGGTAGCTTCCTCAAAGAATACCAAAAGGTTTGTCTGGCATGACCTTCCCCTGCAAAAACTTACTTTTAGTTTCTAAAAGGTATTTAGTACCAAAATAGAATGTTATACTTTCAGGGTACATTTGGTAATGTAGTTCTTTAAAGAAAAAAAACGTACCTCCACTGTACCTTTAATTCTGGGAGTGTATATTCTTGTGCTCAGAAGTGTAAAATCCAGGGGTCAGAAAGTAAAAATCCTGCCATGTGTTTCTTCCACCCATGAGCTTAGCCAGCTGACTTCACTAATTAGTTCTACCTCCTGGCTGAAGAATTGTGTTAATTAGCAAAGCCAGGTGATTGGAACAAAATACTGTGGAGGACTTTTACTTTCTGAACCTGGATTTTACACCTCTGCTTGTGCCTGTCATCTCAGTGTGCAGAACAGGATGTCTCATATTGGCTGTTACTGAAGCAGTCTCTCGGTTTGCATAGGACATTCCAGAGCCAACCTGATCCCTCTCTTTGGATTACTCCATCATTTTAAGTGATTAATCCCCCAGAAAATCCAAAACCATGTAGGCATAAAAACTAGAAAAGTGTATGGAACACAGCCAAAAAGTGCAGTTGCAAGGGAAAAAAAGTGCAACTTTTGCAAGGGAAGACAAGCTAGCGACATACTTTTGAAAGCGACACACTGTTGAGAATGACTGGTTTTATCAGTGGGTAAATTTGTTGCTCAATATTTGCGGTGCTACACTGGATTTTATTTTGAAGTCTATTCACATGAATTAAACGGTGCAAATAAGCAGCTGGTTTCATGCGTGGCCATGTGCGTCAGGGCAGTGTACAGACATTTTGGGGGCATATGCTCAAAATAAAAAAGAGCGCCTGTGGTAAACTGGACTGTAAAATCCCTGCACAAAAAGGCTCTTTTGCTGTCTCGCGACAGGGGGCCTTTATTTCAGCATATGTTGGTGTCGATCTGTGCACGTGCCAAATGTGCTGATTGGCTTTGGCTCAGGGTACGAATCTGTTTTTCCCCCCTGATCTGGTTACAGCTAGCTCCTTAGCGCACCAATGTTTATGTGCTAATTTATCTAGGTACATGTCCCTGTTTAAGTGAAGTAATGCGGTATTGTCTAAAGTGTAAATGGATAGCTGACAATGTGCTCCTGCATGCAATTAAACTAAATAGCAGCATTGTGTCCTCTACTTCTCAGTCTATTCTTTCATACCTGTGAGGATTATGATTAAATTATCACCCGAACCGATGTCAAACTTGATAATGAGCAAATGAGTTCAATTCGCCAGAGAGCTCTATGGTCATGTGAGGCAGCGAAACTTTGACGACGCATTGCTTAAATTAGATGACCTTCTCGAAATCTGCGTTCTTCAACTTATCATTATTGTCTGACAAATCAAACCCCCACGCTGCCACATCGCTCGTATCTTTTAATTAGAACAGAACATACATTGTCACCATCACGGTTGCTATGACAAGTGTTAGCCTGGGAAGGAACCTGTCTAAAATCTTACCGGAACTTGCCAGGCAATGTAAGGACGAAGTGAAATGAAAGCAAGCTTGATGTACTCACATACCGTATATAGGTACAAAGGGAAAAGATATGACAGGAGAGGGATTAGTGGAACCGAATAAATGTGAACCAAAAGCTTCTCTTCCAGCACATTTTAATATTGAGTAATGGATTGTGACCGGCTGAGGAGACAGCCAGCCAGGCTCATAATGGCGAGTGAGTATTGAACCATCAACACAAGCCGTATTCTAATCTAGCTTCCCAGATATGCACAAGGTGACTGCGGGTCTGAGGCTGTGATAGATAATATCTGATAACGGCTCCTGAGCTAACTGCTTGAATTGTACACACACACACAGATGCATACACACACGTGCACACACGTACACACAGACATTACATACAGTGTATATTAAGATGGGCCCTATGGATGGAATCCATAATTTTACAATTTTAGCATGTATATAACCAACAGAAAATGGGTTCCAGGTTGCCCTACACAATAAGTTGTTTTCAGTGTGGATTTAGCATTTCTTTAGCACTCACACACAGGTTCCAGCTACGCTGATGGCCATTTGTCTGCAATACACTGGAGTTTGGGATAGAATAGTTTTATAAAGGGGCAGCACGGTGGTGCCATGGCTAGCGCTGTCTTCTCACAGCAAGAAGATGCCGAGTTCGAATCCCGGCCGAGGGCCTTTCTGTGTGGAGTCTGCATGTTCTCCCCGTGTCCATGTGGGTTTCCTCCAGGTACCACAGTCCAAAGACATGCAGGTGAGGTGAATTGGAGACTCTAAATTGCCTATAGGTATGTGTGTGAGTGAATGGTGTGTGTGCCCTGTAACAAATTGACGACCTGTCTCCTGCCTCTAGCCCAATGCATGCTTGGATAGGCTCCAGCCTCCCCCCCGGGTTAGATAATGGATGGATGGATGGTTTTATAAAATGCTGTGTATTTGCCCCTGAGGTTCTAGTTTATTACTATTCCCATTTTGCCCAATGGTTAAACAACAGTTTTTCATTTCAGAAGCACAGAAGTTATCCTAAATTGACAAAGGCTGTCGCATTAATGGGACAGGCCTACAATGATTGAACAGTGCAGACTAGAGAAGAAAAAACGAACGAAAAGTTGTAGGAAGCTGTTCCCCTCACACACAAGCTGCCTAATGCTTGTGTGTATTAGTGACTGATTTACAAAGGAATGGAGATATATATAATTATATCAAATTATATAACTATAATTCCCTGATTTTGGAGTGAAAATTATTTAAGATTCAGCATTTTCATCTTGTTGAATGAACGGCAAATCAAACACATGAATTATTGCAGTTCCTGTTGTGACATGGTTAAAAGACAGAAGCAACACAAGCTGTAAACTCCATGAGAGAATAAAGTTTACAGAGCACAATTGATTTCAATGCAGTAAAAGTTCTATTACTCAGACGCACGCACGCACGCACGCACGCACGCACACACACACACACACACACACACACACACACACAAATGTACAATTTAATAAAATACATAATTTCAAAATGAAAAGAATAGAGCGTGCATTATTTGGTGCATCCCACCAATTCTTTGTATTCAAAGCCAATGCTTTCCTCCTTCTATGGCCCTCTTTGCTTTTCCAATCTTTATATTCTCTACTTTATAATTAAAGCAAGACAAATGTAGCAGTGTGTGTGCGCGCTTTCACTTGTGTACTTGTGTGATTGTGTGTGATTGTGTGTGATTGTGTGTGTGTGTGTGTGTGTGTGTGTGTCTGTCTGTCGAATAGCGCTGAAAAGGCTGAAAGGCTGCCAAAGGAGAGAAGCAGACACAAGGTCAGTAACACATTAATACATTAAGAAATGTAACTAAGTAATAACTCTTTTTGACAATTAATTCCTCTTTTTTTCCTGCTTATACCGAAAAAAACTGAAATACAACAGAGTCGGGACACAGACAGTCAGCACAAAAAATAAAGGCAGCCACACTGCCTTTAATTAAGTCTCGATTACACAAGATCTTAGAATGACAGGGTTCCTTCTGTAGATACAATAGTTTAAAAAGTCATGCTTTTACAATGTTCCAATCCTATAGCACATTGAAAAAATAATTTCAGGTGTTTAATATTTACCTGTACCTTTGCCCCGGGATTGCATTTTGAACCCTATAATTCTAAACTCTCGATAAGCAAAAGGAAAGGAAGGGTTTTTAGAGTAACTAAGACGATAACTCATAATGCAGAGTGGGCACAACGGGCAGCAAACAAAAAAATAAAGACAGCACTCACCAAGCTCTGCATTGTATTCGCACATCTCTATTAAAGTATTTTAAAAGCAGGAAGCAAAGTGACTTAGACCCGGAAGTAATTCCGGGAGTTCTGTTACCTCCTCCTCCTCCTCCCTCATGGCTGGCATGGTGCTGATGGACAGGTTCACGGCGGTGACGGTGACAAAGAGCACCGACAGGCAGGCGAAGATCTTCCCGGGCAGGCCGGAGTGCGGCCTCTCCACCATGTCCCTGAGCCGGGCCATGCAGAGGCCCGGCTGGGACTCGGCCCCGTCGGGGGCCTCCCGGGGCCTGCCGTCTGCGTCCATCAGCAGCTCGTCCTCCATCTCATCGGCCTGGTCCAGATCCTCAAACTCCTCGATGCGCTGGAGCAGCTTGCGTCGGCAGCACCACTCCAGGCTCTCCTCGGGGATGCCCCAGTAGAGCAGCTCGTCCCGGAAGGAAAGGGCGCAGGTCTCGCGCAGCATGCGCAGCTTTCCCGCCCGCAGGAACGTCAAGATGGTGCGGAAGGCGCAGGGATTGCGGTCGAAGAAGAACTCATTGTGGGCCACATCGTAGTCGTCGCACACGCGCATAATCTCATCGAAGCTGGCGCAGGGGCGGAGCCGGCCCAGCCGTGTCAGGGGGAAGCTCTCCAGGGTGGCCCAGGGCAGCTGGTACCGCAGCCCACCCACGTTGATGATGGCGTGCAGACGGCGGGAGGAGGGTGGGGCGGGGTCGCCGCCAAGGCCGACGCCTCCTTCGCCCGGGGGGAGGAGCCGAGCCCTCTTGTAGAAGACGCCCTTCAGGGCCTCGCGCTCCTGGAGCGGGGGAGGGTGGTTGAGGGAGGTGTCAGAGGCGCAGCTCAGGGCGCTGTAGTCGTAGTCCGAGCCATCTCCCGCCAGCAGCGTCATGGTAACCGGCCTCTGGCGCTGTCACATCACGATGGCCCCGCCCACCCACTGCCTCTGTCTCTGTCAGTTAGTCACACCTCCACCTACTGGAAGAGATATCAAAAAAACAATTTCTACTTCACACCTCTGTGGGAAAGAAACTCTCACATTTGTTCTACTGGGGAAGGTTATAAAAGGCAGAGTGCTAGCAAAAAGGAAAGACAGACAGAAACAACTTGGCAAATGCAGCAGATGTACAAGTATCACAGGCCTGGGAAGAACATTAAGAAGTACAGTAAAACAAGGTACTGATTCTCAAAAAACAAAATGTGTCTTGGCTGAACTCATGTAGAACTCTGAGCATTTATTGCTGGTTTACTAGCTCTACCTATGACAAGTCGAAACATACCTTATGCGAATATGCAAACACGATTGAAAACACTAACAATAAACCCAACAATAGCCAGATCGTAAGCCAAAAAACCGTTAAAAAGCCCTGCTCATTCAAATGCAAAATTAACATGTGATATTATTGTCTCATTATACCACTATTGTACTATGAATATCTGCTACTAAATATGAAATAAATATACAATCATACCATTGGTTTTACACAGAGATGTTCCTTTCAAAATTCAGTGGTCATTTATTGTCTGGTACAATCCGTTTGAGAAATACACAACACTTTATACTGCTATTACACTATCTGAAACGTTGACTCGTAATACCCCCCATGCTCTGCAAGCATGTCTCATTCGTTACAGTTCATTCTGGTTTAATTGTCAGCTCTTTTATCCAATATAGTACATTATAACCTTAGCAACAGTATATGCAATGTCTTATTGGGTGCTTTGAACAATTGATTACAGCCCAGCCTACCAGCAGTTTTAATTTTAACGTTCTAGTATTACGCAAGCTCTACAGAAAACGTGTTCCCCGACTTGAGTTTTCCCTTCCCGATATGTAAGTAGTACTGCTTCTAAAATGCGGTTGGTCTCGCTGGCTACATATGTATGTTTGTTTTTCCAATCGAGCACTGTCTTGTCCAATATGATTGATAGGCCTATTGTTATTTTCACATTTTGAGTGCATTTCACATACTGTAGTGCAATCGTTAATTTTAAATTTGATGTAGGCTACCAATTTTCATTGAAGATAAAACATTTGGCAGCATTTGGCAGATGGTGGAATACTATTTTATTTTCATGTTATGGTACATAATATAGGCTATGGCGTATATACTTAGGGCATAAAAAATGCTCATTCCAATTTACTGTGTGCTGATATGATTAATGATTAAGATTAGATTAAGATTAGATTAATGTAAACATTTTCTTTTGAGTCATTATGAATGGGAACATCAAAAAAACAATTAAAAAAACAAAAACAAAGCAAAGGTAAAGGTATACATAGTGTAGAGTACAGGTAAAAGTGATGTTTTATTGAGGTACAAAAGTGAATGATTAGGCTACATATTTAGGTGTATGTAACACTGTGATATCAATGTTTCTATCTTAAACCATCAGAAGGGGCAAATGTATATGCTTTATAATGGACAAAACCCCCTATACTGATGAAAATATAGTTATTCCCACTTGAAAATGATGCAAAAGTGAGGTTTATGAGGCAAAACTGTTGATTTGTAATTAAATATAACATTTATTTTTAATTTAGAACACTGCACAATTTAGCCATTTGGATAGATTTGGAGACACTAATGGACAACAGGGTACACTGCCTGTATTTTGCATCATAGATATTTAGTAGTTCTGCATATCATCCTCAGATTTTGCACACTTGTGGACATCCAGGAAATGTATAGATTTACCTGTTTCACTTATGTAGCTCTCTGTATTTTTTTGCAAACTAAAGACAAAATACTAAATAAAATGCCACAAATGCATTTTTCCAAAGTTTCTTTGCATTTGTGGCACTTTATTTTGACTTAAATTATGAAAATAAACAAATCTAAGTTTTGTAAATGGTACACCTGTCTTGTTTCATGAAATACATTTACCAAGTTTCTGTGATGCTCACACCTGTGATGCTCACACAATGTATAAACAGTGTGAGAATCTGCATACCTCTGCACACGATGGACACCATATGTACGCAATGTTTGGCATCAGTGTGACCGAAAGGCAGAGGTAGAAAAAGCAACTACTTTTTTACGACTTTCACCCTGAGCGTTCTTTTACGCATTATTTTACTCAGAGTTTTATACATGTGGAACATAGCTAGCCTATGCATGCTGCCATGAAATGCAAAAGGCCACTTTGCATTTTCATTTTCAAGTTAATGTACGCACTTTATCTGACAATTTGAAAATGTTAATGCCAATCCATTTCACATATAATTTCCAGAAAGTCTCGCAGAAAATTTCTGGCTATGCTCCGTAACTGCTGGACCCTTTTGCCTTGTGAAAACGGAAATCAGAAGACGGAGCCATAAACTTTGGAAATCAAGACCAATTTTAATTTCTGTAATTTTATGTTTAAAATCAGTCAGAAAAACGAATAACCATTTGATTCTCGTTTTTCATAAAAATTTTTAAATGAATATCAAATAACCATTTGTTTTTTGTTTTTGAAACGAAAAATGATTGGCAAAAAAGTACATGAATCGACCTATGGCACAACATTATGTAATGACTACTACTATCAATTGTGTCACTGATGACTTGGAATCATCTGTATTGCCATATGCACTTTTTTAAGTCGTTCTGGATAAGGCCATCTGCTAAGGGCCAAAATGTAAGTGTAACCTAATGTAACAACTGCACAAAATGTTAAAACCAAGATAATGTCAAGAATATGTAATATACAGATATAAACTGTGGCACAGATTAAAATAATAATCGCAGTAGTAGTAAAGCATCACAAACTTGCTACCTTTGAAGAAATACACTAATAAATATGTTAAATAATCAAAGATTAGGTAGTTGAAATGAATAAAATACAGTAAAACTCCTTTAAACACGTTTGTCTGGAAATCATCTGACTGCATCACATGTAGTACCCGAACTAGAACACGAGAAATTAAACAAAAAGAAGTGTCCATTTTCCGTTGAACTGCCAAAATCTTTTTCAAGGTCATCTCACTGATAAGACTTGATGGGACTGTTTCCACTTTAACCTACTTGAAGGCACTCCTAATGAATACGAAGTGCAAAGATGTGTTTCATCAATAACCCACTGCGAGTTTTCAGGAAAGAATAAGATTGATTTCATCTCCACAATAGAGAGAGAGAGAGCCCTTGGGAAGAGTAAGACAGCGAATGGTGAATGTCATTGTGCTGAGAAAGATCAATATTTAACCTAAACAAATGCCGCTTGACTTGGGGCCTAGTGCACACTGGTGATCTTTAACATGAGAATCCCTCTATTATGGAGATTACTGAAGCGATCTCATGTTAGAAAGTGTGTTTCAGAAAGGATGGAGGTTTGGGGTTTCAGGGGGCCCGATGTTTTCTCGCAAAATCTATTTCGGAAGCCTCTCACGACAACGACACACGAGCATCCACACGTAACTGCATGTCATACACATACGGACTCACCCACACATGTACAGACACCCAATCCAACACATGTGTGCAGATGCCCACACAACACACACCATAGACCAGGGGTAGGCAACCCTGGTCCTGGAGAGCCGCAGGGTCTGCTGGTTTTTGTTTTCACCTTAAATACAGCAACTACTTTGACCAAAGAAACCAGGTGAGGTGAGTTTTACTGTGTAATCAACTTTTTAATTGATCATAAAAATGGAGTACAACAAAAAAAAAAAAAGAGCAGACCGGCTCTCTCTCCCAGGGGTGGCCCCCCCCTGCCATAGACACCGACTCAAACGCGTGCACATAAACACACACAACATAGACACCGACTCAAACACACGCATGGACATTCACACTGCTTCATTGTAATTAGGCATGGCACACTGCCTTTGTGGAGCACAGTAGGGGCAGAGAAAGCTTTTATTGAGAGAGCACACTGTTAAACACATTGGGTATAACTTGTCCCATGTCATACTAATTCATGGGTCACATCAAATACTGGTTCTATGTGGAGAAGCGGAATTGGAAAAAAAAACCTTCAAATTAAGAGCTAAAAAATATACATAATGCAGCGGTCTAAACACAATCTGGCTTTTCACCTACAAGCTGTTATATTCAATCTAAAAACTTACTTTATTGATTTCAGCATCATACATACTGTCTCTGGGTCAGAGGTTAGATTCACAGAATGATGATCCAATTACTGGAAGAACAAATAATAAGGGATATGTCTAATAAATAATATGGGTCTAATTCTGGAGTTACCAAAGATTTTGTGAGTATTATCCATTTCAGTCTTCAATTTACTATGTCTTACAAAGCCATTTCAAAATTCACCTCAAAGCATTTGGGCACATGTAAGGTTCAGAAGAGAAGTGAATCCAATTGTTTAATGGCTGACTACTTTTACAATCACTTCCAAGCACTTCACCCTGTCTTTGCTCTGAAATGCCATGGCAACTAAACACGACCGTTATAAAAAAGAAAAAGAAAGCAATAATAATAAATAAATAAAAACAATATAAGAACTGCTTTTGTATCTGTGGTGCACCTCTTCCTCTTTAGATACCTCAAGGCTCGTGTCCAAACTAATTAAAGCAATTACAGTGATTAAGGAGCACCAGGTTACAAATTAGTATCTGTACCCTTGTACGGCCTGCCACCAATCACGGCTTGAGGAATCGCTCTCTGGATCTAAATCAGGGAGGTGTCTGCATCAGTGGATGATTATTAAGCACCTCCAGAGTCCAGCCCGGAACATGAAGGATTACACTTGGCCTTTTGTTCCAGGCCTGTCAAATTAGAGTAAACTCCTTTGCACTACATTCTTAGTCATCCCCTTCTCTTCAGTGCATGCTAGCTCCTTACCTGCCAACTGTCCACTTGAACCGCTGCCTTTACCCTTGATAAGTCTCGAAGCCCCACTTGGAAGAGGTGTATGTGTGGACAGTGTGGAGTCAAGGGCAGAGCCAGGGGACCACAAGGCTGTCTGTGAGGTGCTACAGTGCACCACAGTGCAAATAGCGTTAGCCAATGTTGTTTTTTTCCTTGTACGCCTGTGTAGAGCGGCAATCGCATAGCATACCTATGATAAACAGATGGCATACTTGTTTCACTATATATGGGTGGCTTGCCTCTTTTTGTAAGGTTTTATACTGTTATCCCTCTTTGCAAAGCAACTCACGACTCCACCATTTACATTGTACTTCTACTTCTCTCTTTGTCAATAAGGGCCGGATTCAGAGATGGCCAACTTAAGTCATGTATTAATACATCACATTGATGAAATGATCATAGCTTCTACTGATGACTGGGATATACCATCACACAATCAAAAAAATAATCGCTGGACAGTGGTTGCACGTAATATTAATAAGTAAACAAATAAATCGTTGGATTTACTTTCAAAAAAAAAATTGTAAATCTTTTTTTTACGATTAAGCCTACCTAATAAAGTAATGTACGGTAACATAATAGCCTAGCTGCGACGTCTTACACTAAACGAGCTGAAGTCACATATACTTAATAGCCCATTACTTGCAACCACTGTCCAAATATTTATTTTTTGAGTGCATCTGTCACATGGAAAGATGTGGCCAGGAAGGAGAGAGGTTTTAACCTGGAGCACTGGTAGATCTACACTGCGGGGAGTTACTATGCACTTCCTAATAATTTTTGAGCAGCTGTGCTCACACAAGTAGGCTACAAAATCGTCTCTCTGTCAAAGCGATTATGATCCAAACACTGTCTATCAATGAATCCATCTAATATTGGACAGTCAATCATAGCCTACTTTTACATAGCCTATTTTTTTTTAATGACAGCTCTTTGATAATTGTAAAGGCAAAGAAAAATAAAACCAATATTCATTCATTCTAATATCCATTTTTGCGAAAGATGCTGTATTTCTTTATAGTCATCTATTGGCGGCACTAGACATAAGCTACCTTTTTTCCCGAACAAAGTTGCACGGAAAAAAAAGATTAAGTTTAAACTCTGAATAAGCGTATCTTGCAGACACGCCTCCTTTTCGTCAAATCTCCACTCCGCGTGTATAATGGCGCGTATGTACTGGAGAAAAGCTTAAAACAGCGGATGTCAAATGTCTGGATCACAAATAGCTTAAGCTACGCGGAATTTTGGGAGTAAGTCCCATTTGCGCGTGCTTATCTCAACTCTGAATCTGGTCCTTTTTACATTTTATAGCAGAGGGACCCTGGGAAGCATTCTCTTCCATTCCTGATTTTGACATCACAGGAGACATGATTGAAAATTTCCATTTCAGATGGGTGTTGTACTGAAAATGCCATCAACTACATTCTTCGTGGGTTTAACTGAGTCTTTCACCAGAGTGCTCGATGCGTACTGTTGCTTATCAAGGATCGTGGATGTCAACATGGATGATCAAACTGAGCAGCTGCCATCCCACCTTCTTGCATGAGCTACCCTCGCCACAAAATTTATCTTTGTCATGTTGGGAGCCCATCCATTAGCGCTTCTTTTCTTTTTCTATTAAACTCAGTGGCCATCTCAGCAGTTAGCAGCTTCAATGCTCTGCCTTTAAAGCTGGCCATTCCAGAACAACCCAAGATCCTGTATTTAGGGATACTTTGGCACTTACTCCTGAGATTCCGCTTAGCTTCAAGGGGCAGTTCACTGAAAAATTTAATTTAGACATGTTTCTACATACTATCTATCCACCCTACCCATTCTAGCTCACCATGATATCACCCTGATAGAACGGACCTCAGCCGGTCCAAATTTTGTGGTGCTCAAAGCGTGAATAATGTGCATTCAAAAAGATTTACTTTCCAAATGTAATAACACGGTTACTCACAAACATCCACTGGCCTTGTTGTGCACGGTTTAAAACAAAAGCCATCTTTGAATCTGGCCCTTTGTGTGTAAAGCAAAGCCGAGTGATTGTTTACTCTTGGATGTAATTTTTTCTGATTAATCTAGAATTACAGATTTTAGTTTTTTAAATTATTTTTTTGGGGGGGTCTCTCAATGTGAAAATATAAATTTGCCATAGGCCTACACAACATTATTTGATCATGAGTCAGGTTAACTCAGGGGTGGGCAACTCCAGTCCTGGGGGGCCGGTATGTATGCAGGTTTTTGCTTCCACCAGTTACAAATTATTTAATTAGCCCAATCATTTACATAATCTGGTATTTTAGCTACATTCCGTGATATGAACAGAGGCTGATGAATGTTCCTGTGCCTGTATGCATGTATTGTTGCGTTTTATCGTGGTCTAATTTATGAGTAAATCGATGTTGGTGTATGTCACTACTTAGCTTATTGATCCAGGGTAACTGGTGGCAGCAAAAACCTGCATGCACACCGGCCCCCCAGAGTTGCCCACCCCTGGTCTAGATAGTTTGCTAATTAACCTGCAGGGCAGTGGTTTTCAAACTCGGTCCTGGGGCCCCACTGTGTATGCTGGTTTTCGATCCAAGAATTTTAACAAGCTGTTGATTTTTCTTAATTGCACTTTTCATGTTTTGATGGATTATTTACCATCTTAACCCAAATTACGTCAGAAAACAGCTATGCATGCCATGTAGAATAAATGTCCCATGTTCACATTTTGCTTATTGTGCTATACTGCTCCATACCTGTATACCATTGGTTTAAAAGCTGCCTGTCTGCAGCGTTTCTTTGAGACTAGAGAGGCCACGTAACTCGCTGGCAAGTAACAGTTATACTGAGAAAATACCACCATCATTAGCTCAGTCTCCAGGAGGGGAAATACAGCCCTTCATTTATCTATGTTTGGTATTGTGAAAACATTAGCCAGCCTAGCCAAAAGTCTGTAACACTTAGCTAGGCTACACATTTCTCACCCCGGTTCTATGTCAGAAAAACAACACAACCTCCTGTTTTTGAGTATAAAATGCTTTAGTATTAACCGACATGCCGATACAGAATATTAAACATTAACAATTAAAAGTTAAAACGTCATTGTTGTAGGCTACTTGTTAGCCATTTTAGCTATGTTTTCTAGCAAAGCCAAAACTTTCCCAGTGCAACTCGAACGCACTGATGTCGGTAAAAACATCACCCCGATATCTGACCTCCTTCCATTAATTAATGCATTAAACCATTAGCTAATGCAAAGTTAGCTACTATAGCCTACTGCATGGCAAACATATTTAAAAACCAATTTGTTTTATGCCAAAAAACCCCGTTGCTAACAACAGCTAACGCACTAGCCCAGAAAAAATACATTGCTTCTGTAATCGGATGCTCAAAGCAAAACCGTTCAATTATGGTCAGCTAGCTAATGCTAGTCTACTTAAGTTAATTGTCATGAATCATAATGTAACATTAGTTGACATGGTTCTTTACCGGGTGATTCAATAAGACAGAGGAAGATGTATGCTACAGGGAATCAGGGAATACCGAAGAAGCTCCACTCTGTAACCGACAGCACCGACGTCCTCCCCAGACGGCCCACCATCTCCCGGCTTCTGTACGCCCTCCGACATGCTTAGCCCAGAAGTGTGTCCAACACTAAGACAAGGGCCCGTATCAGTGGTACTGAAGGACCGCGAGGGGGTGTGGAAGCCTCAGGCAGCTTCTACTCTCACGAGCAGAGAGGACCATTCCGGCTCTCCTTCCTCTGCTTGAATGGCAGCGTGCTGCCCAAACCCACAGGAATGGAGTATGTCCGACACCAAGCCAAGGGCCTGAATCAGTGGTACTGAAGGGCACGAGGGGGTGTGGGAGCCTCAGGTAGCATCTGCCCTGACAGACACAGGGGCTCCTTCCGGCCTTTTTTTGTTGTTCTTATTGTTGTTGTTGTTGTTGTTGTTATTGCTGCTGCGCAACCATTCTACAGAGAAAAGTAGAGAAACAAACAGCAACAAACCGCAGTTCCGCGTTGCTGGAGGAGGGAAAGGCTCGGAAACTTACTACGTACAGGACGTAGCTCCGCGTTGCTGGAGGAGGGAAAGGCTCTGAAACTTACTACGTACAGGACGTAGCTCCGCGTTGCTGGAGGAGGGAAAGCCTCGGAAACTTACTACGTACAGGACGTAGCTCCGCGTTGCTGGAGGAGGGAAAGCCTCGGAAACTTACTACGTACAGGACGCAGTTCCGCGTTGCTGGAGGAGGGAAAGCCTCGGAAACGTACTACGTACAGGACGTAGCTCCGCGTTGCTGGAGGAGGGAAAGCCTCGGAAACTTACTACGTACAGGACGTAGCTCCGCGTTGCTGGAGGAGGGAAAGCCTCGGAAACATACTACGTACAGGACGTAGCTCCGCGTTGCTGGAGGAGGGAAAGCCTCGGAAACTTACTACGTACAGGACGTAGCTCCGCGTTGCTGGAGGAGGGAAAGCCTCGGAAACTTACTACGTACAGGACGTAGCTCCGCGTTGCTGGAGGAGGGAAAGCCTCGGAAACTTACTACGTACAGGACGCAGTTCCGCGTTGCTGGAGGAGGGAAAGCCTCGGAAACTTACTACGTACAGGACGTAGCTCCGCGTTGCTGGAGGAGGGAAAGCCTCGGAAACTTACTACGTACAGGACGTAGCTCCGCGTTGCTGGAGGAGGGAAAGCCTCGGAAACTTACTACGTACAGGACGTAGCTCCGCGTTGCTGGAGGAGGGAAAGCCTCGGAAACTTACCACGTACAGGACGTAGCTCCACGTTGCTGGAGGAGGGAAAGCCTCGGAAACTTACTACGTACAGGACGTAGCTCCGCGTTGCTGGAGGAGGGAAAGCCTCGGAAACTTACTACGTACAGGACGTAGCTCCGCGTTGCTGGAGGAGGGAAAGCCTCGGAAACTTACTACGTACAGGACGCAGCTCCGAGCGCTCGGGAGAGGCAAGAAAAAAAGTTACGAAATCGCAGATTCCAAAGGAAGGCGTACAAGCGCCAAATTTATGGCGTGACGTGATCCGCCCGTAGGGGTGGTTAATTTGATAAACAGTCTCCTAGCAGCTCCTCCTCTCGGCAATGATGACCCATACCGTGGCGTGTTGACCGGTATGAAATTGAACGAATAACCATTTGTTTTTTAATTCCTGTTTCTGAAACGGAAAATGATTGTCCAAAAAGTACACAGATCATCCTGCTACTACAGCATGCTTCCGTGAATGCAATAGTCTGCAGAAATGTGTGTGCAGCTGAGCAGATGGCCCCTGCCCAGAGAGGGAACACAGTGTTACACAGCATGATTATGGTATGTCTTTCACATGATGTCGAGGCTTTTAGAACATTTACACTTTTTTTTCCAGCAACTTGTTTTTTTCTTTCAGAAGTAGCCTAATCCACATGCATTTCATTTGTTCATATTAGGGAGCCGGAAACAGAAGTGGCCAGTAGTAGTAGTAGGCTATCACCTTTTGGATAACATCTAGCTCTATTAGCCTCATGAATCTTTGGACAATGGCAACTATGAGAGGAAAGCTGGTGACTTTCTGCTCTGAAGAACATTGGGGGGGGTGATCTTGCAGCAACTCGCAGCCACCTGGTAGGTCTGTCTTCCCTCCCAGTGCCACTCCCACCGCGGGGCATATTTTCCAGATTGCCTGTGAGTCACTCGCTTTCTGAGTCTGTCGCTGATATCTGCCTGCCTTCATTTCATACATCAAAGTTTCCGCTCCAAACCGCCCAGAGCTATAAGTGATGGCTTGTGAAAGCGCTCCTGAAAATAAGCGCTCTTCTGTCAGTATCCCGGCGACTGTTTGGAACGGAATTCTTTGATGAGAACAAACCACCGGTGTATAGTTTGGTGGAACAAACTCGTCATCACTTGTTACTCTTTAGCCTTCTTTTCCTGGGGCTAAACTGAACACCCATTAGGGAAAAAAACGTTATTTGTCTATCATTGTATATTTCAATTACATCCACAAAATGCTCATTCCTCAGCTGCTCACCGGAAACAAATAATTTTAACTGTCATTTTTCAAAAGCACCAAATCAATAGATAATTACAGCTTTTTGGTTTACACACACTAATGATGAAAAATAAAATAATGTAGATCACGATTTTCCAGTGAGCAAAAAAGGTTCCAAATTGAATAAATGTCAGATGAAATGTCAATCCTCAAAAGAGTGTTTGAGATTAAATTTGTTGCAATCTTTAGGTCAGAAGAAAACTATGGGAGGGGGGATATTTTACCCTGGGGGAATCTTTTCTATCTTACACAAACAAAGAAGACCAAATACTTTCTGGAGAGAATGGGGCTATCACATGTAATGGGCTATATATTTGTAAAGTAGACAGTTTAAAACATGGTCATTTTGAGTTTAGAATGTCGTGAATTTATGTATTAATTAATTTGCACAGTAATTTATGTTCATCACTTTAGTTACATTTTTGAGTAGGCTGAAATAAATTAAATCAAGGTTGGTTGGTAACAAAAATGACATTTATTGGACTGTTTTAGAAAATGCATTTTAAATATGTGAATATATGAAAAAATATTGTCATCTGTGTAATATAATTAAAATGTCATTTGTATAGCAATGGAATAAAATGACATGGCGTTGTCTTGCACATAATTGAGTTTAATATAAAAGGAATGGTGATTCATAATTAAATATTAAAAGTTTTCTGGTGTGTGTGCGTAGTGGAAAACATTTCAGGTTTTGGCTAGCTTTATTTACTCAGTAGTTACATAGTAAGTACACAAGCAACATGCCTTTTCACTGTCGTGTTGCTATTTTATTACTTTTAATGCATTAGGTACAGCATATGTAAAAAAATATACTGTAGTATACATAGATAGCATCCTAAATAGTTAAATATATCTATATTTTAAGCATGAATCCAAACAGAATAAACATAAAAGCTAAAAGTTGTTGTTAGCAGGGGAAAAAAACATTCTTCCTGTAGTCCATAATTCACAATTATGAAATTAGGATGCACACAGGATGCATGAGAAGGGTGTTGGGCTGTCGGACGAATGCATGCTCTAATGCATTTAGCACTCGAAAGGAAACAGGGTTTAAAACATGTTTCACACATGTTTCTACGAATCAGTTCTCACTTTCAGACATAGGCTAATATGACATTATATTTGTTTATTGAAAGGATGCAAGACTTCTATAGTATAAAAATGCAGTCCTGAATTTAAACAATTGTTGTGCCTATATGCGTTCAGTAGGGCATACAGTAATGAATTGTGAATACAGTTACCTTCCGACGCTCTGTGGTCTTCTTCCGTCACAAGTTCACCTGTATCTATTCCTCCCACTCCCTCGACGTGCTCATTTTGCATACCTTCCACCTTTTGTTCTATCAGTGTTAATAGGCCATTCTTTCTTTAGTTTGACCACCACCCGTGTCATTTTCCCGCATTATGTTGTAGGAAAGTTATTCTAAAATCTTTTCTTTACAGCCTCAACTGTTCATACATTAATTTTGTATGTGATGTCATTCAAAAAAATGTTCTCCTCTCCATTATTGTATGCTGTAATGCAGCGTTGTGTACCTCGTATATGTTAGTTTTATTTTTCTTGTTGTTATATCGTGACCTGTGCCTGCATGGTTTCTCCATATCCATGTATTAGCGCATTGTTATGGATGTCTCCAGTCGCATATTTATACAGTAGGTGTCTCCTACCACAGAAATTGTGAATGGGGGCGTTTCATTTCTTTGATTGCGTAATTAGGACCAGTGATAGTAAATTGGTCGCTAACATGGCGGTATCTGTGACGGCAAAAGAGTCGCAATATAGGTGATAGTCGCTGCGACTGTTTCCTTAGTAAATCTGGCCCTTAGACTTGCAAAACACATAGGATTACTGCACATTGACAGTGTCTCTCCTGGAAAAGGGTAAATCTCAGTAAATTATATAACTATTCCCCCAAAAAAATAAACTCCTGCTCCTCTTATGGAATTTTTAAATAATACCACCTACTTCCCCACCCCCAATACAATTTTCTACAACAATTCTACGGTATTCCCGTTTGAATATCTTAGTGAAAGTTAGTGCGCAACCCTTCCTCTCATTTTTCCACACGAGTTCTGAGCCTTCCTCTCCACCCACATTATCGCTTCAGCTCTCCAGCTGATCCGTTAAACCTCTCGGGGGGACGCCGGTTCCCATTTCCACCGGCAGTCTGTCTGTCTTTACTGGAGTGGGGCTCCTAGCCTGCCAAAAGGAAATCCGTGCAAATGCACTCCTGCCAATCCCAGTCCAGTGGGGGTGCCCCCGACACCCAAACAACCCCCACCCTTTCTCTTTCACAAGCCACACGGTTCAGGGATGGCTTTTTTTCCCCTCTCCACGCCCCCAGTGCCGAGCCTCTCATGGCTGTGTGATCCACGCGCGCACATATATTGCACAGCACACGATGAAAACATTACACTGGGTGGCACAGCAGGATGGCACGTCTTTCTTGCTTCATTTGTTTTTTCCTTACCCACTACCTAAGGCGAGTTCTGTTCTTTTGGGAGTGTTTCCGTTTCATTCCCGTGGTGGTGGGGGATGGAACGTTGGACCTCTGGTCTTTCCCACTCTCCCCCTTCAGCCTTTTATGTCCAGATTTTTCATTTTCTATAGACACATTAAAAATGAGCTTTTTACAAAGACCAATACCAGAACAACATGCCTGGAGCAAAACTCACATTGCAAGACCTGCGCTTTTCTGGAACTCCAGCAAGAGTTGGAGGAAGAGGCATATTTTTTAGATGCAAGTGGGAGGACTTAATAAATGGCTGAATACACAGAAGCAAGAAACATCTGTCACTCGCGTTAAAGAATAGGACTTACCTTCCTTCCTTTACTGCTACACTGCTGTCTATCTCCCCAAGCCTTTCTGTAGTATAACCCTGTATCTTATTGTCTTTCTGTATTATCAACCTATACCTTTCAAGGATAATTCTCTTTCTGGGTTGTTTCATATTATTTCAGTTTTAGTGTACGTTTTCAATTATGCAGTTGGAGTGTACAGTATTTTCTTGCTTCAGACCACAAACTGTTGGTTGCCCAGCAGCAGCCATTGTAAAGCCAGCAGGTCATACTTCTGTAAAGATCTAAAATATCCTCCCTCATTTCCATTGTATGGGCCAATTGAAAACATACACAAAAGATTAAGAGAAATCTCAGAAAGTGAACCGTCCATTTAAGGTTGTTTCGTATTACCAACCTATAGCTCTCTGTCTTGCTATATTGCTGATATACAGGCACTGGTCAGAAATGTCAAAACACTTGTGTAAATGAGGAACACAAAGTATAATGAAAGTAGGTGTTTCCACACAGATGTGGTTCATGAGTTAATTAAGAAAGTAATATCCAGCATGTGCAGGGTCATGTGCAGGGTCATGCGCAAAAATGTACAAATCACTCTTTCTTACCTTTGCAGTTCTCCAGAGAGAAATAAAAGAAGGAAGCACTTTTAAGAGTTCTTGGGAAACTCGACATACAGCTGGTTCTTCTTTTTTTAAATTTTTATTGCAGTTATGAAAGCTATTAAAACACAGCGTAAGCAGGGATCGGATGGGATTCCATCATACAAAAGACCAAGTGGTGACAAGGACAAGGTTAAAAGACAAGTTCACCATCATCGGTGACAGAGTTTGGTGGACAGGGCGATCCCTTGGGTTCCCTCTATCTTACACGCTCATTCTATTGGTTCCCCTTTATTTTAGACTCACTCTATTGGATCCCTATCTCACAGTCTCCCTCTACTTGTTCCCTATCTTACAGTGTCACCCTTTTGGTTCCCTTTATACATTACCACTTTCGTCTGTTGGTCTCTTACATCTTACAGTTTCACACAATTGGTTCCCAATATCTTACCGTCACACTGTGTTGCTTCCCTATGCCTTATAGTCTCACTGCTGACTGTTTCCTCACTTTACCTTAGAGTGCATGACTGTCAGAACAGAACAAATTTGAGCCAAAGCCAGAATTACCCATAATTCCTTGTAGCTGACAGACAGGGAAGAAACCAGGATAAACATTGAGGACCGTGGAAAGGGGGGGGGGGGGGGGAGAGAATCATCGCATCATGAAATTCAATTTCTAAAGGTCCAGATTGAGAGAAAACACATTTTCTCTATCTACACAGATAGGGGACATAGCCTATCTGTAATAATGTGGTATTACAAAATAACAGATAGCAATCCAGAAACAGAGGAAGCACAGAGTCGCTCAGCAGGACTGGATAGAATCAAAAGCATTAATCAAGCTGTGTACTGCAGAGAACTTACTGTTGCATTGCATTTACCACAGGATATATTCTTATCTTAATCATGTACATTTTGGCTCCCTACCAAGTCAGTAGCAGCCATCCTTGGGATTTTTGCACAATTTCAGATGGGCCAGTAATCAACATCACACGTAAGCCAAAAAACCTTGAGGACATGTATCACATTTCACATCTTGTATGAAAATGTAGAGAAAGCACTGAGTCACTTAGACATGCTTCTCTACAGAGTGATGACTGGTTTCCCAGGCAAGAACACCACTTGGCAGTGGGCAGGCCATCTTACAAGAGCAAAGAACAGATCACCAGAAAAATGTGTCAACTGGTTACAGGCCAGGAAAATGACTAGTATTTTTAATGCAAATGATTCCAGTGGATGCCACTGTAAAGGGCAAATTCCAATGTCAGGGACACACAATACGTGACATTTCATGAGTTTGCCATCAGCTAATGTACATTTTCTCTCCTCCTTGCCTTTTGTCTTTGCTTTCTATCTTTCTTCATTTATTTCTGACAGGATTTTAATAATTTTTGGGTATTTAAAGTTTAAATGATTATAAGTGTTTTTTTTATTATATTTTTTTAAATTTGCCATTCTAACATTTTGAATGAAGCCTTCCTGAATTAAGGCACAGTTAACAATACTAATAAAGCCACCATTTTGTGTTGTAGACCGTAAACTATTCCAAACATAGCACATAAAAGAGCTGACAACATCTTCCCGGAACAGTCAAGGGATGACTGATCTCTTTGTGATGAGCTGTCTCTCCTATGGACAGATTGAAGGTGGATTTTGGTCTTTTCCTCCATTAAAAGGCCTGATGTGCAGTGGAGTTGAAAAACTCAGTGGATCAAAAGGCGTTGTGAAGCAAGGGGCTGGACTTAAACCATCCGCCAGCACCATTATTAGATTACATCAGCAGCCCGAGTGAATGAAATAACAAACAAACTACTTTAGCTGGCGGAAGCGGATTAAACAGCAAAAGCTGTTTAACTTCACTGCAAGAGCAGCAAAGAAAACATAAAAAACTGAGAAAAGGCCCAAGATTTGGTCCAGAGTTGTAAGAGAAAAAAAAAGGCGATCCACAGCCTCTCAGGCTTGGGCCTAGGTTCAATCAACATCTATCCTCAACTTCGAATTACAACTGAACAGTAAATTAACACTTTCTGATTGTGAGCACACTTTGGCAAGTGCGTCAATCACCAAAACGAATGAAACAGATGATGAACTGAAAATAGTAATGTCATGAACAATTTGTATGAAAAATTGAAGGACAAATGTTGATTGAATCCAGGCCTTGGATGATTATTATTATTATTATTTTGTCACAAGCAGGTTAGAACATGACATGAATGCAAGTCAATTATCAAAACGTAAGGTGAAAGAACTGAAAGCCACCTGTTATTTTTTGTTTTTAAAATTATAATTTTTTAAATGTTTGAACCTGTCAGAATGCATTGCAAGACACTGGATGGATATTCTGGAATTAGCTTTTAGTTTTTTATTTTATTTTATTTTTTTAGCTCTAAGTTTTAAGAAACCCCAAGTAGTCATTTGGAAAGACTTGCATATTACTACAGGCTCTAGATTCATCGAAATAATGAATTGAAAAAATTTATTGGAATGTTGTTTAACACCTTCAACAAGTGATAAACCGCATTCCACTAACACTATAAAACATAACTTGTTTTTAGATCTTTTTCATTTATTTTTTATTTTTACAAGAGGTATGTACAAACTAATACAACTAATACGTACCTAATTCCATAAAACAAAAACCCAGGCTATTTTCACAAAGCCAATTTTGTTTGCGTGAAGTGTAATGCTGTAATATCAGCTGGCAGTGATTCCTTTAGATTCGCCAAAAAGTTTTTGTGAATGCAAAATTAAGTGAAATTAAATAAATAAAATAAACCCACAGAAAATGTATGTGTAGCTATATGGCTAACACACAACTGTGCTTGATGACTACAGATGTTGTCAATGACATCTGAAAAGTCATCCAATGACATCCAGAAATCCCCAGGTGAAAGCAGTCCTTAGTAGTGCGCTTTGATGTCGGAGCCCGGTGGATTTATCGAGGAATTTGAAAGCAGCGCTGATGTTGACTTTCACATCTGAAAGCACCCTGTCCGAGACCCCAACCACCCCCAACCCCGTCAATCAATGCTGCTTTCAAATTCCTCGATAAAACAACATGCAGTTTACATGGCGACCAAAGACCGTATATACGGATTGCTATTGTTTGTTTTGCATGACTCATACCATCCATTAGATTGAGGATGTGTGGCATTTTTCAGTGTTAGTCTGTATTTCTGGAAAACCATTTTCCAATGGAAATGTGGAGAGACTACTCAAAATGATAATTTGTTCCAAAAGCGCACTGCATTCAGTTTCACAATGGAAAGCTTCAGGTCGAGAGCCACACAGGACTCATCAAAAACGTTTCAATAGATTTGATTTCAAAACGGATAAACAGGTCGTGCTTTTAAAATTTTGGGGGGATTTCTGAGGTAGAATGAATACTGCAGTATTTAACAGAAAAGTTTCTCATCTGAAAGGTTTGATGGTATGAGGATATTCATATTAAATGCATTCAATCCAAAGAAGAAAAACCACAAGCATGATATGTACAGTTCAACCCAAAATTGGACATTTGTGATTTGTTCATATTTTTATAATTGGTTTCACAAAGTTTGTCTCTCAAAGCATCAAAATTGGTTTAAAAAAGATTAATGACCAAAACAAATCTCCCCAAGACTCTTAAAGGTGCTCATTGGCAAGTGGTGGGAACCCGAGAGTGTCAATAAGAGCCGAACAGACTCTAGTCCCCAATTTTATTGCCTGGAAAAAACCTAATACACTGTGACACCCTGTGTGGTGAGAGGACAAGGCCCTGACTGTCCATTGGGTGCCAGACAGATACAAGCTCATATCTGAAAAATTGTTTAAGTCAGGGCATTGTCTTGTTAATAATTCAATCCAGGGGCTTTGAAAGCTGGCAGAGATTTGTCCTTCAAAGACTGAGCCTTATTAATCGTTATTAATTTTCTTCACCAATCAGAACACTGCATTCAGTATACAATACTAAAAAAATGGCATAACAAATCAATATATTCAGGACAGGATTTTTTTTTTTAATCTTGTCGCAGCATTTCACCTTTTAATGGTGACTCAAGAGTGCTTCTTCATTTTTGCTTTTCAATAAGTAAATAAATAAATAGATAAATAAATACACCTTGTTGAATTCAAACAAAATTGGAACGTTCTTTCAAAATGTCACAAAACAAGACGTGTGGGAATTTGATTTGGGTCAACAAAATGTCTCATCAAGCCTGGCTTTTAATGAGATTACACAACTGGGCAGCATTAATTTGTCAACATTCATGGATTTTTGAAATAAGTGTCACCAATAGCCAGGCTAATGCAGAAGACACATGAATAGTAATTTGTTCAACAGCAAGGCAGATGATCCAGCTTGTTCATACATACCACCGAACAGAACATCCAGTCTGCCATGTTGTGTATAAGAATGTATTTGATTATTAGAACATGCCATTCAGCCCACCGCTAGACTTGTCATTTTACCTATACCAGGGGTGTCCAATCCAGGCCCCTCGCGGGCCGGTGTATGCAGGTTTTTTTGCTGCCGCCAGTTAACAATTATTGAATTAGCCCCAATCGTTACACGATCTGATTTTTTTCTATCTACATATCCGACGATATGAGCAGCTGAATGAAATGTTCTTGTGCGGTATGCGTCAATGCGTGTTATTGTATTTTTTTATCTCTGTAATTTTAAAGTGGTGATCGGGTGTGATGTGTGTGAGACTAATTGACTGATGAACCGTGGGTGGGGGGCAACAAAAAACCTGCATACACACCGGCCCGCGAGGCCTGGAATTGGCCACCCCTGACCTATACTGTCTAGAGTAGGGCTGCCCAATCCTGTTCCTGGAGATTTACAGTCCTGTAGGTTGTCACTCCCACCCTAACAAAGCACACCTCATTCAACAGCTAGAGAGCTTGTTGAGCTGCTAATTAGTAGAATCAGGTGTGCCAAATTAGGGTTGAAATAAAAACCTCCAGCACAGTAGATCTCCAGAAAACTGATGCATTCCAGTTTCCCAAAGCCTTCATCAAAATGTGTTACGAAAGCCTCCACACACATTACCATCACACTCTTCTGGAAGTCAAAACACGTCACTTTTTATTGAAATGCCTAAAGATTCACTTTGAAGTAAAATGCATGTCACACACATGCTCAGTTGCGGTGGAATTACTTGTGTGCCGTGGCACACCGGTTGAAAAACACCGGTATAGGCTACACAACATCTAAAATCGGTCACAATTGTTATGCTTTGGAATTATAATGTAACCTTGATTACATCTGGCTATAACGGTTTGTTTTTTAAGATTGCCTACATTGGCTGATAAGTTGTAAACACATGTAGATGTGGATTACAACTCTACATTGCATGATATAATGACTTTTTTTAATTTTTTTAAATCTACACACAAGATTAGTGAAGTGACTCATTAAAATGGAGGAGCTCTTAAAAACCACATTAGCTGATCGAATCAACATTGCCATTCTGTACTGTGAGAACAACCACATTGGTTCATGGCCTCACATCAAGCTTGTGTGCCTGTTGAAAGCACTTTCAGAGGCAAGCAACCTGTATTCTGCAATATAAATTGTATTATGGGTTGGCATAAACTGTGATTAATGGACTCGGTTATAGCATGCAGTCAGAGTACATTAATTTCCCTTATTACTTCACTTAATCCAATATAGATAAAAGCCAATTTTATCATTTGTTATTGTCTAAACAACAAATGATGCTTGCATCCCATAAAATGTAAGGGCCGCTACTTAGAGATTATTGAATCAAATAGGAAACAGCGCTGGGTATTGCTGTTAAATACCTGCAGCATTGGCATAAAAAAAAACCAACAACAAATAGAATATGAATGACTTTTTAATTAAAATGTTGACGTGTGATTATGTGAAAGATATATGATTAAATATTAGGTCATTCATTTTTGTTTCCTGTGAAATTCAGATGTACAGTATTTCTGAAAAGACAAAGACCAACCCAGAAAAACAGGTTTCCTCAAACATGGCATTCAGCAATTTAGTTGCTATCTCCTGACTTGAATAAAACAAAAATCATGGATCTTATAGTAAAACAAGTGAGTCATACATTTGTCATACAAATAAATACATTTGCATTGATTAATGTCAACTGCCCATTATTAGCCTTATTAGCATTATTAGAAAAATGTCTCCCGTTTTATATATAAATTCATGCATGTTGATTCGTAACAATCAAATTATATAGGTTAGGAGAGGCACTTAGAGGAAAAAGAGCATATTCAGTCTGACGAGCAGCCTTACGTGTAATTTACCATAAGTGTGTAATACTAACCCCGCAACTAAATTATTTATTTAAGAACTTTTTTGATGGACAGCTCATAGTAAGAAGAAAACATGCATATTTATAGCTTGTTCATTTAGTCCAAAATATAATGGCATTACTTATGAGAGGGAGGAACTTTCACTGCCTCCTACCGGTCCACCAACGCCATTTGAATCAGTAAGGACTGATGTTCGGTCACTCCCTGTTAAGCAATCCAAGTACCCAATGCAACACCATGACTCCCAATTAAATGTAGTACAACTCCAACTGAATGGTAGATAGAACAACCCTGACAACCTCCGTTCCGTATTAAAAATGTATCTCAGTAATTCGGTTGGAGCTACATTTTTACGCAAAAAAAAAAACTACAAATAAAAAAGAATAAGTGAACCAAATAAGATGTCCAACTCTCTAACACTAAATATTAGCACAACCCTCTCTTGAGAAATGTTGCTCATATGGCTTTGTGAGTTATTTCAGACAATATTCTCACTGTCCTGTTGTTTATGACATCATAATATGAGTTTTCTTTTTAGTTTTTTTTTGCTGTGGTTCAGAAAGGCTCGTCTACAGTGTTTTGGTCATAGGAGAAATACAGAGGTATACATTACATTACCTTACATTCATTTAGCAGACACTCTTATCTAGAGTGTCTTAAAATGTGACCAACCTTCCCAGAAAAGAGAGGATATGTGTACCATGATGAAAGTACTAAACATAAAGTTAACTTACGTGAACCTAGAACTATAATACAAATATAAATAATGATAATACAAAATATAATACAATTAAAATACATAATACATAAAACAAATCATAGCGACATATAGCTAAAGAGGTAATTTACCAGGGAAGAGTATAAACACAGCTGCTCTAATGAAAAGACCTGATGTACTCATTTAAACGCGATCAAAATCCATACATGAATGAAGTAACTAGGGGCAACCAGTAAGCTCCTTATACGAGAGTGGAGTTCCTCAACTGCGTTCCACAGTGAAGGAGCATAATGTATTGGTAACACAATGGCGCGTCTTGCTCTTTGACTAAGTCTCTCTCTCTCTCTTTCTCTCTCCATGGGCAACCGACAAGAACTGCAGGGTGACTAAGATACATACGTACATGCTTTTATTTGAAGAAACAAGACCTTTTATACAATCAAGTAAATCAGTAAATATCACAGCTATTTTTTGCAAACTGCAATAAATTTTGATGTTTAAGTCGTTTTTATTCATCTTTTTCCAAGTGCAATGGAAAACATTTGGTTTAGCGTTTGTGCAGTCTTATGGCAATTTGTTTGACTATGAGCAAATATGAAATATAAAAATAAATCTAAATGACATGTCAGAGAAAATGATAACTGTACACATTGTGACAACAGTTTACAAAATCCTATTATCATTTTCATACAGTATTGTCATGTGGTACAGTATTGGCAGCAGTTTACCGTTACTCCGTGTAATGAGCCCCGTTGTGTGACAGAAGATAAAAGAAGTCTGTATCTCACAGCATCAAAGAGTAATGTGGCCACTACTACCAGAATGCAAACTTACTATGTTGGGTGCCTCATTAGGTACAGTGCTTCAATATGTTGTGTCTTAAGTCAGAAAGTACCAATTACCTATCCTCATGGCATCTATTGGCAAAACATGGATTGCATGACTGAAATGCGAACACAAGCTTTGGTATCAAACGGTGTCTTCGATGTCAATGCAAAAGGATACACGTGAGGAATAAAGACTAAATGGAAACATTCGAAACAAAATAAGATAAAATTCTCTTTTAGACAGAACATTGTTCAATTAAAATATAATCTGGTATGGTTATTAATCTATGTTATTCTCATAGTCTAAGCATTTATACTGCTGTTGAGCTGAAGCAGTTCATGTCTCTTCTGTGCATAATCGGAAAGGTTTGGCATCACCTAGGTTTGTAAAAGGCATGTTTATATGTCTATATTTGAGACAATGACAACACAAAAGAATAAGAAAATTGGAACCCATTTCAACCCCGCTGCCCCCCCCCCCCCCAGCACACATCAATATGACCAGTTGATCTGGGGAGCGAACTCCTGATAAGACCAGAAAAATCCACAGTGACCAAAATCCAAACACACTTTCATCTCGGTGTGGGTGCGAATACAGCCCCACGTGAAAGCCACTATCGCTGCCTTCAATCATAGAACGCTCGCTCAATCAAACACTGCCCAAAGGTGGTCACAGACCTCGTCTCCGCGAACGCGCGGACAAAAAACACACGGGAGAAAAGCCGTCCTGGAAAGATGTGAGAGACATTCCACAGCCTCTGTCTTGTCTTTTACCAAAGCTTATGTTCACTGCGCATTTTCTCTTCTGCCTCACACTTTGTAGAGACAAAACGTTTTAAAAGCATCATTACACCAATGAAAGACTTTACATTTTACTTGAGGAGTCTATCAGTGTCCGAGGAACTCGAGACGTGAACCAGAAAAAGAACTGAAAAAGCAGCTCCCTTTTTTTTTTTTTACAGCTTTCAGCTTTCAAACTCAAAATGAAGCAAAGACCAGAGATCAACTCAGGCGGCGAGCTGAAGACCATACTCACCACACTACAAATGAAACCTGCTGCAGATGTGAGCAGCCAGCCTCTTCTTCTTCTTCTTTGAATTTTTTGGCAGGAGAAAAGCCGAGGGCTTGCCCGTTGGAAACGGAGAGAAACCGCGAGTGCGCTCGCCGCACTCCTCTCTCCCGCCCCTCCTGCACTGCCGCGCGAGCGGGAAGCTGGGGATCTGGAGCGCTGGCGGGTTATTTGATGATCACGAGCAACAGGCTACAGCAGCTCCGAGGGCTGACATCAGCGGTGGGAAGTGCTATTATTCTGAGAGCTTTTGAGAGAAATCCATAGCAACCAGTGGCCGCTAAGGAGAGGATTCCCTCTTGAAAGCAAGAATAATCGCCTCTCTGCTGACCGCTGATTCACTCGGTTTATATTTGTCTCAAAGTTTCTTCACTGAACAGAGCCTATAGCTCCCACACCCTAACAGATAGCTGTTATCCAGCAAACGCCTGTAACATTAATGCAAAGGTGTGAAGTCCCTTGAAGTGACACTCTGTTTAACGGAAGCCTCAATGTAAGCTTTGCTACATTTTACCTTGAACTGCGTATTACACGCGCTGGCAGCAGCATAAGAAAAAGCTTCTTTGCTGCACCAAAAATTACCCCGGGATCTGCCTAGCCCACGGACCGCACAGATCAGCCTTTCTCTGTGGAACCGGCTCCCGCGGTCGTCTCGGAGGGCTGACCCTTTAGAAAGTGGAACAAAAGAAAACAACGAGCTCGCTCGCTCGCTCGCTCACTAGTTCTGTCACTGTACGGGGTTTGTGATTGAACTCGTTCACAAGGCAGGTTCATTTCAGTGCCTGAATAGCACTTTTGTGACAGAGAGTGTGGGTGTGCGGGTGTGCGCGCGCGTGTGTGTGTGTGTGTGTGTGTGTGTGTGTGTGGGGGAGGGGGGGGGGCTAGGACTATAGGCAGCTCAGCGATACTGCTCTTTCCGGTTCATGACCTTCTCTGCTTGTCCACAACCCAGGGAATTGACTGTAGAGCCGTGTTTGCAAGGGAGGGTCCACATGCCGCCAGTGGAAAACAGGCACATTGTACAAAATAAGCAACAATGAGACAAAATAACAGTTCACACTGTGACCACGTGCTGAATCTCTCATGTACCTCCCTTCAAGGGTCATACCTGTCTATCTGCTCCAAAGCTGAGGTGATGAACTTCGCCCTGCCTCACCTGTCCAGCAGGTGTCACCAGTATGCACCTCCACCCTACCCTTAACAACACACTCTCAGCTGCTGTGACAAATCAAAATTCAGCGTCAGATCAACTCTTAGATACACTCATAGAGTTAGACGTATTCTATCATTGATGATTTTACCGACACTTCTAAACACCTCCGTTGCCCTCTATAACTATCTCAACAAAATTGTTTTTTTCATTTTACCATCTGAAGAGAATGTGGTCATTCAGACAGTTATTATTACATGACTTATGCTAGCTATACAGTAATCAGTTAGCTAGCTAGAACCCAAGAGGAGTGGGACTGGTAGGAAAGTCGGAAATTAACGTGGATTACTCTGACAGTCATGACCTGTCATGACCTTATAGGCTACTGGGGAGAGTGACAGTGTGTAACGTTATCTGCGGTGAATCTTTTTGTGGTAGCGAGTACTGGACCATGTTGGCTTACTCGCTTCCGTTTAAGTATAGTAAACAGTTAACAGTTAATATTGTTCAATTTCTTTGCCTTTGCAATTTAAATTGCAATGCCATTTTTAAATTGAAAAGAACAGTCTCACATGTGAAAAACATAACATGTGCACATCGTTTTTGTCAAAGATTAATTTAACAGTAAGAATCTGGCGGGGCTCAAACAGGGGACTCCAGCGTGAAAGTTCATTGCTCTAACCACCAATCTAATGAGGCTTTCGCATTTTGTGGAGCAATTAGACCGCCTCTTTTGCATTTAGCTTGTATATCCTGCGATGGTCTACTTTGATCAGACTACTTTGATCAGATGTTGCCAGATCAGATGTTGTTATCCAGTGGAGATAAAAGGACATGGAGCATTTATGATGACGAAATCGGCAGGGGCTGAGAGTCGTGGTCATTGTGGATATTCATGTTGGAAACCCTGAAAACTGGCAAACTCTGGGCGCTGTATATGTATGGGTTATGCCCCGCCAAGCCGTAACTTGGCGGATGGCATACCTGACATCCCAATACTGTATAGCACTCAGCTTGCAGGATCTGGTAATATTGTACTGACCTTTCATCAAATACGGTGTTCCTGGGAAATAATGAATGGCAGTCAATGCCTGCTGTGACTCGTTTGAAATGGCTATGCTAGAAATGCAAGCACTTGTTTATGTAAGCACTAATTTAGCAGAATAGGCAGAATAGAGTTTGGTATTTTTTTGTACTATCTTTTACTATTGTCAAAACTGTATAAATGCAGACTGATAAAGAGCAGACTGATAAACAACCTTCCAGATACAATGGCTGGGATTCAATCAACATTTGTCCTTTGCTTTGACTAAAAATTAAAAGCAATCTTTTTTTTCTTCACAAATACAGTTCAGCCATAACTAAAACTCACTTGCCAAACTGAGTTTGTGAAGAAAAAGTATTGCTTGTGTTTAGTCAAAGTGAAGTAAGAATATTGATTGAATAGAGCCAAAACCCAGAGATCCTAGTTGATCCAAAAAATCCAATTCATAATATCTGCAAGACTGAACATCTTATAAATGTGAATAGAAAAAAATCTCAAAAATATTAGAAAATTCAGCTTGTCTCCAACTAACTACAGTACTCCACACAAATCCATGCAGTCCAGACACTGTTGGACTGCCATAGCTTCCTCATGGCTCTTCTTCCGGCCAACAGCATCCAACTACTCCAACTCCTCCACAAACGCAACCCCGCCCAGCTGGTGTTCTCCACCCCCATCAATGGCCAGGCTACTCCTCTGGCATCTCTCCGCTCTCGCCACCAGTGAAACTGAAACTTGTGTTTTGAAAAAACTGAACAGAACTGAAAATGCACAGAACTGAAACCTAGAACTGCAGTACCTCACCTGCTTGCGCTCTCTGGCCCAACCGAGCCGTCTGTCTGCCATTCCCACCCCTGGCCTCAGGTGTGGAAGCGTGACCAGCCTCCCTGGACCTCTCTAAAGACTCTCGCTGCTTCAGAGTCTAAGCCTTTATTTTCTGGCTCTGCTGAGACCTGTGGCACACCCGGCTGCTCTTTATGATGTTGCATTGACAGTTTCAAGATATATTTAGTGGAGATGTGGCCCAAAGGTGGCCCTTTGATTTGTGTTTGACTTGTCTAAGGTGGGCCTGCGCTGTCTTTTCAGTGTCTGTATTGAACATAAGAACATAAGAAAAAAAGAACAGGCCGTTCAAATGATCTTGGCTCGCCATTTATCTGCAAACAAGAGAGTATCCAACGCTGGACTTGAAACACCTGAAGGCATCTGCCTCTACTATATGACAGAGTAAAGCTGTTCCACACAATCACAACTCTATGTTCCTGTATGCTATGGAAACACTCGCACTTGCCTACGTCTTATTTTTATTCAGCATTAACCGTTTCTGATTGCCCTGGGAGTCAACCCCCAATAATGATTCCTGCCTCAGGACTTTTTGTAAAAGACAATAATCCCCATTCCCTCAGGGCAGCCCCAGGTTTCCATTTTACATCATAAGGCTCTCTGCCCTGGAGTGGATACTCTTACACCAAACAGGGCCCTTTATTTCTCCTAGTTACATTTCAAAAGGCCTCTGAGCTGGAAACATCAAGCGTCGCCTGCTAGCACTGGGCTGACTTGAGGAGGTATGGGATTTGGGGGTTTGTGAAATGTGAGGTGCAAAGTGCTGCATTGTTCACAGGCTACCGCCTGCCACACTTTTTCCTCGGTAGCAACGGACCCAATCTATACATTAGCACAACAATGCTATCGCTACTTCGTCCCAACGGACGATGTGAAGGTCACGTTTATGGAATACAGAAAATACTCTAAAACAGACAATCTTACCAAATTAACTGAGTTGTCTCTCCTTAAAAAATCTGAATTAAAAGGAGTAAAAAAAATTTTTTTTTAAATTCAAAGTTGAAGACAGATTAAGTTTCCATCGTCAAATGATTCAAGGAAATCAGTTTCCTCAAACCCTTTGAGTGAACTGAACTTGTTGGTGTTCACAGTATAAAGGACTACAGAATGTTCCAGAACTCTTTTCCTAGTTTCTGGATGGACTGGTTGTTTCTGAGAAAAAGACCACAAAGCACATGTGTTGTACATAGATGTTTAAAGAATGATAATTGACATCATAATTTAATGATAATTTAAGTCATGGAACTAATTTGCTTACCGAAAAACACAGTTGTAATCCAGTGTTTGTTATTGGTAATGAAATGTGTCATAAAGGAAAGGCTGGCATTAATTAAGCATGGGAAACTCAGGCAAAAAAAAGCTAACAACACAATCATCTTTTAGCTATTCTGGGCACGTGCCGTGATAGGTTAGTGGGCATTATCTCACCAAAACAACGCTGTCCATGTTCAGGACTGTTACCTCCTATTGATTCACCTGCCTTTCAGAGAATGTCCGCCACTGCCGTCTCTTAATTCAAGTTTAGAGGAAGTCAATTGCAGTCAATTAGCTTCGCTCCATTGGCCAACTAATCTTTTAATGAGGATGCACAGAAAAAACAGCACCCACTCCACCGCTTTCATAAGAGAGCAGACCTGATTTCAGACCAAACTTCGGCCGGATTTCATTTGAATATTTCCCTTCATTAAATTAGCGCAGCATTGAAAACCACTTCAAGCGGTGAAGAGAGAACTGCTGCGTTTAGACCAGGCCTCCTTTGACCACATGAGATTCTGCTCACGTTCAGCTGCAGCTGTCGCGGATTCACACGTTCAATAGAAACAGGTGCTTAAAAAAATGATAGCCCAGCATGATCTTTACTGTTAAATTTGTTGGGTTTTTTCTCCATTTACTTTACAGCATTAAAAGTATTGGATAAAAAAGGTATACTTTATATCATGATGCTGCTATTAATACTTAATAAATTCTTAATAAATGCATTACACATCCTTAAATAATATGTCATTGATTTGTTAGTCCAGCATTAATAAATGAGTGAGTACCTCATTGGAGCACTCGGTTTCCAAAGAGAGTAAGTCAGTCCGTCACGATATATCATGTTGCTAATTTACCGATTATCTTAAGAATGCATAATGTAACCTTTTATGTCTTCACACTCTGTACCCTGACCTCCTATTAAATAAAACATTTATTAACATTTATTAATGTCAACAAAACATCTTTATGTGATATTAATTTATAAAGACTGAATAATTTATAATGCATTTCTAACTGCAATGTGTATAAATGTTACCAAAGGATTCTATTTTTATGGTTGCAGTTACAACCTGTACAAACTAATCTTCTATTCTTCTCCACCCTCAGTGTCAGTTGCCAGCTCCTCCCGTCCACTAAGTGTCTGGTCTCCTCCCACTTGACCTTTCCGCAGATCTTCGGCTCTTGTCCTCTCTTTTCCTTCTATATGCCTCCTCGTCATTTACCCACGTTTACCCACGTTGATGGCCGCCACCCGCATATTTTATTGATAATGCTGCTTCTTGAAGTGTGGCCACCGCTGATATCTCAGTAATTCAGTACTATATCACCTCACATAGCTTTGGCTGTGATACTCATCACAACAATGCTAGCGCAAACAAAAGGGAAAAAACCCTGCTCGACCTCATTTCAAGAGGTTATAGGATTCTGTAATTCTGCAGCACATCATGCTACAGTGTACTGTGTGCAGGGCGGCAGTGTGGTATAATGGTTAAGGAACTGGGTTTGTAACCGAAAGACAGGTTGAATTACACTGGTTACCCTTGAGCAAGGTACTTCACCTGCATTGCTCAGTATATATCCAGCTGTATCAATGGATACTATGTATAAATGCAAAAAGAAATGATGTGTAAGTCGCTCTGGATAAGAGCGTCCGCTAAATGCCTATAATGTAATGTAATGTAATGTGTCAGGTTATTACAAGACATGAATTACAAGGTTACACAAGAATTGTGTATTGCTTCAGCTGAACTATATGCCATTAAGCCTACATAATGCTTCCACAAGCACTGTAATAACCAGTCATGACAGCATATTACAGCCCATGACAAATGTTCAAATGTGATAAAGTATGTAGGAATAACTTCGGTTATTTAGAATTTGTTTCACCAAATTCACTGCATACATTATAATGGTGTTATGACATTTCTCATAAACTTTAATAACAGTCATTCTATGCCACTAACAATGTGATGTCGGCTTAATGGCATTTAGTTCAAGTGAATTATTCAGAAGTTTTTTCATTATCTGATGATGTGAATGCTGTTCTACCCCAGGGTAAAATAAGTAACCTCAAGTGCATTTGTGGCCAGCAGCATAATAAATATGAAATATGTACACATATATGTAAGTTCCACTGGGTAAGACCATCTGCGCAGCAAATATATAATGGCCATGTCCCATAGAAGTTTCATGTAGCAAACAATTTAATGTTGAATTGTTGAATATTCATTTCAGGACTGATATATATTTTATGCAATGAGGGGGGGTGGGGGGGGAGTAGGCTCCTATTATATATTCAAGCTGTCAATCAGAACATTCCCCACTGAACCTTTGTGAAAAACATTACATTTAGTAAAAGACAGCAAGGGGGATAGATAAATCCAGAATCCCCCCTCTCCCCCAAAAGAGCCAGTCTGTCCCCCACAATGATGGAACCCCGCAATGTTATGCTCAAGACTTCTCTGATGAATCTCTTATCGGCTCCCAGAAGCCAACAGATGCAACCTCTATCTGTAAAGCTCTCCTTCTTAACGAACAGCCACAGGCATGCTGAAAAAGTACCTTGTCTCACCCACCCGCCCCCCTCCAAACCCAGGTTTTGACAAGAGCAATGCAGAGGCACACAGCTAGATGCAGATCTTTCCATTACATTACGATATTTATCTGCACAGGAGACAGGAGACGCCTTTGAACCCCTTCCAGTGCTGCCCGCTTAGCCTTTCTTATTTTTTTGCATGATCCATTTACACATTATTGGTTTATTCAGCTGGATATTTACTGAAGATTCATTCCCGAGGGTACAATTGCTAAGTTCCTTGGGCTCGAGGGTACAATTGTTGCGCCCCACCGGCGAACGCAAAAGCCAATATCTGGGCGTCCCCCTAAGCTCCTGTCGCCTTACGCATTGCCGCCTCTGGCTTCCCACCTCCCTGCTGCTGCTCGGTCACGCGTGCAATCCGGCCCCAGGCCTCAAGGACACCGACGTCCCCGCTGAAGGTCGCCAAATTGTCGGATCACACCAGGCTTGTTAAGCATGTTGCACTGCGTTCATTTAGCGAATATTGTCATCCAGAGCAAACTATAGTGTAGGAGAAACATAGGTGCATTCACCCGATTAATATGAGCAATAGTGCCAGACCTGGCGAACAACATTACCAGACCGGCGACTATAGACGCGACATCACAAGCAGTAGTCAGTGCAAGTTATCTGTGCTCACCGGGATCCAAAGGAAAAACTCATATTGTGGGAGGCGAGGGGGGATGGGGGGTGATGAGGGTGGAATGAAGATGCAGTCTGAGGAGAAGGGTCTTCAGTCTGTTTCTACGATTCTACGGTCCCAACTCCCACGGGAAGTTTGTTCCACCGCTGGGAGGCCCGATTGCTCCCCTCACCACTAATGCTGTTGCACTTACAGACTAAATCTGAGGTAAGAATTATTATTTTTTCCATGGCTTTATTCCATTTTAATAACCGGTCAGCAAGGGCCCCAGACCCCCCTCCTAGAGAGTGGACAGTGATCACTGTGATTTATCCAAAGTGCTGAGCCAAGTATTTTTGCAGCTCCCCCAGAAAGTGAGATTGTTGTGCGATTGTGACAGTGAGTTTTCCTGCCAGCCTTTTGTGATAAACATGCAAAAACCATACCGGCGATAAAAATCTTTCCCCCGCCCCCCCATCCATTTTCTCAGTGTCCTACATAGCTCTATGTGCATGTTAAATTAAAAGCATGCACGTTCGCATCACACTGATACATTTTAATAAACTAAATAACGTTCACATTTCATAATTGTTATGCTGTGATTAGCTGTAATAGCCTTCCGCACAGGAGGATTTAACAGTTAGGCGTGTGTGGATTTCACCCATATGCATCTGACTCTCATCACACCGTGCATAAGCATGTAGAACGTACAATGACAATATAGCATTATAGCCATGAAACCTACAACATTGCATGCACAAGCATGTAGCAAGGCAGCATAGCCTTTATAACTACCTGCCACGTACAAGCACTACCTAGACATCTACACTGAAATATGTAATCTTCTACAAACGATAGGTCTACACTGAATAAAAACATACAAAATGTAAGTACCTGTAAGGAGAGGCACCACCCTCAAAAATGATGATTTTGCTTCCATATGTCAATTTTGAGATTATTTGATATTTTGCTTCTATAGTTTCATGAAATAAAGAAACTAAAGGTAAATAATTATTATAAATAGATGATTATATAACATCTTCGTCAAGTACGCAAAGCATAACATTAGCTGATGATAGCATCTTTTATGATTAAGTGCCTCCGCGGTTTTAAAACTGACCTGGTTGAATCAGATATCGTTCAAAAGCTTGTTTCCTGGAGTGTATTGCAAGCATGACCATATATAGGTATTTTATTTGCTGTCGCTGGGAGGATGGACGAAAAACAAGCAATCAAGGGAAACCCTTTTTTACATTAGCAAATCTTTAACGGCCATTTTCTTAAAATCATATATTGACCATACGGAATACGTTTTTTTTTTTTTTCCTGTCACAGTAGGTACAGCTACATAATTTTCCATACTGCTTCTTAAATGTTATATCTAGGGATTTTCAGAGGCATTTGAAAATCCAAACCCAAAACGGGTTTTTTCAGCATGTCAATACTGTTTTTGGAATAATTAATTTAAAAAACAATATTTTGACAAAAGCCTCCGAAAAACTATTGAGTTAGTAATCACATTAAAACAAAAAAATCTATTCAGATTGTATCTGTTGAGGTTAAAAAAACATATCTGGTTTTATGCAAATTAGCGCATATTTTGACTTTGACTTTAGACTTTATTGTCCCCAAGGGGAAATTCCTTTCCACAGTACTGTACACATCAGAAAACAGCACATATAACAGCACACAGTAACAACATACAATGACAGAAAACAGTACACACTCAGGCCTTTTCAGCGAGGCCTATTATTTAAGGCGTCTATAGCTGCGGGGATCAGGCTTTTCTCAAAGCGAGCCCTTCTGCACCTCAGTGTTCTATACTTGCACCCGGAGGGCAGTAGGGTAAGGTGGTGATTGAGTGGGTGTGTGATGTCCTGTTCTATTGAGGTTGCAATTGGTGTCAAGTGTGTACAGGAACGGGCTCAACACACAACCCTGCGGCACTCCGGTGTTAGTGGTGAGTGCAGGTGATGTGGTTGTGCCCACCCGCACAGCTTGCAATCTGTCACTAAGAAAATTGTGCATGAGATGAATCAGCCGGTGTTGAAATGGTGCTTCCGGATCATCAGATGCCTTTGGATGGTGTTAAAAGCAGAGCTGAAGTCCGCAATGAGGATCCTGACAAAGGTGCCTGGGGAGTCCAGGTGCTGGAGGAGGAGGTGCAGCAGGCAGGCCACAGCATCCTCTGTGCCCCCCTTAGCCTTATAGACAAATTGGAGGATAGAAGAATGGCGTCTAGCAGCAGCTTCTCCAGGCACTTCATTATTATGGATGTGAGGGCAACAGGGCGGTAGTGGTTGAGTTCTGTGGGCCGGGGTTTTTTGGGTACGGGGATTATGGTAGCAGTTTTCCAGAAGGTAGAAATTGTAGCAGTCTGGTAGGATTTGCAGAAGAGTGAATGGAGGCCCCGGTGCCTTGCCTAGCTTACATCGACTAAGCTGGCGGTGTACCTCCTCCTCTGTAAAAGGGGCCGGTTCTTCGGGATCTGGTGGAGGGAGAGCTCTCAACCATCCTTCACATTCAGCTGAAAAATCCTGTGTATCAAAGCGGACGTAGAATGTGTTCAGTTCTTTTGTGTTCAGATTCTGGGTCGGTTATTGTACATAGGTTGGGTTTGGGTTCACACCCAGTTAGGGTTTTCACCTTCTGAAATGCCTGCTTGATGTTCATGTTGCCAAATTCAAATTCCAATTTGTCCCTAAATTTCAGTTTCACCTTAAACACCTTGTTTAACTAGCCCAGTCTTTGAGCCTAAAAGCTTTGTGCTTTTCCTTCAGGCTC
Organism: Ilyophis sp. 1 JC-2022; assembly: GCA_022702515.1. Taxonomy (NCBI): domain Eukaryota; kingdom Metazoa; phylum Chordata; class Actinopteri; order Anguilliformes; family Synaphobranchidae; genus Ilyophis; species Ilyophis sp. 1 JC-2022. The sequence goes on along the minus strand of CM040402.1, from coordinate 23,545,360 downwards.
GGTTTTATTTGGGGAGTGATCAAAGGTTTGGAGTTGGGATATTTCTTTATTGTCTTAACTGGAATGGTGGTGTTTATGCAGAAGTTGATGTAATCCGTGATGACAGAAACCCTATCATTCAGATCTCCATCAAAAATACCCCAGTCAGTGCATGCCAGGGAGCCTTGGAGTTGTATAATGGCATCCTCCGACCATTGTGGGGCGCTGTAACATTGTGGCTTATGACATTTCAGTTCCTGTTTGTACAGCGGAAGTAAACAGATGATATTGTGGTCTGTAAGTCCAAGCGGCGGATATGAACGGGCACGGTATGCATCGGTAATGTTGCCGTAACACATGGCCAAGATGTTTGCCCTTCTAGTGGGAATGTCCACATACCGTTGAAATGATGGTAACACGCAGTCTAGTCTACAAGTATTACTACAAGCTTTTTGCTCATTTGCATATTTTTAAAATAAAATAATTAAAAGTCATAATACAAAAAAGTCTTGTATTTCTGTGTTTATTCAACTGGTCAAATTTAATTTTGATGAGTAAAGGAAAAAAAATCCTATTCAGGGGTGGTGCCTCCCCTTAAAAAAAATAGAAGTGGTCCACTCTTTATAATACTAAAAATACGTGGGTTGTTTTATGGATTATGTTACAATATATTGGTGGAATTTATATTGATTTAATGAACGTTCAAGATTAATAAGAGTTATATATACTTTTAATAGTTTTGGCAGTTTCTCAGGAATAAGACCTGTATCTCTGAGAATATTGAGACAGATTGTGGGATACTATCTGGTTACAGCTCTCAACTGTTATTAGGGAAATACTGTATATGAATTACAAATACACTTTGTACAGATCTTCTCAAATTACAGGTAAAGCAAATTAAATCAGGAAACCAAACAACGAGCTGTTCATTCAGAAATAAAAGCGGGCACTGCTGAAAGCCAGCCTCAATGACAACCTATTTTCTATTCCGCCATTCTGAAGTGAATCTGCTCTAGCTAAGATGGAGATTTAATTGGGGTTTTATATGCTACGTATTGATGTTGAAAAGGGAGTAATCCCCAACTCAAATCCAGTTATGAGTTCTTTTTGAAAAATCTAAAAATGTACTTGAACGGTATATATAAAATGGTGCAAAATTTCAAAAGCAGCAAGGATTTGATAGAGCGAAAAACTGAGATTCCTGTGATTTTCTAAGAAGGCAACCTTGTGCAACACCTGCAGAATTTTAATGGAAACCAATGACAGTTCTGTGGAAAGTAATCGGCAACTGTTCTTAAATCTGAACCCCAGACAAAGTGTGTACTTTTGTGAAAGCTATTCAGAATCAGTTTGCACCAAGCCTATGGGCCATTTACAGTTACACATATTTGGTATGTTAAATAACTTTTTTACTGAAACTGCTTTTGACAGTTCACTAGAACATGATCAACAACAGTTTTTACAACAACCCCAGATAAAATATGCAGTTGTATGTAGACTGGAAATCTAGGTAAAAATATAAAAAGAAATTCTGATTAAAATAAAGTTGACTCATCAAAAACTCCCGAACATTACATCACATGACAATCACTTTGGTGCTCTTATCACCAGAGCTCCACAAAAGTGGATAACATGTTAGTCTCGGGAATACAAAAGTGTGATATCACCAATAATTCCCAGAAGGCCCATATATAATCAATAGTTGTAAAATTAGTTGAACAAAGCAACATTTAATACTGTTAAGGAAAGTAAACTACACAGCTAACCTTACCATCAGAGCATCCATAACTGATATCCCAGAAAACTTGCACACCTGAACGTTCTGGGGCCGGTATCAATAACAAGTTATGCTATTTCCTCCATTTTTTACATGATAGCACAAAGGCAAACAGCAACCAAGTTTCCACATTCATGGAAGAAGTACAGGTATAGGAGTAAAGATGTAAACTTAGGAAAACGTAACAAATTTTACAGAATATTTCAACTTGCTTACCAGTACTTCATTTTAAGCAGAGGGCATGAATCTAGAGTGCTACTGACTGTGGCTGGGAAATTTTTTATAAATAAATAACAAAGATTCAGGCTATAGCCTATAGCCTAACCTTTTGAGCATGACATGTTCATTTAATTTACTGCATTTGTGGAGCATGAAATCCGCCAAGTCTGTGGCACATGCTTGTTGAGTCATTGTATCTGCCACAACGGTCCGATACCGATAAGCTGGTTTGAAATTTTTATCGACTAATACTCATACATCCCCCCTATATACAGTGGTGTTCAAATAAATAGCAGTGTGTTAAAAAAAGTTAATAAAGTGCAAATATTTTTTAATAGCTTTTAGTTCCATATTTCAAATGTAGTGGAAACATCACACATTCAATTCCAAATCAAAGCATTAACAAATGTTATCAAGTCTCCGTTATTCTTTTACAGGAAGCAAAGAAAAGGAATATTAATCTGTTCAAAAAAATAGCAGTGTCGACATTTTTCTCTTCAAACTCAAACTTACTTTATAAACTGAAGACATTTTTCAAGATTTAAAAAAAAAAAAATTGTTTCTGATTTTTCCCCTTTTTCTCCCAATTTAGTAGCCAATTGAACCCCTATTCTATTTCAATTCCCCCCATGTAGCAACCGCTTGAGAACCACCGCGATACAACCCTGTCAGCCGGTAGTAGGAAGGAGGGCGCCACGTCCTCTACAGGGCGCGACTCCTCGAGCTCCTGACCGTGATTCCAACTCGCCCAGGGCCGTTTTTTGTGCGCAGCGATTCTCTCCGAGCCCCTCCCCCCACCCGGAAGCAGCCGCCAATTGCCGCTTCCACAGGGCACCGGCCACGCTCGGATATGGCAGGACCGGGGCGCGAACCCCGATCCTCGGAGTACAACTGCGCTGACTGAAAGTCAGCGCTCTTACCGCTGTACCACCGCGGCGGCCGACATTTTTCAAGATTTAACTTCACTTTAAATTAATGAACTTATATTTAGTTGCATAACCATTGTTTTTGATAACTGCTGCACATCTGCGTTGCATCCAGTCAACCAACTTCTGGCACCTAGAAACAGGTATTTCAGCCCAGGATGAACGAACTACATTCCACAGTTCCAGTGAATTTTTGGGTTTTGCTTCAGAAACTGCATTTTTAATGTCACCCCACAAGTTTTCAATGGGGTTGAGGTTGGGGGATTGAGCTGGCCACTCCATTACCTCAATCCTTTTTGCCTGCAACCAAGATGTTGCTCGCTTACTCGCGTGTTTGTGGTCGTTGTCGTGTTGAAACACCCATTTCAGGGGCATTTCCTCTACAGCATACGGCAACATAATCTTAATCATACTCTTCAAGTATTTTCAAACTGATCCATGATCCCTGGTATACGATAAATAGGCTCAACACGTAGTGTCCTCATACCATGATTTTTATGCCACCATGCTTCACTGTCATCACAGTGTACTGTGGCTTGAATTCAGTCCCCGGGGGTCGTCTGACATACTGTTGACGACCACTAGACCCGAAAAGAAAAATTTTACTCTCATCAGTCCACAGAATGTTACGACATTTCTCTTTGGGCCAATCCATGTGTTCCTTGGCAAATTTTAACCGATTCTGCACATGCCATTTTTTCAACAATGGTGCTTTACGGGGGCTTCTTGCTGATAGCTTCGCTTCGATCAAGCATCTTCTGACTGTAATAGCACTTACAGGTAATTTTAGATGATTTTTGATTTTTCTGGAGATGATTCTGACTATTCTTTGATCCGTTTTAACAGTAGTTGTTAGTTTTCTTCCGCGTGTTTCGGGTTTTTGTTGCCATTTTAAAGCATTTGAGATCTTTTTAGCTGAGCATCCTATAATTTGCTGCACTTCTTTATACGTTTTCCCCTCTCCAATCAACTTTTTAATCAAATTACGTTGTTCCTCCGAACAATGTTTGGAACGGCCCATTTTGCTTAGCAATTCAGAAGAAAATATATTTTATAACAATGTGTGAAACATTTGCTTCCCTTCTTCATTAATAAAGGACAATTAATGACACCTGTCACAGAATGAATTAATTCTCTAATTAAACTCCACACTGCTATTATTTTGAACACGCCCCTTTCAATGAATGAGTCAATTACTCAGAACAAGCAGCGTGCATGTCATGACAGTTGGGTCTGTTGTTTTTCTATTACACTACTACATCTACAAGTAAATAATTTGCCATGCAGAAATATCACTACTACTAATAACAGTGGTTCTTCAGGTTACGGATGTTGTACTGCTATTTTTTTTAACACAACTGTATGTCAATAACATATTTATTGTTCCAAATAAGTGCTGTCAAAGTAACAGAATGTTCTAGGCATGCCACATAAAACCATAAGAACATTGCTTCAATGTTTCTTCTAAGTAAAATGTAATCTAGGGACATCCAGGAAACTGGACATTTTTACACGGTGGGAACATTTAAAGGGGCTATACGTAACGTTCAAAAACTCCTTCTTATTACTCCTTCTTATAGACCGATGGCTGTAACTGCAGCCGCAGAGAGAGGGAAGGCACTCGGAAGTGTGCTTAGACATCGCATCCTTCATTCACAAAATGATTTTCCCGGCAAACCAGACACAAATTCTTTACACAAAAATCAACCCATATGCAACGAAGAAAGTCGGGGAAGGTCTCATTCTTTAAGTGACATTGCAATCTGTTCATACATTAGCAATTGAAAGCGATTCATGCATGTACAAATCGTATGTAACCTAGCTTTCAGGAATGTTCTAGAAGGGAATGTTTACTGTTAGTATGCAGAAAATGTCCAGGAAACTGAGTTGGGGTCCAGGTCTAGAACATTCAGGTAAATAATTATTGGCTATGATGTGCAATTTGTCCTCTCCCTTGTCCATGCTTAGTAACATAAACTGAGTCAACAAAAGGAACAGAAAAAAAAAAATCAATAAATTGATAGCAAATTTATTTTAACACAAGCCGAAAGCAATTGTCTTGCTGCTTACTGTTGCACAGCTTATATATAAGGCTACCGCCTGAATTTAGAGTAAATATCAAGTCATTTTATCCTTCAGTTGAAATCTAGTCGTGTGGAAATAAAATGCATGAACATTCTGCAGATTACAGATACAATGTAACTAATTACAGAAACCTAACATGTAATGTCTCCAAATGAGGTTTAGCAGATTTTTCCCCCTTGGGATAGCATTACAGTGATAAATATCACAACAGTTAAATTAATTACATTTCAAATAAAGATGGTGAAAGACTGAATACTAAATTGTCACACTCTTGGAGCAATGGAAGATAAAAATGTATTTACTATAAAACACTATAAAATGCCAACGTGTTTCGGCTGCTTCGTTTTCTCTGGCAAAGTCTTTCTTCACTCTCGGCGTAGAAAAAACTCCCCGGTCTCAAGACACCTATTGTCCAAAGAAGCACACTTTTAAACCCTTCAGCGGATCAGGCCATGCAACCCAGGTGCGTGTGCCTACTTATCCAGTAGATGTTGCCCCAGTCTGCCCTGATTCCCTCTCCCAGACCGAGCCATACCACAATTAAAAAATGTATGAAAATTATGAATTTGGAGAGCTTCAATGTTTTATCTGTTCCCCTATTCAGCTCCATTTCTTTCACAAGTTCTACCTGGCAGTTCAGCCCTTATAAGTAAGCCTCAAAATTGAATTCAGTCAATTGCTAAGTATAGGTTTTAAATAAGAAAATGACATGCAGGTTCTAGCCTTGTTACTGAGCGAAAGAACCTATTGCCTTCCACAGGGATCTCATGTGGTGGAGTACTCCATCAATTCAATTCAATTTATATAGTGACACGCACCACCGTTTTGGGACTTCTCTGAAAATCCACAACAAAAAATGTGAAAACAGAAAAGGCACAGGTCGGGCAGTAATGAGGGTGGTATCAGACCAGCGAATCGCCTCGCCTTTCAGCAGCTGGTAAAACATCAGATTCCATCAATGTCTGGGGTGGGCTAAAAGGGTAAAGCTGTCAGTCACAGAACAGCAAGCTGAAGTGAAGATTACACAGTGATTGTTCGAACATACCGCACAAAACCTCTTCTGGTCACCCAGGTGCCTAGTGTGTGACTCATTTTGAACTATGATTAAATCTAGGCCCAATTTTGTTGGTGGCTACCTTTCATTTACTGGGATGATGTCATAGAGAAAATTATAATGTGACAATTTTTACTCCATTTATTTAATTCTCAATCAATCAATCAATCTTATTTGTATAGCGATGTTTAACAAAGGGCATTGTAACAAAGCAGCTTCACAGAGATCCGGGAACGAACGCCCCAAGAGCAACAGTGGCAAGAAAAAACTCCCTGCTGGTAATAGGAAGAAGCCTTGAGCAGATGTGACTCAGAGGGGGGAGCCCATCTGCCACTGGTTGGCACCGGTTCATTGAAAAAAGGTCGATTACATAGTACATGTATAATAAACAGAAAGATTACAGGAAGTAAATGTCAATGACAATATGTAATGGAAGCCGGGCAAGGATGACTATTAATGACGAGAGTTGAAAAGCCAAAGGCCGGTACTGTCAGGCTGGGGACAGATGTGGAGCTGAAGCTGAACCAATAGCATCTGGAGGAGGGTGCTCAGTAGTAGGGCTGCAACGACGAATCGATGAAATCGATAAAAATCGATAATGAAATTCGTTGGTGACGAATTCCATTATCGATTCGTCGGGTCTTGTTCCATAACAAACCTACTTCCTGTTGACGCACGCCACGCTGTCTTGCGGAGCTGGCTATGTTCAAATCATGGCGGAGGCGGATAAAACTGTTAGACCGAAATCATCCAAAGTATGGGAGCACTTCACATTAAAGGCTACTAAAAAATGTGTTTGCTGCAACATATGTAAAGCCCATCTTGCATGGCACGGGAGCACAACGATGATGCGAGAACACCTCAAAAGAAAGCACGTTACGGATGAAGACTCGTCAGCCTCAGCAGGGTAAGCTATGCTACGAGTTTAACGTTGGCTGTACCCATGCCATACGTTGCGTTTTGAAGTGAGGAATCGTTCGTTTCACTGGCCTAAGTTAGTTCTTCTCGTTTATCTAATAGATTCTCCCTTTTAATGACCTATTGTATTTTTATCTTGCTATTCGCATTCTATACCTTCAGCACTGGAGTAGGCTCTTAGTCACTTAGTAAGGAGATGCACTTCTGAATTCTGGCAGGTAGTAGTAGTAGTCGCTTTGGATAAAAGTCAGCTAAATTACTGTAATGTAATGTAATTGCCAGTGAGTGTTTGCTCGCGTTCCGTTCAGCTCGAGCTCATAAATTCAATATTGTATGACAAGTGTATTTAGTTAGCTGGCTAACGTTAGTAGAGTGGAGGTGATAAGCTAAAGGCTAGTGGTAGTCTACCAAGCTACCTGGTAACGTTAGAGTGAGGCACTGTAGCCTAGCCTACTGGAAGGAGTGAGAGGACACATTGTTTTTGGAGCATATGTTATATAAAACATTAGTGTCTTGTCTGTAGCCTGTATTGCCCTTTGGGTTACTGACCTTTACATTAACTAAAACAATGCATGTATTGAGTTTTAAAATATGCTATATTCTCATTTCAGAAAAAAACAACTCACCATGACTGGCTACTTGGGGAATAAAGCTCCATGCACACCACAGCAAGCAGCTGTTTTTATCCGATTAATCGATTAATCGAAAAAAATAATCGACAGATTAATCGATTATTAAAATAATCGTTAGTTGCAGCCCTACTCAGTAGGTCTTATGGCTACCACTTGCCTGAAAGAAAAAAAAGGGAATAAAATACAATTATTAGTCAGCTCAGATATGTTGGAGCAGGACAGATAACGGTGCCTGTGTGCAGAATAAATATATGGCAGCATAGCGAGAGAAGAAGGTAAAGAGCCAGCACATGAGGGCAGCCCTGAGACAGTCGCCACCAGGCCACCTGAGACAGTCGCCACCAGACCACCTGAGACAGTCGCCACCAGACCACCTGAGACAGTCGCCACCAGACCACCTGAGACAGTCGCCACCAGACCACCTGAGACAGTCGCCACCAGGCCACCTGAGACAGTCACCACCAGGCCACCTGAGACAGTCGCCACCAGGCCACCTGAGACAGTCGCCACCAGACCACCTGAGACAGTCGCCACCAGACCACCTGAGACAGTCGCCACCAGACCACCTGAGACAGTCGCCACCAGGCCACCTGAGACAGTCGCCACCAGGCCACCTGAGACAGTCGCCACCAGGCCACCTGAGACAGTCGCCACCAGACCACCTGAGACAGTCGCCACCAGGCCACCTGAGACAGTCGCCACCAGGCCACCTGAGACAGTCGCCACCAGGCCACCTGAGACAGTCGCCACCAGGCCACCTGAGACAGTCGCCACCAGGCCACCTGAGACAGTCGCCACCAGACCACCTGAGACAGTCGCCACCAGGCCACCTGAGACAGTCGCCACCAGACCACCTGAGACAGTCGCCACCAGGCCACCTGAGACAGTCGCCACCAGGCCACCTGAGACAGTCACCATACCAGACCACCTGAGACAGTCACCACCAGACCACCTAAAACAGTCACCACCAGACCACCTGAGACAGTCACCATACCAGACAACCTGAGACAGTCACCATACCAGACAACCTGAGACAGTCACCACCAGACCACCTGAGACAGTCACCATACCAGACAACCTGAGACAGTCACCACCAGACCACCTGAGACAGTCACCATACCAGACAACCTGAGACAGTCACCACCAGACCACATGAGACAGTCACCACCAGACCACCTGAGACAGTCACCATACCAGACAACCTGAGACAGTCACCACCAGACCACATGAGACAGTCACCACCAGACCACCTGAGACAGTCACCACAAGACCATCTTAACGCAGAGATACCACGAATGATCCAGTGACACTCTACCAGAGACTCTATGGCTTACGTCAGCCACCCACCCAGCCCTTCAACAATAGGGCTGGCTAAAAAGGGAAGTCTTAAGCCTAGATTTAAATATACAGAGTATACTATACATTTATTAAATATCACACTCAAATACTCTCATTAACACTACCTATTGAGACAAGAACAATGCAGGCAAACTTTGGATGCAGATATGTAACTAAATCTTATTTTCAGACTATGTAATGTGAAGATATTAAATGGAGAAAAAGGTTGTGTTTCATATGGTGTTTCAAAGGTGTTTCATATGGTTATGATATATTGATTTACTTTTATCAGTGATTTACACACAATACCTGTACAAATACAGTCCCATGTGCAGTTCACCTATAACCCCATTGGACCCCATTGATGTTGTCTATAGTCAGACCATGTTTGCGTACAGTTCAAAGCTGCTTCTAATGTTGCCTTCATGATATTGCATTTATCCTTGTTAAGTCCACCCATGAGTCAGAGATTCACTCAAGAACAGCTAGAGAGAAATGTCTTACTGCTGCTACAAGCTAACATGTATTTATCATATATTTAATGCTCAAAACAATGTGCCATGCTGCTGAAAACATTGCAGGCTGAAATGGATATTTGGCAGTGGGAGTAAATCGATTAAAAAAGGATAATCTTTCATGTAGTTCAACACCAATATGTCATCTTTGTCTTCTTATGCAATTACCTTAGGAATGTTATAGCATGCTTTATGGATTTATGCAGATGTTAGCTGCATGACTCAATTTGTTCTGTCATTACGTATTTGATTTGTATTACATTTGGTCATTTTATTTGCATTATTCGTATCTGTGTGGTGGAAAAGCTAAGTTCGCATATGTGCTTGCTGGTCTGGGAATGACATAGAGGACGTAGATGGAATTACTTATTTATTTATTTGACCTTGATTTAACTAGGTTAGTCTCATTGAGATTAAAATATCTTTTATAAGAGAGACCTGGAAGAAGAGCAGCAAAAAATGTCTTCCATTCCAGTCTGCTAACTGAATATAATATAAACTGCAATATAATGTAATGAATGTAATATGTGGGACTCCTGGAGCTATGAACTTTGCACTCCAACATACTTATTCTGTATGCATCAGAGGAGGTTTCACCAAGACAACCAGTGAAGCAGTGCAAAAGGGGTAAAAAAGTACATGCATATCACATAATCACACACACAACATAGGCTTTCTTTAATATTGAATCATCAACGACTTTCCAGTGTGAAGCTAAAAGCTAAAAGCTAAAAAAAAAAAGTGCCTAGATTCAAAATTGTCCTTGTATCTTTACTTGGATTGGATTCTGCGGGATTAACGTAACGCTATTTTCAAAGATTGCAAGAAAGACTGCAAGTGAAGGCGGATGGGAGACCGAATGCCTCCGATCAATTTTATCCAGTGAGTGGGCTTGGTAAGTCCGAGCTTTAACGTTAAATGCTCGTGGTAGCCTACGTCAAGGTGGATTCGTTACAGGCAGCTTGCTAACGGAATCACATGTATTGCTGGCCATGTGTGTTGTTTAAAGGATAGCCTATTATTTTTGATCCAAGTGTGTTGCTACAGGAGATGTTCAATGTTTGCGAGAGATGGCTTCCATTATTTAGGCTACGTAATTCAGGTCTGTTAAAATTCATGTAAAATCGAAGGAGCATGACAGTAGTGTAACGGTGCGAATTTAGTCAGAGAATTATCATTTTATTGATGAAGGTGCACGCATAACAAAATAGCGTTAGTGCGGAAAATGGTGACATTCCTGAGAGGTTGATTGATGCGATTCTTGGTTCGTCGTGAGTTGGCATTTAGGGGAATAACGAGAGTGAAAATCCTGAAAACAGAGCAGGGAGTTTACTGAACTACCTTCCCGCTATGATGTTGATGACGTTCAGGCTCAAGGTCAACAAAACACGCTGGATTCGCTAGACCCCGCCCCCTTTTGAAATTCAAAAAATGCCAAAATCTGAGTGTTATGAGGTAATAATATAGGGGCTGAGCTCCAGGTATGAAACCACGCCCCAGCAATTTCTTTTTCACTAGTAGCCAAAAGCTAATTTTTTCTCTAAACAGCACTCACAGCGGCTGCTTTATTCCACTCTGTTAGGGATGCACGTTGCAAAGCTAAATGTGTAGCATGCATATACTAGAACTGCTGGCTCAACTATTTGACCAAAATCCCCCTTTTCTGCAGGAAATACCACATATAGCAATAATATACCATAAAACATAAATTCAATATTTTTCAAAAGTGACTTCATTAACCAACAAAATGTAAATAACTGCGCTCGTCCACAGGTGTCCTGCAGCGCGAGTAAGTTTGTTTACAAAAAATATTAGACATAAACAGGCCAGCAAGGGCACAGTGTGAACAATTGATACTTCACTTACCTTGTCAGAAGGAAAAATTCTGTTTTGTTTTAACATAAAAATACAGGTAATATCCACACCATGCATGCAACGCAGAGAGTAGCTCTCCGCGTCCCTGTCAGATACGCAGTTTTCATATGCTTTGTACTATACATTTATTTTTACTAAAGTAGCCTATATATATATATTTTTTTAAATTACTAGCTAGCTACTTGCTAAGCTACAGTGAAAATCACAGATTGAACGTGCAGTACCTAACGTTTTACCACTAGAGACACTTTTGAGCCAGATTCTTAGTTTATGCTTTTTTGTGCTGAATGCAGTAATTTGTCAAGATTTAGACCAGGAGCAATCAGTAATACTTAGAAAAACCCAAATGTATCAGTTTTCATCTAAAATAAGTGGTTTTAGTGCTTTGTTACCCTTTACCTGTGTTCTCCGGGATGTCAAATGCCCTATTCGCACTGGGCTAGGGTATTAGGCTACCTGGTGACCTCATATGATTTTGGAATTATCCCGTGACGAGTTTTATAAGGCGCATTTGCACAGGTTAAACGCAGTCAGTATTTCACTCAAATTTACTTATAAAATCCCAGGGATTATCAACGGATGAAAAACGTAACATTTCTATAGGCTACTTCCATATTCTTAGTTTTTCTTCACATTTGCACAGCGTATGCTAATTTGTGTGTTGAAGCTGGCTACAGAGTCAAATAGGCTACAATTCCTTTAATTTCAGTCATGTTAAATTCAGCAGTAACGTTGAAATACTTTTGGTATAAGAACCGCACCCAAAATGTCAGAATTAGCAATAATAATTTCCATGCAGCCTCCGTAAATCTCAACTCGGAAAGATGAAGAAAAAAGCGGGGAAAACCAAGGGAAAAAAATATCACCCCAAATTATTGAGATACTGATTCACACAGGAATGAGCGGATCGTTTTTACGTGCGCATAGCAAGTTCTGTCAGGAAACCGACCATGGTCAGCTAGCAATCACGCGTCTCATACTCAACCACTCACATGCACACTTCTAATAGAGCACCCTTTTAAAACCAAGAATCAGTTCTCTCTGCTGCTTGAACGCTGATGCACTGCTCTTTGTTTGCTTACGGTTATTCAGATATTTGCTGTCATTTTGCCGCGCCCTGCTGCTGCTAGGCATGCCTAGACTAACGTAGGCTTGCCCTGCTTAAAATGTTTTGCACGGTTGTTTTTTGCATGGGTATTCTAGCTCGTGTGCTGTTGTAAGCACTGCTGTGTGACTGGCGTCCTATGCTTTCATGCTTTCAAGTTAAGGTGGAGGTCTTCTTGGAGTTTACTAGAAGCAGATTTCTCTGACATATAAAGCGTCACATTGCGTAGTATGGCCTTCCTGATCTTCAGGAGACAGCAGGCGCTCTGCTGTGCTTATAGCGGGGTTGGGCACTGGATGATCTGCTGTTTTGGGGGTTTATGGTCATCTCCTGTTTAGCGGGGGGGTGGGGGGTGCCCATGCTCCAGAGTAGTACTAAAGCGGATCCATTCAGCGCCAAACCAAAATATTATTGCAGCACATTCATTCATTAAAACATGTTATTTGAATATGTGAGTTGTTCTGACTGAACTAAAATGATCAAATGACCTGTTTTGTGCGAAAAAACAGCTGGTCAGTTGACGTGGTCAGTGTTAAACAACTCAAAAATGGCCTCAACAGGTAAAGCAGGGATTTGCTTTTCACAGGTAGAAGACAAACTGTGGGTTTGCTTCACCAAAAAGTCTGGTCAGCAGTTGCCACTGGTATGCATTGACTGTAATTTCTGAGCAGTGCAAGAATTTTGTCAGGAATGTTGATTTGCTGCTGTGTAGAAAGCTACACTGTCTCCATGAATGCAATGTATGTAAATGTAGGCAGCATTTTTGCTCAGGATTTTCATGATAAGGGGGTGGATGGAGGTTAGCAAGGTCGCAACTGAACTGCAACCCACCTCCTGCATCAAAGCCATTAGTTCCTTTCCTTTTTCAGAGCATCCTTGGCTATCATGTTTTCACCAAAAAGCTCCATGAGCATACACACCAAGAGCTCCATGAGAATACACACCAAGAGCTCCATGAGCATACACACCAAGAGCTCCATGAGCATACACACCAAGAGCTCCATGAGCATACACACCAAGAGCTCCATGAGCATACACACCAAGAGCTCCATGAGCATACACACCAAGAGCTCCATGAGCATACACACCAAGAGCTCCATGAGCATACACATCAAGAGCTCCATGAGCATACACACCAAGAGCTCCATGAGAATACATACCAAGAGCTCCATGAGAATACACACAAAGAGCTCCATGAGAATACACACAAAGAGCTTCAAGAGCATACACACAAAGAGCTTCAAGAGCATACACACCAAGAGCTCCATGAGCATACACACCAAGAGCTCCATGAGCATACACACCAAGAGCTCCATGAGCATACACACCAAGAGCTCCATGAGAATACACACCAAGAGCTCCATGAGAATACACACCAAGAGCTCCATGAGAATACACACAAAGAGCTCCATGAGAATACACACCAAGAGCTCCATGAGAATACACACAAAGAGCTTCAAGAGCATACACACCAAGAGCTCCATGAGCATACACACCAAGAGCTCCATGAGAATACACACCAAGAGCTCCATGAGAATACACACCAAGAGCTCCATGAGCATACACACCAAGAGCTCCATGAGAATACACACCAAGAGCTCCATGAGAATACACACAAAGAGCTTCAAGAGCATACACACCAAGAGCTCCATGAGCATACACACCAAGAGCTCCATGAGAATACACACCAAGAGCTCCATGAGAATACACACCAAGAGCTCCATGAGCATACACACCAAGAGCTCCATGAGAATACACACCAAGAGCTCCATGAGAATACACACAAAGAGCTTCAAGAGCATACACACCAAGAGCTCCATGAGCATACACACCAAGAGCTCCATGAGAATACACACCAAGAGCTCCATGAGAATACACACCAAGAGTTCCATGAGAATACACACCAAGAGCTCCATGAGAATACACACCAAGAGCTCCATGAGAATACACACCAAGAGCTCCATGAGAATACACACCAAGAGCTCCATGAGCATACACACCAAGAGCTCCATGAGAATACACACCAAGAGCTCCATGAGCATACACACCAAGAGCTCCATGAGAATACACACCAAGAGCTCCATGAGCATACACACCAATAGCTCCATGAGCATACACACCAAGAGCTCCATGAGAATACACACCAAGAGCTCCATGAGAATACACACCAAGAGCTCCATGAGAATACACACCAAGAGCTTCATGAGCATACACACCAAGAGCTCCATGAGAATACACACCAAGAGCTCCATGAGCATACACACCAAGAGCTCCATGAGCATACACACCAAGAGCTCCATGAGCATACACACCAAGAGCTCCATGAGAATACACACCAAGAGCTCCATGAGCATACACACAAAGAGCTCCATGAGAATACACACCAAGAGCTCCATGAGCATACACACCAAGAGCTCCATGAGAATACACACAAAGAGCTTCAAGAGCATACACACCAAGAGCTCCATGAGCATACACACCAAGAGCTCCATGAGAATACACACCAAGAGCTCCATGAGCATACACACCAAGAGCTCCATGAGAATACACACCAAGAGCTCCATGAGCATACACACCAAGAGCTCCATGAGAATACACACCAAGAGCTCCATGAGCATACACACCAAGAGCTCCATGAGCATACACACCAAGAGCTCCATGAGCATACACACCAAGAGCTCCATGAGAATACACACCAAGAGCTCCATGAGCATACACACCAAGAGCTCCATGAGAATACACACCAAGAGCTCCATGAGCATACACACCAAGAGCTCCATGAGAATACACACCAAGAGCTCCATGAGCATACACACCAAGAGCTCCATGAGAATACACACAAAGAGCTTCAAGAGAATACACACCAAGAGCTCCATGAGAATACACACCAAGAGCTCCATGAGAATACACACCAAGAGCTCCATGAGCATACACACAAATTAAATTTCAATCTGAGCAACTCCGTGCAACAAGAACATTTTTAAAATATTTTTGGAAATGTAAACGTTTCTGAAGAACAGTTAAGGGCATCAGACAGGTCATGGGCATTAAGTACAGAAATAAGGAAATACGGCTCATTTGTAGTGTACAAAAACATCCCATCTCAAGTCAATCAAATTAACAACAACTTTATTTGCTAAACAAGATCTCATGTTTAGTCATGTGGGGGTACGGAACCACATTGCTCGTTGTTTAGTTAAGACACTTTACAGTAATAACAGAAGTGGATGAGAACATTTCAATATGTTCAATATGTGTAAAAGCAAAAAAGGTTAATGACAAAAAAAAGGTTTACATGACATAGATGGGTGACAAATTAAAAGAAAATCCCCTTTGAGGCGGTCCGGTGGCGGTTATGCTGTGCTGCATTTTCCTGACATGGTTTTGGTCCACTTGTCCCCTTAGAGGGAAGGGTCACAGCAAATCAATACAAAGTTATTCTGAGTGATCACCTTTATCCTATGATAAAGAAAAATTATATCGTGATGCAAGTTGTCTCTTACAGGATAACAATGCCCCCATGCAGTGTTCGAATTGTCGTTGAACACGGGGGAACGCCGCCCCCCTTGTTAAACGAAATGAGAAAAAGTGCCCCCCTTGTGAAACGAAATGAGAAAAAGCGCCCCCTTGTTAAAATAGACAATTCTGTACAACAAACCGCATTGATTCACATAAAAGGGAACTTTCTTGAATGAGCTTTTCTAAGGTCCAATGTCATATTGGCAGCTTGGAGTTAGAGGAGGAGGGGAAGGGGGGTTATGTGGAAAAAGAAACTAGTAACTTGTAAAGTTAAGCTAACTTAACTTACATTTATGATATACAATTATTCAGCAATCTGCTGATTTGATTGCTTTGGTTAAATTGTACAGAATATCAAGGGAGCTAATTTAACTGTGTGGCATCATCTGCTTACAAATAGGCAAACGTCCGTTTTTATATCTAACATTACATTGACATTGGATTAAATAATGTTAGCCCAATGGGAAGCCTTTACATGTGGCAAGGCCAGGGGCAATGGTTGCTCTGAACTGCTGTCAGTTGGCATATGGAAGACTGAACCAGTTGGACCTTTGTGTAATTTCAATGCGCTCACTTTTTAAAATTAAACATTAGCTAGTTGTCTGTCAGTGCATTCTGCCAATGAGCAAGTAGAATGCTCACGTTAGCTAACTCTCAAACGGGTGTAGTCAAAGTTGGATTAGTTAGTCACTTTATTTAATAATGGCTGACTTTAATTTTTGGTCTTTGGGGTGGTGAACTGTGATCCGCCAGGTGGATCAGTACTCGTTAATAATGTTTATTTACAGGCTAATTGAACAAATAGATGTTTGTAGCCTACAGTCAAGCAACAGACCTGGAAGTGGGAAAAATTATACGCTGGAAAGAATTGTAGCTAATGTTATACTACACTGGTCTGACTGCCTTGTTGCGAGAGAGAGATGGAAAGGTGTAGGACAGTTATTATCATATTCTATTATATTAATTTGTGACTTGTTTATATATTGATTGGTCATGTAAAGGCATGTAAAGTTGGCCGTGTGTGTGTTTTTTGGCCGCCATAGCATGCGCGCATGTGTGAATGTGTTTGTAGGACATGAATTGCATCGGTAAAAGATAGCCAATTCACAAAAATGGATGTAAGCTAAATTACATTATTGTTTCTCAATCATAGTTTTAATGCCGCAGTTTCCACTTCAGCTCGTTATTAGCGCATGACAAATCATATGTCTGTTTGTAAAAGTATGGCTGAAGTGTAATTGTTAAAGTTTTATTTTTGGTTTGGCGCAGGGAAAATTACTGTGGTGACCTGTAAACTGAAATTTGTCTCGCTACTGTTTCAGAACAAGGGCAATCTGCACCTAAAAAACTGAGGGGGCACAGAGGAATAACGATCGGAGTTGATAACAATATCCTGTTTGGAGAATAGTTTTGAGGGAATATACAGTCATCTTATAATATTTTTGGATGTATAATAACATTTGGAAATAAAATAAAATGGACTTATTTATATGTAGATAGATTCTGAGAAAGCTTAATCTGAAATCTGGCCTAATCCAGGGCTCCTTTAATGGGCAGATCGCCATCACTTTTTAAAAATGAAGGCAAATATTTGTACTCACATAATTAACATAAAAGATGGCCACTGCTTTGCCGCGTCGCTTGAGCTAAGCCATCGGTCGAGAACGCATTTTGAGGAGACAACATCCTTTGCAGTAATTATTTGTTTGCTAGCTACATCGATGTGAATGTGGTTACAATGGTTTATAACATTATTTCCAGCATCAAGTTAACAAAAGCTGTATCCCGACTGTGAAGTTGAATATGATCTCTAAATTTGACGTAGCATGTGGTGCCAAATATTTTTACTACAACCTTGGACTGTGATTCCAAACACTTTAAATAAACCAGTACAACAAACGTGACAGCTTTTATGTAATTTATTTGATGGCTCAAGTGCAGGATCAAGCGTCTGACAAGTTGATGAGTTTTTGGATTGTTTACAAGAGCACACCATTTTTCATGGATCTAGCGTCTTAATTTTCCCCTCAAAGTGCACCAGATTGATGAATTTAACTGTTAAAATTTACAAAAAATTATCCCGGGGGGGGGCATGCCCCCGGACCCCCCTAGAGGGCAGGGGTTTACCACCTCATAGTAGAGCCAACCATTTTTATTATTTATTTTTTGCTGGATGCATTCCAGTATGAACCACAGTTATTTGCTGGATGCATTTAACTGTATGAACATAATTATAATTATAATCTAAACGTGACATATTGCATAGGCTACATACAGCAAAATTAATAGGCTATATTTTTGAAAGGATATGGGTTAACGTTAAGCATTGAAGGTTGCGTTTCCTCGGAACAAACACATGGAATGATATGGGAAACAAAAACGTCAGTAAAGCACATAACTGTAATGTGTTTTAGCCTCTTTTTTTCATGAATAAACGTGGCTTGTGTGTGCCTGCCAGCAGCAAATGTATAGCAATCACTTACACATTTTAGTTTAAGACTCTCCCCCCATCAACAAATAGCTCCCCCCTTGTTAACATTTTACAATTCGAACCCTACCCCCATCCACAGGGCATGAGGGGTCAAAATGGTTTGATGAGTATGAAAATTATATAAATCATATGCTATGGTCTTCGCAGTCACCAGATCTCAACCTCATCCCAATTGAACACCTTTGAGAGATTGAGAGATTGAGAGATTTTGGACTGAAGTGTTTGACAGCGCTCCACCACAATCATCAAAACACCAAATGAGGGAATATCTTTTGGAAGAATGGTCTTCCATCCCTCTAATAGAGTTCCAGAGACAAAAAACTATGCTAGACAAGAGGTAGAATCTATGCCAAGGCACATTGAAGCTGTTCTGGCAGTTTGTGGTGGCCCAAGACCTTACTAACAGAATAGACTAACTTTTATTTTCCTGTGCAGAAACTTCAGTTGTAGTTGCAAACAATAAAAAAAGACATAAACAGTGGGGCAGACCCACAAAACACAAACAAACATGTGTTACAACCCTGGCTCGAAGAGCCGCAACACAAAGGATTTCAAACACATAAAGGGAATGGTTACAAATTAGTATAAGATATTAAAGTTTAAGATAGTGTACAGTTTAAGATAAAAAAGTTAAAATATCAAAAAACTGACATGAAACAAGAAGAAAAGCTACTGGTGACAGGACAATGCTTTGCCTGTGTGCTCCTGGCAGAGCAAGAGAAAAAGAAAGACAACAAAAACTGGTTTTTACAGACTAACAGACGGTGACACACGACGGACGGCGGTTTTGTACCACTATAACCAACCTTCCCGAATTAAGAACATCACAAAAATTCTCCCATGAGAACGACACAAAGTTCTCCACAAAACAAAACCCGGGTCAATTTGCATCCAATGTTTTCAGCAAACAACATGATCGAGAATCCAAAGAGACTTAAATGCTTGTAGACGGCCAGCGGTTTTGTACTAGAAAGTGTGGGAACCACTGTAACCAATCTTTACAACGTTTACACTCTACTTCCGGGTATCACACGAGCACATCAGACAAAAGTACTCCACAAAAACACAAGTAGCTTTCACAAGGGACAGACTACAACACAGCGAAGTAGCCATAAACCAACAAGCAGCTTACTACCGAAATGTTCCTTCTGGAAACAAGTAGTTTGTCCACTATTTACATAAACATACGCAGCATGTAATAGACACAAATATGCCCACACAAGGCAAAGTTAAAACTGGCTTTTAAAACGGGTAACAACGCAGAAATCCAAATAGAAAATGCGCACCCCTACAGAATGGCAACAACTATGACAAACCACAAAACACAGCGATCCTGAAACAGATGCCAACCTGAAACAAAAGCCACAGTAATATTTAAAAATTTACTTCAGCATGGCCGCAAAGCTGGCAACGTGCATGAAGTTAGCCAAATGGAAAACGAAGCAGTCAAAGAGAAGACTAACCAAACCTTGAGCTGGTGAACGCCGCACATACATTATGTTCTGGGAAATCCACAACAGGTGTCTGCAATTTGCAATCACAGCAGAGTGAAACTCGTTAGCATAAAAAATAATTAAAGGGATTCACTCATGAGGCAGCATAGGGATGTAACACATTTTAAATAAAAACATTCAATTGAATCAGATGTTTCACATTAAAGTGATGGTATGAGTGGAGTGATACTACTAATGCTATTATTATTAGTATTATGATCAAAATTATATTATATTAAATTAATTAATTATTAATTATGATGAGAAATTGAGCTTCAAAAGCAACACACACTCATTCTGTATCAGAGCCCAAAAAAATACAGCCTAGTAGGTGACAAATAACTTGTAGTTCCTCATCTGCCATTACTGTTTTCAGATGTCCAGTGTCATTAAGTAGTCTAACAGCTATAGGGACAAAGCTGTGTCCAACAAGCAGCTAACAGCTATAGGGACAAAGCTGTGTCCAACAAGCAGCTAACAGCTATAGGGACAAAGCTGTGTCCAACAAGCAGCTAACAGCTATAGGGACAAAGCTGTTTCAGGCTCTTTTGGCTTTAAGGGGCAAAGACCTTAATCTTTGACCTGATGGAAAAAGAGAGAGTCTCAAAGATAATTCAGGGGATGTGATGGAAGGGTCATAATGCTCTTTCCTTTTGTAATTGTACACATACAGTTAAAGTCATACTAAAGGAACTTATTGTACACATACAGTTAAAGTCATACTAAAGAAACTTATTGTACACATACAGTTAAAGTCATACTAAAGGAACTTATTGTACACATACAGTTAACGTCATACTAAAGAAACTTATTGTACACATACAGTTAAAGTCATACTAAAGGAACTTATTGTACACATACAGTTAAAGTCATACTAAAGGAACTTATTGTACACATACAGTTAACGTCATACTAAAGGAACTTATTGTACACATACAGTTAAAGTCATACTAAAGAAACTTATTGTACACATACAGTTAAAGTCATACTAAAGAAACTTATTGTACACATACAGTTAAAGTCATACTAAAGGAACTTATTGTACACATACAGTTAACGTCATACTAAAGAAACTTTATGTTGGTTTTCATTTGTCACCTGTCAGTGTCGGCATCAGTCCAACAATATGAAACCGCATATCCTATTATAGATTTTGACCCTAGTTCCATCTCTATGCGAGCCTAACAAATGGGATCTGTAGAAAATCATACATGCAAATGTACATCTTTTTCCACCTCCATTTATAAGCAGGAGATCCTCACGTCATGGAGACATTGCATCTTATCGGTGACAGTGATGAATGCTAATTGTTCTCGTCTGTGCCCATAGACAGTTGGTTTACCACCAGGCCTGATTATAGGCTCTGTGCGATCTCATCGGTAGGGGTACTTAACTCCACTTTGCCAAATCACATTAGGATGTATTATATTTCCTGCTACAGACGAGCTTTAGCATTAATGCCTTTCAATTCCAGATGTAACAATCCCTGTGTGTTTTGTCATTTCCTCCTCTGATGGAAGATGGGAGTTACCGTTTTGATGTTATTTTTGTAACAGTAGAGATGTCAATGTTTTAAAAAGCTATGTTTTCACAGGGGAATTTTTCAGTTGTGCAATAGGCTACAGTAAAAGCATTTCGTCAGGTCTCCCTACACTTTTTTATATGACATTGGCCTTCAAAATCAATTGACCTCATGCACACAGAAAAATCCCATTGCCAATCAATGCCATGCTATCTGTGCCACAATATTGATTGAATCACCTTGTTACATGAGTGCTTTATTACGGGGGCAAGCTGGTGTCGTGACATCGTATTGTGACTATATCATTCACAAGAAAAATCATCAAGTTACATACGTCTCCTGATAAGGGCGCTTCTGAACGCAAAAATACAATGGCGCACATATAGCATTTTGTGACAGTATTTTTCACACCATTAATAGAATTAAAAAGTTTAATGTCAAAAGCATGGCAATTTGACCTTTGATTGAAAGTCACGTCGGTGTTACTTTGCATTTCAAGAGAGCATATTTAAAGGTAGAAAAGACAACAAAAAGTATATAAAAGGTACTGTACATACAAGAAGTTAAACAACAATGCATTCATTTGGACAAAGGTTATTTTTTAGTGTGTGTATTTTAAATGTGCTTGGAGATATGTTGTAATTATAATTTTTTTTTAATGTTCAGAGGCTTACGGATTAATATATTTTGCATTTAGCCTTTGGAAATGTAAAATAGTTCTAATTCATGACACGGCTGCATTAAATTTAAAGTTACCCGAGTGTATCTCACAGAAATCCAGAGTGCGCATCGCAAACATACAGCGGTGAGATGCGTGGGGGACCCATCGCCCCACTTCACCACTTTCTCATTGGCTCTCGGGTCAGGTCCCTTTAATGCATGCGTCTCTGGTCTTCATTCCATTTAGTTCTTATTTATTCAACACGAGTCTTCGATTCGATGGGAAAGTCAGCATTGCCCCCGGCTCACTTGCCAATCAGCTGCTGGTTTGAAAGGCACCGCTAAAGCCCTCTGGTGTATGGATCTTAAGGACAGGGAGTAAACACCATTGGTATGGGGGAACTACCCTGGAGATGCTTGTCAGCGTTTTCAATCTACCGATGGCTCACAAGTCTGCCGCTCTGTCGCAGGGAGCAGGCTAAGAAGGCCTGGGAATTGCACTATATAATATACTGCAGGCCGATTCTTTTGTCTTTTTTATATTTTATCTTCCTATTCACACCCCTCAGACTATTTATGTAATTACTTTAGGATGCTTGGCATGTTTTATGATGTCGTATGGATGTTTTGTTTTATGTGTTGCGTTTGTACTAAGTTCTCTTACATTGTAGGGTCGATAGAACTACAATTTCATACAGTCCACAGGAGTACTCTCATCCTCCTCCACATTGCAAGTGACGTAGGACGTTGTCCCAGTTGTGATTTCCGCACGGTAACACGCTACTTCGCGGCAGAAGAAATCAACAGCCGGCAATAACTTTATAAAAAGGGCAACACTGCCCGTCGCTCTCCCCAGTTGTTGTTGTTCGCTCCACTCACCAGACCTGCATTGGCTGGTTTCCCCACTCCGTGCGGCCTGTGTGCGTGGGGGAAAGAGTCCTCTCTCCGCAGGAAGCATCGGCCGACCTGTCACGCCGACCCAACTGAGCGAGGCCGGCTCATCTACCCCGCCCCCCGCTATTAGCCGCGGAGAACCGGAGATGAGACGCCAAGAGGCAACGTGAGTAACCTAGCGGTGGTCTGAAAGAAGCACTGCCACACGCCGATGGATCCTGCAGCAGAGCATCACCTGTGAGTTCCCAAGAGGCAAGCGGCCTGCACAAAGATCACGCTACGAGTTATCCCTTATGCGTTTGGTACGGTTCATGTGCCATTGTCAGCTAGCTCCAGCTAGTTTCAAATCTCCCTCCATGTTAGTTTCTTTGTTCTCTCTGAACACGTGTCTGAGGCAACCCCCTCCCCCCCATTTTCACGCACAATGAGATGCGCTTAAATGAATGAATATGTACACACAATGAGCAAGACTTTGTACCAGAGCTTGAAACAGCCCGACCCGACATGAGCCCACATCCTTTTCAGCCCGCGCCCTACCATAGCCCGCGCATTAAAGAATTTTGAAAGCCCAACCCAATTTGAACCCGACACGATTGAACCCAACTTAACCCAATCAACCCTGGTGCATGTGATTATCTGCCATAATTCTGCTGATGCTTGCACAAATCAAAATCATCGGCCTGCTACCAAACAGGGCGGCAGTGTGGTATAATGGTTAAGGAACTGGGTTTGTAACCGAAAGGTTGCCGGTTCGATTCCCAGGTCGGACACTGCCGTTGTACCCTTGAGCAAGGTACTTAACCTGCATTGCTTCAGTATATATCCAGCTGTATCAATGGATACTATGTATAAATGCAAAATAAATGCTGTGTAAGTCGCTCTGGATAAGAGCGTCTGCTAAATGCCTATAATGTAATGTAATGTAATGTAAACAGCCTGACGTTACATTACTAATTAAGAAAAATAGAGAACACTACAAGCATTTATTTTTAAATAGAAATACACAAACGCTAGGCTCCGAAAAAATGAAAGCACAGATCTTTAATAAAGCATAAATCTTTATTCAAATCTCTCACAAAAATCTACCGTAGCCTACTTAAGCAGGGTATCACAGAAACTTATTCGCATTTTACGAACTCCATGCATAGACTTATATGAATATAAACTCTGAGGTAGAGCTTGTCATTTTCACACGAGCCCGAAAAAAACCAGACCAGAGCCTGAGGGTTCGGTCTGGGCTCTAAGTCATTTTATATCGTGCTTGGTTCGGGTCAGGCCCAGACAGTAAAAAGGTCAAAGCGCCACACCAGCTGGGTGGCAGTGAGGCAAGCTAGTAAGCTAAGCTATGCGATTGCGAGTGACATAATGTAAGTCACCCAGCAAAATATGCATGTTTATTTATTTTTTTATTATAATATGCTTTTGGTTTTCTCAAATTCTCTTCATTCGTAAGCTAATGTAGGCTATTTGCTAGCAGGCCAATGCTTTGTGTGCATATCAGCAGCATTAAATGGCAGATAATCACACGCACCAGGGTGTATTGGGTTAAAGCAGGGTTCAAATCGCGTCGGGTTCAAATTGGGTCGGGCTTTCAAAATGCTGCAGCGCGTGGGCTCTGGTCGGGCTCAGGCTGAAAAGGATGTGGGCTGATATCGGGTCAGGCTGAAATTTGTGGGGCCCGTTTCCAACTCTACTCTGAGGTTGCCAAATGGCAGCCAGCTAAAATTACGAGCAGTTCCTTGCTTTGTTTTTCTACATCATACAACGAGATGGAATGTGGCCAGTTCATTTGGGGTTTGTTTTGATAAGCCTTCTGCTTGTTGTGATTGATCGTCACGCTGGACATCTCGAGTTTTTATTGTAGTTTTAATGACCCGATTTGTGAGCGCACGAAAGCAACTCCACAAAGGAGAGGTCTGTGGGGGAAATCACGAGGTTGAAGCAACTCCAAGAATGTGCCTGCCGACGTCAAACTGATGAACGAAACCAGCCACTTTTGACAGCGACTGGAATTAAATAGTTACAGCTTTTCTAAATGAAAGATTGGTTTTGCCTCAGTGGTAAAAAAAAGTAATGATTAGAACATTTCCTGGTGCCATGCTTTGTTAATGGCATTCGGCTCTAGTCTACAAGAAAAAATAACCCCAAGTGTCATGCGTTTGGGGTGAGACTCACGGCTGGAGAACCAAGCTCATGATGTCGGAAATATATTTTTAACACAATGTACTGTGCAACCCCCACTCTGCCTCCTGCTGCTTTTGGAACAAACATTTTCCACATGCCATTAATAAAGCAATACAGAAATACAATGTATTGGTTATATATAGGTAATAAGATACCTTCTTAAAAATATGGGGAACACTTTACAATAAGAGAACACAATAAGGCTGGATGATGTACTCATTGCCCCTTGACCTTTGAGAACAAAAAAGTATTTTCAAATGCGTCAAAAATTGTAATTGTTCAGATCTGCATTTTTACAGTGTCAGAATACCTCCCATGAGAGAACAATGTAATGGCAATACCTATTTTGGTAACACTTTACAATAAGGGAACCCACCTCATGCCTTAACTAATGCATGACTCATCATGATTTCATCATGATTTAATGCATGAATTAATGCATGATGTATCATGAACTCTGTGCGGCTCAATATTAATAAACGATCAAGTCATTATTAATTAATGTGAATACTGTACACTTAATGTATCATCAATTCATGAACATTAACTCACAGTTAAGTCATACATTAAGTATCAAAGTCATCAAAGTAGCTGCAAACCAGTTAGGTATTGCTGCTAACTAAAACATTAGCTAGTTAGGAAAATGTTAAATTGCATAATTAGCTTAGAAGTGTTCTTTTCGGAGTAATTAAAAAAAACAAAAAAAAACGTTACCCTGTCATGTGAGCTCAAGACTTAGTGAAATAATTTGATTTTGCGAGGAGCTTGTACAGTAGCCTAACTTCGTTATCCTTCAGTTGCCACCAGAAATATATGTGTGTGTGTGTGTGTGTGTGTGTGTGTTAAAACATTTCATACTGATTTCTGTAGGCTATCCGTCAGCTCGTCATCATCACGTGTTCAAGAAGACCAACTAGAGTCATCTCCGATGACTAACAACTACCTTTGTATCATGTCAAGTATAATCACGATTGATTATATGTATTGTGGATATAATTGGGTTTAATATATGACTGTTAACCCTTTAGTTTGGTCGAAAAAGCCCAAGCAGAAATTGAGAGGTGCAGTGCACTGGAAGCCATATTGGTTGCTGTAACTTCGGCAATAAAAGCAAGGTGGTGAGAATGGGTAACCGCTTCTCCTCTGCACTGACCCTGAGCACCGGAGCCCCTCAGGGCTGCGTACTCAGTCCCCTCCTGTACGCCCTGTTCACACACGACTGTGTGGCCACGCGCAGCTCCAACGCCATCCTTAAGTTTGCAGACGACACCACCATCCTGGGTCTCATCTCCAACAACGATGAGACCGCCTACAGAGAGGAGGTCAGCATCTTAGCAACATGGTGCCAGGACAACAACCTCTCTCTCAACGTCTGCAAGACTAAGGAGATGATCGTGGACTTCAGGAAGCGACAGGGGGGGGTCACGCCCCCATTCACATCGATGGAGCTGAAGTGGAGAGAGTCTCCTGCTTCAAGTTCCTCGGTGTGTTCATCAGCGATGACCTATCCTGGTCCAGGCAATCGGTCGCGGCAGTAAAAACTGCCCAAAAGCGCCTATACTTCCTGAGGAGACTCAAGAAGTTTGGCATGTCTGCCAAAACTCTCACCAACTTTTACAGGTGCACCATTGAGAGCATTCTCACTGGCTGCATTACTACCTGGTATGGCAGCTGCTCCGCTGCTGATCGCAAGGCCCTCCAGAGGGTGGTGAAGACAGCGGAGCGCATCATTGGCTGCCACCTCCCCTCTGTGCAAGGCATCTACCACACGCGATGCCTTAAGAAAGCACAGAAAATCATAAAAGACTACAGCCACCCAGGCTATGGACTGTTCTCGCTGCTGCCGTCTGGTAGACGTTACCGGAGCATTCGGGCACGGACTACCAGACTCACAAACAGTTTTTTCCCCCAGGCCATCAGGCTTCTCAACCAGCAGCATTAATCGCATTCATCGCACCTCATTGTATGCTCTAGGCACTTCTTATGTACATTCAATGTACATCACCTTAATTTAATCTATTGCACATGTCTATCGGCACCTCCACACTTTATATTTAATACTCCTACTGTCCATATCTGGAACTGCTGCTAGTGTTTTACCGCTATGTATATTTATATTTGTTATTCTTGCCCTTATTTGACTTTTTTTTATATATATTTTTTTTTATTTTTTTTATTTTTATTTTTATTTTATTTTAAACAATTTTATATATGTTTTTGTTTTTGTTTGTTTTTAATGCCTACTACATAGTTGTTGCTTGCCATGTCCTAAGAATTTCATTGTTCAGAATGACCTTGTGTTATACTGTGCACTTGATAAATAAAAACACTTTGACTTTGACTTTGACTTTGAGTCATCATAGAGTTTTGCCCACTTTTTGTTGGGTGTCTATCTCTCTGAGTGCCATACTAGTTTTGATTTGTAAATGATCTTCTTTTAACAGTAGGGTCATGGGAGATATGGCAGGACATGGAGGAGGCGGAAATGGGTTTTTGGGATTTTGGGGTATCAGAGAAAATGGCCAGTTCTCAGACTGGTGAAGACTGCTCCCATTCATCAGAAGACACGTCGTCGGGGATCACAATAATAAGTGATCAGTGGCGTTGCCATTGCTGGATACACCCATTTCACTGTTAACCACAGTAGGATCTTTATTTATCAAAATATAGAGAGGGCTAAGGGGATTTATAAAAATCAGATATGAGAGGAAATGGGAGTGAGGTCCTTTTGAATGTCTTAATAAATTGTGTTCCACATGTATAATGAATAAAACATTGATGTTCTATTTGGACGACTTTTGACTGGTTTATTTTAATATTAGGTTTTCAAGGGTGCAGAGATCATTGAGCTACTTATTAAGTAATAGTGATGTGATGATGGGCTAATCATTGCTATATGAAAAATCCTGTGTGACTTTACTTGAAGGGTCACAATTCATTGGACTCATAATTAAGTAATGATGAACTCATGGTTAACAAATGCTTGCCTCCTATCAATGTACATTAAGTAATAATTTACAAATTAGTATCATGCCATGACTTTACTTGGAGGGACTCAAGTCAGCCAAGTACTTAGAAAGTAATGGTGATCGCATGTCTGAAATAATGATAAAACTTCATGATAAATGGTAAACTCCTTACAATTTACACTCAGTAGCCACTGTATTAGGAAAACCTACCTAGTATTATCGAATGCTGCAGCCCATCCGTTTCAGGGTTCAACACGTGCATTCAGTGATGCCCCTCTGCTCACCACTGTTGTTAATTTTTATTTTTTGGGCCTTTCTGTTAGCTTGAATGTGTCTGGCCATTCTCCTCTGACCTCTCTCATTAACAAGGTTGTTTCTGCTCTCAGAACTGCCACTTACTGGATATTTTTTGGGTATCACACTCAATCCCGACCCAGTTTTTCCAACAAATAGCGTATATATTAAACTTGAGTATTGGTAACTATATCATTGAAAAATAAGTACAAAGTACTCATTCTCTAAAACACTAATGGCTGTCATAATCCACACACATTGACATATTATTTATAAAAATCACCATCAAATCTATTAAGCGTGATTTTTTAAAGACACATTAGAGATAGGCTTACTGTATGACTGAATATTGGTAAACATAGGCTATCATTGAAAATAACTACTAATTATGCATTTTCTAAGATAAATTAAAATAGCATAAAACATTTGACATTACTATCACCATTTGCACAAGGGAAGGAGCTTTTCCACAGGTAAATGATAGGAGGGGGGAGGGGGCTTAGAAGCCACACTGGCAGAATTTTCCTTTAAGTGAACAGCTTTGTCAGCACGCTGTCAGGAGGAGCTTTGTTGGCCCGAAAATGGATAAATCCGCCACTGATGGTCTGAGAAGCTTTTGTCTACCTAACTGGTTTGCAGCTACTTCGATGAAATGTTACTTAATGTATGACTTAACTGTGAGTTAATGTTCATGAATTGATGATACATTAAGTGTACAGTATTCACATTAATTAATAATGACTTGATCGTTTATTAATATTGAGCCACAGAGTTCATGATACATCATGCATTAATTCATGCATTAAATCATGATGAGTCATGCATTAGTTAAGGCATGAGGTGTGTTCCCTTATTGTAAAGTGTTACCAAAATAGGTATTGCCATTACATTGTTCTCTCATGGGAGGTATTCTGACACTGAAAAAATGCAGATTTGAACAGTTAAAATTTTTGATGCATTTGAAAATACTTTTTTGTTCTCAACGGTCAAGAGGCCAGGAGTACATCATCCAGCCTCATTCTACCCCCAGGCCACCAGCTGAATAGTCCTAAACTATATCGTCAGCTTTGTTTTGGATGTTTGAAGAACACAGAGTTTTATTTTATTGCTAGTAGTAGAGGTATGTGCAGAAGAGATACATTTTATGAGCTGGTTTGTCTGACTTGGCAGAGCCTGATTTCATCACATATATTTCAGAGTGCTCTTTGCAAACACACATATCAGCTTCGCATCTGCTTAGTATTCCACCAAGCAAAATCTGGCACCCAGACCCTCGGGCAGTTGAGCCTGGTGGACACACCCCTACCAGTATGCCAATATGGCCTTGTTGTTTGTTATGAGAGTGGAGAGAGGAGAGGTAAGCTTTAATTGGTCTCCGTCTGAACCGTACCTCCTGTTTTCTGGGCCGCTGCTTTCAATTGCAGATTCGGGGACAAACAGCAAAGATGAGTCGAAGGAACTGATGCGCTAGATCTCGCAAGCCAGAGCTCCAGGCCTCACAAGATCGTATCTGCGGGAACAGTTTGAATGAGGCAGGCAGTTTCTTTGAAGCATTCTGTTGCCGTGCGGGATTAGCCCACGGGTGTGGAAAACCTGGACATGAACTAATCTGATGAACGAGTGAACCTTGCTTCCATGTCTTCTTCTGATTTTGCAATCTTCGAGATTTATGGAGTTCACAGTGCAGCAGGCAAATAGGCCATTCTCGATTACGATAAAGGGTTTCTTCTTCTGACTTATCTGTCAATAGAGTTCAATAAAAAAAATTGTCAGGAGAAACAACCATTAAAGTGATCCATCCATATCTACTGCATATCTGGCAGCAGAGTGATGGTTTGAGGCTCATTTGATACCTCAGACCCTTGATGACTTACAGCCATTTTACCAACCATGTATTCCATACTGTTCCAGCATAATTTGCAGCTAAATCTAGTCCCACCCCCCAATTCCCATAGAGACCCATTCAAATGCAGAGACGGTATTGTATCGCTTGTAAGAGTACCAGAAAATAGGATATCAAGAGTCTTTTGATATTGTTGGGTCACAGACATCAGGAAGTCATGGCATGCAGAGGATATGCAACCAAATAAAAACAATTATTAGTTTATTCTATATATAAATGCAGGGGTGCCAATAATTGTGGCACATGTGGTTTTGTTAAAAATTATTATTTCTTGATGAGGGATTTTTTTTCTCATAATAAATTGACTTCAATTAAAGGTTGGATTTTTCTCATTTTTTCAGTGTGACATTAAGTTAATTTTTTATAACCCTTTTTACTCATCTTTACCAGGAGTGCCAATAATAGTGGAGGGCACTGTATATTCTACTATAGATTTCTAATTAGCATGTTTAGGATGAGCTAGTTTTTCCAAATTTTCACAATACTTGAAAAAATGATACTTTTTTCTCAAGATTTTGAAGAGTGTTTTACAGTCAGGTTCTATGTGCTGTTGATTCACATTTCTTTACCAGCTGTTCAGCGGCAACAGCAAAACCAGAGATCAGACAGTTCTGATGGAGTAAAACACTTAAACACATATCATCATAAATCCTGCCAAAAAAAGCCCTTAATACCAGAAAGATTTAATATTCAAAACTTTAAATAAACCTCTTAAAAGTCTAAAGAATGCAAAGTCTGGTTTCAAGACTTCATGATAAATTATTATTATTATTTATTCATCATGATGTTCACTGTGATATATTGAGTCATTTATCTTTCTCTAACTCATTTAATTTTTACTGTAAACTCAGTCCTGGCCGCAAATCTTTTGTGTGATTTTCCCCTTAGAACGATATAAATTTTCAACACAAAGAGTTCAAATCAAGAGGAAAAAAGAGATAAGAATAAGTGATTTTTAAAATATTCATCAAGAAAATATATGACACATTTTTCTGCACTCTCTCTTAGATACTGTATTATAGCCAAATGTACATGCATAATGCATGGCGGTTAGCCTGCACCAGGCCCTAATAAAAACTCAAACGGTTATCTTGGGGCAACAAGAAATCATCAATCATGCTCGGGTTGACAGGTTTAGGCAAAAAAACCAGGACTCTAATCTAAATTATATTGGCTGCTCATGAGACTGAATTTTGAGACCTGTGAAAAGCAGTCATACTCGTTTCTGTATTCTCTTCGCATAAGTTTGGTCAATCTTACCGCACGTACGCATCACCATCCCTTGTTCCCTGTATTACTCACTGTGATTTTGAGACAGGCCGGACAAGCTCCACATGCTCCACATACACATTCCCCAAAACAGGAAACACGATAATGAAAGTCTGAGATTCTACTGGATGTCTGAGATTGGGAAACACAGAGAAAACCAGAGGGGAAAAAACGAAAGGTAGAGCTCACCTATTGCTGGGACACACATTTGGGGTTGCTGAACCGAGAGAGGTGGAGGGGGGGTAATGCTCAGCAAGGCAACCACGTCTTTGTACTCCGCCAACTCTTAGAAAGGTATGCTTGAGATCTGTCTGTGATGTTGCCAAGCCTGCGCAATCCTCAATGATCAGAAGTGCTGCTTAATAATTACTGCTTTACCATTTCACCCCACCCCGAATCACAAGGCCGTGTAACTTGGCTCTCATCTCCAGACATTCCTTCGTGAAGTTCTTGCTCATGATGTCCATGTAATGCACCGTCGACAGCCATGTGAATTACACTGCTAGAATTCCCGCTTGAATTCACCACGTCTCAGCACTCTCACATTCCCATTTTCTTTCAAAATTACAGCTCCTGCGAGAGCTTCAGAAAAGATACATCCTCTTATGGCAGTCTGTATAATTGCTAGGATTACTATTGAGGAAATGGACTACTATTCATGTAAATTTATGTATGAGCAAATGGAAAATTTCCTGATGACCATTCTGCAGCCATAAGGGGTGGTGACATTATTTAGCTATTACCAATGCAAGAGGTGCCTCAATGCACATGAGATTTGCAGGAAATATACAGGTTGACCAATTCTAAAAAAGTATCCAGGCATTATCCTGGATTCAATACAGATGACTATGACTATGATTTAAGTGTAACTTTTCTTTCTTCTCAAATGCAATTTGGCAATTTTTGTGATCGTTCAACTTGCCAAACTTCAGTTTGTCAGTTACAGCCATTTTGTTATTCATTGCTTTGCCTGGACTTAGTTACAAAATGTATAAAACATTTTTGGATTGTATATAAAATGGATCAATTTCCATGATTTTGCCATTTTAACTTTGTTACTAGTTACAATGACACTTCATGCTATAGAATACCTGGCCCTTTACATTGGTCATGCAAAAGCAAATCTTTTGGGAAGTTTAGACATCTAGGGGTCGATTTACAAAAGTTTTGCTTGTACAAAATAACATGTAAAACTGTTACCACCCGCAGAATCAACCAATGAGGTGCAAAGAGGACTGTGTGTGTTAAAATGGAAAGATGCATGGATTAGCCTGAATTAATAGGCATCCCTACATTATTTTGCATAATAGTGGGAGGTCAAATAGATTACTTTAGCACGTGTGACATGATTTACTAAGCCCGAAAGCAATTTTGGGAAAGGTAATTGCACGTGCAATTTAGGACCAACAGAAAGCAGGTATTAAAAGACACGCAATCAATAAGATGACGGGTGTCATTGTAGCAAGATGGATACATCGTAACAATAAAAAGCCCACAAAGCACGTATATATTTAACAGTATGAATAAATAGCCTAGATTTTTAATCATGGAGCAAATTGTGTTACAGAATACAAGAGTAACTACTATTAGAATCAAACAAGCAATACAATGTCTCTCATCACAAACAATAACAAAGTAGCAAATAACAAAGCAAATAAAAACATCAAAAATCATAAAAATAAAACCCATCATCAGATGGAAATGATTGTATGTGACACGTGGTAGTAAGTATAATTACAATAATTTCAGTCCAGACAAACATCTTTAACTCCCGGCAGAAACTAAGAGGCATCCAGTGAAATAGTTTGTAATAAACCGCCAGCTCGTTCAGTTTAGCAGTAGCCTTTACCTACACTGTGAAAAATACCATAAAAAACAGCAGCAATGTTGCCAGTGAAAAAACATTTAATGAAAGTGGAAACTTTTATGAATCCTGTTATTTAGCTGTATAAATCCTGTTATTTTATGGGATGACTGTTAAATAATGATTTATTACTGTTATTCTACATGACTTTGACAGTGTTTTGGAAAAAGAACAGTGAAATCATGCAACAGTGTTAAAATAGTTTTTTACCGGCAACATTGCTGCCAGTCTTTTCACTGTTTTTGTTCACCGTATATTTTTTACAGTGCAACCATTCCAAACACACAAAATTTCTCATTTAAATATGGCTGTTTGCAGCTGGAGGAATTTACATAATTGCTTTTAGTTGAGCACCCACAGAGTGTGAAATGATAACACACTTTTAACAATACTTTGGCTGCGCATGCAAAATAACACCACTTATTTGGCATCTTAGTCTAAACTTTAGATGGTCTCAAAAGTTTCAAATGTAAAATCACTGATTTGCAAAGATTTGGGGAGCTGTATTGAGGTACACAGCTAATTTGTTTCAGAAACATTGTGGAAATGTGATATAGAAAGTCTTTCCAGAGGGAATAGCAGAATATGCTGATGACTATAAATTATGCTGTATTGATTAAACCCTTGTGCGTGCGCTACATCTGAATTTTGTTTTTAAACAATTACACATTCACTCCAGTGTTTTGCATTAAAGTGTCATTCATATAATTCTCCCTTGACTTTGGGCTAGATTCAATCAATTGTCCTAAACTTTTAATTGTTCCAAATCTTGACCTGCAAATAATCATTACTTGTCTTAATTGCAAATAAAACATTTTAATTAAATTGGCTGATTCTTGAACTCACAAAATTGCGTTTGTGAATAAAAAAGTGAATGTAGATTCTATAGTACTTCTATTCAACTGGGAGTCAGAAAGTTAAAAAACTGTTTATTGAATCCAGACTCAAGACGACTACTTGATGTGACTTATTAGTTGTGAAAATATAAAATGCACTGTACAGACACTTAAACCAAAATGACTTGGCCATTATTTGTGGGTACAAAAATTGCTCTAACACATTTTGCTATCGTGAGAATTAATAAGACAGTTGCAAAAGAATCCTGTTATATTTTAGTGGGGGAGCTGTTACTTAGCCATCTGTAAACAGAGGGCAGACTGTTAAAAATCTTTCTTTTAATTCGGCTTGAGGGAGAATCGGCACGCTGAAACACACTCGTGTAGAGAGCAGTGCACATACTGTGGCTGCCTCGTTCTGATGAAACTCTGCATTCCCGATTCCTGTCCCCATCTCTACATTTAAACCAGCAGGGAGTCCGTACACATACGCGGGATAATTTAGCTCAGAAGAAATATACAAGCTGGAGGCGCCGTGGATCTAACAACGTTAGGATGACAACGGGGCAATGTCAGAACTACGTCAAGATGGATAGTGTCCTGCTGAGTCTCAAAGACAGGCGTGCGCTTTGATGCAATTCCCCGACAGGAGTCACACAGATACCAGGCACTAAATGTGCGGCTGTGGACTAGAATAACATTCTTGGTATTGTAATAAAAGTCTTATACAGCACAGGTGGATAAATTCTTAACGAAAATAGGATAGGGCAGCAGCCACCATGAGATCCATTGGTTAGAAAGTATCAAATGTGCTTTTTTGAGAAAATCAAGAAGAAAAACATTTCAACCATTTATTGCTTTAAATCTTCTTTAAAATGAAAACCTTGCAAACATGATATTGATAAAAGTTGGTGTATCCAATAATTTTTTTTCCACAGAAATGGGCCTATATTACAGAATATGAACCCTATGACTTGGGCCTGAATAATATTAATACTAAAACTAAATATGTAGGCATAGTGAAATATTCTGTGAAAGAAGAAAATATTATTCTTTTTTTTAAATATGTTTTTGTATCAACCTTTATCTGTCATGGTTCGTGGTTTTTTTTATTTTATTTTCCTTTGCAGTTCTCGCAATTTTTTCCATGTTCCATTCCGGGGTTTGGTTTCCCTCATCATTGTTTTCATCTGTGCCTCTATCAGCAGGGTATTTAAGTTCCTCACTTCCGCACTTCCGGTGCTTCTTTGTCTTTCGACATTGCATTGAGCCAGGTATAGCCAGGTATAGCTAGCGACCTTGTGATATTAAACGCTGTTTATGTTCACGAGGGACTTGCTATTTAGCTATTTTCAGGTAGAGATATTATTTCCTCTTCTTAGCATTCTGCACTATTTATTTTGCCTTTGCTGTTCTCACTGAGACAGTTTTTCTTTTGTTGGTTTCATTTTTATTTTACCTTCTCTGGCCATATTGTCTTATGTGCTGAAGGTGTTCTTTTCCGGTTTAGCTCCAGTGTTGATTTGGTTTGGTTTTCACTCATGTGCTCGAGTTCTCCCTATTTTTGTGGGTTGATTTTCTTTTGGCTGTTTAGCTACAGGGAATTATTTTCTTGTCTTTTCTTTCTGGAGTTTTTTTAGTTCATTCTCCTTTATTGGTTCTCACTTGCGTGAGTGATTTGTTCTGATTCCCCTACCTTCACGTTTGATTATCCGCTACTGGAAACCATCACATTATCCATCTTGAAAAATGTTTATATTTTTTTAAATTGCTGCAACCATGAAATTATAGACCTGGCCAGTTCCAGATGCAGTATATTAGAAAGAAAATCAATCTCTTATTGCTAGAAATTGTGATTTTAATCCAATATATAGTACTGTGTTACAAGTATCCAAAACAAGCTCAATCATTATTTATAATAATTATGTCTGGCTTTAAAAAAGCAAGGAAGTGGGAACAAAGCATAAAATAACATTGACATTCATAAATAATAAAAATAAGATGGATTCAATTCATTATCCTTTTGGCTTATTCCCGAAACTGTCAACGCTCCAATCAAATGTAGGTTACGTGCTAAATTATAATTGTCAGGCTAACCACTATTACATCGTTTGGAGAACATTGGTATGGCTGGTGCCCTTTAAAATCTCTAATGGCTGCTATGGTTTTCTGGGAACAGCAGAAACGCTCAGAGATTAAACAGAAAGCACACTGTCATCACCTCCATCAGGAGCGACTACGTCGGCTCTGGCACTCTCCCGCGGAGCAATCGCCTCGTTATCACATGACCTTCGACCGCTAGCAGGCGGCACCATCACCTTGCATCATTACAGCAGGCCAGGAGGCCCGGTGGCCATTTTGGTCAAAGCTCTATCAGTGTCACCTCACATCAGGCACCAATCTGTCCTGCCTGTAACATGGGAAGGGGCAATTTCGGCTCATCTCTGATGCGACGTCTAGAGCTCCAACTCCAGGCCCTTAAAAAGCCACCCGTGGCATCAGAGACCAGCTCTCTTAGAAAGGTCTCACTAGACTCAATAAGAGCCCACTTCTCTCACTACAGCAATCGGCCCTGTCCCTTTGGTACTGCTTGATACTTGAACTTGGAATTCATATAATACAGACTTGGTCACCGTGCATGCTTCATCAGGGGCACTGTTACACCAATATGCCAACACCTTTTAAAATCTCGAATCGCTGGTATGGTGTCCGGGGAAGTGCAGAAACGCTCTGGGATTAAGCGGGCAGAAAGCACACTGTCATCACCTCCGTCAGGAGCGGGTAGTTTGAGCCCTACTATCGTCGACCCGACAACGTAGATGGTTTCTACTTTGGTGGGTCTACGTTCCAGAAGGCCTTTAAAGAGACAAATATTTTCTAGGTACAGTTTCTAACGTTTGACTGCATTGAACATCTGTGTAAATAAATTGAATGCCTTAAAATATACACACTGTAAACATTTATTATTCTGTCACTAGTGGGAGGTATGCCAATACCAACACAGTGAAAATGCAGTCTGTGAAGACCTGGATGTAGGAACAATAATTGAAATGCCTGAGTAATACTTTTTTATTCTTCTCTGTGTTCAATGGGCCAAGAGTGCACCTATAGTGGGCCTCATTTGGCCCGTGGGAATATCCCTGGTCTACAGCTTACGCCTTTTGATAAAGTTTTCTATTTGCTATTTCTTTCTCTATCAAATGATGTTCAGTTTGAGTTTTGATTTTTTCCTACCCACTTGGTTTGTTGTATAATTTTTAGAATGCATCCTTCCCATCAGTCAAAGAAAGATTGAATATGATACAGTATGTGTATGTAAAAGTATGTGGACAGTGACACATTTTTTGTTGTTTTGGCTCTGTACTCCAGCACATTGGATTTGAAATGTAACAGTGACTATGTAGTTAAAGTGCAACTTTCAGCTTAAATTTGAGAGTGTTTACATCCATATTTGGTGAACTATAGGGATGCACCGATATATCTGTCAACGATCGGTATCGGCGGATATTGAAATTCTCCTACAGACAATATTGCTCTAAAAAAAAACATTGATATTTGATATTATCATCCAAAAAAATAAACTTAAGAATCATATGTTGCAATACCCATAAGTACCCACAATGTGACAGTGGCACCATTAAGCGCTATTTTACATAGGCGATATACATCAGCTGAGATCAATAAAACAATCGATCTATCATTTATTTAATTTTTTATTATTCAAAAACACAGTAACTGCTAGGCCTACAATTTAACACCATTAATGTAACATGTCATATCAGAAATAGAACGAAATAACATGAATACTTACAAAGTAGCAATCTAAATAAAAAATAACAAATAAAAAGTCTGGTTTGGGGGCCGGTTGCACCAGCTATATCAAACGTAGGCTAGTTAACATTAAGTGTTTGCTAAATCAAGGTTTAAATATTACTAAATCAAAATGGGTTGTACCACACAAACTAGTTGTTACATTGAACTTAGTAGCTACTAAATATGTACACCTACCCCTACGGAGGTGTAAATCGTGGTGTAACAGTTGTAACCACCGGCAAACAAAATTAAAACATGGCCCCGTTTGGAGCTGGTTGTCTCGAAAAAATAAATTGTAATACATTTTTACAAATGTATCCAGACATGTTTGTGGGTCAGATGATGGCAAATAAGTAATAGTATCAATTTTCTTAACATAATAGTAGTTATGATATTTGCAAACAGAATTTTGTGAACACAAGAATATCTATGCTCTGTTTTGATAGAAATACAAATATTCCAAATAAATAAATCAATAAATACATAATAATAATAATAATAACAATAACAATAACAATAATAATAATAATAATAAATTTTATTCATTCTGTGCTTTTCATAGACTAGGGTTGTTAACAATTAATCGACTATCAATTAATTGCTAATAAGAATTTAATCGATAAGATTTCAAATTAAACGATTAACTGAACAATCTGCAGTCTTGTTTCAACGGGAGTTTTTGTGTGAAATGTAATCGTGATTTAAGGTCTCCACGCGAGAGCGCCTGTGGTTTGCAATACATTGCAATACCTGTGGTGCTGTTTTGAAGTATAACTACTTCGTTAATGTAGCCAACCACCTGAAAAGCGTACATCCAACCATACTGCCAGGGCAAAGTGGATCGCGACCTACCATCACCTCAGTGTTGCCAAAGAGGGTGTGTGACGATAGACGAGCGGAGAGTAGGCTAGAGGGTATGCAACATGATTGAAAAGGACATGATGGCAATAAGCACCGTTGACGGTGAGGGATTTCGAGAGCTAATAAACAGGCTGCGCACACGGCTCACTCCCGACCACGTAGATATGCTTAAATGTTCTTGAATAAAAATATGTAGGTCTATCTAGTATGCATATGAGGAGCCTATTCAAAACATAATAGCCTATGTTTTAAGTTGACTGTTCTAGGCTAGGTCTACTAGTTTAACTGTCGCCTTTCAATTTCAAGAGCGATTATGTTAATGCTGCAAGTGCCTAGCGGAGCAACGGTTTCGCTTGCAACAGATGAGACGGAGCGCAATTTCTTTTCTGTTAAAGTAGCCTATACACTCCTTCATATTCTATTTTTGTTATGTTACAATAATGCCTGTTTCTCAAATGTTACAATAAATCTTTGATTGAGGAATATAACATGCATTTTGTATTCTGTCTATCATAAGCTATATTTAGCTTTTATGTTATCAATTAATCGACGATTGTTTGTTAAGGTTAACAACTATCGATTAAGAAAATTCCTTAAAATTTGCATCCCTATCATAGACCCAAAGCAGAGGATGCAGACAATTGTTCAAACATGCCCATAAGATGAAGAAACACAGGGCCAAGTTGCATTAAATAATTTAGGAAAGTTTGGATACAATTGCTTTGGAATAGAGCTAGTTTATTTAGTGTGAGCTACGATAAACAATATTGTTAGTTGTAACTTGGCGACATTTTGATATCAATACTTTTAAAGGCAGGCCTAGTTTTTGCAAGTTGGAATTAAGGACTTATACACAGCGCTGTGTAGGCTATGCGTGAGTAATTTGGCTTTTTTATGTCGAAGACGTTCTTTTTTATCAGATATCACTGATTTTTGGTAGCTAACTAATGATGAATTATGCATGAAGATAATGACATGCGTTCCAAAAAAATGCATGCAGACATTCGCGTAACCATAACGCCCACTACTGACAAGAATGAAAACAGTTATCGTATTACCGATAGCCCACAATTACATTAAAAGAGTTTGTAGATGAGCTGAATTTAATGTGTAATGAAATACAATGAACAGCACAACCTGAGCTATGGATCATGAAGAAGTATGTAAATTAATGAACCAAGTCTATATGGAAACATGCATGCACAATAGGCGAGACGCAAACACATTCTAGCTGAAAGAAAGACATACAGCCTAGCCTAGTTAGTACAGCCTAAATAGTTTGCATAAGTAAAATAAGGAAATACAGTTTTAAAATAGGCCTATTAGTATTCTATAGAAATGCATTTAACGTTAGGCTATTCAACACTGGCTTTCCGGATGCGTAACTCCAAGCTTCCATGTCTGGGCTATGAGCTGCCAAATTCCTTCGCAGTTTTTTTTCTGGTAGTGTAGCCTAATGGGAAATGTTTTGGTACCGGAC
This sequence comes from Ilyophis sp. 1 JC-2022, assembly GCA_022702515.1. NCBI lineage: Eukaryota > Metazoa > Chordata > Actinopteri > Anguilliformes > Synaphobranchidae > Ilyophis > Ilyophis sp. 1 JC-2022. The sequence continues at coordinate 23,504,885 of CM040402.1, read as the reverse complement.
AATGTAGCTAGGTTTAGTTTAGTTTTCTGTAGTGCAATGGATGTATATAAGGCATGTTGATTTGCTTCGTAGTAGCCTAATGTTAGCTTGTACCTGCTTCCGGACTAACAGCTGACTGACGTTTCTCTGGCAAAACTAACGTTGGCTAACATTAACAAGCTTAATTGGACAACGCATATTTCCCAGGAATCTTAACCAGAAAGAAAACAAAACTACTAAGAAAGTAGCATACCAGAGATTATTCTTCTTATTATTATTATTATAATTAAAAGTGTTTGCAGTAAGCTACATTGCCTGCAGAGTAGCGTAGACTAGAGCCATGATCGGAGGCTATTGTATTTTTTTAAAGTGACTAACCACGAAACTGATATGTTTGGGGAATTGGCAGTTTATAAATCCGATCTCTTAAGAGACTGCAGTTTATAGTAGGCTATCATCAATTCTTAATGTATTTTCGTAAATTCAAAATTTTCCTAGTAGCTCATTTTATAGTGACATTGTGTGATGTGTGAAAAGGATAAACTGAACAGCGCTGAAGTGAAGAACTGAATGAAGACTAATGTTGGCCGAGGCGACAAGAAATGTTGAGGTTCGGTCTCCACAGTGAGTCAGTCATTGTCTGCATTTGTGTGACATGAAAACATGTAGCCAATGTCACGTTTTTTTTTTTTTTTAACATTAATGCAACAACGCGATGTTAACCAGAGGATGTTCTGCTTTAAAACCTTTGTCTTTGCTTGACAAAAGGCTATGGGATACCTGTTCGCATAGCTTTTGCATGCCGTGGTGTCCAGTGACTGAATTGTTTAAATAACAGGCTACAAGTGACTAACAGGCTACACGTCTTTGCCTTTGCAATAAATAAAACATTCTTGTATGAGAAAACCAGAACATGTGCACACTGAGTCCAAAATTAAATTACACTTTAGTAGGCTACCAGGCGGGGATCGAACACCGGTCTCTCAAATACTGGACAGTAACCAGTACACCAAAGCTTTAGTCAGGTGATAACACCAAGCCATTAGTTAAATCAACATTACAAAACATTAGTTTGAGGCATTTTTATTGGGCGATAAGCTTGGGAGAGCAGGCATGCGATGTTGTTATCCAATGGGGAGAATTATTGTTTGAGGGTACGGAGGCAGGAGGGTTTCTGGGTAGACAGGAAAAATGGGAAGAAGAAGAAGCAGAAGAGGAAGGAGAAAAACCGCAAAATAACCCAAGTTTGAGGCTTTATTGTGTGAATGTGTGAAGTTGTACGTTAATGCTGTGTGGTTACATTGTTGGGGATCTCTATGCCAGAGACACGGAGGAAATATTGGAGGTCCAGGTGCGACAGATAAGGACTCTTAAAGTGTTCAACGAACACCACTAAGACGGACAATAATCCGTAGTGGATGGGGAAAATAAAGAGAACACAAATAACCTTGCGATAAAAAGCGAGGAGCTCGATATCCGAGCAAAACAAAAGAAATAAGCAGTCACGCTTATCTAACTCCCGTTTGTGGAGTGAACAAAAATAAAATAAAATAAAAATAACCCTAAACCAGGGGTCGGCAACAGGCAGCCCGCGGGCCATTTTTGGCCCGCCAGCAATAATATTTGGCCCGCCAGCAATAATATTTGGCCCGCCAGATAATTTTGAGATTTGAAAAAAAAAAAAATATATTCTTTAAAAAAAATTAAAAAAAATACAATATCGAACCGACAGTCCCACGTATCAGCTATAATGTCCGAATAGAGAATCTACCCACACCTGAAGAATGCTTATTGTACTTTTATCCATGTTGAGAGTGAATGACACGCACAGACAGTAGTGAATTAATAAGTAGGTGGACAACGCGTGGTGCTGAAATAGCCAAAATGTGATGTGTGGTTTGAAAAACGCGGAAGCACGCACACCCGCGGTACATACGTTAAATAAACGAAGTTTGTAAAAAAAAAAAAAAAAAGGCGATTGCACCCCCCGCCCGTCAACAAAAATTATTGATTGCATCCCCCCCCCCCCCCCCCCTCAACAATTACAATCGAGGTCTGCGAAAATCCCAAGTATGGTTATATTTATAGTCTTAAAGTTACAACTGGCCCTTTGAGTGCAACCATAACGCTAATTTGGCCCGAGGCCAAATTTACTTGCCGACCCCTGCCCTAAACCTTAGGGTGAGAACACTCGTAGGTTTGAGAGGAAAACAAAGAAACCAAAACCTCTGCTCTGAAATAAAAGAGCGAAAGAGCGCACTACACTTTTTCTAAATTGTTTTGCTAACAAATCCCGCGTTGAGAAGCAAAGCGGTCGATAGCAGTACAACTTCCTATACCTTTACCAGCTAAAATATTACGTGAAATAACATGGAAGCGACGAGAAAAGGAGGAAGCGGGGTATAAGTAGTGTGCGGAAATGCAGGACAGGTGAACCCACTAATCACAGAGGCGAAAGCAAAACCCGTAGCGGAACACAGAAAAATCCGATAGATTACCGGTAAAAGACAAAAGGAATAAAAAAGGAAGGCACGATCCATGACATACATGAGGTCAGAACATACATAAATTTATGTTTTTAAGGGCTGAGAGTCTGTGGTCATTGTGGTTACTTCTGTAGGAAACCCTGAAAAGTGCCAAACTCTCGGTGCTATATAGGTATGGGGCATGCCCCACCAAGCCGTAACTTAGCGGATTCCAATAGGGGAAAAACCATTCCAATAGGGGAAAAACTGAGGTAATATTTATGGTTGAACGTTACCTCCGTAATCCAACATACGCGTTACTACTCTAACCCGGGGGATGGACAACCAAATATTAACGTTTCATGTTCATGAAGGTTCTGTAAGACTGGAATTGAGAAATCTCAGAGCAGCTGAACATGATACCATGGGGGGAAGCCTGTGACGTCTCTGGGAGGCTGTGATGCCAGAACTTCAATGCCGTAAAAGTCTACTGGGACCATCTGGCGTGAAGTTTATGACGGTCAAAGAATGTCTCCAGGTGTCATGGCTTTGTGAGGAAACGCTTCGACTGTTGTGGAGACAGGCACACAAACAGTGCCATAGTGCCCCCACATGGCGTTATCAGGGCAGGTTAAATCTCTGTCCTCAAACATATTTTTCACACACAACACAACATGGTATACATTGCTTTTGTCCTCCAAAAGCTTAAAAACATACAAATGTGATTGATACTTTTGCTACATTGTACAGTATACACTGGAACTAGTCTGGGCACTGGAACATACATTATACACTCTTTCCAGAGAGATAATTATGTATTGTTCAGTTTTTGAGTGTTACATTCGTAAATACATCAAGTTAATGTACCTACATTAACAGGGACAACTAGGGTGTAAATGTAATATTCTCAACAGGAATTCTGGGACATTTGTGGCATTAATATCAATCACATTTGAAAAACTATATAGAGATGGAGATTTTCATGGCAACACAAACTTAGACCTATTCATGTTTGATATCATTTTGATGGTCTCGGTGTGAGTGGTGCAATGGTCTACATGTCCTAAATGTGTAACATAGATGGAATGTATATTTCATAACACAGGCGTAAGCTGCCGTTGTGAAATGGTCCTTAGAAAAAACCATTCTGTGAAACCCCATAGAAGGGGGGCTAATAGTGCTGACCAGTTTATGGTTTTACGACCGTCTGCAGCCAGATCAAACACAGAGTTTGAGCATTTAAGGAAAGGAAACAAACCCATCAGGGAAGCTGTAATCCAGTCTTTCCCACACATCTAACCTCAGGTCACTGTGTGTAGCGATTGCCAGGTATGACTATGTATTTTCTTCTGTACTATATTTGAATTTGGACTGTTTAATCTGTAACTATGTATTGATGATTTAAGTAAATAACCTACCTGGTAATAAATTAGTTAAACTTGATTTGTGTGATTTCTCTGAAAATTGACTACTCTGTTCACCGGTAATGAGTTGATTAATTTCCTCAGTCTTGATTTTCCCCCTCAGCTGGTCTAGGGAGGTTGACTATTTAAGCTTAATGTATCACGGAGTATTGCACCCGTAGAACTATGTCTTAAAGTAGATCACCTCCGCTTGTCGGTTATACATGTTGAGAACGGTGGTCGTCAATGTTCCTTCGTCGGTCCCTGAATCTTAACCATAGTCTATACCTCACGAAGTGGCTTCTTCCGCAACCTCTGAGATAACCGCAGATATCTAGTCAGCTGTGAGTTGTGTACATATCTGCAGCATGTAATGCACGGTGGAACAAGCGCATCCAGTTCAGAGAACGTCTTTAAAGTATAAGGGTCATTTAACAAATCAAGTGGAAATTACACATACTAAATTATAATATTAAATGGAGTCAGATAAACGAGTACAGAATCAGCGTTGGTGGCTGATGATTTACTGTAATATACACAGGCTGTTCTTTGGATAAACTGGGGTCAAGGTAGACCAGACTTAAAGCGGAAGGTAACGTGGTACGAGTACCTTTGATTTGTGGTCCCTTATTAGCTGATCCCGTGAATCTAAAGAGCAGTCTAACCCGGTTGCAAGAACCTTAATATTACTTTATTAACTTTCATAACTTTTCCCTTTTCCCACAGCAATAGCGGAATACATCACGCTTAAACCTTCGCTCCGAGCTATTCCCTCATTGGTCTAGCCGCGCGGAGTTTTACAATTTGGTTTGTAACATGATTTTAGTTGATGTTTCCAGATTTTACAATTTGGAGAACTCGAGATGATTTGTGTTGCTAATTCCCAGATTTACAGTTCAAAGGTCAGAGGATTGTTAACATTAATGCGAAAGGGGCCTCATTCTTGAAATGTGAGCAGAACGAATTTCTGTGTAAAATTCTGTGAATTTTTGTATCGTTAGGGTATTTTGCCCGTATTTTGGCATTCATCAAAGTTTTTGTATCTGAGATTTGTTAGTACATATGAAAAAAATGTACACCTGCTGAGGGCCACGAGTACTGTCACGGTGCAGTAGGGACTCAAGCGCAGACGGTACTTGAAAAACAAACCGAAGTTTATTAGTGGCAAAAGCCACGAGGAAAAGGCAGAATCGCAGTCAGGAACAGGCAAGGGTCAAAACCAGGCAGGCACAGCAAAAGTACAAAAACACAATCCAGGAAACAAAGTTAAAAAAAAACCCAATCCCAAAGTCGAGAAAACAGAAAGCAGGCACACGGAGAAACGAGCAAAGCAGGGGTCAGAAAAGGCTAGTCGCGAAACAGAGAAGACATTCAACTGTGACTTACTCACAACAAACACCTGACAGAGTGGGGTATAAATGCACTGACTAACAAGCAAACGAGAAACAGGTGAACAGCGAGGCAGGTGAATCAAATAGGTAATCAGGTGCTAATACGGAAGGCGGGGCAGACACAATGAGGAAGTGAAAACAAAAGCACATGGACGGAGAGACGGAAAACGAAAATGAAAACACACGAACACAACCGTACACAACCGAAACTAAAGTACAGAAAAACCACATGACAGATTCACATACTGACAAGTACAGCATTCGTAAATAAAAAATGCTGCTAAATGTAGCTTCTGAATGGCAATTAGAATATGAATTTATTTTTATTTTCTAAATGTAGCATTTGATTGATCAAAAGTAATAATTATGATTGTAAGCAAGCACTTTAGATGCCTATTAATCAATTGTAGCCGATGAACCTATATAATTACACCCAAAACTTAATTAATGCTCCCAGTAGGCTACTATTTTTCTGAATGAACTAAATTAAAATGTTATATGACGTTAAATATGCTAATTAAAACACACCAACCAATTAACTAAATTTGCTATAAAATGGCTTACAGGTCTGTAGCCGTAATACCTTGGTAAAGCTGCAAAGTAATGCCAGATGTGTCCCTATTCTCCGATAGCAATGCTTAAAAAAAAATTAATGACCCCAACAACTCCCCGGCACATTAATTTAATCTAATGTAAGTTTATTTGATCCAATATATATTTTTTGAAAATTCTAAAAAATCTGTGTCACTGAAGTTTGTAACATTATTAAAGATGGTCTGTATGCAATTGTGGAGTCTTAATTATAATATGGCATAGATTACACAGCTTATTTTTATGCAATAAATGCAGCATATCAAGTCATCCTCTCCTTGTGATCATTTTGTTTTATGTCTAGAATATACAGAATGAACAGAAATTTGAATGAAAATATAAATTGCAGAGCGCCTGCTGCACCACCTGACCATGCTAATATGCCACCCCACGTGCTGCGTCACTTGAGTGGTTTATCAGTGCATACCACCAGGCCTGATGTGACACGTGGGGTGGAGTAATTTTAAGTTGGATGAATGTGAAAAAATTTCCTAAAAAAATAAATGTTTAACCTTGTTGCATTACTGTAAAGTTCTGCAATTAAAATTTTTATTTTTTTTTTTTTTTTAGAATGGCAACAGTTGACCATAAAACTTAGAACTACCAAAGCAGAACTATTAAAATATCGGTACCGATCAGGGCTCAACACTAAAAAAAAAATTCAAGGAGCACATATGCTCCTAAGTTGAAAAATTTAGAAATATGGAACCCATGGTTGGCTAAATGGCTGTAAGTCATCAAGGGTCTGCGGTATCAAACGAGCCTCAAACCATCACTCTGCTGCCAGATATGCAGTAGATATGGATGGATCACTTGGAGGGTTGTTTCTCCTGACTTATTTTTCCATAGATTTCAATAGGAAAATGAGTCAGGGGAAACAACCCTTAAAGTGACCCATTCATATCTACTGCAGATCTGGCAGCAGAGTGATGGTTTGATGCTCGTTTGATACCTCAGACCTTTGATGACTTACAGCCATTTAGCCAACCATGGGTTCCATACTATTCCTGTGTAATTTACAGCCTAATCTAGTCCCACCCCCCCAATTCCCAGAGAGATCCATTCAAATGCAGAGAGGTTATAGTATCCCTTGTAAGAGTACCTGAAAATGAAATATGAAGAGTCTTTTGTTATCCTTTTATACCCAGTCATGATAGTGTAGAATCCGCAATTACTAGACCAATGAGGGAATAGCTCGGAGCGAAAGTTTAAACGTGATGTATTCCATTCTTGCTGTGGGAAAAGGTAAAAGTTATTTAGAAATATTATTATTTTATTTACTCGTTTATCTGACTCCATTTATAATTATAATTTAGAATTTTGGTTAAACATGCGTGGAGCTCGGAGTGTTTACACTCAACTCGCCCTTAGGTACCATCATTACTTCAATATATGTTTGCCGGAATCAACATTATTGCTGAAGCTCAGTTCGGTGGCGAACGCAGAGGTTGGGGGTCTAGTCAACACAATACATGATATTCATTTATCATAGATAGTTGCGAGCCCCAGTCTGAGTACATTTAAAGGGCTCCTTAAGGCAAATTTGACAAGAACCGGCGTAACAACACCCATGGGTTCCTATATCAAATCACCAGAACCATGCACTACTCTGGGTGTATTTAAAGAGTTCCTTAAGGCAAATTTGACAAGAATCGGCGTAGGACGCCCATGGATTCTCTTCACATCAAATCACCAGAACCGATACACCAACCCGACCTTTACAATTGGACCGTCACTTGCCGTCTACCCAACTTGTGTTATGCCACGTCTGTACCAGGCCGCTGATCAGTCGGTCCTGGGTCAGAATTGTCCCCCTGAGTCTTCAGTAGTAATTTAGGCTGAAAAGGGTATAAGATGGATGAGAGCCACGCACGTTAAATATAAAAAGAATTGGATAACAGGCAGGGAGGTCATTAGCTTGGAACGCTGCAGCTCAGATCATGCAGACAATTGAAGCTGGGAAAAAGGATTAAAAGAAAGATGCAGTTGATATGAAAACATGGTAATTTATTAATGACAAATAATCACTGGTTAAGACTGTGAGAGCAAACACGAACACATTCAATGCCTATCACTAAACACAGGATAACATGCTGTCAAGACAAATAAACACGAACAAGTTCACAAACAAAGTATATCACCAAGTGATTTCGTACGGTGTGACTATGGTACCAGGAGAACTGTTAAGCAGATTCTCCCCTATGAAAATGACTATGATGCCACTACAGCACCAGGAGACCTGTTAAGCAGATTCCCCCCGTGTCTCCCTTTGGGATCTTCTTAAATGTAGTTCAGCGCCGGCATGCCCACTCCACAAGTCCCTTTGTTGTCCAAATAAGGTCTGGCAGGAAGAGCAGTTTCACCACGCAGGGACCCCCCTCCAGGGAGAGGAACAGAGTCTCCCTCCCTCAATCTAGTGACAGTAATAAGACTATTTGAACGACGGCGCGTGATCTCATGATCTTCTCTATCATATCTAGATATCCGGTGAGGTCCCGGTGATGGCCACTCTTAGTTCCAGATATTTATATGGACAAGCGCATCCCTGATAACCTATACAATCCTCCTTCCACATTCTTTATTTCTCCCCCTCCAATACTTTCACATACCACACACTTCAATTAGTATTATCCAGGTTCACCACATTTATCATATTATCCACAATTACTTTATACTTCCACAATTACCAATCTACATGCACATACACATGATTCAATATACATATACAGCTTTGTTTAATATGTTCACCATTCAGTCCAGAATCTAGGCCGTAAAAGTCCTGTGAGTTCTGATGTCCAGTTGTAGGCTCGACCCCCGCTGTAGTTTACGAGGCCGTGAGAAGTCAGAAGAACAGGCTCTCAGACCCCCAAGTAAATTGTTTTATTGCACCCTCCAGGAAATCACCAACAGCTGCAAGGCTTTAGGACTGATAACACTTTTTCCAGCCTTACAATAGCATCACCTGTTTATCTGTGAAATGTTCCAAACAGGTGTTAAACTTCCTTTTAGCATCTTTTTTTTTGTCTCTGTCCCAACTTTTTTGGAACATGTTGCAGGCATCAATAGCATATATTTACAAAAATCAATAAAGTTGATAAGGTAAACCATTAAATATTTTGTCTTTGTACTGTTTTCAATTAAATATATGTAAAAAATAATTTACAAATCACTGCTTTCTGCTTTTATATGCATTTAACATTTCGTAATTGAGGTTTGTACCTAGCCTAGCCTCCCCACTATATACACTATATATATATATATGCACAAAACTACAGGTTTGAGATGTTTTGATTGGCAGGTTGGATCTCTCATCTTCTCCAGCATTGTTGATGTCCATACTTGTCCCACAATGACAGCCACCGAATATGGTGAACCCAATTTATTCAGCTGCACATGACAGGCATATTACAGTACCCTCTCATTATTTGTCAAGTAAATGCAAGATCTAATGGAGCACGGGCAGGCGAATTGCAACTATTTAAATGGATCTGAAGCTACATCATCTCAGAAAATAAGTGTCAGCTTCCCACAGCGAGGCAGCTGAGGGCAAAAATATATCCCTGCAGATTCTTACTTCTCAACACACAGAACCGCGCCATAAGTAAATACCGTAAAAATGACAATAGTTTCAACAGGCGACTGACTTCCCTTTGTCGTCTCGGAGTTTTCCTTTTTTTCTCGCATGTGAATATTTAAGTTGCGGCGGCGGCGCGGAACAACAGCATTCTGACGTGGTGCATTCTGCTCTCCTCATGATTTGCAGCGTATCCTTATCTTCCCGGACACATGCGGGCAGAACGTGACTGGGTGACGCCTTCACTTCAGGGCTCCGGTAATTTCGGTAAATCTGACAGACTGAATTCACCTGAGCCGCGCCCGGCGCATTGATTAGATGCTCCATCAGGCCGGTTCGGTTTAATCTTCTCCGGAGAGGCTGGGAGAATTTTAACGGAAAATAAAAAACTTGTCTACCGGAACATTGAGAGAGAGAGGAAGGCTGTGCAGCATTGATCACCTCTTCATAGCTATCAAAATCAGTAAAATCAACATGTATGCTATGCATTCACAAACGGACGTATATTGTATGTGCTTGTCAGAGACAATTTTATGGGGGGGAGGGGTGCAGCTAAATGCTGGGGGCCCCAGGCAGTTACCTTCCTTGCCTGTTCATAAGATTTGGTGCTTGTCATATATAAAATAAATGCACTGTACAGAAGAGTTACAAACAAAACTAGAAACATCACTCTCCAGAGAAACTGCAGAAAATTGCACTGTAGTCTTAACAAAGTCTCAATTTGTCTGGTCAATGCGGCATTAATGGCATACAATTTTAAGACAATAGAAAAGGTCACAAATGTGTCATTATTTTTTTCCTGAAGATTGGAATAAGTGGGATTCTCTCCCAACTAGCACTCTCAGGAGAAGGTTAATTGATCAAGTTAGATGGAACTTGATCTGTCGAAAAGTGGCTTTTTTTGTTCATTATGATTTTGCTTTGCACTTAAAACCGGAGAAACGGCGGTCTGAAAGCGATACGCGCGGGTTCGGTCTTCACGTGAACAAACACAAGGCTCAAGTCAGTTTGTCTCAAGACTGGTGTAACCTTTATACTCGCGGCTTAAGTCGGATAAGGTACACAACACATGTTTAACAGGGCAGACTCCTGTGCTATTTGCATAATTAAAATCCCTTTCCCTCCCAAATGCTTGTGTAAAGTGTAATTCTATAATCCTACTGACAATTCCAACTTCTCACTTGTCACTCTCTTTCTCTCTCAGTTTGTGGCTTACAGAAGATAGCACATATTCACTATGCACAATAAATTGCCCTTTTCATCTCATCTAATTCTGAAAATTAGTGGATGAGAATTCCTATTCATTTCTTCTCAGCTATCGTCCTTCTTTCAAGATAAATTGCATCCAGAATGAAATTTAAGGGATTGGGATTTAAAGGACAATAATTAGATATAACCATGTTTTACTCAAACAGAGTGGCCCACACCCGCTATAGGGTGAGTTTAACGTCCCAGGACTGATTTGAACACTTCTACCTGTAGCTACGGCTTAAGGGAACAAATACCATTTCTTACAATCAATACAAATGGGTTTCCGTCATTGGGCGGCAAAACACAAAAGCTTCAAATCCAAAGGCTCGTAAATTCAACATGAAAGACAGCCATGCCCTTTGGTGTTTAAAGCACGGCTGCTTGGCCTAATGAATTAAAATTTTTGAAAGTGCACTTGATATTTATTCTGAGAGGATTGTCCATCAAGTACAACGATGGATCGAAATCAATTAGCGTCAGAAAACTAAACAGGCTTGAGATTGGAGAGCACAATTGATTAATGGCACAACCTAATTTTTATTATGTTCTGTAGTGTATAGTCAAAAACCCCAAAAAACACAAAACAGGCAATATTATTTATGCATCACCCAGGATGACACAAAAGAACAAACTGGGGTTGTCATAAAAAACACTCCTAAAATGTATGCTTTGCCAAAGAAAACTATGTTGCATGTAATATGAGGTTTTCTCAGTGTACACATTCTACGTCACATTACGATATGTTCACATAGTCAGACATACTTTGACATGCAATTAAACACTGGGAACTGTGATCAAAAATATGAATCTTAAGCTTTGGGAGACTTTTGCTTCTATCAAATGAAATCCCTTGAAGCTAACAATGATAATCCAGTTCGTGCGCAAACAAATAATCATCCTTTCAACATTCATTACATATTTACATTTATTCCCAAGTAGATTTTTTCTACATTTGTCACTTTATATTTATAGCTTTCCCAATCATTTAATTTACAGGGAAAACTGTCCAATGCCGATATTTGAGTGATGATAATTACACTCATACATTATTCAAAGAGGTAATGTCATATTCTGCATTTCAAAGATGAAGCGCATCATAATGTCACCATGTGGATAATGTGCGGCCTGCGTTTAGAATACAAACAAAAAGTTTGATCAAATCTTCGTATACACTTTTTCAACCGACTGTATGTGTATATACGGAAAAGTCACAAACTCCACACAGATATATATGACGGAATATATATATATACACTGCTCAAAGAAATGAAGGGAACACTTAATCAACACAGTATAACACCAAGTCAATTAAACCTCTGGGATATGAATCTGTTCAGTTAGGAAGCGTAAACGATTGTGAATCAATTTCACCTGCTTTGGTGCAAATGAAAGTGACAACAGGTGGACAGGAGAGGCAACAGTAAGACAAACCCCAAAAGGTAAATGGTTTTGCAGGTGGTGGCCACAGACCATTTCTCCCAAAATAAAATCCAGGCTATTTAGTTTGGGGCCATTCATTCACGTTTTTGCCACTGTAGTCATTTCTATCAATCAAGAGCAGAAACTGAGGAAGGCAGAACAAGAACATGCACGGAAGTGAACAGATTATTCTCTTATAACCATTGCGGCTGAGCTACATGCTTTTGGTCTATGTTTTCTTTCACCCTCCCCATCTCTGTAGACACACGCAGTAAGTGGTGTTATTTATGCCACTTGCCAATTAGCGACTTGTTTACACATTATTTAATAGCAAACACTCTGCTTGATCCTGCAGCTGTCAATACATTAATAACCATGCCGACCAGTTAATTTCAGATCGCAGTTCCTTGCATTATTGTTGACAGGATAACACACCCTTGTCCGTGAGTTCTCGTACTTATGCTACGGTATCAGAGCTGATTTAAGGCTAAACATGTTTGGTGTTCACCTTCTTAAAACGATATGTTCTGATGACCTGCAGCTTACAAAACTGCATTTAATACCAGAAGGTTCTTGTTTTAAGTCCTAAATGGGAGAATGCTGATGTTATTTTTATCATAGCACATGAGGCGATCTGTTCAATGAGCATGCAACTGTATAAATGGATATAAAAACATATCCATTAAGGGATATTTTATAAACAGCTGTAGATAGCGAAGAGTAATAACAAAACCAGTCATTACTGTTAAGAACTGGTTACACACTGTTATGACTTACTAGTTATTATCTGTTATTACCAGACTAAAACACAGGAACATGATACTTGGTACATGGAATATTAACTTTCTTAGTTTCCTCAAAAAAACTAAAACCTTCGGCCTCATTTGTAAATGATGCGTACGCACAAAAAAGATGCATACGCTACTTTCCCCGCAAATATATAAATTTGAGATTTATAAAAACAAACTAAATATTCACACATTTACACAAACTATGACCCATGCCGATGCATTTTGGAGACTGTGGGAATTGTATGATAATTCAGATAAATGTAATACACAGCCGTTTCACTCAATTTCTTTCACTTCATATGGGTTTATTGATGGTTCAGAGATTCAAACGCAAAGGTGGGGAGATCAGAACAAGTCAGCTCACAACCGTGAGGACCAATAATTACGCTGCGTTCACACATCCAGCAACTTCGGTCGCCCAGTCGCCGGAAGTCCATTCATTCTCTATGAAGCTGAGCGACGGTCAGCGACCTGACTAGAAAACTGAGCGACCAAAATCGGCCGATAAATGTTGCCCGAAACTTAACTTTTGAGCGACCATCGGCCGTAACAGCCAATCAGAGTTCCACGCTTCATATTTCTCCAACCAATACGAAACCATTTCGTGAAAAGGGGTCCCACTGTTGCCATCAGCCGGTCGAACTGCTCACAATCCAGCCGAAAATAACGCTGGAAGCGGTCCCCGTCCAGGCGGAGTTCCTGCACCAGCCGGTCAAATTCTCCGAGCTGCCGGCGGCGTTGTACGGTGCAATGCACCCAGAGCCTCCGGCGTAAATAAATTAGGGCGACAGCTAGCAGTTTTTTTTTCCGGTTCATTTTCCAAAGTGGTAATCATGAAGCTGAAGACTCAATTAATAGTAAAAAATATCCCTCCAAAATGTTCAAATAAAGGAGGGAAAGAATCTAATTGGAAGTTTAATATCATTTCATGAACGTAATCTACGTAATATTGCCTATCAAACTAAGCTAGGCGAAATAGGGTTAGCAGCGGTAACAACAGTAAATAATTGATATATTATCATTGTATAATTATCAGTGTCATAACACAACCGTAAAGGATATATGTGGCAGTTCTACCAATATCACATTGAGCCCAAACTACATGTTGAGTTTTATCTATCTATGTATCTATATAGATAGATAAAGATCACTAGCTCGCGACGAAAATAGATATAGGCTAGCCTATCGCTAGCTTGCGAGAACACATAATTATCAGTGTCATGGCATAACTATAAAGAATAGGATGCATCGCAAATATGTCTTTGTTATACGTAGGCTACTGCCGTTGTTTATCTGTATCAAAAAATTGTAGCAGCACGAACTGACTTGGATGACACAACGGGAAGCTCTTGCCCCGCCCCCAGCCTAGTAGAATTGACCGACTCAGCGACCAGTCGATCGCTGCGTGAACACAGCGTTAGGAAGAGAAAAATAATAAAGGAAGAAAGAAAAGACAGGAATCTAATTCCTTAAGGCTAACAGCCAAAATTAAAATAACCCACTAAAACGGGCAAACTACTAAAACTAGTAGAATACCAACTAAATCTCCCGAGCTCACGTAATGAGCTAAAAACGGGAAACTTAGTAAAACAAAAGAACACTCTCGGCTACCGTAGCTCAAAGCCGGTAGAGGGAAAAACCAAAACGAAAGTACAAAAAAAACTATCTCCGAGAGAACAGCAAAGTACAAAATACATAGCAACAAACGCTACCAGGCGAACAACAATCCTATACCCGATTAAGTAGCTGCAAGTCCCCCCTGAACATAAACAAAGTTTAATATCGAACCACTACAATATCAAAGTACACAGCATTCTGATAATCACATCCCTTGTCAAAGGAAAATCCAGGCCCAAGTACTCTCTGTCATTTTGGGGTTCGTCTGAAAGTCCATATTTAAGCCTTCAGACTGTATGATAAACAGCCATACTGTCGGTGACACCTCCCATGTGTTTCAAAGTTTCAGTTTATGGCTCTAGAAGCTCCACTCCTCAAAGCCAACAAGGCAGCACCTGAGTCAGAACAGACCACTTGAGGAGTGCCATTTGATCAGACCCCTCCGATTCTTACTTTCTTACTTAATCCAATTAAACATTCTTCCCTTAACTGCTGCATCACGAAGCTTAATTAATACCCCTTCTTTCCACATTGAATCCTAGGAATTCTCAATGTCTAAAAACACACTGACTACCGCTTCCTTGTTGACCATGGCTATTTTAATGTCCAAATCAAAAGACACAACTGAATCCATTGTGCATCATCCAATTCTGAATCCCAGAAATTATACTTAAGTGAAAGTATGGATACTGTCTCAAGATCTTACTCAAGTAAAAGTCAGAGTATCTGGCTAAAAATACACTTGAGTAAAAGTCAAAAAGTTCCTACTTTTAAATGTACTTAAGTACTAAAAAGTAAAAGTAAAAACGTTTTTATTGCAAGGGATAGACAAGGGGTCTCAAACTCATTCGATCGTGGGCCGAGTGTTTTTCGTTTCAACTACACATTGCACCAGGTGAGTTAGTTGAAGAGGTGAGCTCATTAGTGAAATCATCAGCTGGTGTTTAGGCAAGACTGGAATGAAACTCAGCATACGCTCGGCCCACAATGGAATGAACTCTGCGATAGACAATGCTAAAATTAAAGAACAGAGGACACTTTTTTTTGCATTAAAATGATTTCATGCACTTCATCGAATTTGAAAAAACATGTTGAGATAAACTAACATGGACGGCATTCACATCACAGCATCCAGTTGTAAAGTTGGCCAAACTACAACCTTGGAAAAAATTAAGGGTTTAGTTCAGTTTTTTTTTTTTTATACGTGGGTTCGACATTGCACATCCTAAGGTTCTTGTGAAATAGTTATTTTGATAGCAGGTGTCTAATCAAAGATCCCCGCTTTCTAGTCTTGCACAAAGACCAATCAGCACGGCTATGGGTGGGTTAATTTTCTATTGATGGGGATTTGATTGGCTGTTTTAAATAAAGTGCGGCCGCAGGATTAATAACGTTAATGTTAGTTCGGCCAGAGAAACAAATATACTAATTAAAATCTTTGGACCTGCGAGATTTGTACTTTGTACTTTGAAGGTCTGCATTTTAAATGTAAGGAGTAAAAAGTATGTTTTTTTTCTCTGAAATGTAATTGAGTAAAAGTACAAGTATACAAACTTAATAATACTCGAGTAAAGTACAAATCCCCAAAAACAGTACTTAAGTATTGTAACGAAGTACAATTACTCAAGTACTTTACACCTCTGCTATTTGTTCCATTATTTTACACAATACTGATGTCAAAGCTATAGGATGATAAGAACCCGGACTTGAAGCATCTTTACCTGACTTCAGAATTGGGACCACCACTGCATGCTTCCAATCTATAGAGCTAGAATCTCCTGCAGCACTATATCATTCAGATGTTTAAAAAATGCATATCACATTCCATCCCTGCCTGGGGCAGTATTAGCCCCGGCCAGAATTGCATTTTTCAGTTCTTTAAATGAATTATTTCACTATTTGCTTTGCTTCGATTGAGCTTTCATTGCTCTTTAACACTTCACACCTCCTCCTCATCTCTTCTTCCCCTCCTGTTGAAAATTGCACACTTTGAAAGGCTTTGACACACATATCAGCCTTCTCTCTATTGCTTACAGCCTCAAGTTCTCCAACATTCAAAACTGCCAATGTGGCCCTGACACACTTCCCTGCCATTCGGAGAACTCTTGGCCATAACTGTTTAATTGGGATATCAGAACCTATTGTGCCACCATATCTCCTCCAATAATTTATTTTGGCCTCCTTAATAGTTTTTCTTGCTACTGCTCTTAGCCTTTTGTACTTAACTGCACGATCTTGAGTTGGAAATGTCCTCAATTTCCAAAATGCTTTGTTTCTATTCCTAATAACCAAGTCACAATCCTTATTCCACCAAGGGACAATTAAACAGTCTTTTGGAGTAGCCCTTACCCTCTTCGTGCAGATGGCAGAAACTTGGTAAATGGCTTAAATGAAACCAGACAGGTCTACCATTTACAATACAAACTTAGATTTGTTTATTTTCATAATTTAAGTCAAAATAAAGTGCCACAAATGCAAAAAAACCTTGGAAAAATACATTTGTGGGACTTTATTTAGTATTTTGTTTCTTTAGTTTACAACAAAATACTGAGAGCTACATAAATGAAACGGGTCAATCTATACATTTCCTGGATCATAAACTTAATGTCCACAAGTGTGCAAAATCTGAGGATGATATGCAGAACTACTAAAGATCTATGATGCAAAATATAGGCAGTGTACCCTGTTGTCCATAAATGTCTCCAAATCTATCCACATGGCTAAATTGTGCACTGCTCTAAATAAAAAAAATAATGATATATTTAACTACAAATCAACGGTTTTGGCTCATAAAACTTACTTTTGCATCATTTTAAAGTGGGAATAACTATATTGTCATCAGTATAAATGGGGTAGATATCTATGGGTCCAAAACCCTATCCAAAACAAGTCATAAAATGAATAGAATTTTTTTTGTCTATTATAAAGCATATACATTTGCCCCTTCTGATGGTTTAAAATAAAAAACATTGATATCACTGTCATGGTTCGTGGGTTATTGTTTTCGTTTTCCGCTGCGGTTCTCGTCTTTTATCTCCCTTTCAGAATCCATCGGATGTTTTCCTCGTTCCATCCCGGGGTTGTTTCGCCTCGCTCATTATTTAGATCACCTGTGCTGCTACCTGCGGGGTATTTAAGTTCCTCACTTTAAGTTCCACTTTCCGGTGCTTCTTTGTCATTCATTTGTAAATTGAGCCAGGTATAGCCAGGTTTAAGCGACCTTGTGATGTGACTTGTTTGTGTTCATGAGGGACTTGCTTTTAGCTTCTTCAAGTATGGGATTGTGTTTCCTCTTGTTAGCGTTCTGCACTATTTATTTACGTTCTGTTCTCTACGAGACAGTGTTTTCTTTTGGTGGTTTTGGTTGGTTTCACCTTCTATCGGACGTTGTAGTGTTACGTTCCGAAGGTGTTTTCTTTGCTTTTCTAGTCTCCTGTTTGGGCTCTAGTATTGAGTTCGGGAAATTTAAATTTGTGTTTCACTCATTCTGTTCGAGTTCTCCCTATTTTCCTGGGTAGATTTCATTTGGCTGTTTAGCTGTCAGGAATTAGTTTCTGTTTTTTTCCCCCCTTCTTTTCGTGTTATATCTCCCTCACCTGCATTTGATTCTCCGCTACTAAATCCATCACAATCACAGTGTTACATACACCTAAATATGTAGCCTAATCATTCACTCTTGTACATCAATAAAACATCACTTTTACCTGTACTCTACAGGATGTATACTTTTGCCCCGGGATTGCATTTTTCCGTAGTTATTTTCTTTTGTTTAAAGTTCCCATTCATAATGACTCCAAGGAAATTTTACATTAATCTACCACATATCAGCACACAGTAAATTGGAATGAGCATTTTTCATGGCCTAAGTGACAAGTATATACGCCATAGCCTATATTATATACGATAACATGAAAATAAAATAGTATTCCACCTGCAAAATGCTGACAATTGTTCTATCTTCTATGAAAATTAGTAGCCTACATCAAACATAAAATTAACGATTGCACTACAGTATGTGAAATGCACACAAAATGCGAAAATAACAATAGGCCTATCAATCATATTGGACAAGACAGTGCTCATGTGGAAAAAACTAACATACATATGTCGCCAGGGAAATCAACCGCATATTAGAAGCAGTCCTACTTACATATCGGGAAGGGAAAACTCCCATTGGGGAATGCAATTTCTGTAGAGCCTGCATAATACAAGACCATTAAAATTAAAACTGCCGTTGCGCTGGGCTGTAATTAATTGTTCGAAGCACCTAGTAAAACATTGCATATACTGTTGCTAAGGTTATAATGTATTCTATTGGATAAAAGAGCCGACAACTAAACCAGAATGAACTGTAATTAATGAGACAGGCTTGCAGGGGTATTACGAGTCAACATTTCAGATTGTGTAATAGCGGTGTAAAGTGTTGTATATTTCTCAAACGGATTGTACCAGACAATAAATGACCACTGAATTTTGAAAGGAACATCTCTATGTGTAAAACCATTGGTAAGACTGTATGTTTATTTCACATTCAGTAGCAGATATTCATAGTAGAATGACTGGCATAATGAGACAATATGTAAGGTTTGTGTTCCCACTCCGTCACACGTTTCCCTGTGTTTTCGGTAAATTTGATGTTCTCTGTAATTTCCTGCTATTTCCTTCTTTCATTACTAATGATGACTAATTTACTAACTTCATAGAATTAAGGTTTACTAATCTACTAATGACTAACTTCCTTGTAATGTTTGGAGATACTAATCTACTAACCTCATAGAAATTAGGGCTTCTACTAATCTACTAATTATCTAACGTCATCTTCTCTATTCACTACAGCTGTCTCTCCTTTCCGCCTTTGCTGTCACTATTCTCTTTCCTGATTTCCTTGTTAACTCTTCTACTCGCTACAGCTGAGAGATTGTTGCCTCAGTTTACTGTTTTTCCACTTTTGAGTGTTTATCCATTGTTTTGATTCCACGGTTTGACCTTGTTTGTTTACGACCACGTATTTTGCCAGTTCTATTCCTGACCCTGTTTTGTTTTTTCGACGACAAGTTTGCCAAGCATTTATTTGTACCTTTGCCTTCGCGGATTGCCTACCTATTATGAACTCTGTTCTCCTGCTGATTACGAGCCTGCCTGCCGTTTTCAGTACCGCGCCTCTGCTGACAGATATTCTGGATCTCGACCCTTGCCTGCACTTTAACCACGAGCCTTGCTTTCTGATTTTTTTACTTTGCCTTTACGGATTGCCTACTTGTGTTTTTGACCCTTGCATTGAACCTACTATGAACTGCCTAACGCACTGTACCATGCAACTGTGTAATAAAATCTCCTTTGAGTCCGCCTTTTTCGGTTCTAGTCTAGTCACACAATAATTTCACAATAAAAATGTTTATTTTGCATTTGAGTGAGCAGGGCTTTTCACAGCTTTTTTGGTATACGATCAGACTATTGTTGGGTTTATCTTGTTGCTATGACGGAATTAATATTTTATATAATGAATAAATATAGTTATGAACTCACACATAGACGCTATTGTCCACTATGTCATTCATGGGTAGGTATAGCCTGGGTGGGGGGTTGTTTGTTAAAGTGACTTGCTATGGGAAAATAGTGACACTTAGTAGATACTCCATATTCGGCAGAGTTGTCACGAATCATGTCCTAATAAAGATAAAACACAGAGTTTGAAGTTTCCATCCAGGGGTGTCACCAGAGATATATGTTTAGGGGGGCTAAGCCTCTACTAGGGGGGTCTGGGGGCATGCACCCCCAGGATATTTTTTTCTCAAAAAAGCAGTCACAAAATGGTTGTTCCCCATGGGTTTTGAGAGCAGAAATAAGATTAAAATCAATAAATAATGTAGTTGTTGCAAATAATTATTTAAATTGCTTTGATATATACCAATAGGGTTGGGCTGATGTACAATACCCTACCATCATCTATCAACTAAAATGTATCGGCATCGGCAATGGTTGACACATCGTGATGTCAAAGACAATGTGTAGCCTATTCTAGTTTCACAGTTTATAGCAAATTGCCTCAATGGCAGTGGAATTCATTTAGGCCGGGCCTGTAGATTAAATTTCCCTCAAAATTATACTCTCCTGTAAACTTCTCCCTATCATTAGAAAAAAAAGAATTGCACTTTTGTAGCTTTATCAAAACTTCCTAACTTTATGAGTCAAATAAGTTGCCTACGTAGCTAACTGTAAAATATTATCTGTCTGTATTATCCAGGCTATCGCAGTAGCCAACTGCGGACATAATACCAGAGAGGCTAGCTACTCCACGTTGCAGATGCAGCAAGTTGGTTCCATTTAAAAATTAATTTAGCTGGTATAATAGTAACAGGCAAGCTTCACAAATTCCGTTTAGCCATTTTAGTTGAACAACTATAGTTAGGCTCCTATAAACCTAAGAATAGGAGCCAGGGATTTCAGCAACTTACATTAGTGCCTTTTTCTACTAAAGTAAGGTACACCCTTGCCCCCTTCCTCTTCATCATAGTCCTAGACTATGCGCTCAGGAAGGCCATCAGTGGACGGGAGCTAGAACTCGGCCTCACAATAACACCTAGGAGGTCGAGACGACACCCCGCTCTAGTCCTAACGGACCTGGACTACGCGGATGACATCAGTCTGCTCTCTGACCGCGTAGAGCAAGCACAGGAACTCCTGGGCAGAGTGGAGACAGAGTGCGTCAAGGTCGGCCTTCAGCTAAATGCCAAGAAAACTGAGGTCATAACCTATAACATCCTCCCGGACCATCCACCTCTAATAACAATAGGAGGCACTGCTCTAAAGGAAGTCAATGATTTCAAATACCTGGGCTCGTGGGTCAACTCATCCGAGCAAGACCTTAAAGTGAGGAAGGCGCTTGCATGGAGGGCCCTGAATGGCATGACCAGTGTGTGGAACTCCAACCTCCCCTGACAAATCAAACTCAGCTTCTTCTATGCAACCGTGGAGTCTGTTCTCCTGTATGGCAGTGAATGCTGGACCCTGAAGCCCACCCTGCAGAAGTCCCTAGATGGGTGCTACACCAGAATGCTGCGTATGGTACTTGGCATCAACAAGGATGAGCATGTCACCAACACGCACTTGTATGGGGGGGCGCTAAGGGTGAGCGAGAAAATAGCAGTCAGGAGAATGAGGCTGGCAGGTCACTGCCAGAGACACCAGAAGCTGCCAGCCAGAAAACTTGTGCTGTGGGAGCCAACACACAGGCATCAATCATGAGGGCGTCCCACAATAACATACGTGGACGTACTCAGGAAAGATGCGGGAGCAGGAAATACCGGCGAGCTAGCCAGATGCATGGAGGATCGGGATGACTGGAAGCACCGATGGAGGGCCCGTCCGAGGACGACCTAGTAGTAGTAAGGGGTTTACCATTAATATTATAACCCAGTTATACCCATAATACATACAATATAAGAACAAGAATCAAAGCATGATTTTACTTGATACAAACAACATAGACTCTGGCAGGTCAATATATGACTCTGAATAGTGGAAAGTGTATGCTACAATTGATTAGTAGTTTGAACTTACTTATATTTTCTACTTGGTATGGATCCAGCCTAGCAGCAGCACTTGAGAGCAGACCTACGGAGCAAACGCTTTCGTAATTTTGTTAATTTTTAATTCTGTTAACGTTAAGCTAGTTCATGTTGTTAACAAGCTCAAGTACTAGTGCTTGTTACAGCAGCATTGGAACGTTTACTACAACCCAGTGTCTGTAGCGGACATTTGAATTGAGCGGTCACGCTCAGTGCACGCACCACACTGCACTCTAACCAATGGCTGCACTTGATTAAGCCTTCCCAAGGTCTTAGCACCAGACTTTTCCGTGTGCGTTATGATTCTGGAGTGTCGATGGCGCATTTTGTGAAATCAATCTGAAAAAAAATATAAAGATTAAAACGAGTGGCTTAAAAAATATTTATGGGGGCTACAGTAAATATTAGGGGGGCTAAAGCCCCCTAAAATAGGTTTGGCGATGCCAATGTTTCCACCGATAGTTTGGCAGCAGGAGCAACAAATGTCTCAGTTGAGCAAAGCCTTGGCGCCGGCGTCCTTGTCACTAGGCATCTGCGCAGGAGTTAAAGGGATTGATTTTAATGCAATGTTAAGAATCATTGAACAAAGTGAGGCAATTAAAGTATCAACAGAACCATCACTACCCACTGCCTCTATTGTCTCCTCCTCAAACTCTTCCCACTTAGAGTAGAAGAGTAGAAGAGAAAACTTCCCAGAGTAGAAAAGAGAAAAGAAACAAAAATAGCAAAAGGAACTATTCCATAAAGAGCTTCAAGGGCAGCTAAAGCCAATCTAATAGTGAAAATATAGAGCAGCTATAACCTAACCAACCCGGACTTTGTGAAGGCACAAAATGACAAAAAAGCACCAGGAAGCGGAAGTACGAGACTTAAATACTTAGCAGGTAATAGACAGGTGAAACAAATGATTAACGGAAGAAGCGAAACCCCGAGACGGAACGCCGAAAAATCCGATAGACTGCTAATCGGAGAAAGAAGGCGAAAACCGTAGCAAAAAAAGAAAGCTTGCCACGAACCATGACATAGACAGGCCCGATACTCTTTTTAATGCCTCAGCATATGACACCCCATATTTTCCCCTAATATCCTGAACATGTTTTGCCTTCTCAAAGTGAGGGCATCTCCAAAAAGACCCATCTGATCACCTCCGCAATTGCAAAATTTTGGAATTGATATTTTGCATTGTAATAGATCACGATCCTCTCCACATTAGGCACATATGCCACAACATGCCCTTATCTTTGGCATTCTAAGCACTGAAGCGGAGGCCTCTCATATTTCCTCACCTGACAAGACATACAGCTCAAGAACACTCTAAACGGCAGAGAATCATCCCCAAAAGTTATCAGTATCGGGGCATCGGGGTTTCACATCTCGCAGGCTTTTAAATCTCAAAGTCTTTCACTTCTCCTCCCTTCAAATTCACTTTTATCTCTTTCTCTGACACAAACACCATATATCACACCCTTAATCTCATGGTGACCATGTGGTGACCACCTCCACTCTTTTTGCACTGATTTTACTTATCTTCTTAGCTCTCCCTTGCTGGTCAGCATTTTCGCAGATAACCATTAGCTTCCAATAAGGCAGAGTTCTGGCATCTATCCCTTCACCAACACATTTCAATGATTCTGATTTATGGGGTTTAGCGGCCTGAATCCTCCATGCTCCATTCTGATCCCTCAGTTTGAACAATACTTGAAACTCTCCAAGAGTTGTAGTTCTTAACTTTGCTCCCCTCCCGTTCTACTGAAGCACCTGGTTTCTCTCAAGAGGCCATTCTTTTCCTCTGTAATTTTTCTCTTTGCTTCCCACCCTTCCTCTATATCCCCATTCCCAACCGTGGCCGAATTATAGACCTTTCCTCTCTATAATAAATTGCTTAAACTGACAGACAAAAAAATAAGCAAATTAAATAAGAACATATGCACAAAACGGTAGCATCAGTAGCTTTCATGTCCCCCAACCACTCTCAACATATGAACTTTGCACATCCCAACAGATCCTTTTGCGAGACCTCGCGGTTCCCCAGACTGCTCGCGATCTTCTTCCATGAAGGATGCCATTGTCGTTTGCAATTTGCGCGCAAAAATGATGGGAAATGTAGTCTACAAAGGGGGGTTGGTATGCTCGACTATGAAAAATATCCGTGGACAGTCTGGTGGACTGTCCTTCCGCGTATGTGTCTGCTTCCTGTTTTAAACACTCTGTAACAGCCTTTATTCTCCAGTGGATGAGAACGGCAGCGGTCGACCCCGACAGATCGGCTCGCCCTGGGAAAACATGTTGAAGCGTGTGTCTTTGAAAGATGTCATCCTTTATTGTTCAAAGGACGGACGTCTGGGGCTGACGATTGCATGGATTTTATCTGCGGTTCACAGAAGCGCCTGCCATACAAAGCAAGCAATGGTACTGGGCTGTTTATATTAGCCTATTTTCAAATAAAAATGATAAGCATTAAGATACACTGAACATTTAATTTGAAGAATCGAAAAAAGCATTTATATACTACCATTTTAGACAAGATGAAAAATAAATGATCAAGGTTCCCGAACGAATCCTTGTTTTATAAAAATATGAATTATACATCATAGAAACACATATGAAAAGGTAATATTATGCATTGCTTTTTATTTCTATTGGTTATACACACAATGCTATGTTTTGTTACAGTACAAGTTTTGTAAATCCCCGGGAGACCAGGCATTCTTGTAAAATTATGGGGGAGAAGGAAATGTGAAAGAAAGGTTGTGATCCATTTATAAACAAAGTTAATTATCTCTGTGCTACGCCTGTTCATTTAGAGAATTGACATAATTAAACGGATTAGGCCTTTGCGGCATATATTTTCAATAACTAAATGTGAAAGCATACCTTTCAACGGGACAATGATGAACAATTCCCTGTATAAAGTGGGTAGAAGACACAGGGGGATACGCCAGAGCAGGCTGTAATAATTTTCCGAGGTTCATAATGAGTCGGATACTTCCTAGATACTCTCCAAGGTTCCTCTTATATTCCCTCATGCCCTCTAAACAAACAGACAAAGCAAATCCAAATCAATCCGACATTTGCAATTCAAATGTCACCTCATCAACAGTGTCTCAGTTGTTGATAGAAGGGAGGGGGCCATTTCTGACAGCAGTGTCGTTCAGGTGTAGCATTTGGTTAATTAGGCATCTGCCTTGTGAGGAATTAGAAAAAAGGAGGCAGTGAAGTAATAAAATTGCACTAGAGACGGTGAGCACACTTTGGACTTCACTACAGTATGATACCCGTAGGGCTGACGACTGTGGCGCACGGTGCATTCTGCCTTTTAAATAAGAGACATTTTCTGAATCACACAATTGGAGAAAGTGTGTACCTACTCACCCTGAAGACATGAACACAAAATGCATAATTCAAAAAGCACGTTCTTTTGATACCTCAACATTATATAGCAAGGTATAAATGCAGAACGTGTGTATGTGCGTCATAATCCTCCATTTATTACTTGACATAAAATTGATATATGAATATTAGTCTTACAATATCCATATATTTCCAGTTTAATCTGACCATTCAAAAGGTCAGTACTTGAAAACAAATATTAGATGTTGTTTTTTTCCCTTTCTCGTGTTTCTTGCGTCTCCAGCTGAAAGGCCATAGGCTGCTCTATCTGCTCAACCTAATTTAGTTCATGTAATATACTGCATCTAAGGCAACAGGAAATTAATTTGACAGAGAGGACAAAGTGGACATTAAGCATTCCAGTCATGCCTACACCTGAAGCTTTGAAAGAAAACAGGAAATGGGGATAAACGCATTACGACTCCCAGGGGCTTTGTGATATTTAGATAAACCTGCAGATCCACGCCCTCAAAGATAACTGCACAGACTTCTCTGATACTGTGATGAGGAGTGAACTCTTCCCGTCTCACTCAACAGCTTCCTGCTCAAGCACAGCTGAAATGTGCTTTGGCCCATCAGAATCTATCTGATAAAAGCAAGAGCAGTGAGAATAGTGGTTTCTGAATGATTCAAACATTTTTCTGTGTGAGAATCTGTTTTGGATATTGACACTGATCTGTAAGAGTAGGCCTACCTGATATGCGTTATGAGTCGACTAACTTGCTGAACCACTCTTTCTGTTGTACCCAGTGCTGCAGTCCGACAGAGACAGACCCCTACAGTTTGCGCTCTACAAAGAGTTGGCTTTCATTTTCCCATTAAATGCCCAGTGCATGTACAGAGGGAACCATATTTGCTGTGAGTGTGATATTATTGTCCAAGCAACTGCACTCGCATTTCATCAGACTATATCAGACTTCAGACTACACATCAGACTTCTTTTGGTGAGTTCACCCACAAGTTAAAGGGTAACTACACCCTAGATCACTTTTTTTTTTAGCTGTAAACGTGTTTATATGCCTACCTTATAATTAAACTTATTCATCCATTCCGTTATTTCAACAATTCTGAAATAACATAAATCAGAAAAAACTGGTAGAAAAGCGTCTTTGTGCTGCCCCGAACGGTTGAAAGTTCCTTTCTGCTCCCCACACTGCCCCCGTCCCAATCGTGATGTCAGAGTACCTCTTTGGAGGTACCTCTCATCATATGGATAATCGTTGTCGCCCACAACGAAAACAGCCGGCACCTGATTGGTTAGACCCGCTACGAACATTGTGTCCTGTTCATAAACTCTCTTATTTCACCTAAATAGTCCACTAAAATATGCTTCTGAAGATATTTGAGGTGAGAAATAGGTCATGCAGTTGCTGAATCTTGATTCATATACCCATCTCCCTCACTCACCCCACAAAGTATTTTTCAAAATTGTTTCGTGGGCGGAGACAGGCTGAAACAGTGGGTGTAGTTACCCTTTAAGGTTTTTCTTCCTATTTCAGAAAAAATGTTGTTGCACTTAATGTTGTTGTTAATAAGCTCTAGCAAGCTATGCTGCAGGTGTGTGGAGCTAATGATGCATTTGGAACACAGGAATGCTAACCGCACACTGCACCTTGCCATGCTGTTTGCACACATCATACGTTTTTTTAATGTTTTTATCAGAGGCATTTTTACAGTGTGTGATTAGCATTCCTACTTTCCACATTTCAACTTGCATGTTTCAGTCTGTCCTGGATCAGATGTATCAAATCAGTTACCTTTGCAACAGGCAGGTCATTTTGCCTCTTGTACTGGGAAGGGATTTCCCATACAATTTCCACTGTATAGGCCGTCTGGTTTGCCATTGGGTTTTAAAAAAAATAAATAAATAAGTTTTTAGCTCTAAAAGAACTAGCTTTTTCAGTTTAGTTGTACAAACCTATCTGGTGCTTTGCTGGTACGGCTTGGCATCAGGTGTCAGTGATTAAACAACAACACATTCAAATGGAAGTAATGACTTAAGGGCATTTATTTCTATCACACAAAATGCAGAACACAGTCAACTGCATGAAGCACCCCCAATTGTGGGAAAGCAAAAATGTGAAACATGAGAGGTTACAGTTAAAATGTGTGTGTGTGTGTGGGGGGGGGAGACCATTGCAGTGTTCCTGCAAGATCTCTCACCAAGATACACGAGTCTGTACCTTTACAACAGGCCTAACAAAGGCAATGGGCATCCGCTAAGCTATGTGCGAGGCAACTGCTGTCCAGTAGGCCACACCGGCTGTGGGAGGAAACAGCTGACAGCAGCCAAAGAGGAGGAGCTGCTCTCTCGGTTACTCCTTACACCCCTGCTGGCATTACAGCATCTTACTAGCAGGCTAGGGCTGGGTTACTCAAGTGGTGGCACTGGTGGCATTACCTCAGTCAGGAACCGTTACGGGGCTTTTCTGCAGGCGTAAACCAGGAAGTGCGGAAATAATATAAGCTATTTTGTATTTGTATAAAACTCTTTGTTTACAATTGTTTGATAGTAGCTATACTGCTGCATGTTTTGTTATGGAACCTTAAAGGTGTTTCTTGCATGAGTGCTTATAGCGGGATAACAGCCCACACTCTCAAACAAACGCTCACAAGCATGCACGCACACATACTGCATATGCATGCAGTAAGTGCTGTACAGAGAAGAGAGGCCAGGGCTCAGTGCTGAGAAGGCAAATTTCTTAGAGTCCAGTGGGAAATGCTTTAATTACCTAAGTTAATGTGATGAATTTTGATGAGGATGAAAATCTTAAATTAGCTCTGGATGTATATAATTTCCCCATATTTATAACATGCCTATGCCAGTTTCTCTCCGAAGCATATAGGAAACCTTTTGACTTTATGCAAATAGATTTCAATATACCATGTTCCATTCTCCCTGCAGCTTTGCTTTATAATTCTTTCCTATGATGAGCAGACACGCACACACATATGTGGGTTCATCACATGCACACATATACACATACAGATTGTGAGCATGTGTGTGTAGGTGGGCGGGTGTGTGTGTGTGTGTGTATATGAGGGTTTCCGCTAGACATTTTATTGCCGGCCAACATGGCTGGTCAGATGTCAAGATTCTGGACAAATAGACCATTTACCAGACATATGTGCATTTAATTACAATAAAATAAGCAATAAAAGCAATGGTCCAACAAATACATTTTTAAAATAATTAACAGAAACACAATTTCTAAAAACAATGCTAAGCTAATTTCTTGTCAGCGTCAACCTACACATCGACTGCACTACTTTGGTAGCCATGAACAATAATCTATGCAATACAAATGAATTAAAATAACTATGCCATCATATACCTGCGTCTGTTTTCAAATCGGGGGCTTTATAGATTTCAGTAAATCTGTCAACCCAATGAATTGGTGGCACGGGATGTGGTAAACTTTCACCTGCGAGATAAGCGCATAATTCTCCCACTTGATCACGTGATGCACAGTGCTGTTTCATGGCATTTTGTTGTTGTTTAAGACAACTGAGGTGTGGACGGTGCATTGACTGTGCAGAAAGCTTTAAATTGATAGACCCATTGGTAAAGCCATTGTTTTTTCCTGACCTCAAAAAAGGTGCTGAACATTTTGTCTAGCCTACTCTATCCACTCTTTCATCATGCCGTAACCATCTAAATTCTAACTGAAACATCTGTTAACTTTTTTTTTTTTGTCGCATCTTCATCTGTTTCTGTGGGGGCTTGACACCTTTGTGCTCTGCTGGCCAGTGCTGGACTTTCATGGCCACTTAGAATTTTGAAAAACTGGCTGAGAAATGTTTCAACATTTTGGAATGAGTGGTGCAGAAGGGATGTATTATTTTTGACATTTGAGCGTGCAAGCTACTGAGCTTTACACTTTCACTCGCTCGCAAAAGCTCAGGAACTTTGTTTAAAGAGTTTAAAACCGGGGGCAAAATCAAACATTCACGTAGCCTAATATAGCCTAAGATTTCTGTCCATCCGTCAAAGTTTCTTCTCCTTAACAGCAGCCATTGTTTTTTCTGTGTTTGGTGCGCAAACGTTGTCACTTCCCTGTTTCCTGTGGTTATCGTGGTTGGAAGATCCACAAGGCAATCAGGGAAGATAGCAGGAGGTGGTGTTAAACTGCGTCAAATACCGCAGAGTCGCCGAGGAGCATGAGAACCATGAGAAAGAAATCGCTTTCGCAAAGTGGAGCCCTTTGCTGACGGCAAAGTGTTCAGGCCTGAACCCAGACTGGTGAAAGACTAGGACGTCATTTTGAGAGAGAAAATGGAGAGTTGGTTGAAAATAGCATATAGAATAGTTTTGGAGAGAAAGGGAAGAAGAGAGACAGGACGGTTGTTTTGAATGACACAGTAGTCAAAAGCCGTGACTGTGGGGACACATCCAGCAGTCAGGGGTGCGTTCACCAGAGAGGAGATGAATGGAAGAACGTAAGGAGAGGTGCAGTAATGGGATCTAGAGAGAAGGTAGTTAGATGATGGGATATAGCTAAGCATCTGTAAGAGAAGAGAAGGCAGGGAGAGGGTAGGGGATGGGGAGGGTTGCCTGTGGAGTGAATTACTGATGTGTTGGAGAAATCTTGAATTTGCAGATGTCAGCAACCTTTCCATCAAAAAATGGTGGTCATCTGCACTGAAGGTTGATGGAGGTGAGGAGTGAGGAGAAAGTGGAGTCCCGTTTGTGTGGGGAAGTTTGTGTGGATGAGTTCTTAATTCTAGCCTGAAAAGTTATGCTGAGAGGAGCGAGTGGCTACTGCACAGGTCAACAGGCTATCTGGATTTTTGCTAAATTTTCTATCTGCTGTCTGGAGTAAGATCCTTAGTGCAGAGAGCGTCAAATAGCTATGGGATAGCACAGGGTAGTTTTGCCGGTCTGCTGACAAGGGAACAGAGAGAATCAAATGTGGGAGAAAGAGAAAGGAGATGAGTGTGGATGTAGTAGGATCAGTAGATAGCTGGGAGAAAAATTCAAGAGAAGGGAGAGATCTAGTGACACCAGAATGGTGGGAAAGGTTGCAGATTGCAGTGTACAGTGACAGTAGGCGTAGGTTGAGGAGAAAGGGGTTCAGAGGAAATTGAAAGGGAAAATGATAGAAGACAGTGATCAGAGTGCTGGAGGAGGGTGAAGAACCATTTCACAGTGATTGTTAAATTGGGTGCGGAGCAGTTTCTCCTCGTGATGCGGTCCAGCTGGATTCCTGCTCTGTGGGCACAGCTGAATGGGAGCTTAAAGTCTCCCAGCAGAATCAAAAGTGTCCCGTCCTCTGGAAATAGCTGAGCAGGATGCCCAGCTCATCAAGAAAGTTAGCCAGGGGGCCTGGCGTACAGTAGAGAAAACTACAATAAACAGCTTGATATGGTTAGTAACAGTCACAGCTTGGAATTGAAGAGATAGAGAAGTGGGAAAGAAAGAGTAAAAAAATTTCCAGGAGGAGAAAACAAGCAGACCACCGAAGACCGGGTAGTTTGGGAGGAGGATAAGGAGAGGGCCACTGGTGTTGTACTGTTGTCTGCGGTTATCCATGCTTCAGTGAGGGCAAGAAACTGGAGGGTGAGCAGGGGGACATAGGACGAGAATATTTCAGACCTGCGAATGGACCAGGTCCTCCACACCCCGACTTCGACTGCCTCTTCATTCAGCAGACAGACACGTCGGAGTCTTCGACACAGAAGAGCTCGCCTTCCTGATCCAGAAGCTCCATGCAATGGGCTATGTCCTCCCTGTATTACCTCCTTGGGTAGTACTACACCCTGGTGTGGAACCACACACCCCAGCAGTGTATGGCCCGAGCTAAGGAAACAAAAGCACAGGTAACTGTGGTTTATGTCCCTCCAGACCTTATTCCAGGTGGTGCACTATTCGAGCTTGCAACACAGCAATGCTGACAGCTTGTCAAGGCCACACTTCCTCTGGGCCTTTGCTAGCAGCACTGGGAAGGTGACGCTAAAGGCTGTTACAGAGTGTTTAAAACAGGGAGCAGACATGTACAGAGACTGACATTCTGCCAGACTGTTCAGAATTTTGCCTTTCACAGTCGAGCGTACCAACCCCCCTTTGTATACTACATTTCCCATCATTTTTGCGCACAAATTGCAAACAACAATGGCGTCCTTCATGGAAGAAGATGATGGTACGCGTGTAGGTGAAATGACAGGTCTATGAGCACAGGTCTGCACGGACACAAAAAACTATTACTGCGCGGACTGCCAAGGCGGACGATCACTCAGGGTCCGTTTTGGGTCTGCTATGATGTCATTTAGGTCCGCGCGGACCCTGCGGACATGCGTACGCATACATTTTTTGCCGACTATGAATTAGCCTGAAGGGGGAATTTGAGACAGGGAGTGCTTGCCTTGCCACGCTGCTCCAGTATCTCTCTTTCTCCTGTCACCTCTCCCTCATCAGCTCTCTTAAAAAAAGACCTTTCCCCTTCAGTTCGGGAGCTCACAGAGGTTAGACTCACCACCAGACATGAAAAAGCCTCACCCACGGGCAACCTGATGCCCAAGACCTTCCTTCTCTGTCCCGCTTTGCTTTTCCCCCCGGCTTTTCCTCACTGTTCCCCTGCAGGGATCGTGTTGCCCCATTTCATAAAATACGCTCCCGATTACTTTCTTGTGTCACTTTTCTCATGTCATTTACATGACAACTTTACTATATATGAAATGCATAACTGCGCATGCGTGTGTTTTATTTATTTATTTATTTTTGCATGTACATGTGTGTGTTAGACAATCGAGCACAGAATTGAGTCAGAAAAAGTTATCTAGTTCAGGAAAAGCCAGCCAGGTCTCCGGTGTGCTACAGTTACTATGATTAACTCCCAGTCAAACAAATATAAATTGTATTTAATTTCCCAGGATCCTTTTTTCCCTGGTGTTTGACACTTTTAATTGTTTTAGTCTCTAACAGCATTAATGACTGGTTTGGGACTTGGCCATAGATATATGACGTGTAGCAGATAAGTGCGGAAGAATAAGTCCATTTTAATTTCTATATTTTCATCAGTGTAGCAATGATAAGACAGGCGAAGGCACAGCTCCTGTTCTTAAGGCCAGACACTACAGGCAAAATGGCATTTTTTCTTCCACTCGTCAATTTTCTGATTTTTCGTTATTCTTCTATTAACACAAAAATGACTTTATAAAAAAACTGCTATTTTTTAATGTTTTATCTACCCACACCGATGAAAACATCTTTAAATTTCGTATCTATTGGCTTTTTTTCAACGGGGCACTGCCTCGCGATTCTATCAACCACTACATTGAGTCGTACATCGTTGGAAAGCTAATTTTCTCCTTTGTAGTTTTACCTTGATCATATATGGTAATTACCTTTGTAGCTATGACGACTGGTGATTGGAGACGAGCTGCTTCGCAAAATCTCATTGGCTGAGGGAGTTTCTAATAATGCCATTTTCTCAAAATGACATTTTTTCATCACTCGGTACCAATTATCTCAACTTCCAGGGCAGGTGCATTCACTAAACCTTACATACTGATTCTCAGATGTATTCTGCAGATATTTACAAAAGGAATTGTGAATATCTTGTTGTCCTTTCATTTCGGGTTGCATTTTCTGTCTAAAATTACACCAAAAATGCATTTTTAATAGGTATATGCAGTATTTTTTCATTTTAAAGACAAAATAAGCTTGTATTCACAAACTCCTATGTAAAAAGTTTAGTACTTAGTATATTGTCAAAACAAAAGTAAAACTTTAAGCCTGACTGTATCCATTGTTTAGATATTTGGTACCAAAATATATGCAAATTTACACATATTTAATGAGATATTGCCAATTTGCATTATTTAACTTTTTTTTTTTAAAGACAAAGTGTAATACAAAAAATATTTCTCTTAATGTGAAGATTAAACTGGTAGAAATTCATGAGGATATCTTTTTTTTTAAATTGTTTAAAAAAAATCCTATTCACCTGTAGTGTCTCCCGTTAAGAGCTGAAGGCCAGCAGGTTCAGCAAGGCCTTTACAACCAGCACCTGGACTAGCAGGTGAGGTGACACCCTAATCCAAAGGTTGGCGAAGACAATTAGCAGCGAGGCTGAGTGAATGTCAGTTTCTGCAGCCTTCCTCGACCGGAACTGCCCGTCCAAGATTCAGAGCTATAAATAAGTTTAATTCTAAGTTTATATCAGTTACTATGGACACGGCTTTGTTGCCATGTGAAACAGCTGAAGAGACTGTGGGGAGGAGCTGCTGCATGTGACATTAATGCGCAGTACGAGCAGCGACAAACAGCTGTGGAAGTTTGGCTCCCCTAATCCTCAGGCCACATGCTGTTTGAAGAGCTCTTGGTGACAACAGGGCCAATAATATACCATTTCACTGACAAAAATATAATTTATTTTTTTAAATACAATAAGAGCAGATATAGCCTAGCCATCTAGCTCTAAAAACAATTCAATGCAAATATAAGCTATGTAGCCAGTACTGTGATGATAACAGTTGCATGACTATGAAGCGTTATTCCAAATGTTTAATTCCTTTATTCTCTTTGTTCTTTACAAAGACATAAGTGTTTCCAGTCAGCTGAGAATCCTACGATTTACATGAGCATGGGAAAAGAATAAAGTAACCATGGACTTTATTCGCCCTGTGCGTGACTGCATCACATCACACGAGTCTCAACCAATCAATATGGCCCTCGTGCAAAAGACTTGGTCAATTGATTTAATATTTAAATTTGCATTGATGTCTTTTCCTTTCTACTTATCCCGATTAACACCTGTGACTTGATCAGAGAGGACTATTGATTCCATCAAATTGAGTTTTCCCCAGTAATCAGCCGTGAGAGTTGAAACCAAGGGTACAGTTTAGTCCCTCCTTTAGTTCCAGGGACAGTACACAATACAGTCTCTTTTCAATATACAGTATAAAGGTATACTTTTCATTGATTTTGGAATTGCACTATTTATGATCTGCTTTGTGTAGGATGCGTTTGTTTTTCATTCTTCCTTTTTAAACTGTCATTATTTATTCACTAATTCTCAGTTTTATTGTCTTGTGTGTGCACCTCTGCAAATTTTCCTCTAAAGGGACAGTGAAAGTTCAGGCCTCTACATTGAGCTTTTAGAAGTACTTGTCCTTTTTTAACATTGGCAGAAGTCAAAGTCCATAATGTGCACAAAATAAAGACAATAACGACAATAAATTTGCTACTTATTTGTTGGGAAATTGATGTTTAATTAACTGTAAATTGCTGTTTGGGGGTTCAGGTCTGTTTTGCCCAATTTTCTTTTGTAATGCCACTGTGTCTTTGTGATGGTGACTATCCAAAAAAACTGAATTGAATTGAATTGAATTAAATCAGACTTTGGCCCAGACCTGGAAAACAAGCTGATGCAAAGACACAGAACTTCTGTGCCTGTATCCTACCCAGGCCAGTGCCTTGCAAACCACAAATCTCACTGTGCCTGTATCCTACCCAGAGTGCCTTGCAAACCACACATCTCACTGTGCCTGTATCCTACCCAGGCCAGTGCCTTGCAAACCACACATCTCACTGTGCCTGTATCCTACCCAGAGTGCCTTGCAAACCACACATCTCACTGTGCCTGTATCCTACCCAGGCCAGTGCCTTGCAAACCACACATCTCACTGTGCCTGTATCCTACCCAGAGTGCCTTGCAAACCACACATCTCACTGTGCCTGTATCCTACCCAGGCCAGTGCCTTGCAAACCACACATCTCACTGTGCCTGTATCCTACCCAGAGTGCCTTGCAAACCACACATCTCACTGTGCCTGTATCCTACCCAGGCCAGTGCCTTGCAAACCACACATCTCACTGTGCCTGTATCCTACCCAGAGTGCCTTGCAAACCACACATCTCACTGTGCCTGTATCCTACCCAGGCCAGTGCCTTGCAAACCACACATCTCACTGTGCCTGTATCCTACCCAGAGTGCCTTGCAAACCACACATCTCACTGTGCCTGTATCCTACCCAGGCCAGTGCCTTGCAAACCACACATCTCACTGTGCCTGTATCCTACCCAGAGTGCCTTGCAAACCACACATCTCACTGTGCCTGTATCCTACCCAGGCCAGTGCCTTGCAAACCACACATCTCACTGTGCCTGTATCCTACCCAGGCCAGTGCCTTGCAAACCACACATCTCACTGTGCCTGTATCCTACCCAGGCCAGTGCCTTGCAAACCACACATCTCACTGTGCCTGTATCCTACCCAGAGTGCCTTGCAAACCACACATCTCACTGTGCCTGTATCCTACCCAGGCCAGTGCCTTGCAAACCACACATCTCACTGTGCCTGTATCCTACCCAGGCCAGTGCCTTGCAAACCACACATCTCACTGTGCCTGTATCCTACCCAGGCCAGTGCCTTGCACACCACACATCTCACTGTGCCTGTATCCTACCCAGGCCAGTGCCTTGCACACCACACATCTCACTGTGCCTGTATCCTACCCAGGCCAGTGCCTTGCAAACCACACATCTCACTGTGCCTGTATCCTACCCAGGCCAGTGCCTTGCAAACCACACATCTCACTGTGCCTGTATCCTACCCAGGCCAGTGCCTTGCAAACCACACATCTCACTGTGCCTGTATCCTACCCAGGCCAGTGCCTTGCAAACCACACATCTCACTGTGCCTGTATCCTACCCAGGCCAGTGCCTTGCACACCACACATCTCACTGTGCCTGTATCCTACCCAGGCCAGTGCCTTGCAAACCACACATCTCACTGTGCCTGTATCCTACCCAGGCCAGTGCCTTGCAAACCACACATCTCACTGTGCCTGTATCCTACCCAGACCAGTGCCTTGCACACCACACATCTCACTGTGCCTGTATCCTACCCAGGCCAGTGCCTTGCAAACCACAAATCTCACTACATATTACTGGTGTTTTTATGGACAAAAGAAAAGGTAAACATGAGAATGTGTCGAGAAGATAAAAGTTGCTGAACAACCATGCAACTGAATCCTTTTAATTTTTGCTGGATTTTAACACACGTTCCTGTCCTTGACCGCACGTACCTGGTCTTATTTGACCAACTGACAAAAACAGGTCAGTGAAAAACGTGTACACTTGCATAACCAGACACAGTAGCTTTTTTAAAAAATAAACATGCACATTTTATCACCACTTAACACTGTACTGAAAAGTCATTACTTTTCAATCCACTCCATGCCAGGGAAAGATTCAGTAAATTATATACACTGCACACAGTCCAGCTGAATTTAATAAAAAATCCTTGATAAATAATATATTTTATCTAACTCATAATTGTATGTCATTCCAATTAACCCTTTTGAAAGATAAAGGTAACATGTGAATTAATGTAACAGGTCTGTTCTTTGTGTGAGATTTTCCAAACCATAGATTACAATTAGCTTATATAATGAGTTTGGAATTGATGTGTTCTATTTCCTATGCATATAAATTTAGAAGCAGAACACCTGACAACTGTGCACTCACTGACAAGCTACACAGACTATTATGCAATAAACTGCTGCTATAATATGCCTTCATAGAACAAATTAGTCGTGAAATAAGTTTTTTATTATTATTTATTTATTTTAAAAAATGTGTTTCTGATTTTTATACGTTTTCTCCGTATTTTAAATTAAAGCAACCAACTCACCTTTTTTCTCAGATCTGAATAAGTTGCTGATTTTAAGGTAAATAACCTGCAGACCTTGCTGCTCTCTAGAACAAGGACTGAGCATCAATGTTCCATCTCCTTAGAGAAAGGCGTATCTTCTGCATGCAATAGGCCTACATCCTCTAACCAACATCATCTATTCTAACCAACCAACATTTCTTAGTTTTTTATTTTTTTAAGTGGTGCTTTTTAAGTGGTTTAAATGTTCTTTTTTCAGGCAGATAAGAAAAAGATCCTAATGACTAATGATGGACCAAAAAGACCAGACCGTCTCCACAAAGAGATGCAGAAACCACTAATAGCTAAGGCGGAGCTCAGCGTTTATAGATCATCAGTATGCAAAATGGCACATTGCCCTTCAAAGCAATCTGTGCACGGCAGGCCCTGGCACAAAAACAGAGAAATTTCCCTTTGGCCTCAACGTTTCTTTTCTTGCTTTCCTTCTTGGTTGTTCGTGTCACCGAGGCCGAAGTGGATTTAGTTAATTCGTTAATTTAAAGCAACTAGCACTCGCATCGTTTTGTTTGGTCACAAAAGGGAAGTCCAGGTATCGATGTGTGTCACGCGCCTTTAGCATTCCGTTAACACTCAGCTGGATGGACTACGCATCAGCCAGTTAGCATTTTGAGATCATTAGAAAAACACTGGTGTTTTAGTTTTAGAGAGATAAGTTTATTCGGACTAAAGCAAAAAAACATTACAACGCTGAATGTTGTAAATGACTAGATTAGCAGCCAGATCAGGTGGCATGTAATGGAAGTTCCCACGCAGTAGTCGAAGCCAGTCAGAGAACAGACCGTGGGAGCGCGCGTTTGTAGATAGAGGTTTGCTGATACTGTGGGGGTTTCAGGGCACTGCATTAATTCAACAGCATAAAAACAAAGTGATGTAGGTGCTGCCAAGCCTTCAAAAAAGCTGCAATCGCACAGCACTGCACTCATTACAGTCTGAACAAGCCAAAACCAAACTCCAGGGAAAACACTTCCCATATAAGCCTTGTTCTGGCTATCTGAGTGTGATGCAGTTGCTTTGCATTATAACAGAATTATACATTCATTTCGGAATAATTATATATATATAATACAAATAAACATCGAACAAAAAGTTTGGAAATTTGTGTTTGGTAGATTATTTCTCTGTTGTAACAATGCTTCTTGGCAATAAATTTTATTCCGTTGGAAAGCCTGTTTATTTCCCTTTTAAATGGTGCCCCATTTGTAAGGAACATGCATTTGTGGGATGAGCAGCACAGCTGAGTATGTGGGTTGCGCCCATGAAAAATTTGCCAAATCTTCTCTGCCAATGCCAAACAGCTTATTCTGCTGTTGCTAGTGACTCTTGTTTTGAGCTTCCGGTACCCCCAGGTGCTGACAATCAGGTGCCTGGTTGGCACCTGATTGGCAGCACCTGTGAGCATGGGCCCTGCTACAGTGGTCAATTGGTGTCTGCTCCAAGAATCGGCATGCCACATTTGTCTGATCTCGATAAGGCCCGTGCTATAGGGCAACTTCAAGCTGGTGTTCCGCGAAAGCAAGTTGCGGCATTAATTGGAGTGAGCCCTAGTACCATCTCCAAACTGAAGGCCAAGTTCCATAAAACGGGGGATGTCAGAGACAGACCGCGAAGTGGACACCCCAAGAAGACCGGTTCCTCACCCTTTCAGCACTTAGGAACCGTAGGCTGTCTTCTACAGATTTGCAGTCAAGGTTTGCAGGACAATATGGCACACGGCTCTCGGCCCAGACAATCCAGACAATCCGGAACAGCCAATCTCCGGGCTCCTAGGGCTGCCAGGAGGCCTGCCATGACTGCCCTTCACCGTCAGGCCCGTTTGCGCTGGTGTCGGCAACACCTGCACTGGAACCTGAACATGTGGAGGAATGTTATGTTCAGCGATGAGTCCCGATTCTGCCTACGGAAGTTGGATCGTAGGGTCAAAGTGTGGAGAAGACAGGGAGAACGCTATGCTGATTGCTGCACCTTTTGGTGGAGGCAGTGTGATGGTGTGGGGCGGCATCTCCATCACTGGAAAAACGAGGCTTGTCATCATTGGAGGCACTCTCAATGCAGAGAGATTGTGACGTCCGGAAAGGGACGGACCCAAATGCACGACGAGACAGTCTTAGGTTCAATAGGTTTAGTTTAATGAAATTCCGGGTCGGAACCACGCCGGGAAAACAAATATAAAAAGTCAAATAATAATTCGTGGAACCCGTAGAGCGCTGGCACAGGAGATCCAGCGAAGTAGCAGTGGCTGTAGAGCGCTGGCACAGGAGATCCAGCGAAGTAGCAGTGGCTGTAGAGCGCTGGCACAGGAGATCCAGCGAAGTCGTAGTGGCTGATCACCGCCTGGGTAACGGCGTGAGTCGGTCGGTGGTGGAACCAGGATCCACCCTGGGAAACAGGAATGGCAATTTGCTGGACCGTGGAGTACAGCTTGGGTAGAATTAGCAAGCGAAGAGACAAGTAAGCTACCAAGACATACAGGAACAAACCGCAATACTTTGACAAGGAACCACAGGAACAGCACGGTAATATAACTAGTGTCATTAGAGCTGATAAGCTACAGCTTGCGGGAAATGCATGCGCGATCAGCGAATTGATTGAACGATTAGCAACAGCGTGAGGAATGCGGTGAAGGCGATTGAGTGTGAGTTGTGTTATTAAGATGTGGTGTAAGTAATCAAGTGAAATGTAGACCCAATCAGGTAATAAACGCAGACATGATACGATTAGGTTCGGGGAAAACAGAGGAACACATCAAGGAAGGAACGGGGAGTGGAGCGGATCGTTACAGTACCCCCCCGTCAAGGTACGCCTCCTGGCGGACCACAGGCTCTGGTCGACTGGGCCTGGCGGTGATGGAAATCCTGGATGAGGGTAGGGTCCAGGATAAGACGGGGGGCAACCCAGGAACGTTCCTCGGGCCCATACCCTTCCCAGTCGACCAGGTACTGGTGGCCTCGTCCCCGGCGCCGAACATCGAGGATGCTGGAGACTGTGAACGCGGGGGCACCATCAATGTCCCGGACAGGTGGGGGGGCAGGAGTGGGAGCGCTGAGAGGGCAGGAGATCACTGGCTTGACCTGACTGACATGGAAGGTGGGGTGGATTTTGAGGGAGGCAGGGAGACGGAGTTTGAGAGTGACTGGGTTCAGGATGGAGTGCACAGTGAAGGGTCCGACGAAGCGGGGTTGGAGCTTGCGGGAGGTGCCGGGGAGGGAGAAGGTGGAAGTCGAAAGCCAAACCTTCTGTCCCGGGCGGTAGCGAGGGGCTGCGGACCGGTGCTGATCCGCCAGGCGACGATTCCGGGAGGAGGTCTTTAGGAGGGCGTTGCGGGTGGCTTTCCAGATCCGCTGGCAGCGTCGGACGTGGGCGTCCACAGACGGGACCGCCACCTCGGCCTCCTGGGTGGGAAACAGAGGGGGTTGGAAGCCCTGGGAAGCCTCAAAGGGGGACCTCCCCGTAGATGAGCACACCAAGGTGTTGTGGGCGTACTCAACCCACGGGAGGAGCTGGGACCAGGAGGCGGGATTGCGGGCCGTCACGCACCGTAAGGCGGCTCCCAGGTCCTGGTTAGCCCTCTCTGCCTGACCGTTCGTCTGCGGGTGGAACCCGGAGGATAGGCTGGCGGTGGCGCCGAGTGCGGTGCAGAAGGCCTTCCAGACCGCGGAGGCAAACTGGGGGCCCCGGTCGGAGACGACATCCGTCGGGATCCCATGCAGCCGCACCACGTGCTGCACCAGGAGGTCGGCCGTCTCGAGGGCAGAGGGAAGTTTGGGGAGGGGAACAAAGTGCACCGCCTTGGAAAACCGGTCCACCAGGGTCAAAATGACAGTGTTACCGGCCGAAGGTGGTAGTCCGGTAACAAAGTCGACCCCGATGTGACTCCAAGGCCGGCCCGGGATGGGAAGGGGACGGAGGAGACCAGCAGGGGGGGAGTGAGACGCCTTACTCCTGGCGCAGACAGGGCAAGCGTGGACGAAGGCCAGGGTGTCCCGCCGGGCGGTGGGCCACCAGAAGCTCCTGCGCACCAGCTCCACGGTGCGGTTGCCTCCGGGGTGGCAGGCCAGTCGGGAGGAGTGAGCCCACTCCAGGACCTGGGAGCGGACAGGGTTGGGGACGAACAGGGCAGAAGAGGGGTTAGGGCGAGGATCGGGATGCGTCACCTGAGCGTCCAGCACGATTTTCTGGATGGGCCACCGGACCGCAGCCACGACGCAGGAAGCTGGGACGATGGTCTCCGGGACAGACAGGTCGGCAGGGGAGGAGTGGATCCGAGAGAGGGCGTCGGGTTTAATGTTTTTAGATCCGGGTTTGAAGGTGATGGAGTAATTGAAACGTGCGAAGAATAATGACCAACGGGCCTGTCGGGAGTTGAGTCTTTTGGCTGACTGAATGTATTGTAGGTTACGGTGGTCAGTCAGGATCAGGAACGGTTGAGTGGTCCCTTCAAGCCAGTGTCTCCATTCCTCCAGTGCCAGCTTGATGGCCAGCAACTCCCGATCCCCTACCCCGTAGTTGCGTTGGGTGGGGGAGAGGCGGCGGGAGAAGAAGGCGCAGGGATGGAGCTTGTGGTTGAGGGGGGAGTGTTGGGACAGGATAGCCCCTACGCCTGTGTCCGAGGCGTCCACCTCCACCACGAATTGGCGGTCGGGTTCCGGGCAGCAGAGGATGGGGGCCGTGGTGAAGAGTGTTTTGAGTCTAGTGAATGCCTGATCTGCCCGGGGATTCCAGGCAAAAGGGTTTTTTACGGAAGTGAGGGTGGTGAGGGGTGCGGCTACCTGGCTGTAGTTCCTGATGAACCTCCTGTAAAAATTCGCGAATCCTAGGAACTGCTGCAGGTGCTTGCGAGTAGTCGGGATGGGCCACTCCGTGACCGCCTGGATTTTGGCCGGGTCCGGCCGTATGTCGCCCCTCTCCACAACAAAACCTAGGAACGAGACTGAGGGGGCATGGAACAGACATTTGTCGGCCTTGACAAATAACTTGTTCTCAAGTAGGCGTTGTAGCACCAGGGAGACGTGGTCTTGGTGTTCCCGTTGGTCTCGGGAAAAAATTAGAATGTCATCCAGGTAGACAAAAACGAAGCGGTTGAGAAAGTCCCTCAGTACATCGTTCACTAGGTTCTGGAACACGGCTGGGGCATTAGTCAGGCCGAACGGGACCACCCGGTACTCGAAGTGGCCCAGGGGGGTGTTGAACGCGGTCTTCCACTCATCCCCCTCCCGGATCCGTACCAGGTGGTAGGCGTTCCGGAGGTCCAGTTTTGTGAAGACTCGGGCGCCCTGCAGCAGTTCAAAGGCCGAATTCAGGAGGGGTAGAGGGTACTTATTCCGGACGGTGATGGAGTTGAGGCCCCGGTAGTCGATGCAGGGGCGGAGGGAGCCATCCTTCTTCTTCACAAAGAAGAATCCCGCTCCGACGGGCGAGGAGGAGGGACGGATGGTGCCTGCTTGGAGGGAGGACTTGATGTAGTCCTCCATGGCCGTTCTTTCCGGGCCGGATAGGCTGTACAGGCGGCCGGAGGGTAGGGGGGCGCCTGGAAACAGGGAGATGGCACAATCGTAGGGTCTGTGGGGGGGTAAGGACAAGGCCAGGGACTTGGAGAAGACCCGGGACATGTGCAGGTAACAGGGGGGGACCCCCTTCAGGTCGACCTCCGGAACGGATGTTTTGATCTCCGTGCTGGAAGGAGGTTCCGCTGAGTGAAGACAGGAGGTGTGGCATTGGGTGCTCCAGCTGGTGACGCTGGATGTTATCCAGTTGAGCAGTGGGTTGTGTTCATGTAGCCAGGGCTGACCAAGGACCAGAAGGGAGTGGGGAGTGTTGATGATGTATAGTTGAAGTGTCTCACGGTGGTTGCCGGATAGGAGCAGTTGGATGGGGATGGTGCGGTGGGTGATGTGGGCCAGGCGGTGGCCATCCAAGGCATAGGCGTTTATGGGTTTCTCCAGTTCTTCCGTGGGGATCCCGGACTCGTCCACGAACTGGGAGTCCACGAAGTTGGAGTCGGCTCCTGAGTCGATCAGTGCCTGCACAGATACGGTAGCGGAGGCCGTAGTGCCCCATTTGAGGACCGCCGAGAGCTGGAAGCGGCTGGAGGTTAGGCTCGGTGTTTGGGTTTGGCTCGCCAGTAGGCCTAGGGTTGCTGACGGGCCCTCTCTTTTGGGCGCACTGGACAGGAGTTAAGGAGGTGATCTGTGCGGCCGCAATAGAAACAAGCTCCGGCGGCCCGGCGTTGGCGGCGGCGCGCGGCAGGGTCGGACGTAGTGCCGCCCAGCTGCATAGGTTCCCCGGCCTCCGGAAGTTCGCAGACCACGGGCGCCTGATGGCGAGGCGCAGGATGCGCGAATGTGGTTCCCAGAGGCGGTTGAGTCGGCGCATACGCCCTCTTCTCGCGGGTGCGGGCGCGCAGACGGTTGTTTACGGTGATGGCCAAGGAAATGAGGTCGTTCAGCGTGGGCGTGTCGTCGCGGGTGGCCATCTCGTCCTTCATATTCTCGGCCAGGGCGGAGCGGAAGACGCCCTGTAGTGAGGCGTCGTTCCAGCCAGACTGCGCCGCGAGGATCCGGAATTTGATGGCGAATTCCGCCACACTGCGCTCGCCTTGTTTCAGCGCCAGGAGCTGCTGGTTTATATCTCTCCCGCAGACGGGATGATCAAAAGTCCGCCGCATCTCCCTGGCGAAGTCCAGGTACTGGGTGCAGAGGTCGGGTTGCTTCTCCCACAACGCGGCGGCCCAGTCCCGCGCCTCTCCTCCCAGGCAAGTGATCACGTATGCCACGCGGGTGGCATCCGCGGAGTAGGAGGACGGCTGCATGCGGAACGCCAGCTCGCACTGCAGCAGGAAAGGCTGGCATTTCCCCAGCTCGCCAGAGTATCGTTCAGGAGGGTTGGCCCGAGGCTCCCGATGAGGTAGAACAATAGCTGGTACCTGCGGTTGAGGTGGTTCCCCCGCTTCAGGACGGAGTCCTGACGTCTGGGCAGCCAACTGATTGACCATCGTTCCCCATTGGGTGGTCTGTTCCACCATGCCCCGGAACATCTCCATGGTTTCATCCAGGCGACGGCTTTGCTGGGCGATCAGGGTAGCCTGGCAGGTGAGCGCGTGTCGAATCTGCTCCGCGTCGGCTGGGTCCATTTCTGGTCAAAGTATTCTGTGACGTCCGGAAAGGGACGGACCCAAATGCACGACGAGACAGTCTTAGGTTCAATAGGTTTAGTTTAATGAAATTCCGGGTCGGAACCACGCCGGGAAAACAAATATAAAAAGTCAAATAATAATTCGTGGAACCCGTAGAGCGCTGGCACAGGAGATCCAGCGAAGTAGCAGTGGCTGTAGAGCGCTGGCACAGGAGATCCAGCGAAGTAGCAGTGGCTGTAGAGCGCTGGCACAGGAGATCCAGCGAAGTCGTAGTG
This sequence comes from Ilyophis sp. 1 JC-2022, assembly GCA_022702515.1. Lineage (NCBI taxonomy): Eukaryota > Metazoa > Chordata > Actinopteri > Anguilliformes > Synaphobranchidae > Ilyophis > Ilyophis sp. 1 JC-2022. The sequence goes on along the minus strand of CM040402.1, from coordinate 23,460,364 downwards.
GCTGATCACCGCCTGGGTAACGGCGTGAGTCGGTCGGTGGTGGAACCAGGATCCACCCTGGGAAACAGGAATGGCAATTTGCTGGACCGTGGAGTACAGCTTGGGTAGAATTAGCAAGCGAAGAGACAAGTAAGCTACCAAGACATACAGGAACAAACCGCAATACTTTGACAAGGAACCACAGGAACAGCACGGTAATATAACTAGTGTCATTAGAGCTGATAAGCTACAGCTTGCGGGAAATGCATGCGCGATCAGCGAATTGATTGAACGATTAGCAACAGCGTGAGGAATGCGGTGAAGGCGATTGAGTGTGAGTTGTGTTATTAAGATGTGGTGTAAGTAATCAAGTGAAATGTAGACCCAATCAGGTAATAAACGCAGACATGATACGATTAGGTTCGGGGAAAACAGAGGAACACATCAAGGAAGGAACGGGGAGTGGAGCGGATCGTTACAGAGATATCGAGATGAGATTCAGCAACCAGTGGCAATCCCATATCTCCACAGTCTGGGACCGAACTCCATCCTCCAAGATGACAACGCTCGCCCCCACAGAGCGGGGTTTATCAGAGACTACCTCCAGAATTTGGGAGTAGAGAGAATGGAATGGCCTGCCAACAGTCCTGACCTCTACCCAATTGAACACTTGTGGGATCAGCTTGGGCGTGCTGTTCGTGCTAGAGTGACCAACACAACCACGTTGGCTGACTTGCGACAAATCCTGGTTGAGGAGTGGAATGCCATCCCACAGCAGTGTGTGACCACGCTGGTGACCAGCATGAGGAGGAGGTGCCAGGCTGTTGTGGCTGTGTATGGTTCTTCCACACGCTACTGAGGCTCCTGACTGTTTGTTAAATTAATAAATTGTAAAATTGCCAATGTCTTGTTTCTTCCTTGTTACTGATAGACTTCAATCATCCAATCCACCAAACAAGAGTCACTAGCAACAGCAGAATAAGCTGTTTGGCATTGGCAGAGAAGATTTGGCAAATTTTACATGGGCGCAACCCACATACTCAGCTGTGCTGCTCATCCCACAAATGCATGTTCCTTACAAATGGGGCATTGTTACAACAGAGAAATAATCTACCAAACACAAATTTCCTAACTTTTTGTTCGATGTTTAATATATTTTTTTAAATGGCATGTCTCAGTATTGAGCATTTCTTTGAAATGACCAAAAGTATAAAAACATGGCAGTCAAATGTTCAAACTACACATTTCAGAAAAATTGTGTCAAATATTGTTTTGGAAATCTGCGTTATAGTGTATCACTTAAAATTCATAAATGAAGACTAGAAAGAAAGCAACCCAGTTAGACATTTCCCTCCACATCTTGCTCTGTGTGTGACTCGCTATTCAAGATCTAGAGGCTTCTGAATGAACGACCGTCGGCTTTATAATTATGACTGCATGGCTTCACTAATAGCTAATGTCATCACCGCGCTAATAACCATGTGCCTGTGGTTTCTGAGAGCTCTCCGATCATTACTGTGATAATGAACGCGGTGGGCTTCCGCCACACGCCCCCCAGGCTGTCAGCACGAACGCACAGGTGGCCGAACGCCGAAAGAAAGGACGGAGATGCATGTGAGCACGGGTCACATTCTCCTATCTATTTTCCTGCCAGGAGGCCACGATGCGGGCAAAAGCCCGTAATCCGGCAGAACAGAAGTTGCATTGCATCTCTATGCACACCACGGTGGTAAGATTCCTCCGCTTCATCCAGGTTTCCTAGAACTCGCCACCGTGGAGAACAGGGAAGATTTTGATGCCTCATCCAGCACAAGGAGCGGTAGGCAGTACATCAAATACACATTTCTACATTTCTTTGTACAGCGTATATCTCGATACCACCTCCAAAGCAACCAAAGCCTCCACCATTTTGATTGTAGTTTTCATATACCATTTATTTTACTTCATATTTTAAGATGCACTTTAGTGTATTTCTGCCCATCCTGAACATGAGTGTATTTGAGTACAGTTGGCAAAAACTGTAATCCTAAGGCTGTGTACGGGTTCGGCAGCCAGGCCCACACCGGAAGACTTCTTTCCCAAAGTCTTCGGCCGCTGCATGTACAGAATTTCGAATCATACCCCGGACCGATTTAGCCTGGTTTGTAGTTTGTGAAGAAGACCCAGATAAGAGCATACTCTCTTAAGATGATCCCAGGTGTGAGAGAGGGCTCGTTAGTGAGAGATCAATGTCTTACGTGGAGATCGATGTCATGTGTTAGTTTTCTGAGACACAGATTTATCAGTAATTAATTGAGCGACTGAAGAGTCCCTCAGCATTACAAAGGTGGACTCCCCAGTCAATAAGTCATTTTGGCCATCTTTTCAGTGCCATGTAATTCCTGGGACATTCTGGCCTTGGAGGCGGGGCAGAGGTCACAGCTGTTACAGCAACTACAAAGGGTCAGGTTTCCATAAAGAAGCACTGCAATGTGATATTAAAGAGGGGGGACTCAAACCTGTGTTGTCATGAACATTGGAACAGCTAGGCGGTGCTGTTAAGCATGGCATGAAGCGGAGGAGAGCAAAAATGGCAACCCCGTATCCATTATAAAATGGATCCATCAACAGATATCCTTATAGACTCAGAAATGTGATTAAGAAGACAGATTTAAATAGAAAACTTTAAAAGGCTATGCTTTGTCTTCGTCAATGCACTTCACCATTTTGCTCCACAACCTCATACTCATCCGAAGTCCACGGGTTTCAGGCACCTTGCACTTGATTACATTACAGGCATTTAGCAGACGCTCTTATCCAGAGCGACTTACACAACTTTTTTTTAGCATTTCTTTTTACATATATTATCCATTTATACAGCTGGATATATACTGAAGCAATTCAGGTTAAGTACCTTGCTCAAGGGTACAACGGCAGCGTCCTACCTGGGAATCGAACCTGCAACCTTTCAGTTACAAGGCCAGTTCCTTAACCATTATACTACAATTTGTTTGCTTATAAAATACCAACTACATTTTTTTTTTATAGGCCTGTTTCAGTCTTTCAGCCAGCTGTCAAGATGTGGCACGAATACGGTAGCCTGAAAATGTTGAGAACTAGAGTTGGGAGAGCCTGTTAAATTCAGATAGCTATCGATAATCACAGATAAACCCAACTCTGAGCTATATACCTCCATTTCCCCCGACTCATTTTCATATTGAACTCTATGGAAAAAATTATTCAGGAGAAGAAACCCTTCAAGTTATCCATCTATATCTACTACATCTCTGGCAGCAGAGTGATGGTTTAAGGCTTGTTTGATACCTCAGACCCTTGAGGATTTAGAACCATTTAGCCAATCATGTGTTCCATACTGTTCCAGTGTAATTTACAGCTAAATCTAGTCCCACATCCCAACTCCCATAGAGATCCATTCAAATGCAGAGAGGTTATAGTATCGGTTGTAGGAGGACCAGAAAATAAGATATCAAGAGTCTTTTGATATTGTAGGGTCACAAACATCAGGAAGTCATGGCATGCAAAGGAAATGCCACCAAATATTAAATATTGTTGTCACCATGGAGACGCATTAGCATTATGCTCTGGAATGTCCGTTGGATCTGCAGCCATCGATCTTCACCGGAGTTGAAGATGTCGGGACTGATCCGGGAGTGCGGGCACTCTTCAGAAGGCCACCAGGGAAGGAGAAGATGAGGTGGCGACTGGGAAGGCTGAGCTCCGTTTCGACAGTGGACAGAGACCGCAGCACTGCGTGTATGGAGGAAAGTCGTGGAGGCGGAGTTTGTGTGTTGGACTTATGACACTGGACATCTCGGCACAGCGGGGGCTATTTCTAATCATGGCTATTCCATTTTAATTCACTTGATTAATGCAATGATTCTATTGAATGTCTTTATTTGATATGTTTGTTTGTGTGTTGTGGGTCTGCCCCACTGTCTATGACTTTTTTGTTGTTGCAGGGGCTACAACTGAAGTTCCATAAAGGGAAATAAAAGTTATTCTATTCTATATGATGACTTTAAGTTTATGTTCACGTGTCCAATTACTTTTAAAATAACAGCTAAAATAACAATAACTTTGTCAATGTCCAAATATTTATGAACCTGACCATCTCATTCCATTTAGATACAATACTAATGACAACCATGACGAATTCACTTGACTTGCCAAAAAATAATTTTTTTGGACCTGGTTCACTTAATACTGTCTACATGTGCTCACCTCAATTACAGATTTAGTGAAAGGAACTATTCTTCCTAAATATGTAATCACATGGTTAATTTGTGTATGGATACAAGGGGTGGCTCATCTTACCCACTGGCTCACCATTCTCCCCTACCCATTATCGCCTCATAGATAATGATCTCACACAACTGTGATCTCTCATTGAAATGACTTGAACTCAGATTAATGAAAAACTTTCAAAGATCAACTGCACACCTCTAAATTAGTCACGCTCATAAAGACAGTGCTGTACGTAATTTATTCATGGCACATTGGGAAGAAAAATACATTCATAATTGTACTAACCCTCCTTTACTATAAGATTCACCTATGGTGTAGGTACATTGACGACATACAGTACTACTTATTTGGAATGGCACTGAGAAGAATAAGAATGCTTCATTAGTTTTGTCAACACTGCTAATTTGTCCTTTACTGATCAACACAATAAGGAATCAATTAAATTCTTGGACCGAACTATTTTTAAAGATGATGAAACCCAAATCCCCCATTTTCCACAAGCCCCTGAAAAGAAGCACTTTGCTTAGAACAGACAGCAACCACTCCAGTCTTCTTTAATGTAACATACCAAAAGGCCAGTTAGGTCTTAGATTTTAATTGCGGAAGACAGATTTTTTAAATGATGTCTGTCAGATGCACAGTTCTCAAATGAACAATTCTCCCTTGTGGAAATTATAACAGGCTATTCATATGTGATGTTTTTCATTGATGTTTGAAAGGCGTTGCGTTTCTGAGCTCTGCATGTTCGAGCTCTCATTTCGGGTTAGTCCCTGTGAAGTAATCTGTGTAAGGCGGATCCTTCATTACGCAACTGTGTCCCACTGCTCGTTGAAAAAACAGGACAGGTTGATCACAAGAGTCTCCTTTCTTCACTATTTTTCATTTTTGCCCCCCTGCTTTAAAATGATTTGGGGAGTTTTTGATCTTTGTCAACACCGTGTATTTTTGAACAACCAACTATTGCACAAACATTAAAAAAAATAAAAAAAATAACTCCATATCCAGCTAGGCTGGAATTGATAACATTTCTAAAATGGTGATCGGGAAGCCTGAGGGTAGAAAAATGGTGCCGCAACCTTTGTGTCCATAAAATTGTGACATCAGTGAAGACAACCCATACGGCGTATCCTTCCGCAAGTTATTTGGACAAACACTAGACAGCCAGCTTTCAACACTGAGCCGAGGGGGCTTAATGAGATGTTACAAGTCTAACGTTTCATTACTGTCGACTGCTTAGAGCATTTTTCCTCCAGGACGCGTGTAACTTCTGTTGTTGTAACTGGCACACAACACTTTTCATTCTCTTTTTTTTTATACTATTCTTTTAGAATCCTGTTTTGAGAAAGAGACCTGGCCTCAGCATAAGGCCCCTGCATGAATAATAGGTAATAAAAGGATGTTTAGGTTCGTGGACGGTGCAATGATGTATACTGAACAAAAATCTAAACGCAGCACTTTTATTTTTGCTGCAATTTATGCGTTGAAATAAGATTTTTTTTCTATGCGCACAAAGATCTTATTTCTCTCTAATTTTGCCCATAGATTTGTTTACATCGCTGTTGGCTAGCATTTCTCTTTTGTCAAGAAAATCCATCTCCTGCTCAGGTGTGGCATATCAAGATGCTGATTCAAAGCCACGATCACTACACAGGTGTTCCCTATGATGGGGTCAATAAAAGGCCGCCCTACAATGTTGAGTTTTTGTTGTACAACACCATGCCACAGATGCCTCAAGATTTAAGAGATTGTGCAAATGGCATGCTGACTGCAGGAATGTCCTGTAGAGCTGCTGCCAGAGGAACGAATGTTCATTTCTCCACCATAAGCCGTCTCCAGCGTCATTTCAGAGATTTTGGAAGTTCGTCCAACCGGCCTCACAACCGTAGACCACGTGTAACCACTCCAGCCCAGAACCGCAAAACATCCAAATTCTTCACCTGCGGGATCGTCTGAGACAAGCCACACGGACAGCTGATGAAACGGTTGGTTTATACAACCGAAGAATTTCTGCACAAACTGTCAGAAATCGCCTCAGGGAAGCTTATCTGCGTGCTCGATGTCCTCACCGGGGTCTTGATTTGACTGCAGTTAGGCGTCACAATCGACGTGAGTGGCCAAGAGCTCACCTTCAATAGCCACTGGCATGCTGGGGAATGGTCCTCTTCACTGATGAATCACGGTTTCAACTGTACAGGGCAGATGGCAGGCAGCGTGTATGGCGTCGGTTTGCTGACGTTGCTCAACTTTGTGAACAGAATAGCCCATGGTGGTGGTGGGGTGTTGGTATAGGCAGGCATATCCTACAAGCAGCGAACGCAAGTGCATTTTATCCATGGAAATTTGAATGCACAGAGTTACCGTGATGAGATCCTGAGGCCCATTATCGTGCCATTCATCCAACGCCATCAGCTCATTTTTCGGCATGATAACCATGACGCAAGGATCTGTACACAATTCCTGGAAGCTGAAAATGTCCCAGTTCTTCCATGGCCTGCATACTCACCAGACATGTCACCCATTGAGCATGTTTTAGATGTTCTGGATCGGCGCATACGACAGCGTGTTCCAGTTCCCACGAATATCCAACAACTTCCTACAGCTATTGAAGAGGAGTGGGACAACATTCCACTGGCTACAATCAACAATCTGATCAATGCTATGCAAAGGAGATGTGTCACATTGCATGAGGCAAATGGTGGTCACACAAGATACTGATTGGTGTTCTGTTCATAACATGGTGCCTTTTTTGGGGGGGAAATCTGTGACCAACAAATTATTATCTGTATCCCCAATCACTTGAAATCAATAGATAAGTGCCTAATGAATCTATTTCAGTTGACTGATTTACGTTTATTACTTTTGAACTCAATAAAATCTTTGAAATTGGTGAGTGTTACGTTTATATTTTTGTTCAGTGTATGATTGTTTGCCAAATAGTGAGCTACCCACTCTAGACAGGACAGCCAAGTTACTGTACATCTTCGCACAGACTGAAAACCCCTAATTACACAGCATATTGGTTCAACAAACCCTCACCTCTGATAACTGAGCATTTATTATGGGTTGGCATCTTCTATGCTCTTTCCCCAACCTTTTTTGTATCCTCTTTTTGAGATTGATCTGATTAGAGATCAACTGCATCTGCTAAATAACAGAATGCAAAAATATGAGCGCTTTTTTTTGTGTAGCTCGCTAGACAGTGTTTTGAGCATTAGTACATTAATCATCTGCCGCATTGACTAAATACATCATTGCTTTTAACACCGATATGTTCATGTCAAATTACTAAGTACATCAAGGCTTTACTTTGAGTTAATGCCAAGCACCTTCAAAGCCAGCGACTTTCAAGATACATACCCTTTCTCTGACATTCTTCTCCTTCAAGTTGTCCCCATCGCCATCACACAGGCAGCAGGCCAACACTAATGAATCAGGGCTTTCAGCTATCTGTGGGCCCCCACATATGGCACGTGGCTCCTGCAGGGGAAGCACACGTCGCTAGGCAACAGCAACGCAATAACGTAATCAGTCCAGTCTGTCAGGAACTGAACTCGCAGTCCTTCATCAACAGAGATACCATATATTCCAGCTCTCCTGTGTTTTTCCAATATATTGCTGCTGAGAAATATTACTACAGTTCTCCGTCGCTGGTTGACGTTATGAAAATAAACATTAAAAATGCAAACTGTCAAATTAATCGAAAATGCTTCTGCATACATGAATGGAATCCAGTTGAGGTTTGGGTGGGGGGGAAAGTTCATTTTGTGGAAATGTGACAACTGTGCTGTGACTGTAAATACATGCATATACTAGAGAAAACAAATTATAGTGCACAGTCGTAGTTTAGTTGGGTGGGGGTGGGAATATTCTCTAAATAATTTGCGAGAACATCATTCAGCCACACTAAACAACAGGACCACCTGTTTATATAAGACCGATGTCAATACATAAGCACACTGACTTTAAAAGATTTGGAAGCAAATGTATTGAGTCGGCGTGCTTTACTTTAAATGAGAGATATGAAAACTTCAAGATATTTAATGCAGTATGACCTTTTCTATTTAAAAAGGGAAACTGGAATTTTATGTATTATTCCAATTGATTTCTAAACCTGAAACAGAGCCAAACATTCTGATATGGTTCAAAAGTACAGTTAGTGTGTTTTGAAAAGAAGTTAAGCAAAATATCTGCTTGGAATAAATAATACTTCCAGAATGACTTCTACAGCTCACATTTTTTTACATATCAATTTATGCGGCTGGATATTTACTAAACCAATTCAAGTTAAGTGCCATGGTTCAAGGGTATAGCAGCAGTGTCCCCATGAGGGATGAGAAGTGATGACATCGGCATGAGAAGCCAAGTTCCTTTGAACTATCCCACTGCTGCCCAATGCCCGGAAAGCAGAATTTAATGAGGCGACTCCGTAAATATTACTTACTGTGAGACTTGGATGAGGTCTGATGTCTGGAGGCAAATAGATCGATTACCAATTCATAATGAAATGGTGACAAGGAAATCTTGCCTGGTTGATTATACTAGACGAGGGAAATTTGTCCATTTCGCTTTTTTTTCTTTCTTTTTTTAAATCAATAGAGATTTTAAAGGGATGGAAATACTGATTCCAGTACACTGTAATTTGAGTCAGTCTTACTAGTGCCAGGATAGTGTTGTGAGGTGAGGGGTAAAATTTTGGAAGTGGAGGAGCCTTAAGGACTGGTGTACCATAAGAAATGCACAGTGGTGATGGTGGGAGGCTTGGGTGGACAACAGAATAAATGTAACAAAACGGCACAAACCATCTACTATATATTGAGCAAATGGTAGATGGGCTGTTAAACCTTGTTCACCTCACAAATAAATTAAAAAAACACATTAACTCTCCAGTCTTAAACGCATGTAAAATATGTGTCGCTAATAAATAATGTATCGATTTGTATTTTTTGGGCAGGATTTAATGCACATTCGTACTGAACTGTAATAAACAAGTAAATGCAAGAATAACACAGTTTGACGAGTTCAGCAATGACTAACGCCCATACTTTGCAACTACAGTGCCCTCCACTATTATTGGCACCCCTGGTAAAGATGAGTAAAAAGGGTTATAAAAAATTGACCGTTTGGTGAATTAGCTTAATCTCACACTGAAAAAATGAGAAAAATCCAACCTTTAAGTTAATTCACCAAAGGGTGAATCTTTTATAACCCTTTTTAATCATCTTTACCAGAGGTGCCAATAATAGTAGAGGGCACTGAATACAGTTTTCAGTTCATGCAAACAAAGCACCTCAGAAGATCAGGTATTTTTGTTATTATATTTAAACTACAGACGATCAAACCGGGGCAGTTCATGTCCAATGTATTCATATTTATCTTATCTTTGGTTTTTTGCACGGTCCAGGAATTTCAGTTGCATTATAATTCCCACATTACTCAAGAAATCATTAGCCAGAGCCTATAAGTGGTCAATCAGCCTTATTATTTGTTGTCTACTTATAAATGGTATGTGCTTGTGAGCTGAGAAAATCAATAAAATTATAATTTTTTGTAAGAATGTATCTGGCCCAAATTCAATCAACATTTGTCTTTAAGTTGTTTTTCCTCTTCAGTTTGGTGATTGCGGAACTTGTCAAACTGTACAAACCTAATGCTCTCATTTATTTGTATGAAAACTGAAAAATTGCAAACAAATTCTGATTGAATGTATGGCCTTATATATATTTTACCTGCCATCTGTAGATTTTGTCGATATCTAAGAAGGTTTTAACTACTTAATTAGCACCGGCTCATATTCAGGCCGGAAGTGGTTTAGTTTATATGCATTTGTTATTCATTATATTGCAATTTTTAAATAATCTGGCCACACAATATACCATTTGAAAGTGTTAAAACTCATGATTCTATAACTATTTTACAATCCCAATGTTATTGCGACAATAATTCCTTTTGTAAAATGACACAAAACAGGTTCAATCAAAACAACGACTCTGTTCGTTCTATGTGTTGCATGGAAATCCACACCACAGATGACACAAATAACGGTAAAGTCAATACCCTTATCCTGGCAAAAAAAATTTAATAAACATATTTTATACAAGAAAAAAAACTTCCACTGTGTTTGAGCTTAATAGTTAGAATGTCTCTTCACAAATAGAATAATTCTGACTCATGGAAATCAAACTCCTCAGGGTTAATTTACAGAAGAGACCAGGACAGGATTATGCCTGTAGTCAAAGGCGTTCAAGAACAGAAACCATTTAATTTTATGGCTTGCGTTCAAAAAAGGTGGTGCTAGCGAAGAGGTTAAGTCAAGTACAAACTACTCATTAGAAGTTTGAGAGCATTCCTGGCTGATATTATCATTATCCAATCAAAAAAGCCTAACAAGAAACAGACATTTGTGATTCGGTAAAACAATTCTGAAATTCAAAAACAGTCCAAAGGGATGCTGTCCAAAAATATTTGTTTTTAATATGCATACATTAGTTTTAAAAATATGTTTAAATCAGACACTTGCTTCGTCATTCAAATCTCAGCATGTACAGTACATCTAAGAGCTAAGATGTAACGCAGTTACACAGCCACACATAATGACCAAGGATCCTGATGTTGCCAATCACCATGGATATGTGGGTTAGCAATTGATCCAATTAAGTACAATTAGAAAATGATTTGCAAAGTACTCAAGTGTCATTATAGCCAATTGACATACCAGAGATTTACCAAACAATTTATACAAAGTGCAGTGTAATCAATAATCAGGAAGGAAATAGACATCAGTACACAACTGACAGTCAACAAAGCCACCTTACAATACTCTCTTTTCCACGGTTAATTTCAGTTACCATGTGCTAATCATCTTGACAATATACCAATCTCTTTCCTTTTATTCAAAAAATTATACCTAAAGAAATTGCATTAAAAAAAATCTGCAGAAAAGAGAAACTGTAATACCAAATTAGTAGTCAAAAGAGGCCATCTTTGAACACGGTTTCTCAAGGTCATATAAAACGAATTATATTATTACAGGCTAATTTTCGTGAAAATCTCAACAAGCCAGGTGGTTCACAGCATTTAGAACAACAAATAAAATGAAAAATACCCTAATTGATTTGTGGATACACCTTCACTGGAAATCACATGCCCCAGGTAACTTTGCCTCCTGTTGGAAAAAAATAAATAAATACATTTCTCCAACTTCATCTTAAGGCCTTCCTGCTGCAAGTGACCCAACACAGAGTCCAGGTGATTCACAATAGATACAACAATAATGACTGAAAATGTTGCGCGCTAAACATCCACTCCATCAGTTGCCGAAATGTACTGGGACCGTGAGAAAGGCTGTAAGACATACGGTTAAATTCAAAAAACCCAAAAGGGGTACAGAAGGCAGTGTTGGTTTCATCCTTTTCAGCCACTGGGACTTAGTTGCCAAATCCAATCTTAAAAACCAGCTGGCCCCTGACTCCTGGATCCTGGAGAGAAGAAATGCCTCTTTTGAGCATTGCTGTTCAGCTGCCTGTAATCTATGCACAAGGCTGCCATCCTTTTTCCATACAAAAACTATTGGAGAGCCATAGGGGCTACTACTCTCCCAAATCATCTGGTTATCCAACAGCTGATGAATATGGGCTTTTACCGCTACATAATCTGAAGGAGAGATATGGTGGTAACTCGGTCAGGTATGTCGTCAAGTAAAGGTATTTCCTGGGAAATCAGGTCAGTACTGTCTAAGTCCACATCATGAGCGGAAAACAGTGATTCATACTTCTGAAGCAAAGACCTGACTTTCTGTGCTCATATTTGTTGAGAACTGACAGCTCAGTAAACTCAATTGCTTTTTGTACTGAGTTAACTTGCCCATTCGGAGAGTGAAGTGTAGCTAGAACACCTCCTGAACCCGGCTCTAAAGCGACCTATGTAACTTGACTTAAAATACAGACGGTACTGCGTGGGTAGAGTTTAGCATTTGTGACCCCTACATTGAATACAAGAACATAAACAGTACCTCAAACTACCCTGATCATGGCATGGCAGGTACCATCTGATCATTACTAAGGGGCCCAAACAGGGCAATACCATGCGGCTAAAAACCCTGCTGAGCACAGGTGATAGCCACAATATAGTGCCGACAGGGATGTATATCGGTCTTCTACTTCTGACCTTAGCAGCGGTCACTGATCCGTCCCAACTTAAGCCGAGCTTGGTGGCAATGCTGTAAAGCCAGTCTGCCTAACTGGGGGGAGATCAAAAAGATCAGGGCCATGCTGCCTGAACATCTAGTCATAACACATAACATCTAGTCAAAACTCCATTGACTTTTTACATGGGCTGTGTCCGAATGGTCTGCGTCCTGGCATAGGACTGCATAGCCTACTGCTTAGGCTACTGCATACTGTTTAGTGGCATAAAAATATCCTCCATGCTCCATACTATTATCAGCAAAACTCAGAAATAAGTATGTCATTTGGGGATTTTAAGCATACTACATTTAGAGAACATTTTGCCTGCTTAACGTTCTCATCCAATCTCAACTATCATACTCAATAGTAGCCTATGGAAGGATGTTGAATCGGACACAGCCATCGACAGTCTAGTGTAAAACACCTTCATGCACACTCGTCTTTACCCAGTGGCGGGCCGTCAGGGCCAGCAAGGCCTTCTCTGCTGGCCTAAACATCATCAGAATATAAATTTAATTTTGATATATTTTTTCCACAAATATGTATTAAATTATTCCCCATAGTCTATTCTCTTCATTTCATAGCTTTCCTCTTGGTTGCGCTGCTTCCAGCCTCTGATCGAGATTTGGAGGGCTGGCCTTTATGTTAGAGCTTTTATCCAATCATATTTCAGCCATAATGTGTTGCCAGGGTCCAAGAAATCTGCCCTTAGGCCTTCAGAATAAACATTGCGGGCCCCTGTAGCTTAAAGTGAACGGAACGTTAACTGTGGCGTTAACCAATCAGATTTCGAGTTGGCAACACCCGGGCCAGCTAGCAGGCGTACGATAACGTCAGCACGTGCACGTCTTTTGATTGGATACGCACTATTCAGAGGCAGAGCTATCGCAGAGCTAGCAAACTGAACTTGAACGAGCTGAAGGAGGAGAAGAGATCGATTTGGTCGCAGATATAATTACAACGTCATTTTCAAGACGAACTTTTCAAGAAAAGCTAGACATCGTCAGAAGAGAACGGCCAACCCTGACGCTAGCGAGCCGACGCTAGCGAGTCAAAGTGGACATTCAAGGCTAGGAATACACTTTCACCACTGTCGCAAATATATCCTTATGAACAAATGCTAATTATTTGTTTGTTTTCTTTTATTTTCAGTGAATAGTTTATGTGTCTTTATCGTCACGTTTCTTAAATGAAACTGCTTTGGGTGCGACAATGCGCTGTTTAGCGAACAAACTTGTTAAAGCTAACATACTTTTGGTGGACTTAATAAAACTTTGTAGACTAATCCCTTAAAAGCGCCTTTTATTTTAAAGTTTTGACAGTATCCAAGCGATCTTAAAGCTGGTAGTTTAACACTCTTAATTGTAAATGCGGATTTATTGATTATAAATGCTTCGGAAATATGAATATAACTGTTGTACTTGACTATGTTAAGGTGATGCAACGCCAGGTTATACTGCGTTTCTGTCTAAATGTATAGTTTCTAGAGCCATGGCGTCATAATGATGGTATTAAGAGGTGGAATAATTCAGGTAGGACTGTGTAGGTCTGTAGGACATCACTGAAGGCCTAGGTGTGAAATGCACGGCCCGCCACTGTCTTTACCTGAATCACGTTGATTTGTGATGCATTTCTGAGAATCGTAGCCTATGCTAAAATTAGTCTAATAAAGTGCAGAAAACTGTATGTCTACATTATTTAGATGTAGCTTTTCTGAATTTGGCTATGGTATAATTCATAGGTGTCAAACTCCCGGCCCGCAGGCCAAATCCGGCCCGCCACGTCATTTTTTGTGGCCCGCGAGAACTTAATTATCTGACGCGGAATCCGGCCCGGCACGTTATTTTATGCGACCCGCGAGAACTTAAGTATCTGACGCGTGTATCTACGTGGCTGGTTAACGGGGATTAACTTTTACGATATAACAGACAAACGCAGACGCGGACGCACACCCGCGGTACATACGTTAAATAAAACGTTAAATCAAGTTTGTATAAATTTTTTTTTAAAAAGGCGATTTAAAAAAAATGTGTATCTACATTCTCTATCCACAAATTTAAATATTCTCGATTTCAAATGCAATTTTAAAATGTGATTAATCGTGAGTTAGTGGAGCTAATCTGCGCGCAAATTATATTTGTCCATTCCTCTTGACTGATATGAATGTCCAACTCCTTCTCCCATTTTTGTTTTATATAATCTGTTGAATGTTTTTTCATTGTCAGAATGCTTTGGTACAATTTGCCAATTAGTCTTCTGCTACTCCTTTGATTATATGCATTAACAAACAACTGACCTTAGATGGCCCCTCTGGGTGAGACCCCCTCACTTCACTCCCAAAATAATGGCGGACTTGTAAATACCGGTAAAAGCTTTGTCTCTCCAAGTCATACCTTTCACATATAGTCTGAAAATATTCCAACTCCAAATCTTTTACAATCAGGCAATAAGCCGTCACACCATTCCTTGTCCATTGTCTGTAACCATAATCTTGAGTGGCTGGAATAAAATCTGGGTCATATGCTGGCCACTTTAACAATTTGATTTCGGTCAGTAATTGGAATCTTTTCACAACATTCGACCAGATGTTTAGTGAGAAACCAACACATTGATTTTGAATACTATGTTTGTTTTTGATGGTAGTTGGGCATCCCAACAGTGAGAGGTTGTAGAGGTTCATCCATATCTTTCCATTCAGCTTCATACTCAGAATTACACCAAAAAACCAAGGGTCTCAATTGTGCTGCTACATAATAATCCTTTAGACAAAGTAAAGCCATCTTCAGCAATTGTAATGTAGTATATCTTATTCTCTGCCTTCTGTCACACCAAACAAACCTGGATATTCGCCAATCCCATTCTCTAAACTGCCCATCTGGGATTTCTACTGGTAATGATTAGTACAGATCTCAGTCTCTGTAAAATATTCATTTTGATGGTTGTAATTCTGTTGCCAAAATCTAGAGGGAGGGGGCTCCACCTGCCAAGGTCATCATATATCTTCCGGTTGATATCCGTGTAATTAACATGATAAAGTTGAGATGTGTCCTTTGACAATGTTACCCCTAGATATTTTTATGCTCGTGGAGTTCCATTTAAAGTTTTATTTATTTTCAAGTTCCTGAGAGGGCTTAAAATGAAAGACCAAGGCCTGAGTTTTCTGAACATTAAGAGTATACCCTGACATTGTTCCACACAGTGTTTAGAGATCCATCAATAGGGGTATGCTGGTTGCTGGGTTTTTCAGAGTGACTAAAACATCATCAGCATACAGACATACTGTATCTTGTGTTCAACGCCCCTTATTTTCATACCCTCAAGGTTTGTCTCCTGTCTAATCGCTTGGGCCAATGGCTCAATAAATAGATTAAAAAGCCCAGGACTGGTTGGGCAACCCTGTCTGCAACCTCATTGATAAATATTTTTGATAAACATCCATTAACCTTTATTCTTGCTGTTGGCGATGTATAAAGTGTCCTAATACACTGTATGAATGTTGTACTAAAGCTAGGGGTGGGACAATGCACTGGTGCATCGCGATGCATCGATCCGAATGTGTAAATACAACTGCATCGATCTGCAAGATTCGAATCGATAAGCATCGATTAATATCGCATTTTAAATGAATGTACACGTATTCATTTATTCAAAAATTATTTAAAATATATATTTCTGAGACACGATTACTTTTAAAACTCTTTTGACCAGCTTAAATCCATGTTTCTGCTCCAACCCCAACGTAAGCGTGAGTTGAAAGTAGCGACTATGAGACGGACAGATCTGAGCGAAATGGCTAGCTGCGTGCTCGCTGAGTGCGACAAAAGAGACAGAAACTCAGAATTTGCGATGTTCCGAACAGACAGTGGTATGGAAGCATTTCGGGTTTAGAAAGAAGGAGGGTGTACTTGACAAAACCGCTGCAATATGCAAGATCTGCCAAGTAGAAATCAGATACACAGGCAACACCACAAACATGATAAACCATTTGAGCCGACGATACACAATTGACGTGAAGGACAGCAAGCGCGTTAGCAAGCTGGTAAGCAAGCTAAACTCGGGAGTCATTGATGAGTTTCCTGGAGAAATGGCCAAACAGTTCTATTTTTTTGTATAATTGTTTTTATTCGTTTTTATACACATACCGTGTCCAGACAGTTAATTGTAAAGTGCTTTCTGATATTTAAATTTAAACCATTTTCTATTCAAAATCTAGTAGACGTTAGAGACAAAAAACAAAAATAGTAAGACTATTTCCAATGTCTTACGTTCAATTAATTATTACTACGTTAACTGTCCGATTCACAAAATGAATGTCGTGGAACCTAGATACACCATACCATGCAGAAAATATTTGAGTGAAAAATGTATACCTGCTCTGTATGAAGAGGCGAAGAAAACTGTTCGACTGTCCTTGCAAAACGCTACGAGAGTAGCTTTAACTACGGATGGATGGGCATCTTGCTCCACCGAAGTTCTAGATCGTACTAAGATTTAGGAAAGTACTATGCATGACACTAACCTATAGGCTATTTCATTTTTCTTGGCCCAGTTTAGTAATTGTTATACATTTAGCCATTTTCATTTTGTAAATAAAGGAAATGTATTAGGGCACCATGTCTGACACTGTTTGAAAAACAATAACCTAAATAGGGCAACTTTAGAAAATACACTGTTAGTCATGTTTATTGCTGCATTATTTGCTGCAGACAGCTGCAAAAAGTATGGCATGCCTTAACAATAAACATAATGCTGTGAATTTGGTGTAAGGTTCTAATTGAATATTTAATTACTGCTGAATGTATCGGTATCAAATCACATTAGCATACCTATTTAAAGTATCTAAATTAATCGAACCGAATCGAATCGAATCGAATCGTGGTCAAACGTAAGATATTATGATGCATCGAACCTTTGCCTAAAGAATCGGAAACTAATCGAAACGTGATGGGATTGAATCGTCCCACCCCTAACTAAAGCCAAATATAATCTTTTCATAACCAGGGAAAGATATTCCCACCCCACTGAGTCAAATTATTTTTTTGCATCGAAGCTGATTAAGATGGCACTGGTATTTTCTTGATTTATATGATCTATTATGTGAAGACTTCTCCTAATGTTGGCCTGTGTCTGTTTATTTTGTATAAATCCTGTCTGGTCCCCGTCTAACAACAGTGGTATCACAACTTCCATCCTCCTAGTCAGAATAGATGCGTATCATTTATAGTCTTGATTTAATACACGATTTGGTCTGTATCCCCCGCATGCGCGTCTATCCTCTCCCTCCTTTGGGATCACGGATACCGTGGCCTCTCTCCAGGATGGGGGGAGAACTCCTTCTTTTAAAATTTAGTTAAAACAATCCCGAAGAAGGGGTGTTCACTGTTCTCTCAGTGACTTGTACCATTCGGCAGGGAAGCCATCAGTTCCCACTGATTTGGCCACTTTCAGGTTTGAAATTGCCTTATCAATTTCCTCAGTCGATATTGGCGAAGTGAGTTTATCATTATGTAATTTACCAATAGATGGGAGATCTATATTATCTAGGAACCAGTCCATTATTTGTGGGTCTACCATTTCTGGTTGGGTATACAGGGCTTTATAGTAGGTTTCAAACGAATTCAGAATACCATTCTGTTTGCTTATCATCTTTTTGGATGTAGGATCTCTTATCTCGTAAGCAGTATTTTCAGCTTGCTGCTTGCGAAGTCTCCATGCTCGTAGTTTTGTTGCCTTTGAACCTGTTTCATAGTTTCTGTTTCATAAGGTTATTTTCTACCTCTTCACAATGGATCTTGTCTATTTCTTGTTTGATCGGCCTCATCTGCTGTTGTAAAAGTGGGTCTTTCTGCACGCCATTGTAATCGTTCTAGTGTCACCAATTTTTGTTGTAGGTCTGTTAGTCTTTGGATTCTCATCTTCTTCACTAAAGCAGTTGTCGAGATAATTTTCCCTCTAAGGACCGCTTTAGCGGCATCCCATAGTATAATTGGGTTGACCGCTGCATCATTTTTATCCTCCATGTATGTTTTTAAGTCTCCCTTCATCCTATTTTTGAATCCTGGATCATTCAGCATACCTGTGTTTAATCTCCATTGCGTGTTTCTAGGTCTACTATCTAGGTGTAATGTTAGGTACAACCCTGAGTGGTCAGAGATCTCTTGGACCTATGCTGCATTCTTTCAGTCTATGTCTCTCCCTGCTATACAAGAAGTAATCAATTCTTGAGTGCACATTATGGCATTCAGAATAAAAAGTATACTCCCTATCTCACATTTGAAAGTATGTCTATTAATCCTAGGTCCTGAAGTGTCTTCTTTTACGCATCTGATTGATCTTTTTGAAAAACACCTTATCACTCCCAGGCGGGGCATATACATTGAATAAAGTTACCTCTTTATGATCCAGTTTGCCTCTAACAATGATGAATCTGCCTTCCATGTCCTTGGTTTCTGATATAAATTCTAAATGAGGTGAATTTGATATCAGAATGGATACCCCGTGTTTACGACCTTTTTTATAGGATGAATAAAAAGTATTTCTAAATCCCATTTTCTGTAGTTTACAGTGCTCAGGACAGGACATGTGCGTTTCCTGCCAAAATATAACCTGTAATTTCTCTCGTTTTACTTTGGCTAACATCTTACTTCTTTTGATGGGGTTAGTGACCCCATTCACGTTAAGAGAGACAACTTGAAAATCGCGATTATGCATGGACCATAATTAAGAAGCATTTCAGACTATGTGATAACCCATTCTTAGACCTCAAAAAAACAACAATGTTTGACATGAGAATAATAACTATAATACAATATAATACCAATAGTGAACTGGGCTTCCAACATAGAGGTTCTCCCATTACCTCTAGGGTGAGGGGATTAATCCGACCACTAGGTGGGGCCGCTACTTAGTTATCAATGAAACTCTTGTGACGGTAACTCCGTCCTTTGTAGACCGGTTACTGTACATTGAAAATAAAATTAGGGTCAGAGTATACATCGCCCCGGAGAGAAAATATAAATCCCAATCTGTTAGGCTAGAGGTTAAACTGTCATTGTTCATTTCGGGGAAGGGAGGACAGAGAAGCAACAAAACAGAAAGAAAGAAAAAAACAGATGGGTGAGTGATTGATGCCCTGTTACTGTTACTGATGGGTGCATGATTGATGCCCTGTTACTGATGGGTGCGTGATTGATGGCCTGTTACTGATGGGTGCATGATTGATGGCCTGTTACTGATGGGTGCATGATTGATTGATGGCCTGTTACTGATGGGTGATAGATTGCCCTGTGAATGAAAGCCTGATTGATGCCCTGTTACTGATGGGTGCGTGATTGATGCCCCGTTACTGATGGGTGCGTGATTGATGGCCTGTTACTGATGGGTGCATGATTGATGGCCTGTTACTGATGGGTGCATGATTGATTGATGGCCTGTTACTGATGGGTGATTGATTGCCCTGTGAATGAAAGCCTGATTGATGCCCTGTTACTGATGGGTGTGTGATTGATGCCGTTACTTGATACCCTGTATTTATGCAGGATCCATCTTTGCCTCGGCTTCACACACGCCCTGCTGCTGTAAACAATTATTTCCACGATTGCTGTGGATATCTTTCCCCTACCCCTTTCTCACTGAAACAAGGGTATTTATTCAGCGCTGCCTGTGAACGTTTTCATTAGAGTATATCTAAGCAACTCCGCTCGGCTGCATCAAACCACCTAAAAACAGATGTTTGACTTCAGTCGTTCCGTTTCTCCATGACCGTTCTGCACATTGTAAAGACCCATGGAGCCGATCCAAACACTTCAAAACAACGGGATTCTTCTCATGCGTGTTTTCCCAGACAAGTGAAGGCGCTGAGCTTCCCGCACTTCCCTTTATCTCCGTCCTGTTTGCCCGCGCGGAGAGCTCTCGTGTTCTGCTGGTCTGTTGTCATTCGTCATTCGGCTTCTCTACATTTAGCAAATTATAAAAAGACATGGGTACACTCAAATAGCATTTTCACAAGCTACACTGAAGCCAATTAATTAGTGAGAGCCAATTACAGAAAAAATTGTATTTTCACAAGCTACACTGAAGCTAATGAATCACTGAGAGTCAATTACAGAAAAAAGCCATTGTGTCTGCTTTTAGCCCACGACTCCATTTGACAGGTAAAGGCAGTTTAATTAGGTTTCCTTTTTTTTTTAGATGATCACTAATTGAAAATTTAATTAATTTGCACTCGTCTGCTAATTAATCCATGCCAATCATTACGGGGGCCAGGTTTACAATTAAAGGAGACATAAGAACAGTAGGCTATCTAATCATGTTAACTTTTGAGCTAAATTCAGCGTAAGGTCATTGGATGGAGGGGAGTTGATGGCCATTCTGGAATGTTACCTCACCATGGTAACTTTGCGACAGTGGAATTTAAGCAGCCCTGCGCAACTAGCCTAAAATTAATAAATAAAAGAAAATTGAGCACTCCAATTTAACCTTGCATTTATCCGATAAGTTTACATAATAACGCCAACGATGTGGGTGAGGGTAGCGCACTTGCGCCGACTGCCCGCAAATTGTGCTCCTAAGGCGTAATGACTGCGCAGCTCAGCCGGTTGACTGCAAAGCACAGAGAAGCAGTGGCTGGGGGTACACTCCCTCTCTCTTCCACCCCCTCTCAAACTGAGGGAGTACATTGCAGCGAAGACGTGACATGCCCTCAAATTCTGAAATGTTTCCTTGATTCCTTACCTTGCTTCCACTCCTTGATTCCTTCTGAACATGTCACATGGAAACCAAAAAGAGGAGACAATGAAATGAGAACAAAGGAAAGTTTTTCCATAAGAATCCAGACATATTAGTTCACTCCAGTATTATTTTGAGGTGACATTCATCAGTGAAGTTGAAACTGAAACCCACAGCACATGCACCCCCCAACTCCTATTGTAAGTGTTCTGCAAAGTGGCCAGATGCATTAGCAGTTGTACTGTACAGTTTCATAATTTGCTCTCCAGATACTGTTATCAGAAAGCTAGTTTTAAGTAGACTTTTTTTTTTCCCCAAACCTGGGGAAACTGCCAATGTTGAAGCTTAAAAACCTGTCCATTGTCACAAAGAGCAGTTACCTTTATCACAAATAATTGAAGTTTGCACAATACCAGGCTTCAAACATTTACCCATCACAAAATTCGGATTAATTTTGTTTACGTACCGTTTTGTTGTCTTTGCCATCTCTTTTCTGTAGCCTATAACATAACTGAGTATAGGCAAAGCAGACTGTTTGTGTACTTGAATATACAGATATATAAGGCAAGCTTTCACACAAGGACAAATGCCCTTGAAAAAGAAACAATGGTCATTAATTTGTCACTGGATTGAAAGCAAAAGACAGAAGCGGGGCACTCTTGTCGGTTCCATTTGTCTGTGGCTGAAGACCTCCTCTATGCTAAGTGCATCAGAAATTTGAGTGGTTGTCTGGGCCTCGAGTGCATCTCATTTAATGTAGGCTACTTAGTTCTTGCGGCCTATCGCTGTTAACGCCACTTGTCTGTTTGCTGAGATTTTCCAGAAGAGAAGGTTGTGCAGCCCCTGACAACCACAATAAAGGTGTGACGAACACCTGGAGCTCAATGAAAAAAAGGCAAAAGAACAAGTGAAAACACTCTAAATAACCTACAGGCAAGGAGAAACGGATATCAAGACAGTAACCACGTAATAACTGCTGCTGTTCCTTCCCAGTGTGCGCACGTGTGAAGAATCAGAGGCTCTGTTGCGGTTGTGAATTTAGGCTGCGTACATCCGATGGTGCTTAAGTACACCTCACGGTGTCACAAGGAGTTTGCGGGGGTCACCAAAGTGACAGCCGCCACAACATGTCACGATTTTCTGACTACAAAGATGTACCATTTCAAGAACATGGGAGCGGTTACCTCACCCAGTAAGAGCAAACATTAGGTCTATTCTTAAAATTATTATTCTGTAAAATGCTTCCGATATGATTGTGTGACTGGTGGTAGCAGGTGAAAGGTGGCTACACAAAACGACATGAAGCTATGGCACTAGCTTGCCATGCTACGTTTAGAAGCTTCAAAACTATATTTTTAAACTGAATATGACATTCACACAAATATAACTTGCATTAGCTTGTCGCCGTGAAAGCAGTTGATGTTTTGTGACTGCTTACAAGCTGGCTCCAAACTATGCAGGTCTAGTGCTAGCTTGTGATATGACTTTTGAAAGCTTTAAAGCTATATTCACACTGAATGTGACATTAGCACATACAGATCATGAAAGCCAAAACATTTGTTGAGTAAAATCAAATGAAACCCAATGCATTAATTTGTAGCCGTGAAAGCAGGATAGCCTCCAAGCGGAAGCTCCAGTGCTCGTCGTCATATGTTTAAAAGCTTCAAAACTATATTTTTACTCTGAATATTGCATAAACACATGCAGATTATGAAAGCCAAAAAATTGTTCTACTAAAATAAGATGAAACCCAAAAACAGCCCAAAATGTATATTTTTGACAACAAAACGACAATAGCGACTTCCGACTGATTATGATAGAACACGTCACATATAGATAATGTTAGATAAGAATATCACGACGAACATGCTTGCTAAATAACAAGATAGCTAAATGTTAGCTTAGCTAGCAAATGCTTTGCTTGTGCTAAACAAAGACTGTCCCCAAATCAACGCCGTTCTATAGCCTACTATTGTCGAGTATGCTAGCTAAGTACACTGGATGAAAAAGTTAAGTCGGCAAAATATTCACTAAATGTAGTGTACTTTAAATCCCTGGATGCTATACTTATTTCCAGGTTTTCACTGATAACAGCATTGAGAATATTTTTCGCATTCGTATACAGTAGTGATTAATCCCGGTTCCCGGGATCCCGGTATTTCCCATGACAATTCCTTCCCGTTCTCAACCTGGAGTGACGTCGGGAAACCGGGAAATTTAACATGGGCAATACAGATAAATAACTCTTGCATTATATTTGGCCTAATCAAACACACTGAATATTCAGCCTAGCCCAACCCATTTTCAACATGAGCAGCCCACTGTGAGCCATTTGCTCCTCACCTCTGGTCACAAAAACAGCGAAATTCAGTAGCCACGCCCAGCGCCATGCGTTGCGCAATTGACTGCTATGGCTCGACACACAGCCGGCCAGAAAATAGGGCCCTTCATCTCAACAAATATATTGAATGTTTCTGTATTTGTCAGATTCATTCCACTGGAACCTTTTAGAGGAAAAGTTTAGGCACCATTTTGAAACCGGTAAATAGTGCTCTATACTTTGTATAACGCTGAATAATTTTTTTTTATGTTGTGTCATGGGGTGAATAATTCATTTGTTTTGAGGCAGATAAGGAAAACGTTTTTTAAAAGGTGAAAATGTAACGTTGCACCCTTTGGTTCAAGAAGCCCCCTCAGACTTGGAGAAAAAGCCACCAGGAGCATCTTGCCCCAAAATAAAAAAGTATTTAGCTCGACTTTCTTGTAGATATAGCCATAAAGACACAAATCCATCTAAATTAATTTTATAGTTAAATGAAAATGTTCATTCTAGTGATCATTAACTAGTTAGCATTACCATTGATCGCTAGCTACCATTAGCCAGAATTTACCATTCACCATTTTCCAAAAACTTTGTTTAGTTAAAAGTTCTTGCAAAAGGTTCTCCACATGAGAATGACACAAATTTCTCCACAAAACAAAATACTGGTTAAGTGCCTTCACGGTCCTTTGCCTCTGGACCTCCTCAATTGTCGCAGATCTCCGTGTTTACACATAATTCCGGGTATCACACTCGTAAAGCACAGACAAACGTAGTACAAACACAAATAGTTTACACAAAACAGACTACAACACAGTAAAGTAGCCACAAACTCACAAGCAGCGTAGTACCAAAATATTCCTTCTGGAAACGAGTGATTTGTCAACTATTTGCATAACAAAGCAGCAGACAAAAGACGCGAATATGCTCGCACAACGCAAAGTTAAAACCGGCTTCCAAACGGGGAATCTCGGTGCATCCCTACAGCATGACCACAACTCCGACTGACTATAAAATTGGTATGGCAGGTATGCCATGGGGCATGCCCCACCTACACAGCACAGAGAGTTTGGCACTTTTCAGGGTTTCCTACAAAAGTAACCACAATGACCACAGACTCTCAGCTTTTAAAAACATCGCTCGTAAGTCAAAATTAACATTTTTTTAAAGCTGTAGTTCATAATTTTAGACTAACATGAATACTGTAATTGAGACGGATACGTCTCAACCACTAGGGGCAACGTTTATACAGTTCAATTCGGCTACGTACCATCATGCAGTTAAAATGACTGGAAACACTTTAATTTAGTTGTAGTACATGGTAGGCTAAAGCACAGAACTCATACCTATGTCTTACTTTGAGCAACAATGCATGCGTGTGTCCGCACGTATTCTGTATGCATGTCTCTCTTGATGTCATTATCTTCATGCATTATCATTATAGTTAGCTTCCAAACACATTACTACACACAAATAAGTGATATGTCACCATAATCAAATTTTCAACGTAAAAAAAAAAGAACAAGCATTCTATTCCAAGCAATGCTATCCAAACTTTCCTAAATTATTTAATTTAATTATTTTTTTTATCTTACCATCAAACTGTGAAAGGACAATAATTCATATGTGTTGCAATTACTACACTACAGGGTTTGAACAATTGTCTGCATCCAGTGCTTTGGGTCTATGAAAAGCACAGCATGAATAAAATTTATTATTATTATTATGTATTTATAGATGTATTTATTTATTTTGAATATTTGGATTTCTATAGAAACCTGTGTGGTCCTACAGAACCTAGATATTCTTGTGTTCACAAAATTCTGTTCGCAAATAACATAACTATTAATATGTTAACAAATTAGTACTATTACTTATTTGGCATCATCTGACCCACAAACATACAGTAGGCTACATTGACAGGGCGAAAATGTTATATGTAGGCTATTTTAAACGTCATCATATTTAAAAATTTTATCTGCATTTATTTATTCATCCCCCTTTCTCTGTGGTAAATTTTTTTTGTGGTAAAGTTTTCTTGGTGTAAATGTCTGTTTGTGAAGAAATCTGTAGCAGCAGCGAACATTTTAAAACCTGTACATTTTCTATAGTAAACTTGACAACAAAGAATAAACATACTACTGAAATTATATGTTGTTCCATGAGGCCATTTTTGTTATTTCAAATAATAACATTTAAAGTTTGAATGACCACAATCTCTTCACATGCTAAGATGAGAAAACACAGGGCCAAGTTGCATTAAATAATTTAGGAAAGTTTGGATAGCATTGCTTCGGAATAGAGCTAGTTTAATTAGTGTGAGCTACGATAGGCAATATTGTTCGTTGTAACTTGGCCACATTTTGATATCAATACTTTTAAAGGCAGGCCTAGTTTTTGCAAGTTGGAATTAAGGATTTACAGACAGTGCTTTGTAGGCTACGCGTGAGTAACTTGGCATTTTGTTTTACATTGTAAACATATTTTTTGATGAGACATAAATATAACTAAGTGAAAGACTAACAGTCAAAGGGAAAACAAACCAATCTCGAGCTACAGAACACCACAAATACATATGCTCTCAGGAAAATCCACAACAGGTGTTGGTCATTTCCAATCAAGAGAGGTAACAATACTAAACTGATATCCAAATACCAGGGCATGAAATTAACTTTTTCACCCCCTGGCCATAATGGCTTGTGGATTCTAAATATCACCAGCCATTTTCAACATTTTACCAACCACATTACATTATAACACAACCTGATAGGTTACCTAATTTTACCAGTATTTGGCTGGAGGTGGGTGTTAATATCACACCCTGCCACATATGTTCCGATTTAACAGTAAACCGACATTGTTCTTAAGGAAAGATGTCTTCCTCCATCTTCCTCACCTAATAATATTGTTGTTCATGTTGTGTTGCTGTTGTTGTGCGTGTTGTATGGCGTCATGAATAAAAACATGTTAAAAAAGGCAAACCTGAGCACGATATGGCTCGGTCGGTCTCCTGCCTGCCACCTTGGCAAAAACGGTGCATTGTAGCTCACAACGGACTAGAATATCTGCTTCTGTGAGAAGCAAAAGGTCACCTGACTGCATTGCCTAACCACATTATTATTGAAATGGTGAGAGCAGTCTGCAGCGTTAGGCATTATGTAAAATGAAGAATGCGTACAGCAGTCAACCATGCAAGGTGGGGGCTGGAACATTTTAAGTGGGAGTTCCGCTCTCAAACCTCCATTATTACGAGAAAAGCACGGCGGAGAGTGGGATCAACTTCAAAAGCAGAGGCGAACTTTAACTTCACAGGAAATGACTTAATTTAACCGTCACCGTTATGAACGGGTCCAAGATTAAGCAGATGCAACATCATTTATTTACAGAAAGAACCGCACGCATGGTGCCAAGCGCTGGAAGAACAGGCATTGCTTGAATGTAACAACCCTATAGGTATTGTCAAATGTAAACACATTATTAACATAAGCCTATTAATAGCCAACCCTAACAAAATGCTGAAAAGGTGGTTGAATTGAACTTAGTTGCACCCACTTTGGTGCTTTAATCGTTTTATTAGTGTTATAATTTAAGTTTTAACTACATGAAATACTGTATGATAGGCTATACATTAATAGTCTAATTATTTTACACTGTTGAATGCTATTCTGCAAGTCTACCACATGTAAGTTATGTTTGCTCAACGGATCTAAATGAGTATGACAACATCTCCCTCTACTGGCCATTTACGGTATTCATGTTCAATCTTTTAGGCGATTCTATCAGCACTCAGCCGAGTGTCGCAGAATAAACTCCGGTGGGGCTCAAGGCTGAATAACCACATTTGGGTCAGGAAAATACTTCTGTTGACTTTGTTTTCTGTACAACAAAATGTATAGAATGTTTTACAATATGCTGTAATACTCACAGATGCACACAGTTGTTGCAACAACAACAATAATGCATTATGTGATTATGATATTTTCCCCATAATTACTACGACTACCTTGGCAGATGCTCATGTATAAATCAACACACCTTTCCATCCTGGTAAGATTAAATGCCTATTGCAAGAAACACACAAATCATGTACACAGGTTAGAAAAGATCAGTATCAGAGTGATGGAGCATAACTGTGAAAATGGTGCTAAAACATGAAGGAAAGATCTGGTGTACCATTATAGAAAATTAAAATTTCCAGACATCTGGATACCATAGTTTGACGAATACTTTGATGTTTATGTTGCGGATACTTTGCAATGTTTCTGAAAGTCTGTTAATTAACTGTTTTTTTCCAAGTAATTTTCTCGGATGCAAGAATATTGCTATTTTTTACGATTCCTGGCAGGTTGTGAAATTAACTGTTCAATTTTACCAGCAAAATGCAGTACAATTTGATTGTGACTGGTAAAATTTTTACTCTAGCAGCCACTTTGGCTGGTAACCAACCAGGTTGTGTTATATTGTAAAAGGTAATGTGGCTGGTAAAATGTTGTGGTAAAATGGCTGGTGATTTTTGGAATCCACAAGCCACACTAGTGGGGGTAAAAGGTAATTTCATAGCCTGATTCCTGGTCTTAAAAAAAAAAGTAATCATGACAGTGAAAAAATAGTGAAAAGAAAAATAAATTGTAAGGATTTTATAACCTAAGTGCATCCCAAGTTACAGAGAGTACTTTTGGCCTGTCTGGCTAGTATATCTAGGTGTGAGAGGTATACTAGTTATGGTATACTGGTGGTATACTAAAATCATTCTACTGAAAGGGCAACCATTTAAAAGACATCACTCACTTCAGGTTTAGAACCAGTAAAGAACCGGTTACAAAATCATGTAGGAACATTTTAATAGGTGTCCATTTAATCCGATACCCTGTTTGTAGGAAAAGTGATGTGACAAGGCGCCAACTAATTTATGCATAAACCAGCCTAGTTTGTTCTGGTTTATTCACTTACAAGAAAAATGTTATGAATGTTATGAAAACCTTCATATGGCATCTGTCAGCTCTGATCCTTCTAGACATAGAGCTTCACCAGATGACTCCTACGGCGAAGAGAAAACTTGTAATCTTTGTCTCAATGAGAAACACCGCAGGAAACAGCTATGATTCAGAAAGAGAGAGAGAGAGAGGCTGAGAAAAACTCAAGGGCTTTCGGCGTCCCGAACAGAATGCGAGCTCGGTTTCTGGGAGACGCTAGTGTGTTAACCTGGACCTTTGGCCCCACGCTCATTTACATTTTAGGCATTTAGCAGACACTCTTATCCAGAGCGACTTGCACAGCTGGTATTCTTTACATACAATCCGTTTATACAGCTGGATATTTACTGAAGCAATTCGGGTTAAGTGCTTTGCTCAAGGGTACAACAGCGCTGCCCCACCTGGGAGTCAAACCTACAACCACAAAGTTAGAAGCCCAGCTCCCTTACAACTATAATCATATAGCGACCGCTGCCCACAATACAGAACACATGCAAATTATGCACGGCCTGACGTATACGCGCACATACATAAACACGCACGCATGCATGCATACACACACACACACACACACACACACACACACTTTTTCCAACAACAACAGTCCCTCCCTCTCCTGTCTCGGTTGACAAGGGACAATTTATCCCATCTGCAGTCAGCGTACCAGCAGTCGGGCTGTTTAAAGCAGCTGGTCTCGGCTGGAGCTCGTAGTCACAGCGTGCAGCAGAGCGAAGGCTTTGTTGGAAAAAGCTGGAGCTGCTGGAACGATGCAGGCCTCAAATGAGACAAGTGATTTTACCGTGAAACGACCACACGGCAGATCCGAGTCGCACAGGGTCTTCGAGTAAGGATAAGGAGCTCACTGCAAGCACAGGCTAGACAATGCAGCCTTGGCGTCACAGGTTTGAGGTTCAAGCCTGGGCTACAGGCATTCCCCTGGGAATTTTCAACTATTCAAAATATGGCACAGAAAGAAATCCTGGCCATGTAATACCGTTGCCTAGCAATGGAGGGAGGGCTTCAGGGCCCAGCGTACTCCCAGTTTCATCCCACATGAGCAACTCCTCCGGTTGATCAGGCGTCTGCATAAGACTGCACAGCTCAGCTGGAATGCAGAGGAGAACCAGTCGCACAAAGACACTCTCCTAAATTTAAGGATGATGTGGCAGCGATGGGACAGGCCCAACAAATAAAATCGCCATTCCAAACTGGGAGGAATAGAACAAACATGGACATTTAAAAACATGTTTGAAAAAACTCAAACCCTCGCTTTTTAAAATTATGCGGTCGACAATTTGCATTCGCCATATGAACTACTTCAGTAACCATCAGTAATTATTTAAATAAGTATTTTTAAAAGGCCTAGGCTATTTGTGTTATGGTGCACAAATATTTCCCCATAATGATGATAGCACCATATTCTCAGGCTAGAAAAATCCATTGATCTAACTGAACTAGCTCTTTCTGATCGATAGCAGTTTGTCAGGATAAATAATGAGTGTTCATGGGTAAGATCTAGAGTACCACAACAATCTGTACTGGGTCCCTTTCTGTATGCCACCCATGGGGACATTATAAGGAGACGTGGTGTTAACTACCACTGCTGCGCATATGACATATCAGTTAAACCCAGCAAAGATGTACAGCCTTCCAAACTAGAGGCTTGTCTTAAATACATAATGGTCTAAATGACACAAATTTACCTTTTATTGAATTCATACAAGACTGAGATTAGTGGTAAGCACCAAGTCTCTGAATGAAAGTCAGGATACATTTTTCTTTAAATTGTGATGGCTTCAGCTTCGCAGCCAATGTGGGTGTAAAAACCTTGCTGTGACCACTGACTCAGAGCTCTCCTTTTAAGAGTGTCCTATTTCACCTTAGAAATATCTAAATTCAGGAAGATATTGTGCCAGCGTGATGGATTACTGCAATGCTCAATCCTGAAAAGTATCCAACTGGTACATAGTATCTGTCTGGTGCTCAGGTCTTTTCATTAGCACCCTCTTAAATTTAAAATGGATGGCAAGGTACTTCTCCTAAGCATCTATATGGCAAAATACCCTATTCCAGGATACCAGAGTCCCGAATGGGAATTGAGCCTACAGTTTTATTGGAGTTGTAAGACCAGTTCCTGAACTATCATCATATACTTCTACCCCGGTGCAGGAATTTGGGTGGACCAGGACCAAACAGCTCTTAGGTGAGTTACATTGGCAGTGTTGTCTCCCTGTCCCTGTATGTGAACACTACACACCAACAACAGCTAATAATAAGCATTGTTGCAGGCATCACATTCATAGTTTCAATGAACTAGCAACCACTCACATTTATTAAGAACATTAGCCTAAAACTTTGGTTGATAATTAGGCAAATTCTCGCAAAAAGACCAAGAAGCCTACCACTCCGCATAGTAACGTAACTAAAATAGGAACAAAAGGATAAACTTTACTTGGTTTGCGCACAGCAGTGTAAAGTTTACATAACATTCCAAACAGCAATAAAGTTTATAAACATTTTTCGATAGCATCCAACTGCAGGCATGGAGTGCCGCAGTCTCAGACAACGAACGCAGTTTAGAGAAATCATTTTAGACGACGCATTTGATTTGTCACTTGTCACTTTCCTTTTACGATAGTAGCCTACCTACATAACTGCATTCATTTTAATGCATCAGGTGTAGTGAATTAAAGTAACCATGTACTGGAGGCGTTTCACCATTCAGAATATTCAGTCTCACACTTTTAATCATCCATCAAACTCTTGCGATCAAGCTCAGATGGAACAAAGATCAGAAACGCCACCGGCCCTCCAGGACCAGGGTTGCCTAATGCCTACCCATGCTATAGTTCTTTTTAAGGATATTGGTAATATTGTATACATGCACAACTGAACAAATGTGTCACTTGTCTCTTTCCCCGTTTACTATAGTATTGTAGTTGCTATTGTTATAGGCTTAACTAAGCTATAGTAATTTTTCTTAAGGTTATTGCTAATATTTAATACATGTGGGCCAGGTCAAGGGGTAACGGAAGGACAAATTTCAGCCATGAATTATGCTAATTCTGTGGATGAAAACCAAACACTGTTTTTACTAGTGGAATTTACAACCCAATAACAGCTATTTCTGAAAGTTTCATTAGTTTTAAGCTGAAATCTGTGATATGACAGTGAAAATAGAGAGTTTTCTGGTAACGGAAGGACACTGCAAAATCTGAAGAACGCCTTTTTTCCGAACAATGTAAACTATAAAATAACAACAATTAGTCCCAAAACTTTCTTTAAATAGAGTAAAATGATCATTCCCAGTCCACTGGACACAAAAACAGTTAGATTATGTATTGGTTTATGGTGGTGTATATGGCTTTAATTTCATCCAATATTGTACTATCAGAAGTTTGTTGCATTTTGATAAAGACCGAACTTCAAATGACCACCAATTTGTTCATAGTCGAGATATTTAAGAACCGTAAAAAGCTCCATAAACTTTGAAATAAGCACTATCTTTTAAAATAAAAAGATAGGCCCATTGGTAAAGATGACATTTTACCCCTACTGTTCACCTCCCCTTGACCTGGCCCATGTACAATTAAAAAATGCAACAATTAACAGTGAAAATGACTAATAATACCACAAAGACTAATAATACCAACATGTGATTAGGGAAGCAGCCTTTGTAAATTAAAACATACACAAATATTATTAAGCCGCCAGACTGGCCAAATAAAGATACAATAAACTGCAATATCAACGACTTTACATTCAAATAATTTATCAAACGTTCAAGCCAGAATTGCTGTGAGAACTAGGAATGAATTGTAGTTTAAGCATACTCCTAATCATAACTAAAAAGAGCAGTGTATAATTCAGTGGGTGAACTGTTTTTTAAAATAATTTATATCACATTGACATCATGTGATCTTATGTTCTGATTATTACACAAAATGTAGCCTTTCTGTAAATAAATCTTGCAAATACAGTAAGTTGTAATTTGTTAGACTCCTCTTATGAAACGAGGACAAAGGAAAATCCACTCATTGGCTGCAGTGTACAATGGTTAAAGAAAGGTCACAGGTTCGATTCCCAGGTAGGACACTGCCGTTGTACCCTTAAGCAAAATACTTAACCTGAATTGCTTTAGTATATATCCAGCTGTATAAATGGATAATATATTGTGTTGTGATAAAAATAAAATAAAATAAAAGTTGTGTAAGTCGCTCTGGATAAAAGCGTCTGCTAAATGCCCGTAATGTAAATTATATGAAACTTTTATTTCCAAAAACAACAGGGCAGCGATGACACTGGTCGATTCAGCGCATAGGTCTGGCTTCAGTCGGTCAAACACTATGCGCAAAAATGCTATGAATTCAAAAGCTGCTGTATAAAAATTACACAATAAAGAGATCTATAAATAAATCACAACCTTCTCACTTTGGGTAGCCCTGATCAAGATAAACCTCGGTGTAGTTATGATAAAAACTGAGTAGGCCCTAAATGTGATCTTGAGAAAACTATTCCTCACAGAAACAAAAGTCAATCAGTTGACAATTCATGTGATTTCCAATTACATATACTTTTTCCACTAACTAGCAGAAAGTACTGTGGCAAGCGTGCAAGTAAGAATGGATTGTCCACAACGAGTTCTCAGCTGCTTAGCAACCTGTGCCCCATACACCGCATGACTCCAGGTTACTTGTTTATTACGTAAACAAAGCGAGAAGGAACTCGCCGTAATACCCGCTAATGGCGGGGGTCAACCTTTAACACACACACTTTCACTCACGGTGTTCGCATTCACAACAACAAACAACAGTAAATTAACACGGAACTATAACAACTGATAACCACTATAACGACTGATAACAACATTGGATAAAAACTGTACATGTAAACGTTAACAATTAAATGAAATCGCTAGCACCTGCGATTTCCCATGGCGCATTGCGCCCACAAGTCCGCATTGACGCGACCCAGCTTCCGGGTCGCTACATAGCCCCCTTCTAAGGGGTCAGTTGTCCCCAACGACCCCATCACCCAACTCAAAGTCCCGGTAACGTGCCGGTGGTCGCCGTTGACGGCACGGCCGCCTGGAGGGCGCATGAATTGTCAATGCTGGGGAACCACCCGGCTCCGTACGGGCAGTGTCCGGACTGGCCCCCCCCTCCTCAACAGGCGGTGCGAGCACAACAGGCGGGGTGAGAGCAACAGGCGGTGCGAGAGCAACAGGCGGTGTGAGAGGTCGGTAGGGTGCCAGCCTGTCCCGGTGGAGCACCACCAGGCGACCCCGACCGGGCATACGCACCCGGTACACCACCTCAGACAGTTTGTCCAGGACTTCCCCCGGCCCCTGCCAGTGACTCCGCAGTTTGGGGGAGACCCCCTTCTTGCGGACGGGACAGTAAATCCAGACCTGATCCTTAGGCGAAAAGGCCTGTCCACGACACCGGGTATCGTACGCCCGTTTCTGCCGCACCCCAGAATTGGCCTGCGCCTGGCGGGTGTACTCGTGGACCACTTGGAGACGGTCCCGCAGTCGGCGGAAATAATCCATCTCCTTTCCCCCAGCGATCTCTGGCTCGGGCGGGGCCCCGAACACCAAGTCCACCGGTGTCCGGAGCTCCCGCCCGAACATGAGAGCAGCAGGGGTGCACTGGCTGGACTCCTGCACGGCAGTGCGGTAGGACCACAGGACCAGGGGCAGGTGGCGGTCCCAGTCTCGTTAGTGCTGGCTGGTGAGAATGGCAAGTTGGGTGGTCAGGGTGCGGTTGAACCGCTCCACCAGCCCGTCGCTCTGTGGATGGAGCGGTGTCGTCCTGGTCTTGTTCACCCCCAGCCGCCGGCAGACCTCGCCGAACACCTGCGCCTCAAAGTTACGCCCTTGGTCGCTGTGTAGTTCGGTGGGGACCCCGAAGCGGGCAAACATCTCCTCCACCAGTCTTTCCGCAGTGGTGGCTGCACTCTGGTCCGGCACCGTGTACGCCTCAGGCCATTTGGTGAAATAGTCCATGGCCACGAGGACGTAACGGTTGCCGGAGTCAGTCACGGGAAAGGGCCCGAGGATGTCCACCCCCACTCGTTCCATCGGGGCCCCCACCAGATACTGCTGCAGTGGGGCGTGGGAGCGCTGGGTCGGCCCCTTCCGGGCGGTGCAGGAGTCGCAGCAGTGCACATGCAGTTCGACGTCCCGCCGACAGCCAGGCCAGTAAAACCGCTCCCGGAGACGGTGCAGGGTTTTTGAGTTCCCGTAGTGCCCCGTCCCCACCGACCCATGGACGAGTTGGAGTACCTGGGAACGGAGCACCCGGGGCACCAGCAGTTGGAGGAGGTTGCTTCTTCCTCCAGGGGCCTGCCACCTCCGGTACGCCACCCCGTGGTGCAGTTCGAAATTCCCCCACTGGGAATGGAATGCCTTTACTTCCGGCCCCAGGGCGGACACTTCCGCCCACTCCGGACGTCGCCCCGCCTCCAGCCAGCCTCTCACCTTGCCCACGGTGTTGTCAGCCTCCTGCTGTTGTTGCAGCTGCGACGGGTTTAACGGGAGCCACCCGTCTTCCGGACTGGTCGCTTGCACGGCTGCCACTGTGAATGCCGGCTGGTCGTGCTCCTCTTGTCGCCGGCAGTAGCGACATTCCCATGCCACACAGGGACGCCGCGAGAGAGCGTCGGCATTGCCATGATGTCGCCCCGCTCGGTGCTGAATGTCGAAGTCATACCCTTGGAGGGCCTCCAGCCAGCGGGCCACCTGGCCTTCGGGGTTTTTGAAGTTTAACAGCCAGGTGAGCGAGGCATGGTCAGTGCGGATGAGGAACCGGCTCCCGTGCAGGTAAGGCCGGAAGTGGCGAAGGGCCAGGACCACCGCCAACAGCTCGCGCCGAGTTACACAATAGTTCCTCTCGGCCCGACTCAAGGCGCGGCTGAAGTAAGCTACGGCACGTTCTCCCCCCTCTCCTGGCTGAGAGAGGACTGCCCCGACCCCCACATTGCTGGCATCGGTGTCCACAATGAAGGTTTTCTGGACGTCAGGGTAGGCCAGCACCGGAGCTTCCACGAGGGCTGCCCTGAGCTTGGCGAAGGCTGCGGTGCAGGCGTCGTCCCACTTGAACGGCCGCCCTTTGTCGGTGAGGCGGTGGAGCGGGCTGGCGGTAGTGGCAAAATCCTGGACGAAGCGGCGGTAGTAGGAGGCCAGGCCCAGGAAACTCCGCAGCTCGTTGATATTGGCAGGGGTTGGCCAGTCTCTGACGGCAGCCACCTTAGCAGGGTCGGTAGCAACGCCCTGGGCACTGACCACGTGACCCAGGAAGGCCGTCTCTCTCCGCAGCAGGTGGCACTTTTTGGGGTTCAGTCGCAGCTCGGCCCGACGGATAGTCGCGAAGACTTCTTGCAGGTTGGCCAGGGCTCGGTCGAAGGCGTTGCCATGCACCAGCAGGTCGTCCAGGTACACTATACAGCGACTCCGGGGAATGGCCGCCAGTACCCGCTCCATCAGGCGCTCGAAGGTGGCCGGCGCGTTGCAGAGCCCGAAGGGCATGACTCAGAACTGCCACAGCCCCTGCCCAATGGTGAAGGCAGTCTTTGGCTTTGCGTCGGGGGCCAACTTCACCTGCCAGTAGCCGCTGCGTAGGTCAAGAGAGCTGAACCAGCTGGACCCCGCGATGTGGTCGAGAGCGTCGTCGATGCGGGGAAGCGGGTAGGAGTCTTTTTTTGTGACAGCGTTGAGGCGGCGGTAGTCAACGCAGAACCTCCAGTCGCCGTCCTTTTTCCCCACCAAGACGGCTGGGGCCGCCCAGGGGCTGTCAGAGGGGTCAATCACTCCCGCAGCTGCCATCTCCTTCATCTTGTCCTCCGCTGCCTGCCGTTTTGCGAGTGCCAGGCGGTGTGGCCGCAGACGGATGGGCTGGGCAGATCCGGTCTCTATGGCGTGCTGGACCAGCCCGGTCTGACGGCAGTCCTCGTCACGGGCGGCGAAGATGTCGGCGTAGTCGTCGAGCAGGCGCTTCAGCTGGCGGCGTTGCTGGGGGTCGAGCCCCTCGCTGCTGTGGTGCCACAGCTCGCTAGTGGCCCCAGACGTCTTGGCGGCGGGACTGGGGGCAGGCTGGCTGGTGACCGGTGGGCTGGTTGCGATGGCGGCCCGTTCAGGCTGAGGTCGGGGCAGCGGTGGCAGTGTGGCACCCGGTCTTGGGGCGTGCTGAGCAGTTGCGGCCTGGTGAGGGCCCCGTCGGGTCTTCTTCCCCTCACGATGGTGCTGGAGTGCTATGGTCTCGGTGCCGAGGGTGATGGCTGCCCCTGACACATCAACACGCACGCCCCAGCGGTTCAACAGGTCCAGGCCAATGATGCAGGGCTCCTGGATGCTGGCGAGCCAGAACTCATGGACCAGCCCTTATTCGCCGACGCAAATCTGCAGCGACTTCTTACCCTTCATGGCCGACGTCTCTCCCGTCACCGTTGTCAGCCGGGTGTTGGTTGGTGACCATGCTGTGGGGAGTGGTCCGGTGGTACCCGGAAGGAGCCCCGGCCGTACCAGGGAGATGGTGGACCCCGTGTCTACTAGGGCCCGGCAGGTGTGGCCGTCGAGCTGGCAGTTCAGGTACAGTCCTTGGGTGTGGCCTAGGCGACCTACTGGCGTGCATCGGCCGTAGAGAGGGGCTGAAGGCTGGAGTGGTGGTCCCCTCACCTTTGGTGCTGGGGCCGGGCAGTCACGAGCGATGTGCCCCAGCTCGTCGCAGCGGTAGCAGCGGTTGGTCAGCCCTGGTTGCCGTCGCCGAGCCACTGAGGGCCAGTTTGTAGACCGTGGGGGTGGTGATCGGGCTCGGCGGACCTCTGCTGTGTCGTCCTCCTCGTCGTGGTCGGCCAGCCTGATGCGTGGCCCCGGGGAGGAGGTTCTCTGCGGGTCGGCCCGAGTGGCGAGTATCGCCTCGGCTCGTTCGGCTTCCTGAATCGCCTCGCTGAGCGTGCGGGGCGTGGTGAGGCGGACGTGTTGGCGCAGTCGCTCCGGCGTGAGTGCCTGTAGGCGTGGAGGGCCAGCTCTTCTTGGGCAGTCGCGTGGAACTGCGGGTAGCCCCGTTGAGCGTTGTCCCGACTCGTTGTGGACAATCCCACTTCTGACACCAATGTGGCGAGCGTGCAAGTAAGAATGGATTGTCCACAACGAGTTCTCAGCTGCTTAGCAACCTGTGCCCCATACACCGCACGACTCCAGGTTACTTGTTTATTACGTAAACAAAGCGAGAAGGAACTCGCCGTAATACCCGCTAATGGCGGGGGTCAACCTTTAACACACACACTTTCACTCACGGTGTTCGCATTCACAACAACAAACAACAGTAAATTAACACGGAACTATAACAACTGATAACCACTATAACGACTGATAACAACATTGGATAAAAACTGTACATGTAAACGTTAACAATTAAATGAAATCGCTAGCACCTGCGATTTCCCATGGCGCATTGCGCCCACAAGTCCGCATTGACGCGACCCAGCTTCCGGGTCGCTACAGTACCATTGCACACAGCCTACATACTTGATAATAGATTTTACAATGTAGGCATGTTAAAAGCATTTCGCTACTAGCCTAAATGACAACATTACACTCCATAACAAATGATGTTTATAGAATTGTTGAACTTACTGCCTCTTCCGCCAGCATTTTCAGAAGTACCGAGGTTCCTTTATTGCACATAGTGAGACTGCGGCGCTCCATGCCAGCAGCTGGATACGTCTCACAATTTTAGCTAGAACGAACTCTGCAAGTCAAGGCTACTTCCCCCCAATCGTGTATGCTGGCTTGATAGAAATGTAAATATTTCCCAAAAAGTAGTTTGTTGCACATAAATGTTACAACAAACCTGACAACGGTCCCCTGGTTTTGACAATAGCATGCCCTTTCAACATATGATATAGAACCTGCACTACGATTCATGACCACCAGCATTAGCTACTAGGTTGAGCGCCACAGGCCCATAGAGACAGATTGACGGGCATTTTCAAGTAGGCTAGCTATAACCTAAAGGTTTTTTTAAACAAAGCATATGCAACATGTGGTTTCAAAAGCGTCAAAACTATTCTAAATCCGAGACAACTAAGACACATTTTAGACCACACTCCTGCTGTGTGTGAAGTTATAGAGCTGCTAATGCAAACATGAAAAAATAAAACTCACCACCACGCTCAAGCCGACGATTAACGTTTAGCTGTGGAATTCAACCTCCTGTTGGCATGGTTTTTCCCAAAATGTGCACATTTCCTCGTCCTTCTTAAACGAAAGTTGACTAAAATGAGCTTTCCGCGAATTAAGCATCCTCCGGCGCTATCCGTGAAAATGTTTGGGTTGAAAAACAAATAGGCATATGTTGCACACGAAGGTCCCAAAGTCAACGCATATTTAACTCCATGTGCACGAGTGTTGCCGATTTCTGTCAGTAGCTAATATCGTCAAAATACTTCAGGACGACCGAAACAGTGGCAATGTGATGTTAAAGTTTTTCACCCTTTTAATCTTTTTGCAATCTACTTTCTGAAAAGCGTGTAAATTACAAAATGCTGAAAAAGTCCCAGAATGCCCCATCGCACGAAAGACCACGAGGTAGAGCTGGTGATGCTGCATGCCATGTAGCCAACTAAATTCCCATTATCAAAACGAAGAACAATAGAAACATTAACGCTCTCAGTGGGATCACGGTTACCATAAACCTTTATCGTGCTGGAAAATACATCTAATATCTCGTACAACTTACTGTGTCATCAAACGGCTCATTATGTAGGCTACATTATCTTGTCCTGAATGCCGTGACTGTTAGGCCTATATTTTGCATTATTGGGGATTTTCTTTTCACTGTAGGTTATCTAACTGGGATCCTTTTGTAGGGTAACCAATAAGAGAAAGTTATGAAAGTTAAGAGTTGACTGGGCCGGGCGAGTCCTTGCTCAAATATTTTTTTGTCTCTAGTTAAACGCAAGAACAGGGACAAAATTCGAATGTGTAGATGGGAGAGGCGAGCGCGCAAAAAAGAGGCGAGAGAGCACAAATGGTAGATTTGTAACTCGTGCGAGGTAATTCGTAGTTGAAAATATTTAGATTGACCATATCTGAATGTTTTAATCTACACATTCGAGTTGTACAGTTACAGGGACAAATTATGTTACAAATCTTTGTTTTGCAGATACAACTCTGAAATCCACAAGTGTGAATCACAATTGCAACAACACAAAACATATACAGGTGCAGCTCAAAAAATTTGAATATCGTGAAAAAGTTCAATATTTTTTGTCACTCATTTCAGAAAGTGAAACTCATATATTATATAGATTCATTACACATAGAGTGAAATATTTCAAGCCTTTATTTCTTGTAATTTTGATGATTATGGCTTACAGCTAATGAAACCCAAAATTCAGTGTCTCAGAAAATTTGAATATTTTGCTTTAACATATTTTTAAAGTATCATATTTAATATTTGGTCGCATATCCTTTGCATGCTGTTACTTCCTGAAGTCTGTGACCAATCAACATCAAAAGACTCTCGATATCTTATTTTCAGGTACTGTTATAAGCGATACTATAACCTCTCTGCATTTGAACTGATCTCTATGGGAATTGGGGGGTGAGACTAGATTCAGCTGTAAATTACACTGGTACAGTATGGAACACATGGCTGGCTAAATGGCTGTAAGTCATCAAGGGTCTGAGCTATCGAACGAGCCCCAAACCATCACCCTGTTGCCAGATATGGAGTAGATGTGGATTCTTTTTTTAAATTAGAAAAAATACAGTGCAAGTCCACCCTTCCAGTGGGCCCGGGGCAGAAGACCCCTCCATAGTTGATGATCTTGCCAAGTTCTGTTGGCAGCACCCCTTCCTGCACCGATCCCAACCTCTTCCAAGTTGTGAGCTATAAATAAATAGCCTCTGTGAAGGGACTACCACCAGCAATATAATTTGTCTTAGGCATAATAGTGTGCCTAAAAAACAAGCATTTGTGCTCCTGTAGTTGCAGGAATGGCAGACAAAATGATGTATTCCATGAAAAAACATGTAAGCCTACAGAAGATTAACCTTGATTTTCATATATGTGATTGTTACATCACATGGCCTGTAGATGGCAAACTACAACAATGTTAGCAAATACATACAAGCCATCCACAAGAAGCAGGAGCAGCGGGTTGTGCTGTCAGTGCACTTGTTAGCCTTTCACATCTGCTTAAATTTTTCTGTAACTTTTCCTGGAAGCCGGAGTGAAGGCTGTGAAAAGTTATGGAATTTTATACATTTTAAATGTATCTGAACATAAGTCAACAGTGACTAAGTCCAAGCTTGGCTTCATATAGCATAGCTGGTTATATGTTTATCCAACGAAGAGTTATGAATTGTTTGAGATAACTTTTTTGTGATAATGGCCTTATTTTGAGCTGATAAAGGCTCTGTGTTCAAAACAATTTGCAAAGTGGCACATTTATTTAACTTATGTCAATAAATCATCACTTATAGATATCATGTAGTTCCCTGTGATGGACTGGCAGCCTCTCCAGGGTGTATTCCTGCCTCTCGCCCAATGCATGCTGAGATAGGCTCCTTTTAACTAAACGGACACTCAGTTAAACTGCCAACTAAAATGCACCTTCTTCCATTTTAATGCCTTGGACTTTTTCTGTTTTCATGCCATACCATCATGAACATTTTTGATCAGGCATCCAGAAGAGCCTGAGCGGCACTTCAAGAGCTAATGCTACGGCCACTCTACCCACATCCTCTGATGAACACGGATGTGCTGTGAGTCAGGGATTCATTTTTGTGGTTTTACACAATTTATGGAGTGTAGTGATGAGATGAATACAGCTTGGTAATATGAATACTGCTATTCTTTATAACTGGTGAAAGTAAAATGACATCCAAAAATCACATTTCTCAAAACAGTGTTTTAGTGTTTTTTGATTTTCTCAAGCTGACATGCAAAATGCTTGCTTTTTCCACAGGAAAATAAGATATGTATGTTACTTTTCAGTTACTTGTTTATATAAAAGAAGTAACAAGAAAATAACAGTGAAGTAAACTATATTATGGGTGGAGGTTATACTGCAAATAATAGTAGCCTATATCTCAATCTTGGTGGAAAACATTCTCATGCAGGTTGACCTCAGTTCCATTTGAAATAAATGTAAGACTTCTTTACACTGCACGTCAGATGTGTACCTGTGCTAAAGTAAGTCCCTGCCCAGAAAATTCTCAGGAAACTGACTAATGTCTCTGAGAAATTGATGTTGTTCTTCAGACGCCGTGTCTGCTCACAAACAATCACAACGTTATTCAACACCAACAAGCCATTACTGTTGCATTTCCCCCCAGTAATATTCACAAGAAACCCATGGCAACCTCAAAGTGTGCTTTACATATCAAGCAGCAAACACTGAAATGAGACACTTAAGCAACACTGTTTCTGTAGCACAAAATCCGTTTCCCTCAACAAAGTCTGACTTAGGAGTGCAGTTAAGTGGGTGTACTCCTGTATTACGCAGTGCCTGTTTCATCAACTCTCCATCAACTTTTACCTCAGTGTAAACAATTTTCATAGACATCCTGTGGAAACCAGAGGCCCTTCATTCATGTCTGACAGCGGGTTGCTAGTACCTCTGAAAACCCTTTTTTGACCGTATTAAAACGATTGGCTATGCAGGATTAGCGATTCTCTGACGCAGTTGTGCACAATAATGAATCGGTGCCACCACAATAATGAATGAGGGGGCACTTCTGTAATTTTTGTCAATTTTCCTATTATGTTAGAAGTTTACTGCCATTTGTGTTGCCAAGGTGATGTTACAAGTCAATACATAAAACATATTTTTTACACACATTTTCTAATTCTCTAGAATGTCATAAGGTGTTTGCTGAAGAAAATCATGGTTGCATATCCTTTGCATGCTGTTACTTCCTGAAGTCTGTGACCCATCAACATCAAAAGACTCTCGATATCTTACTTCCAGGTACTGTTACAAGCGATACTATAACCTCTCTGCATTTGAATTGCTCTGTATGGGAATTGGGGGGTGGTACTAGATTTAGCTGTAAATTATGCTGGGACAGTATGGAATACTTGGTTGGTGAAATGGCTGTACGTCATCAAGGGTCTGAGGTATCAAACGAGCCTCAAACCATCATTCTGCTGCCAGATATGCAGTAGATATGGATGGATCACTTTAAGGGTTTGCAGTGATTCCTCAAATAGGCCCAATACATTTTATGAAGAATATTGTTTACAGTATAAATTATATAAAAATTTCCATAATTACTTTAAAATTCCTGAAAAAGGGGTATTTTCCCAATGTTTTATAACCTTACTTTAAAGACCTGGTATGGACAAACATATGGCTGGCTTATTGTGTCATTAGCACTCACCTTTGTTTGTCAAAGCTAATCGAAAGCAGCTTTTTTACTGACATGGTGAATTATGAAACACATCAGGTACCACTCCAGAGTTTTACTGAAATCCGTTTGGCACAATGGCGGACAGTCGCAGCGTTAAATATCCACATTTACACTGGAAGCTTGTTTAAAATACGATTTTGGAAAGGAAATTTCTCATGGTCAGGGCTGGCTTCTCATCTTCTTTTATCCAAGCACTTTTGATTAATGAAGTATCACACAGAAGCAGAAAGAAAAGAGGAGGAATTAATTAACTGAAAGCAGAGACCATTTGTACAGAGTAGTAATTCTCCACTCTCGTTTATGAAACATAATGTGGCCATTCATGGGAGTATGACTAAGCGTAAAAGTTTGGCAGAAACAACAACCGCAAGCTAACATGTCCCGTAGTTTGGATGAAGTTGAACTAAGAATTGCCTGGAATGGGAAAACAGGTTATTTAAAGTGAAGTAACTTTTTTTTTTGTATCAAAACACGACTGCATTTGGCTGGCCCTGGCACAATTCAGGTCCGGGGTCACAGATGACAACAGTTCTTTGATTTGTTACCATGGCATGGCAGAGTTAGAACCAAGGGCACTGACTGACAGCGGCCCTCAAAAAACCGTGCTGCATTTGTGCAGGGATGGGGTGGCCTGGGGTGGTGAGACCCAATGCGAGATTTTTTCATGGGGCCCAAAATCCCCAGCAGTGTGTCAGCTTGTGTCACGCCCCAGTGACAAAACGAGCTACAGTTTGTGTGAGCACATACCTGCTAAATAAATGCCTGTCGTCAATTTTACAGGTATAAAGGGTGCAATATTCACCCAGTCTTCAATTCAAATTGGCTGACTTTGCAATATAACATTCCAAAGCAGTCATACTAGCTAGCTTCAGCTGGCCCAGACAAGTCTCTAGAACATGGCCTAACAGATCTATCCTAAAACATCATTCTTCACAGTGCCTTGCAGATCCAGGAACTTTTCATAAATTTTTCACCAATGCCTTGAGTGGGTTTGTGCCCTAAATCAGTTTCTGGGACATGTGCCCCTCTTTAGCACAGGCAACAGGGAAC
This sequence comes from Ilyophis sp. 1 JC-2022, assembly GCA_022702515.1. NCBI lineage: Eukaryota > Metazoa > Chordata > Actinopteri > Anguilliformes > Synaphobranchidae > Ilyophis > Ilyophis sp. 1 JC-2022. The sequence goes on along the minus strand of CM040402.1, from coordinate 23,416,465 downwards.
AGAGCAGAACATTTTCTGAGTATTTTTCTGAGATGTGCACTTAGAACGTGAGGTGTACGCATGAAAAGGTACACAGGATAACTTTACACCCCAGTCCCAACACAGTTTCAGTCTCATTGGTCACATAATGTACAGAATGTCACATTCTCTCTCAATCATTCAACCATTTTTGTTTTAAAATGAAAGACGTTTTCCTTCAAATACAACAAAAACAACACGTGACATGGCCGCGCAAGGGTGGGACGCAGGGTTGCCAGGTCTTGCAAGCCTTTCAGCCAAATGGCGACTCAAAACTAGCCAATGTATTTTAAATAGAAATCATCACATCTTTACTTAAAATAACTGTGTGCTTTGGGACTTTTCATTTTTACCCATGACTGCACTTTGAAAGTAGTACAATTTAGCTGTAAAACCGCGGACATGATAACACTGGTGGGGCATCTTAGAGCCTGCTTACGACACTTCCACAGTACGATTGGAAAATAATATGGCGGATATTTTTCGCGGACCGCACGTCGCGTGCTACACGGTACACATTAAACAGCACACTTCTGCCAGTGCACTGTACGCAGGAGACAGGGCGCAGTAGATAGGGATCTGATTCGGACACAGCCATGGGCTTTACCAGCTAACAAAAGATCTGAAGGAATGTAATGAGTAGGTAAATGTGGCTAAAGATGATTTAAGCATTAGAATCAGATGGCTAGTATATATCTTTGAATTTTGAAGATGTGGTTATAAAGTGGCATTGAATGATCTGCAGCACTCGGGAGGGAATAACAGACAATCGAGTGAAATTATATAAAAGCAACTCCAGAGAGTGAACTGTTCTTTATTTTAGCTCCATGCTGTTGTTCTTTCACTACAACCGTGTACAAGCAGGAAAGTCACGCAATTGTCTGGGGGTTTAATGAACTCGTTAACGCATTTTACCACATATCCATGTTACTGGGAGCCGGTGATGGTTTCATGTAACAATATGACATGTTTATTAAAAACAAACAAGTTTGCATGTATTAGCACAAATAGTTAAAAACAACCAATTCCATAATGATATAATGTCTTTGGATACAGACACATTTGTCGGTGTGCCCTCCAGATATCTTAATTCCATACAAATGATTACTTTTTTCAGTGGAAAAAGCATTTTTTCCCACCAAAGTCATTTTGCACGGAGATTAACGAAATTCCAATTAGCAATCAAAGTTACACACTGCTGCCTTTGTACTTTGGCTTCAGTGGGCAGCCCATGTGCTAGTGCCACGTACGATTTGACTTTATTACCATCTGAGGAATAAAGGCCACGTGACTCACTGCATATCTGTGAAATGAGGGAGAAAAACTTTCGTATGACCAGCCTTTTCTCCCTTTTTTTTCATAAAAAGTGATGTAATAGCAGAAGACTTCCTGAACACAGAGCTCATTCACAAAGTCCTCCTGCAGTCACTAAAGTTAGGCTCTAAACAAGCCATCTCCTAGCAACCGGGATTCACGACAGCCTCGTTGTTGTTATTTGTTTGAGGGAAGAGGAGGGGAGGGCAGGGCAGGGAGAGTGAAAAAGAGCCCAAGGCTTTGGCAAAAAACTGATGACATTTGCTTTCTATCAGTTTTTTTATGCAAACCACAAAAAAGCAAGATATAGAAAGCAAATGTCTCTTTATCTGTACCCTCGCCCCCAACCAAGGCGCTGGGGAGCGCGATGACTCACTAATTGCTGACGTATGCCGAGGTCTGTTTTCCTAAATACAACAGCCATGCGTGAAGAGTGAACGCATTCGGCCGATATGCTGCATGCCAATGCAGGTCAATGCACCAAGTCAAAGCCCCGAAGCTTGACCATCACAAACAGCGGTTGGCATGGAAACGTGGCGCATATAGCAAGCTTAACAGTGCATTAGCCACGCGCTGAAAGCTAATTGCTGTATTGCTTCCCAAGGAGACAGGACTCACGAGGACTGAGGCCACACAAATCAGGAGTCTGTCCTAGTCCTTGGAGAGCCATGGGGTCTTCTGCCATTTGTCGTTACTCAGCACTTAATTGGCCAATTAAAGCAGTCAATTACCCGACCAACTCCCCACACCTGGGACTGAACTGATGCCGTTTTCAAGGTGAAAACAAAAACCCCAGAAATGGGCGGCGCAAAGCCAAACATGGGAAAATACTCCTGTCGATATTGTGTCAACATGATATCATTTATGTGCATGAAAATGGTTTATTTTTCAGAAATCACCATTTGACTGACCAGTGTGACTTTCAGTCATGGTGCAAACAAACATGCTTTGAAACTGGACTAGGTATCATGCTACAACAAAGAGGTGTAGCAGCAGCATGCTGGACCACCCATGTGGAAAAAAGTACACTAAGGTGTATTTCAGCATACTTAAAGCCTAATTCAAGTTTAAATAATTATACATTCAGCTTGCCCAAGTATACTATTTTTCACAAGGGCAGTGCTTGTTTTTACAGCTTGTATTTTAACAGGTGAAATAAAAGGGCCATTTCTGAACGACAGACCATTTTGTTTACAATGTAATGTAATGAAAATAAATCAATATTCCACATTTTTTATTTTCCAAATTTATTGCTAAAACTTATAGATACAAGGTTTGTTTCTGGAAAAACAGCAACATAGAAATACCAGAACAATGGTAAGAATTTTATAGTGTAAAAAGCAATACATAAACGTTGAAGGAAATATGAGTTAAGATCCTTGCATTTGGTAACCATTCTTTTTGGAAAAAAACAAACAAAAAGCATGATCCAATTCATTTGAGCAACACATCACTAATACTTTCATAATATCATTATATTAATATTACAGTAGTAGAGTACAATGCTTCTACAGATTTATAGCTTTGGCTTTTTTATATATTAATATGGCCTTGGGTTATCAAAAGAACGCCAGATAACAACTGATGCAGTTCATAAACAATATGTCTCTTCTACTTTAAAAAAAAGGGATATCAGGAATGTTTTATACAAGAGTATGCAGTTGTCTATTTACAGTATAGGGGAAAAACATTTTTAACACAGTCTACATTCAGCCTAGGTTTGAAAACATTGAAGTCTATAATGTACATTGCTATACAATAACTCCATGGAAAGACACCATTATCTGCTTGTTATCATCAAGGATGATAACAAGTCGCACATGCATTTTTCAAACTGCCAGTTTCGATAGCACTTTACAAACAAATATAAAAATCCATTAATGCAAGAGACTAAGAAATTGGAATGCATGACTTCAGTCACATGATATAAGCGAAAGCTTGATAATAATCAATCTAATAAACAAAGGTACAGCCACTTACAAAGGAGAACAATTATGTAGTTTCTCAGATAAGATAAAAAATAATACATATAATTTATATATAATTAGTATATTTTAGAAAGTTTATTTGAGAAAGAATTAAAGTAACTGCTTCCAAACAATTTCAGCAGATTTCAGAATAGTCTCAGACCTTATTACATAAGGCTATAGTAACATCAGAACATAGTTTAAATTGTATCCATGTATCAAAATCAACTAACAGTGCAAAGGACATCACAACATTACCTGGAAATATGGGGGTTTATAACAGCAAACTAATTGGCACAGCAAATTTAGAAAGTATTAGCATACAAATGCACTTATTACATACAGACAACACTGTATATATTTTGACTAATTTATTATTGGTTAAAGCCAAAAGGTCAACCGAAACTAGGCTACCAGTTGTTATTATTATTATTATTATTCCAGTTTTGATTGTCATCGGGGTAAAATATTCATGTTTTTATTGGAAGTCTCTCTCTGGGCCATATTCACGGGCAATATTTTGGTAAGGACCAACTAAACTATCTCAACTTAAACCTGGCCCTGGTGGATCTCGCTGGCTTTTGTTCTAGCCAGTAACTGACCACCCAATTACACCGACAATCACAGCTTGTCCTAGGGGTTCGGTGGCCCTAAGCAAGAATGTTGTTGTGGTCCTAAAGTGCTCTGATATAAATCACGAAATCACTTTTAAAAAAATCTGAATTGTGTGGCCCAGGGATGGTTGTGGCCCTAAATGACTGCAAAGAGTGTTTATGTGAGTGGCCGGCCCTGCCGACCATAGTTTTGATTGAACCAATGTAGGATTCACTCCTAGTGGTTTAAAGAGAGCCATCAAACCTGCTGGCGAGCACCAGGTTAAGAAAATCACATATTCATCAAGTGCAAATAGGGCCAATACCCATGTTATGTAAAAACATGTTTGAATTTGGATTACAAACTGGCACTAGCAGTCAGATTTTTATCCTACAATCACCTAATAAAAGAAAAGGACAAATAAAGTGTATGAACATTGATATCAGGCCTGAGCAAGCCAAACTGCACAGCGCAGAAAAATTAATTTACGGTAGACAACACACTAGTTACAAGGAGGCAAAACAGCCATGCATAGACATGAGAGACATCGTTCAGAAGCAATGTTTGAAACAATATTAAAAAATAAAATAAATTAAGATTTTTATAAAAACGTATTACAATCTTTGGTAGTCCTCTTTCTTCAAAACGAATAGAACAGCTCATAAAAAATGTTCCTGAAACCAAAAATCTAAATGAATGCATTCAATGCATGATAAGGGGAAAAAAAACGAGCTATTCAAAAGAGCAAACATGGTAGATATTCAGGATAAAGCGAGTCCACAAAATATGGCTTTGTATTATTACAGCACTATCCAAAATAAGTGATATTTTTGGTATTCATTTTGCATTTGTTAGAAACAGATATATAATTTTCCATGATATAAAATGACCACAAGGTAGTGGGATTGTTGGCGCATACTACATAACTAACAGCATATTTAACAATCCTCATCATTAACAGAGTATGTCTCTGCAGGTAAGAATGTGGAGTGTGATTAAGAAATTAGCTACTTTACATTGGAAAATTTGGTTATCTAATTTCTGTGACAGGTTTGTGTTACTCCAGTTAATGTGGAAAGGTAGGTCTCCGAGCAGAAGGATCTGTTGAGTCAATCAGAAGCATCTTCAGATCCACCTGCATACCCTGCCAACTCATAGTGCTCTCCCAAACATTAGCACGACGCCGAAAGAATGTTGCGCTTTAGCTGGGTAGACTACAATCACAATGTCTAAGACGTCAAAGCTAAGGCAACCGAAATAACCCAATGACATTGGACGTTTCATTTAAAGCATAAATCGAATGTACACCTGAGCCGGAGACCATCTGTGGGCCACGGAGCCCTGAAAGAGCACTCTCTTCTTAACAGACAACTACAGAGACAGGCTCCATGCGTTATTTTGGAATCTGAATTACTGCAGTTCAAGGACCTCTTAACGCATCTTTGCAATTCAATACCCTATATATTTATAATGTTAAAATGTAAACAAAAAATTGCAAAGGCTCACGCCTGCCATGTTTTCTTACGTTGCTGAAGAACAGCTTGATGGACCGTGATCCGCAAATCGTTCTGTAGGTAGCAATAGTCTTTCCTTTCTTTTATTTTGGTTATGGCAGCACATTAAGGAAAAAAATAACCAGCTTGGCCCTTTCTCACACCATAAGTGTCGTATAGTATTTTAGCAAGCACCAAAAAAAACAGAACCATACTAAACACCATACTATAGTATTTTAGCAAGCACAAAGGAAACAGAACCATACTAAACACCATACTATAGTATTTTAGCAAGCACTAAAAGAAACAGAACCATACTAAACACCATACTATAGTATTTTAGCAAGCACTAAAAAAACATAACCATACTAAACACCAAACTATAGTATTTTAGCAAGCACTAAAGAAACAGAACCATACTAAACACCATACTATAGTATTTTAGCAAGCACTAAAAGAAACAGAACCATACTAAACACCATACTATAGTATTTTAGCAAGCACTAAGGAAACAGAACCATACTAAACACCATACAATGCAAAGCCACATCCATTCCGTGCCAAAACTTTTGGGACCAAAACAAAACCGATCAATAAGTGGAATTGCTCAGATAAAATAATCTTGACCCTTATGACAGCCAATTAGCTGTGTAATATGCAGCAAGTGGAGAGCAATATGGCGGTTTTTCACTCTGCAATTCCTCCGCGTACATGTCCGAGCTGGTAGTCACTGTTCTTTGTGGGCCAATTATATATATATGTACTTAACTCTTCTTTACTCTGTCCATTAGCAACAGTGATTATCAGCATGTCAGATTCTTAAAACTACATTTCACACTGAGGTCACTGACATGTTTGCCTGGCCACGATTCAACGTTTATTTTTCATCATGTCATGTCCCCCTAGCAGTAAGCTCAACTGGATAGTTTCTCGTTTCAGAATGATTTTAATATTCACCAACTCATGAACTTGAACAACTATGAACAATAGCAGGACATAATTATACATCTGGAGTCATTTTAGTTGTGAATATGAACGCAACTGGATTAGCATATAGCTGATGAGCTCACACGTGTATCTGACGAAAAATAATGGAAGTGGAATCATCGTGATCAATAAATCATTGCCTCTGACATGTCTTAAAGGGAGGTTTGGTGATTAAAATAAACGTTGAATTCTCTCAGAACGGCCAATGTTGTACACCTTCTTGTTTACCCCAGATAGATAGCGTGGTGTAACCACCCAGATGGTTTTAATGAGGGTATCACCGTAAGCTATTTAATTAAAAAACATAGCATGCTTAAGAATGCAGCAGTCCACTTACAAATTAATTTCAGTTGTCCGTGGCCCACAGGTCTATTTAAACAAGGCATGTTTGTGTTTATTTAAATATTTTCATCGTATTTTAAAAACTGCATAAAGGTTTTTGTCCGTGAGGCATCAAGGCAGGGGTCGCGGTTAGAAAACGAGGCAGTTGTTGTGGGGTTGGCAGAACTTTGGCAGAAAGCTTGAGACGAGACGAGCACCGTTGGGGCTGACGGAAAGGATGGTGGGAGGGGGCGGGCGCGGCACAGCGGGTCCGAGGCTCCTCCCTCTATGTCTGGCCAGTGACGTGAACTCCGGTCAAATCCAGCCGTATGATTTCGTTAACTGTGGAACCAGAAAGAGGACGAGACATGTGTCAGAACAGGACAATGGCACATGACGGCAAACTCACCACGGCAAAATGACATCCATTCATTTAGCTGATACTCTTGTTTGCAAAACAAATTAGCCTGCGTAAGCGAGATCTCATCTTTCATCTTCCTCTCTACATGCTCCAGGGTATCATCTCACTTATAAAGGCATTTGTTTTTTCTAATACATTTCAACACTATGGTGTATTGACTGCACACAATGGCATCAAGTTCTGCCAATAAGTCTGAGTCTAATTACTGCAGCGTGTGCCTCAATCTGAATTTATCTTTATTGTTCAGTGCAAACAACCACCATGCTTCTTCCTTAACGTTGGTCAATTCAATTCAAGCACACGTTAACAGTTTTGATCTTGCTGTACTTTTATGTGGACTTTTGAACATTTAATAGTAATGCTCTTTAGTGTTGTCTTGATAGTTTCCCCTGTTACAAGTTGGTAAGAAGTTGCATAATAGAATTGTGATTGGCCTCTTACGACAGGTGGCATGCTGCACTGATGCCACCCGTCCACCAGGGGGCAGCGCACTGTCACTGCCTGCTTGTTGTAGCTGCCAAATTTATTAGGTAGCACTTCCTGTTGTTCTGTGCCAGCAGTGACAGAAAGGTATAAATGGAAACTTTTATGGCCACATCGTTCTTTAAATAGAAGCAGGAGTGGGGGTGGTGGGCGGGGGAACTCGGGTAAATAAGGTCTTACAACTGTTGCATATTTACAAACCAAACTAAACATGGATGAATCATCTTATCTTTAAGTTGTCTCAACTGAAAAAATGTCTGAATGCCCCCCTGGACAAAACATAGGAAAAGACTGCGCCATCTTGGACCGCAATGTTCCCAGGATCTTAGCTAATAACTATGAGTTATTTTTACATTTATAATATTTAATGCAACATGTGACTTGATACTTTCTTGTTTGGCTTGTCAAATAACAAATACTTCCTCTTGAAGGTCTGCTAAGAAGTAACATTGTTGGTTAAACTTGGATGCTAAAACCAGGATTTCCTCGATAAAGGATACATTTCATGCGTCATAGCATTCCAAACACCAACAGAAAAATCGTGACTAAAATGTTATTTCCTTCAAACACACTTCATGGAGACAGCCCATTAAAGGGCAAATATGAAGATGGTTAGACTGCACTGCACAGTATATGAGACTCACACAAAGTCAAGAGCTTGAATGAAATCACATTCCACAGCACTTGAGGGCTTGGTAAAAGCAAGCACATTTATCAGGCTCATTCTTAAAACATTAGCCTTTCAAAAACATTGGGCTCCGGAATCATGAACAGAATCTTGACCAGCATTTTGTCGTGACGACACGTGAACACTGGTACATTAAATAAGCTGCTCATTCTAATTGGTTGAATGCAGTACTCGACAGGCCACTCCTGTTGCACCTCTCACCCAACTAGCAGTCAGGTGTCAGTGCTTTACAATGGCCAGTTGAATTCACAAACAGGGCTGTAAACATTTGCAATCATGGGACTCACCCTCAAAACCAGCCCAAAAGCCTGTCCCAGAACAGACTCGCCAAAACACAGGGATAATAAAGAAGGGAGAAGTTGGTCCTGACATCAACTTACAGTTAAAAAACTGAGACGAGCTCCAGAGAGTAAATAGGTAACAATGAATAGGACAGTGTTAATGGTCATTGGTAAATAATTTATTGCTATACTCCCCATTTCCCTGTAGGTATTGGCCAGGAAGCAGTGTCCGCAAATCACCATCAGCACTACTGGTGTTGTTCTACTGGTGGTTATGAATTCACTCGCTGATTTGCGGAGCTCCTCTCCACAGCGCGGTGCCTTAAATGCGCCACCCAGCAGTCCTGTCAGCTTTCTACCAGTGTGGTGAGGTCACAGTGGTCTTACCCCCGTTTTATTATCTGCCAAAACCACGGATCAGCGCTCCGATACCGTCCTGTTCTGGGTCGCGTTGAGAAAAGAGATTACCTCAACAGAACGGAATGCCCAGAATGTGGAACATGTCACACGTCCAGATACTGCCCCCCGCCCCCGCTCTGCTTCCTCTGAGAAAAGTGTTTATCAGCATACACTGGCACTGGGACACTGGCGAGGGCACACTGGCAGCTGGCGCCGTTGCTGGGCTGCAATTGTGGGGGGGGGGGGTTTGGGGTAGATTCCTTTTAGATGTTCTATGCTTTGGCAAAACGGGGATCCCACGGCACCCAAAAACATCCAGTCCTGTTACAGGGGAACGGCCCGCCCAAACATCAAGTACACATGCATCCACATGCATCAGCATAGCATTTGCTTGGGCAGGAAGTTCAGCCTTATTAACTTTAGGGGCACCACCCAGGTGCCCCAGCCCAGGTGACTAAACAGGAGGAAAACACGATCGTGGTCAGGGGGGTGGTGTGCCCTGACCCTTTCAGATGTTTCAGATGCTGACAGGCGTCTCACTAAAGGTTATTCCTTTTAAAGGGGAATTCCACTGAAAAATGACATTTGATTTATAGAAAAGTAGCTCTCCTCCTGATTGAAATGAGCTCCCAGCCAACTTTCTACCGGTAGTGAGAGCAGAGATATAGCCCCAAACTACTGCGCATGTACCAGGTACCTGCTTTACTGTGAACTACAACTTACAGTTTATGGGCAGTGTCAGACAACGCCAGTCACAGGTTGCCACTGAATACAACTGGAGCGGAGGGGCTGGGAATTTTACTAGTCCTGTAGCGACAAGTTAGCCACTAACGTTACAGTTCTACGAAAAAAATACCACCACTGGAGTCTCTGGAAACACAGGGGAAAACATAGCCCTTCATTTATCTACATTTGGTATCGTGAAAACACATTAGCTAGCCTAGCCAGAAGTCTGCAACACTTACTCATTTCTCTTCCTGGTCCTCTAACGTTAACCTTTAACCTGGGTAAAGGAGTAGTGTAGCCTAGATGCGGTAACTACCGCAATGCCAACTGAAATGGAAATGTTTGCTGCAATGAGTGTGACCGGGCACAGTTTCATGCCGAAGCAGTCCCGGGTTCGCTGCGCATTCAGCTAACGCACTAGCCCAGAAAATGACATTGTTAACATTGCTTCTGTAATCAACTGCTCAAAGTGAAACCATTCGATGGTCAGCTCACTAATGTTAGTCTACTTTTCATGGTCATGGTCATGGATCATAATGTAGTTGACATGGTTCCTTTTATTTAAGGATTTAAGGCAGATGACATGTCATATCTTTATCTGCGGTTATTATATATATATGCAGAAATTATTTTGGCCAGCTACAAAGAGAGACTTAATTAGTTGCGCCCTGATCTGTTAAATAAGGTTAATGTTGTTTTTCGGTGGAATTACCCTTCCTGGTAAGATACATATTATTATTTATTTCCTATTATTTATTTATTGTAGCTCAAAATGATAACTTTCATGACTGGGCAGCAAGATTGAAATAGTTTGAAGGATTGAGAGAGTACTCATGTGCCATTATTAGGTTTTATATTAAACATATCATGGATTTATGCATACCCTGTTTATTGATAAAGTAAGTAAGCTGCCATGTATCTATGAATACATATATATTAATATAGATAGATGTATTCATGGACTTCTGATGAGGTTTGTTGCACTTTCTCAACGTGTGACTGACTGACTGAGAGACTATTTATAACTCTGACAAAAGAAGGGTGCAACCATTAAAAGCACTTTAAGCGAACACAGACACCAGTACGCACACAAGCTGCCCAGGCCCTCTCTCGTCTCCAAACACGCAAAGCCATGTGTGTCAGGGACCTTCCGTGGAACTGTGCCTGTTTGACAGATGTCAGTTTTGCTCTGAAAATGATTGATGTCATTAAACAGCTTTGACATGCCAAGGGCTGCTATTTTATCCAGTCACCTGGAGTCGGTGCAATTTTTCCACTGTGAACAGAGACGGTAATGGTGAAGTTCACGTCTGCGCGTTTTATTGTTTCACAGACATGTGGCTGTCCCACTTTTGTAGTGAATGTAACATTAGCTATAGCTGCTATAACACGGCACTGGCCAAAACTTTGTAGAACCAATATCAAGAAGCCCAATCTCACAAACTGTGAAACCTCTCTTAGTAGATGCTTTAGAGAGCATGTGGGGCTTGAGGCTACTGCTTTAGCGACAGATAAAAGCATGCCCTTAAAAGTGTCATTCGGGGTTTGGGGCTGAATCGAGGCCTTATTGGCTGTAGGACATTCAGTTTCACTGGGGCATCTGCGCCGTTGCCGTGGCGCCCGGCCGATGAAGGGTTGGCGAGAGTCGGGTGTTTTGCGAGTCGCCCCAGGAAACAGTCCGCACAATAGGCCCGTGTGTCTCGCTCTCTCGTCCCCGTACCAGGGGGAGTCTGTTGCTTGGTTACAACCATGCCGTTCGGGGGAGAGGGGGCCAGCCCCCTGGAAGAGTGCCTTCCACTGACTGCCAAGGAAGAATTCAATAAAACCCACAAGGAGAGTGGATGTGACACACAGGAAGTGGACCACGCCACAAGCGTGACAGGGGTGGTCTTAGCAGGCTCTCCTCAGCTCACATAGGCTATAGATGTGGGATGTTGATAAAAGATGAAACTTGCATTTTCTCACGTCTCATTTGTGAGCGAGGTTTACTCATCAGAGGCCAAGGCTGGGAGCTCTTCAAAGAGCGCTGCCCAAATGAACTGATCCATCTGATCACGTGGAAACGTGGCCTCGCGGTGCACCATGACAGAAGAAATCCAGCTGCCCGCCGTTGGATGCGTTGTTGCTATTGCCGTTTTGCTATCTGCTCGGTCAACAGAAGAAAGAAAAAAAACGCAAGTGAGCCAGGGCTAATGTACCCACGAATGCCATTTCCCTAGCTCCTGCGTGCCTTATCTAATCTGATCTCTCACTTGCCTACTGGAATAATTAAACTTTCTGCATAGCCTCTGGGTTTAATTTGAGCATCGCTGAAGCACGAACATGCAAGCGCGGGGCGGATCGCTGAGGCACCTGCGTTTCCCTCAAAGCTTTAACTCTCACCATAAGTTTTTTTTTTTTTTTTACTCGGAGATCAATCAGTTTCGTTTCAAAAACTTTCACCGAGGTCAAACGGTTAGCGACAAAATCGTGACGTGCGAAGTACGCCTAAAAGCACTCTCGAAAATAGCAGGCTGTGGACTCGTCGGAATTACTCATCTGTAACCATCACATTTCCTTGAAAAATCTCCTTTTATTGCTTGACTTTAGTCAGCCTCTGTGGGCGTAACTGTGACTCTTCTCCAAAAGAAAGAAATTAAATGGGGGGGGATTTTCAAAAGCCTTTCTTCCTAAATTCGAATTAAAAAGCTTTGAAGCTGTTCTCACCAGCCTGAGGGAAGCAGGGTCGCCAGGCTTTTTAGAAACCCACCTCCAGACCTGTTCACAGATTTTAAAAAACACAACCAGTTCACAGGTCCTTTGGATCACTTCAGTCCTCCTTGACTTCCCTGCTGCACAAAAGCATATCATATAAATGTCATATATCGCTGCTCTACCTGCACGATTTTGTTTGGTTTGACTAAGGTCAACACAAAGATTTGATTGTTGATTTGCTGAAAACAATGCTACCACAAACTAAAAAAGACCTACTGTCACAAACATGCAGTTTACAGTATATTACAGGTCTTAAAATAGTCTTAGTGGTTAGCGTGCTTATCTCTGTAAGGTTTCTTCTCCTGACCTATTTTTCCATCGAGTTCAATCGAAAAAATTTGTCAGGAGAACCCTAAAGTGATCCATCCATATCTACTGCATATCTGGCAGCAGAGTGATGGTTTGAGGCTCATTTGATACCTCAGACCCTTGATGACGTACAGCCATTTCACCAACCAAGTATTCCATACTGTCCCAGCATAATTTACAGCTAAATCTAGTACCACCCCCCAATTCCCATTCAGAGCAATTCAAATGCAGAGAAGTTATAGTATCGCTTGTAAGATTACCATAAAATAAGATATAAAAAGTTTTTATGTTGTCGGGTCACAGACATCAGGAAGTCATGGCATGCAAAGAATATGCGACCAAATATTAAAAATGATTACTCTATTACTCTACCCTCAAATTAAAGCTGACAGTCTGCTGCTCACTGTATGTTTACAGAGGTTTACTGAATATTTTATCTTTATATAATATTATATTTATAATATATTTGTTGTTTTAAAAAGCAACCTGCACTCTTGTTTTTCCCAAGTTGAAAGGCACCCGTGAAACTAAATGGACAAAGCAAAGGGAATCCCCCAATTAAAGAATCAAATCTTTATTCGAATTTCCAGAAGCACATGAACATGTAATTGGTCTACAAAAAACAAAACAAAAGAGCCCACCAATCAGGAGAAGGCAACACAGCGGAGGCCCCACGAGTGCCCAAAGGGTCTGGGGTTTTAGAGGGGGGATGAAAGGAGCCCCACACAACGTGGTTCCCCCGGTAACTTGATGTTCAAATTAGGTAACGGCAACGCGGTTGCTGTTTACAAAGGGAAACCCCATCAGGCAATCCAAGAAAAAACTTATCTCAGCCCTGTTTCTTCAACTCGGAATCACTTTTTCCACTGAACACCCTCCCCCCACCCCCTCTTCCCCCACACCCCCACCCCTGCTGCTATCTACAGGAGATCAGACAGGGTTTTGGAGGAGAACAGCTGCAAGCAGAAGGAATTTTTGTTGCCAGATTGGCAGAATCCCTGGTATGGAAAAACAAATTCTCTCGCGGGTTCCCCCCGCAGAATGGAGGGGCGCAAGGCCAAGGGGAGATCCCGGAGCCAACGATAACAAACAAAAAGGCTTTCCCCGACTCTCCCAGGCAGACTGTTCCACTCTTTGACAATGGTTGCCATAGAACTTGTTTTGAGACCATAACAGTGTCAACATATCCAGGCAGTCAGGAGAGCTGCCGCTTTCTGCAGACAAGAAGGCCTCATTTCCTGCCCTGTCGCCAGGCCAAGAACCCCCACACCCATACCCCTCCCTCCCTCCCTCCCTCCCTCCTCCCATCTGGGTGCGCCGAGATGGTGGTCCCAAAGGCCCTGCCCCCAGAGACTTTTCTCGTTTTCAGCAGGCCGAGGTGTTGGAAACAGACACCCCTTGTCTGACTCGATGCTGGCCATTGTGTGACACGACAACACCAAGGTGCTTTCGGACAACGGCATCTGAAAAGCACATCATCGAAGGACAGCAAAGCTCTCTTCGGCAGTTCCAGGATAAGGAAGCGGGGCAACGGCACCGTGGCTCGCGGATTGAGGCCGGAGTGCCATGGCGGACCAGCGGCGCAAAGAGTTCAAACGGTTCAGCACTGACTCATTTCCTGTGATGATTGCCTTGAGTGGTGGGACAGAGCTAGCACCACTATAACCCCCCCACCCCCCCCCTCCTCCTCCTCCTCCCACACCGGCCATGTTTCAGATCCCTGGTTTCATGCGTCCTGCTCAAGGTCTTCGTAGAGAGAGGAAGAGAGCGCGCAACGCTTCCTGGTATTGTTGTTTGGAACGAAGCCTTCATCCTTTGCTGCGGCATCGTCCCGAAGTGATAGCCGTTAGCGGCGGCCTCTCTCTGGCGTTAGACCTGCGTCTCTGCTAAAGGACAGCTCCGGAGGTTACAGGACACAGCTGCCTTCTGTGACACTGCAGGGTCAATTATTTGACCAAATGCCTGCCCTCCCCGAAAAGTACCATATTTCTCCTTTGCAACATGCTGTAATAGCACTGCCTTTACCATCAATAAGGATGTTTTTTTGTGACTGTACTCAGGTTGGCAGAATCTCGCATGGCCTGTGCTCTCCAAGAAACACAAGGTTCATCACGTTCGTCAGAAAATGAACCTACAAAGCCAATACAGATCAAGTAAAAAACAGTACCCTATGCTGGCTGGCATCCTCTGTTTGAGCTTTAGTATATTGCTACAGGGTGGCATCTATTAAACCCACACACAAGGGTTCATTATGGTAAAATTAATCTCGATAATGAAATAAAATATAAAAAATCCTTAAATTCAATTCTACCACATAATGTGGCTTCAGAAGAGCCAAGGAGGAAGAGATTTAAAAAATGACTTCCTTCCTTTTTCAGTCGCTGCAGCTGGTACATGCACACACACACACACACACACACACACACAATCACACACGATATGGTGCACCTACATGGACAGTGCACTGCATCTACACACACTGCATTGTCCAAAAGTGTACCTGAGTAAACTGACTTTCTTTCCCATACTGACAAAACACCTAAAAACAAACACTGAAAAGTCACATTGTATATGAATATTTGTTGTCATAAAGTAATGAAATTAGTAATTACAGAAAGAGAGCAATTTTCTGTCTAGACTGCAATTATCTCATTACTCAACCTGTTTGCCATCATTTCTAAGAGAGTGTATTTAGACTTATATGTTTTTCAACCCAGTGATGTGCTTTAAAGTGATGGTCAAGGGAATCAAAAAACTTAAAATAACCACAACATATCACAGAGGGATGTATCCACTACACACCTACCAAATATCTTTTCAAGAAAATGTGATTAGATATATTAATATACATCTCAAAGTCAGCTAATAAACTCAGTCTTGAAAAGAATCAGGATTGTAGGGGTGTGGTCTAAATCCACTCCCTCAACCCGAGTGCCATCGACGTCATGCAGCCCTACATGTTTGAACCACAAAACTGTTCTTATACTGTTCTGTGGTTTGAACCCGGTGAGGAATTAATGCAATCAATTCAAAGTAAAATACAGTGCGGCTGCTATCAAGAGATAAATATCACACGCAAGTCTATTTAAAGCATGCTAAATTGCAAATGCATGTTCCACACAAATCATTAAATAATGGTAGGTTTTATCGAGTTTTTTAAAATGTATTTAAAGGCCCATTCATTAATTTTGGTTGCTAATCGAACAAAAATTACATGCGTGGCAACTAAGTACTTTGGTGGATAATGGTTCTCGTCGTATTTTTGTTACTGTAACCAGCCACTGAACAATACGACAAAACCATTTCCAAGGCATGGTTTATTTGGCAAAATCTTAACTATCTATATACTGTAACCTTTCGATATATTATCTGACGAATGAGCAGTGCACCAAGTAAAAACGCTAGCACCACGAAGGGATGGATAAAAAAGTGAAAGACTGGGAGAGGTATAGAGAGAGCGGAAAAAAATAAACACTTTAGCTAACTTAACTATTTCAAATCCAAATGCTGATAATGCGGACAACTATTCTCAAGGGCAAACAAAACGAGCGTTTGGTTCAGACTTCAGACAGGATTTCTTTGTGGGACTGTGGGACAGGACGGTTATGTACCTAAGGGAGGAGTTATGTAATGAGACCAAAATATGTATTGGTTGGGGGTTCATGTCTACGTAGACATGGACCCATTTCGACTCCACCCTTTTTTTCAGCACACAGGAATAACAAGATATAGATAGACTGAAATTGAACGAGTTTGCAATGGAATTTATTCCTCACGCTTTATTGGTGCCATACATACGACATTTACCAAATCTTGAGACAAACTTTGTATCCCTGGACTTCAAATTGGCAAACTAAGAGAAATCTAATTTACATTCATTCTCCAATAATTGAGTCAAAGTAATAGCAAGACGCGGGATATTAGTAGAAACCTCCGGATATATCCAGTAATCATCATTGTTGATCTGTTTCTAACAGCGGCAGATTGCTGTCTATCAACCTGGCAATACAAAAAAGCAGCTGAACCAACTGAGATGATGACATTTAAAGTAGTGGGACACAGCCCAGCAGATTGCAAATGAGGACGTCTAAATGAAGTGGTCTGGTTCTGATAAATCAGCTCGCGTCTGAGAATGCCACAAGCAACAACCTGGTGCACTAGGCTGAACATCTTAGCTGTGCATAGTAGATTTCCATTCAGATTTTCAAACAGGATCTCACACAAACGCAGTGTACGTATCTATAATACGTACCTATAATGATTTTTTTTGCCATTTTCAACAGTTATAGTCACCTTCTGAAACTGCACAATATTAGAATATAAGAAACAGGCTAGGGTGATTTATGCTTAAAGCCGTAGTCGAGTTTTAACATCTACCCTAATGTGTGCAACTGATCAGTGTGTCCGTATGTAATTATACAATGAAGACACTTTCCACAGGATTGGAATGAGAGGAAACAGTTCCTTTTTACCTCAGTACCTAATCACTAACCTGTCAGGAAGTGACCATTTAACAGTTTCATCTGGTTCAAACGTGAAATTGTTGAGAATTCTTATTGGAAAAAGCAAAACAATAAATAAGAAAAATTTGAGGAGTGTTTGCAAACTGACCCTCGGAAAAGTATTCAGTTATATTTTATGAGTCATATATTTTGAAGCCATTAATCACTGTATTTACCAGACAGGAAAAAAAATTCATGATAGAAAATCAATGAATGAATGATAGACCAACAACTTAATTGTGTTACAATTGTGTTTAAAAACTTTTAAACTCACATAACTGGCCCTCACAAAACATATTATACATTGTTGTGCATCCACACTTTTCTCAGTCTTGCAATTTCTTACCAAGTAAATTCAAGCTCGTTGTTATGTCTTTTTAATCCACAACAGAAACCTGCAATTCTTTTTTAAACATGCTAAAACGAACGCAGACGCAGTCCAAAAACATTGCAAAGCTATGAGACTTGGGACGTCGTAGCAGGAGTGTACAAAGCCCTAAGTCTCTAGTTTTTTTATATGGTGACTAATGTATAAGATAGAAAGAGGTGGTCCAGAGACTCCGCTCACCATCATCCAGGTAGGTCTGGTCCAGGTTCTCCTGTTTTACGGTGACCCTGGCGGGCACCCTGGGCACACGCTGGTCCTCAGGGGGTGGAGACCGGCTCTTGGGCCCCTTTTGGGTATACGGCTGCTGCTGGATGACGGTGGGGTAGTGCTGGGCGGGGGCCGGGGCCGGGGAGTGGGCGGGAGGCGCCCCCTGCGGGGGATAGCCGTCGCAATACATCATGTGCTGGTGGTGGTCAGACATGGGAGGGGGGGCGCCGCCCCGGAGGAGATGGCTGGTGGGGGAGAATTGGATGATGGAGGGGTGCCCGCCGGGGGAGGAGGTGGGCGGCCCCGCGGGGGACCCGGTGTGGACCAGCACGGATCGGTGGGGGTCGGGCACGGGGACGGCCCTGCCCGGCTGGGGGTACAGCACGGGGCTGGCGCTAGGGCCCCTGGGGTACACGATGGCAGGGCTCTGCTGCCGGAAGCGGGAGTCTGGGCCCGGCAGGCCCGAAAGAGCCTGCTGGCAGGGCGCCATGCCTCCTGCCAGGAGGCCGTCGGGGTCGAGCAGGCCGCGGGGGTTGTGGGGGGCGTGGTAGTAGGGCTGAGGCGACACCCCAAGGACCTGTGACACAGGGAAGCCCATCTGGCCCGCCTCGTAGTCGTCCACAGGTTCGGTTTTAATAGAGGGAACTGAGGAAAGGCAAATAACAAATAACATACAGGATTAGGAGCCATGTCAGAATCTAGCATCTCACACAGAATGGGGCAAAAGAGTCTCACAATCATACAGAAGTTGGAACTGTAAACACCCAAGGGGCACATTCCAGGACTTAAGCAGAACTTCTTCATTATGTATACAGCTCCACAAGTGGATCAAACACAGTGATTAGTAGTGTAATGTAGTTTCAAAACGTCATTTATTTGGTATTTTGGTCATTTTTTTGGTTACATACTGTGTGTGTGTGTGTGTGTGTGTGTGTGTGTGTGTGTGTTCATGTGTGTGAGTGTGTGAGTGTCTGTGTGCATGTGTGTGTGTGTGTCCGTACCTGCCAAAGGACTGTAAGTGAAGTGTTGGGGTTGGCTGCGCTTCCTCTTCCCGTTGATCACGCAGAAGTTAACTTTGGCCGAGTGGCAGATGGACGGGTCTCGATATGATGGGATCTCCACAAACAGCATGCTCTGCAAGGCACGGTCTTCACATGAGTGTTTCACATCATCACGTGCTGACATGTTCTTACCTAGTACGAGTCACGTTCCCATTCAAAATCAACACATTTCAATCCGTTACATTGACCGAATACAATAAATCCAGCTGGTAGTACGACTAAATTCGATACGCTTGAAGAACAACACATTACAATGAAAGGTCTGCAAGTGATGCATGTAAAATCACGGATCTAAAAACCTGTATGCACCGCAGCCCTCCATGACTGGAGATTGAGATCAAATTAATAGCAAATTATTGGTATCGTTATTAACAGAGAACAGCCTCGGCTGAATATGTTTACAAGGGGCACCAGTCACAACTACTGGTCCTAGTATTACTGATCGGTTATGGGCAATTGATATGCTTCATATATCCAAACAAACAATACCAGAGGTTTTATTTAGTGAAAAAAACGACCCCAGGGTCGATGTCAGTACGTTGGCCAGCACAATCTGCACAGTGTAATGAACACAACGGGCACAGTGATTAATCCGAGGGCATCCTTATTCATGAACGTACTGAGCGGATCGTAGCAACACTTACAGATTGGCTTTTGTCTTTGTCAACTGTAGCCTCCACCTCCCAGATCTGCTGCCCATCTGTGAACACAAAGAGGCCGGTTTCCGATAAGGGTTAATTATTCACATCAGACAATAATGCCTGTGTTTGTATCCCCCCCCCGAAAAGGGCCAGGACAGAGCGGACGTCCTCTCTCAGTCGAGTAACCGATGCGAGGGGAATTACCGGCCGTAGAGAGCGCACAGTGTAAAAATAAAGTGAGCATTCTTGGAGATGAAGAAGGAAAAAACCAAAAAAAAAAAACCTGGGCGCTTGTGGAAAAACACAGTTTCAGATTTCTTATTTACAAACTCCTAAATGTAGTACGGCCTGAGAGGAGATTTGCAGCCATGTGACTCTTTCTTTGCAACTTTAAATGCTTCTCATGTAGGCTACTATAAATGCACTCTGGCTTTTGTTAACTTCGCTGGCAGGCGGCAGCTGTGCCGTTTGAAAGCACGCAAACGCGAGTGGGTTCGCATTTCTCCGTCTGACTGGATAGTGTTGCGACAGAAACTCTGAGAAAATCCTGGGGGACTGCGGTCTGTTTCCATATTCGACGGCAGCACTTGATTTACACACATAACTCATTGCTTACTCCTCAACACATTGTCATCGTTATGTTGTTTATATATGAATATTTGTTGCGCTTTTACTTATTTTGCCAGCTGACTCTATCGCCCCACCCACTCTTTAGTGCCAATAAAGCAGTGGTTGCTAGGCAGCAGGTATAAAAGGAAGTGCACCTCAGCTGTGATCATCTGACTGCCAGCATATAAAGACAGTTTTAAAAAAGCTGACTATTATAAACATAGAATTGTACGATGCACTCTCAGAAAGAAAGGTACAACAAGTGTCTAAAAAGGTACAAAGGTACACTAGTCATTGGGGAGGCACCCTATAGGTACATAAGATACCCCTAGCCAGCAATACAAAATTTATACCTTTTTTTCTTGTAAAATGTTACTAGAACCCAAATAGAACATTATTGTACTTTCTGGGTACATTTGGGAAATTTGTTCAAAATCCTGAGATTTTGCTACATTTGTGTGAGATCCTTTTTGAAAGTCTGAATGGAAATCTACTATGCACGGCTAAGATGTTCAGCCTAGTGCACCAGGTTGTTGCTTGTGCCATTCTGAGAGAGTGTGTTACAAATTTTATGCAGTTTAATTTGAGAAGGTGTCTGAATTTTTAAAGATGGTTTTTAGTTACTATGTTCCATGGTGCTGAAAGTCCATGGTGTTCATGCTATGCCAGATACAGTGCCATTGATGCTTAAGTTAATTAAACATTTCAGTTTTATGGTTGAGGTTTTTCATAGTGCTGTGCTGTATTTAGGGCTGGGTATCGTTTGAAATTTTTCTATACCAGTTCCGATAACGATACTTTGGATTCGATACCTTTCTTTGCTGAGTGTAAGTACATTTTTTTATAATATCCAAAAAACTTTAACAAAATAAGCCAAAACTTCAGCGTTTAATGTTGTCAACTCAAGCAGCTGTTTAAGACACAGTATAAAATGAAAAAAATTATGATTTAAGTCAAGCACTATCTGATAAAAACAAGAAAAAGAGTCAAAGCCCCCGCCGGGCAGAGCAAAAAATTCGGAACTTAACAGATAATTTTAGAAATTGTTTTCTAAAATGATTTGTTAAGTATCGAAAATTGGCACGAATGCTCGGACAGTTTTCGATACTCGGTGCTACGGACATGATTCGGTCGGCGCTCAACAAGTAGAGGTTCAATACCCAGCCCTAGCTGTATTGTCTTTTATGCTGTGTGCTGAAACCTCCTGCACAGTGCTCCCTTGAAAAAGAGATTTTATTTTTTTATCTCATTGGGATCACCTGGATAAACAAAATCGTTTTCAGTTCGAGGCGAATCTCAATGTTGCACAGGTGAAAAATGTTTGCTCTATGCACGTGACCATGAATAAGACAATTATATCACTGACACATGAAGCATTTTGTGACCTTTCTGTGAGTTTGCGATAGCGTAGACTTGTCGAAGACAGCTTGTCAGCCTGTGGTGGCTTATATAGATTTAGTTTGCTTGGCCAAGTTAGTATGCTAATGCCATTCAGGTTTAGGTAATCATAACAATTATGTTAACATAGGTCCAGTATTCACAAGGGTTCAGAGAGTATATTTAAGCATGAATATGTCATAGAATAAAAACCGGATCAAAATATTGCTCCTACGGAATATTTGGGTGCAAGGACCTTAATAGTAACTTAGTAGTAGTAAGTGAATTAATAAGACACAGACACTTAAGACTTGAGGCTTAAGACTGAGCATGCTTTATGTAGTTACCAAGACAGCCATCTGCTGCACTTAAGAGGAAGGTACCCAATATTCTTAGAGTTACTTTCAAGGCTAAGAGGATTTGTTATGAGTATAATGCAGGAACTGAAACCTCAGGAACCCTGGCTGAAATCCATAACATTAATTACAATGAATTTTCGGGGCAGCTGAAGAAGGTTTTCAGTTGGAATTCATCAAACAAAAAAAAAAGACAAACATTTCAACAGTTTTCTACAACAATCAAGCCTTGCCACACACATTGATCGTTAAAAAACGGCACTGTGAGTAAAAAAACAGGATCAAGTAAAAGCTGTTGAAAAATGTATCCGTTTTATGCCAACTCAACCAAAGCCGTTTTTTCAACAGACTTTAATATTCAGATTCAAAAGGCTACTGAGCTCTGATGTCTGACATCCTTCTGGCTTCAGTGAAAACATCACTTTGATGAGAAAAATCCCCTCAGGCCCCACTTAATCATGACTATCATGTGTAGGACCTTGTTTGACTGGTAATGAATGACTGGGGCTTTTGAGGAAAAGAGGTGACTGAGCGCCCTAATTCAATTCTGGGATGTTGCCAGGGGCGGGGTTAATGACAAAATGTATTCCAACGTGCGCCTAATCCTCCAGCCCTTCTCCCTGTGGGGGACTTTTTTATTTATTAAATAAACCCTTCTGTTTAGAACCTTCAGGATAAAGTCAGGCATAAAAACGCTACTTTTCGGGTCAGAACCGGGCCTGCTTGGAATGGCCCGACATTAACAGCGAGTGGCTTCAGTGATAATTCGGTTTTGGCACCATAAACTAAGAAAACAAGGTCCTTGGAAAAGACAACAATGGACAGGAAAGGACAGATACGTCACGTATGTGGTTGGCCACAAAACAACCCCTGAACAACAGCTAAACACGTGCCACAGGTACTGCTTCCGCTTCAAACCTCTGAACGCTCTAAAGCCCCTTACTTGTCAGGTGAATCTCATTTGTGCCCCCCCCCCCCCAACAAAAACGTGTTCCTGAGTTGTGGTCACTGCGTTATGGTGCCCTGGTTCACATTAGCCAGGTTTTTTCTGCTGCAGTTGATGCGTGGGTGGACAGTCTGGTTCTTTATGATTAGGGCACAGCATGCATCCTCCACCCACTGGTTACCTACACGCTGAGCTGAGACAGGAGAGTCTATCACTACTTGAAGATTGCATTGGTACTCTTGAGACCACATCCTCTTTACACCACGCACTTACACTAAAAACCATCTCCGCCCTCTTCTCTCTGAGCTCAGTGCTGAGAGATTAGCTGTATATCTGCAGATGTAAAAATAGCCCATTGGCCCTCTCCCTCTGCCACTTTCACCTTTCTCTCAGGTACTATCCCTATATGGATGGCAGTTTACAAGAAAACACGCCCGCCGACTGACGGCAGCCAATGAATTGTTATGCATGTAATGCAGGATATAATCGGAGCACAAAGCAGTCAGGAAAAGACAGACAGTCAAAATAAGTCCTGGTGCATTCTAAAAACACAATATATATACAAATATGTTTAGTGTGTGTGTGTGTATATATATATATAGTGCCCTCCACTATTATTGGCACCCCTGGTAAAGATGAGTAAATAAAAATAAAAATTATAAAACATTATAATTATAATTTTTTTTTTTTTAATATATAATTATTTAAAAAATCACTGTTTGGTGAATTAGCTTAATGTCACACTGAAAAAATGAGAAAAATCCAACCTTTAATTGAAGTAAATCTATTATGAGAAAAAAAAATCCCTCATCAAGAAATAATTATTTTTAACAAAACCATGTGTGCCACAATTATTGGCACCCCTGCATTTATATATAGAATAAAGTAATCTGGTCATTATTTGGTAATATTTGGTCGCATATCCTTTGCATGCCATGACATAAAGACTCTTGATATCTAATTTTCTGGTACTCTTACAAGCGATACTATAACGTCTCTGTATTTGAATGGATCTCTATGGGAATTGGGGGGTGGGACTAAATTTAGCTGTAAATTATGCTGGAACAGTGTAATTTACAGCTAAATCTTTTTATATATGAGCGCTAGAATATGACTGAAAATTTTACACTAAATATAAAGCTCCAGAATTTGAGCTACCCCTAGGTACTTCAAAAGGCCATAACTCGCAAGATATTCATAGTATAAAGTTAAAATATTGCATAGCTTCATTAAACCGTGACCTTCGATCCATCAGACGGCACTGCATTAAAAACCGACATGCTTCTGTAATGAATCAACAACATCCAGAAATGCTGCCGACTTCTCTGGGCTTGAGCGCATCTGATATGGACTGATGCAAAGTGGAAACGTGTGCTGTGGTCTGATGAGTCCACCTTTCAAATAGTTTTTGGAAATAATGGACATTGTGTTCTCTGGGCCAAAGAGGAACCATTCAGATTGTTACCAACACAAGGTTCAAAAGCCAGCGTCTGTCATGGTAAAGATAAATTGACTGTTAAGGCACCATTAACACTGAAGGGTACATATGCATTTTGGAGCAACATATGCTGCCATCTAGACAACGTCAGAGAGTGTGGGTGCTAGACTGGCCTGCCTGCAGTCAAGACCTGTCTCCCATTGAAAACGTGTGGTGCATTATGGAGTGCAAAATATGACAACGGAGACCCCGGACTGTTGAGCAGCTGAAGTCTTATATCAAGCAAGAATAGGTAAAAAATTCCACTTTCAAAACTACAACGATTGGTGTCCTCAGTTCCTAAATGTTTACTGAGTGTTGTTAAAGGTGGTAATAATTATAGGTGGAAAGGTGATGTAACACTGGTAAACATGCCCCTGTCCCAACTTTTTGCTGTTATGTGGCAGGCATCAAATTTAGAATATATTTGTATATTTACTAAAAACAATAAAGTGGATTAGTTAAAACATTAAATATCTTGTCTTTGTACTGTTTTCAATTGAATACAGGTCAAAAAGAATTTGCAAATCATTGCTTTCTGTTTTTATTTACATTTTATACACTGTCCTAACATTTTTGGAATTGAGGTTTGTATATATATATATATATATATATTATATACACATGAGAGATCAATGTATCAGACAATATTTGCATTTTGTAAGAATGTATTCCAGTAAAATGTGTGAAAGAGCATATGTTACAGATTTGTTTATATATGTGGATTTACATACTGTAGACAGCTGGACAGCACAGCATTGTAACAGCATGGTGTGCAAACACAATAGCAGCTCTGGAGAATGTTTTCCCCATATCAAAATGACACCTGCAACGGAGTGCGTTTCCTGGGGAACAGAATAATCAGCGAGCATGCGGCACTGACAGCACCAGAGCAGCAGTTCTGAATCAGGCTAGTGTGCTCGCTGGTGACTGAGACAAACAGAGTCATGCTGCTAAGCCTCCTATCGCCAGAGGTCAAGGTTCAATGGTAGAGGAGAGTGCGTGGCTCAGAGAAATACATCTCTTTCCTGGCCAAAGAGACTCAGAAAACCCCTCAGGGCTACAGGGAAAGACTATATCTGAAAATATAATTTTGAAAAGCATCCATTGCTTTTCACTGGTCGGCACCATGCAGCCATCCATTTTTGGTGAAGAAAAAATTGTGTTTGCACAACGGATACTGGTGTGTGTGTGTGTGTGTGTGTGTGTGTGTGTGTAGAGTATGTGCATACAGGGTCCAAACACTCAAAGTTGGAATGGCATTTTAAAGAGATTATACTTTCTCGGTTTAAAAAAAAAAAAAAAATTATTTCACTTCTAGTGTATGCATGGATTAATAAATTGAGCCAATCGAAAACATAGTCTACGCTAAAACTACAATGTGCTATTTCGTGCTTTTTTTCCACAAGTTCAACTTGAGGCAAAGTTGTCCTCTCTTGAGGTAAAGATGTCCTCTCTTGAGGTAAAGATGTCAAAGTTGTCCTCTCTTGAGGTAAAGATGTCCTCTCTTGAGGCAAAGTTGTCCTCTCTTGAGGTAAAGTTGTCCTCTCTTGAGGTAAAGATGTCCTCTCTTGAGGTAAAGATGTCCTCTCTTGAGGTAAAGTTGTCCTCTCTTGAGGTAAAGATGTCCTCTCTTGAGGTAAAGATGTCCTCTCTTGAGGTAAAGATGTCCTCTCTTGAGGTAAAGATGTCCTCTCTTGAGGTAAAGATGTCCTCTCTTGAGGTAAAGATGTCCTCTCTTGAGGTAAAGATGTCCTCTCTTGAGGTAAAGATGTCCTCTCTTGAGGTAAAGATGTCCTCTCTGTTCAAGATACATACACTTCTTACGAAGATCTTTTATTTGGTAATTAAAAATACAAAACTGTCTCCCACGCATTGTCCATTACAACATACAGGCCAATTATGTACAGAATATAGACCATAATACGAGAATATTGGACCATTTTTTAATCAAACAGGAAGGTGTCTGGTGTGCTCAAGTGTGGGAGTGTTTTGAGGGGAGCGCAATGGAAACTAGATTCTTTAAAAATTCTGTCACGGCTTCTGTCACGAGTCCTTCATGCTGAGCTGCTCAGGTAACCGGGCGACGTGGACGAGGCGGGTGGCGCGATCGGCACTTCCTGTGTCAGGCGGTTGCCGATGACAACGACAATTTTTCACAACCTGTCTGCAGAGCATGAATGAACCTTCGATTATTTTTAGCAAAGAGGGGAACAATGCAACCAAAAAATGGGGAATGGATTGTTTTGCGATTAAGGAATAGACTTTGACTACAAACAATGTTTTGTTTTTGACCAAACTAGCCTTACTGAGAGTGCCCTTGTCTTTCCTGCAGGCTAGCATATGGTTGTTCTGGTTTATTGTTGAATATGTCACCTACTGTAAACGATGATCAACAGTAATGAGGGCCTTTCAGCTCTGGAGCCGGAGCTCACCTCCTGGAGCTGAAATCCCTCTGCACTGCTGGGCAGAATTACCCCCTACTGTATCAGTCTATGAGTATATACAGTACCTCTATTTTACTAACCTACTGTATCAGTCTATGAGTATATACAGTACCTCCATTTTACTAACCTACTGTATCAGTCTATGAGTATATACAGTACCTCCATTTTACTAACCTACTGTATCAGTCTATGAGTATATACAGTACCTCTATTTTACTAACCTACTGTATCAGTCTATGAGTATATCCAGTACCTCCATTTTACTAACCTACTGTATCAGTCTATGAGTATATACAGTACCTCCATTTTACTAACCTACTGTATCAGTCTATGAGTATATACAGTACCTCTATTTTACTAACCTACTGTATCAGTCTATGAGTATATACAGTACCTCCATTTTACTAACCTACTGTATCAGTCTATGAGTATATACAGTACCTCCATTTTACTAACCTACTGTATCAGTCTATGAGTATATACAGTACCTCCGTTTTACTAACTTACTGTATCAGTATACAGTACCTCCATTTTACTAACCTACTGTATCAGTCTATGAGTATATACAGTACCTCCATTTTACTAACCTACTGTATCAGTCTATGAGTATATACAGTACCTCTATTTTACTAACCTACTGTATCAGTCTATGAGTATATACAGTACCTCCATTTTACTAACCTACTGTATCACAGTCTATGAGTATATCCAGTACCTCCATTTTACTAACCTACTGTATCAGTCTATGAGTATATACAGTACCTCCATTTTACTAACCTACTGTATCAGTCTATGAGTATATACAGTACCTCCATTTTACTAACCTACTGTATCACAGTCTATGAGTATATACAGTACCTCCGTTTTTACTAACCTACTGTATCAGTCTATTAGTATATACAGTACCTCCATTTTACTAACCTACTGTATCACAGTCTATGAGTAGATACAGTACCTCCATTTTACTAACCTGCTGTATCAGTCTATGAGTACATACAGTACCTCCATTTTACTAACCTGCTGTACCAAGCTCTACGACTATACAACCATATTTTAAAAACACTACTGTATCACGGTTTACTAGTATATACCTCAATTTTACTATACCGCAGTACAACTAAACAAACCTCTTTTACAAACAATATTGTACCACAGTCTACTACTATACGTACAGTAGGTATATACCCCTATATTACAAACACTATTGTACCACAGACTACTACTACATGTACAGTATATACCCCTATATTACAAATACTACTGTACCACAGTCTTCCACAACATACCAATGTCTATCACTATAGACATTGTGACAGACATTTTTATGTTGTGGAAGACTGTGGTACAGTACAGTCTTCCATCTTGCTATTCATTTCATGCATGCATTTTTTTTCCACAGACAGAGTTGAGAGAGTTGTCAATCAATATCATCACCAAAATAATAAACAAATGGAAATTTTTTGCATTGAAAACAGTTACATTTGTATTAGTTTGCAGTACAAGGTTAAGCACAAACGCTGACTGAATACAGGCCAAGACAGTCAGTCTGTTTAACGTATTATTGATGAAGGGGCGCTGTAGTGGCTTTGAATTATTGTCAGCACCAATCTGTCTACTGATCTAATTTCTTGTGCAGTGTTAAACTTGAGCAACACGCACATGTGCTTCTTGTCAAACGGTTTCCCAGAAAAATGCTAAGTGTCGATCTGAAACTGCACCTGGTAAAAGCACCTATTTTCGCATTTGTTAAACTGGAGAACAAAGTGACAATCCCCACCCACAGTTCAGCATGCACCAGGCTGTAGTTTAGGGGAGGACGTCGAAACAAAATCCACTGGTTGCATGGGTCGTAAGGCCCTTGTTTTTGTTTTTATTTTCTGGATGCTAAAGTGTGTGGGAAACCCCACTCTCTCTCGAGCTGAAAATGGATCGCTGCCTGGCTGAAATGAGTCAGCCGAGAAGGGGGGATTCCATAACCCTCGCCAGGGTACTGGGCTTTTTTTTTCTTCTTCCTGACGAGTATTTCATGATCCGCTAGCTCCGTTTCAGCGCCAACAGGTGGCTGCTGCTTTATTGTTGGCGCCTGCGGCTGTTTTCATGTTTTTATTCCAAAACAAATCCAGAGGAACCTCATTTCTTTGTAACTATTCATTGGAGCAGCTGAGGGCCCCGAGCCCAGGGTAGGCCCCATCTCTAGGCCCCGGGGTTCCGAGCTCGGGCTCGCATACGGCGACTTTCCAGGAGAGCCGGAGAACTCCGGCCAAAGACAGCTGTGTCCCATTCAGAGGATTTCACAGTCCTGCCGTTCCAGAACACTGTGTCACACAGGGAAACCATCCAAAACAATGGAAATCCCTTCTCTCTCTCTTCCACCCTCCTTTCCCCCCTTCAAACGGCTCCTAATTACCCAACACCGTAAAGCAATAGGAGGGATATCCCAGATCCAAGAACGTGTGTGCCTGCCTGGGATTGGACGCGAGCCCGGGGGCGTGCCTGTCTACCCTCCTGAATCTGCATCAACTCACGGCTAACACAGGGCCACATGGCAATGGAGACCATAGTCCCGGAGAACTCGAAGGATTGCAGCGACAAAACATGCGCCCGTCCTAATGCCTGACCACCTGCAAGACCCGCGGAGCCAGGAGCTTGAACCTGAGAGACAGATAGAAGACCAGTGCTGGTTTGCTGTTGCAGAAAAAAAAAATGGAGGGAAAAGCTCCAAACCTGAGTCTACAGAGACCCAGGAGGATTTTTAAGACATATAAATCACAAGTTTCTTCACGATGCCGGGAACATATTCGACGTGTGGAACAATTTAGTGAGACAGCGACGGGAAGCGCTCTCCTGTGTCTCATTCAGGTGTTTGTGACTAATTGCCAATCGAATTGCGAATGCCGGCTCACTGAACTCAGTGAACTGTTTCCACACAAAGTGTTACCATGGTCCTTATAAACTAGGGCCTGATTCACATTCCTTAAACACACATTACTCCTTATAAACCTGGGCCTTACTCCTCTTCCTTAAACACACATTACTCCTTATAAACCTGGGCCTTACTCCTCTTCCTTAAACACACATTACTCCTTATAAACCTGGGCCTTACTCCTATTCCTTAAACACACATTACCTGTCTCCCACCACTTCCAGCTCCTCAGAACGGGGGACGCTCTAACACAGGCGTCAGGGGAGTCCAATCTGACCCGAGAATTCCAGTACTTCCAGTTTAAAGCCCAGCACTAAAACACCCGATACAACTCAAAAACAAAAGATGGTCTTCAACCAATGCCTTGCTGAAACAGATGGTTTATTTCTAGGTTACAAGTTAGTTCTCAGATAAGACCAGATATCCCTGTTCTAATTGTTTGGTGATAATTATCTTGTCTTGGTTTTTTTAAATTACTGTGGAAGCCTCCAGAATGCCTGGTACACATGCTGTCCAACAGTTGGCACTAGATGTTCTGTGGAGTTTGCGAATATGGCAAATTTACAGCCCATTCCTTTAATTTGTCTTGTACAATACCTGATATTTACATATGATGACAATGATGTT
The DNA here is from genome assembly GCA_022702515.1 of Ilyophis sp. 1 JC-2022. Classification (NCBI taxonomy): domain Eukaryota; kingdom Metazoa; phylum Chordata; class Actinopteri; order Anguilliformes; family Synaphobranchidae; genus Ilyophis; species Ilyophis sp. 1 JC-2022. The sequence continues at coordinate 23,386,149 of CM040402.1, read as the reverse complement.
ATTCATGTTCCATGGCCTTCTCTGTCACTTGATCTGAACCCAACTGAGTATTTATGGGAGATTCTGGAATGACAGTGTTTTCTGCCTCTATCAAAAAGGCATGAATTAACTGATTACTTGTGGAAGAATGATGCCGCGTCTGTCCTGCAGAACCCCAGGTGCTAGCCGATTCTGTGCTACGGCAGATACAAATTGTTCTGGCAGCACATGGTGGCCCAACACTCTAGCCACTACCTATATATACTACACTGTATATCAGTGGCAGCTGGTGGGGTTGTAAAACTGAGGAGGCTGGGAGCAAGGGACAATTATTTGGTAACCACCTATAATTATTAAACTATTTTCTGTCAGAATCTTTGTTCTCACCGTGCCCTCAAAAGGCCAGCGCCTGTCAACCCAGCAAGGAGGTCCCATCAATCAGACATGTCAGAACTGCCCTGTTATTCTTCACCATTTCATTATGCTTTGCTGCTTGGAGATGTAGCCTGAGGCTTAAAGCTTCTCATGGATTTTTATCTCAGCTTAAGTGTTTTTGATTGGCCTGGATCGTTTTAATGTCCAATGAGAGATATTTTAGACGCAGAAGTTTCTGATGACTAGCCAGCTTTACAATGGCTGGTATCCGGGCATTTGTAGTCTAAATAAATAAAAAATACACTTAAAATAACTCCAAAGCAGCTTAGGTAGCAATGTTATGTTTCCAGATACTGTATATATGAACAGACTAATTCTACAGCTTATTCACAATTATATACATAAATTTCAGGTTTTATACTGTGGTGGTATACACATGTGCAGCAACATCAGGTTGCATACACCACAGGTAACAGTTACAACTGAAAATAAGAATGTTTTTTGAGAAATTATCAGTTTATATATACACGTAGAACCTCTGGAGGCATAATGTCACTGTACAAGCTGCTTTGGAGTTACTTGAAGTGTATTTTCTTCACAAACCTCTGAATGCTTTTTAGCAGCCATTGCAAAACTGTAATAAATTTATAGAGCACACCAAACTATCTGGGCCTATCAAAAAATATACACTGACCATACCTGCCAACATTTGGCTTTAAAAAACTAGAGATATGTTTTCCGGGGGGGAATAGAATTTTGGCTGGTGGACTCTTTTTTCCCTAGACTAGCTAGTATGCAGAAAAGTGGTCTGATGAAAAATATTCATATTCATAGTCAGTGGACAAGACTATACAGAAACCATCACAATGGTGTCACAGACAGAGATTGTTAAAAACTGAGAGTCTGTACAGAAGGGAAACAGAAACACTGCCGTGAACACAGCAGGTTGCGTTTTGCGATAGATTTGCATTGCATTATATTGTGCCGATATCTTGAATAATGTCTGTAGGCTATTATCTTTCTCAAGATACTAATGCCTATACATGTAGGCTACAGGGATATATTTATTTTTACTTTTCAGGTAGCAAGATAACATTAGTTGTAAAAAATATTATTATAGCCGATATTGCTAGCAAATGTTATCTTATGAGAAATGAATATTGTAACACAACAATTCATTCACTGGACTCTCATCGTGAGAAGAAGTGCTCGAGTACAGTGCATTACCTCAGTATCTAGTTGCGATGGTAACATTCATAGCTACGGAAGGTTGTCACTCTCTCTGATAAAAATCACACATAAGATTCACCCTTTCAGATCTATGCAAACTGGCATATTCTAAACCACTGCCAAATGGCGCATTTGACCTTCATTGTTCTGCTAATATAATTTTATTTAGTAGCAAAAACGGACAATTTGTGAAATACAGAAGAAATAAGGGAGAAATCACAATACGGGAGGAGGCGGGGAAATGGGTCTAAAATATGAGAGACACCCCGGAAATACAGGCGTGTTGGCAGGTATGACTGACTGAAATACTATTTAAAAAACCATAGAAAATAAAAAATATCCCTTATATCCCTTTAAGTGAGCAGAAATTCAAAGAACTGTCATTTTCCTATTCCTATGTCTATTCCAAGAAGTGAAATAGAGCATATTCTTGATCCAAAATACTCCTGCCTTGCTTCATATTTGAGACCTCACATGCTCTTGACCATTTAAGAGTAGCCAGAATATAGCTGTATTACCAAGGCAACAGTACGGTGCGCATTTTCTGAAAGATGTGCTATTGTTATTGGATGATGCAGAGTTGATTACAAATAAACCCCCCCCACCACACACACAGACACATGCGCACACACCCACACGTTCACGGACACATGGACACACACACAGTAGATATACACATATGTATCTAGTCAAAGTTATGGATATGTGTTAAATGGAAATTATATGGGAAACTGCTTTTCTTTAAATTAATTTTAGAAGAAATGCAATTTGCACATTCAAGCCTGGCTTACAGGAACAATGAACCATAAAAAATGAGCTGGAAAGAAGCCTGCTGACTGTTTTTAGTTACACCACAGTTAGTCACAAAGCTAAGGAGCCCATGTGTACAATGCGATATATCAATAATCTGAACTTGATGCAAAGCAACCGTTAGTGTGCTAGATTAGAAAAGGTCATAATTCAAATGGAAGTGATGTCAGCTTTCGTTTTTCTTTTTTTTATATTTTGTTGCCGGGGTTTTCTTTACCTACACTGGGACCAATGTCAGCCAAACAATGGCATCACAACTCATGGAAACAAAATTAGCTGTCGTGTTTGCGTAAACCCTATTACTGAAATGCAGGACCTTTGTGTTCAAGCACTTTGGCGAGGCTTGCTAAGTGACAAATACTTTCGCTCACCGACCACGACAAAAACAAGCAAAGGCACTTTCCTTGGAAGTTCTGCATACATCCTGCCCATCAACAAAAATAAAAAATGCGGAAGTTGAAAGAGACAGTGGCGGAAATGGGAAAAGAGGCGGAGAGAAGGGGGGATTGTTGGGGCCAGTAGGATATTAACCTATGCAATGCACTTTGAACTCCTGGCCTACGTAATGTCTATTTTTAGATTAAATCAATCCAAATGTATGTTCTACCAGGCCAGACCATTCCTGCAGGGATACTGAGCTCAAGGCTGACCTAGCCGTGAAGAGTATCCTATGAGAAATACTATTTATTCTAATACTATTTACTATTGGGGCAAGGACTGCAGAAATGTGGGAAGGGGGACCGAGCTATCCCATGAGGGCAGAGCTGTCCCATGGGATGGACCAGGACATTGGGAAGTTGCCCAAATGACATATGACACCTGCTTTTGCAAAACCATCTACCTTCCTCCCTCCCTCCTCTCCCTAGAACAGCAAGTTGTGGCTACAGGTTTGACCCGAGCTTTAAAATGGCCCACGGGATGGAAGTACCGTCGGGGAAAGTTCAGACGACTGCCATCACGCTGTAAGCAGTGTCTGTGAGTTGGGTGACCACGATACCAAAGGATTTCTACTAGCGAAACAGGTCGATGGATGGAACAACACGTAAATCACTGCCCTTGCCATTTTCCCTTTAACTAAGAGTAAAACATTTTTAAAAAGGGTATGTTCTGTTCAATCATTTAAATCAGTGACTGACGTCATCATGAATTCAAACAAAAATTTTATTTGCTACTCCAGTTATGGGCTAAGGGCACTGAAAGATCAACCAGTAACTAGGAACTATGATTAGGAGTATCTCTTTGTATGAGACACTCACATAGCTACATTTCACTGGAACAAAGAGCCTACAACCACAAATGAAAATTTACTCAACACAAAAATGCAACAGATTTTAGATCAGGAACTTGCAAATGAGTAAAAGCACAAACAGGCAATGTTTCAGTTTAGCTTAATTGCGTTCACATATCTCACTGATTTTGCTGAACCCACACAATTTGTACCACAGGTATCTGTTTTGGTCACAAGTTTGAGGTTGCAAAAACACATTTAAGAAAGGAAATTGCAATGAAAATATGGGGCACTAAACAGAACAGAAAACAACCACACGAAGGTCTGAGAGGGATAAAATTCAGAACGAAACAGCAGAGCAGAATGAGGCAGATATATGGATCTTCCGTAAAAAAAGGAATGCAAGAACCTGCACTTATAAACCTGTATTTATGTCCTATTCATTCTCTTATTGTGACTGCAAATTCAGTCTTTTCAATTCACAGATATTTACAGAACATTTACAGCACCGTCAATTAGATGTCGCCAAGTTAACACCAGGAAAATGTATAGCAGGAAATTACATCAAACTGGCTGACTTCCTGACTACAGAAAACGCATGTACATGTACATTCGCTCACCGAGGTGTATTTGTAGTTTTCCCGCCAAGATTTTACTACTATGGCCCAACTCATCAGCATGATTACAGAAAATCTTTGCCTTGCTAACATGGATTTTGGAAGTGGGTCAGAAGAAGAATAAATAAAAAAATCTGAGAATATGCCTATGAATATGAGATTGATATGTAAGTATTACTGCTTGTAATGTTACAAATATGTAGATTAGTTTTTCCACTCCATCACGGTCTTGTATGTTTATTGCTATTTTTGCATTTTGAGTGCATTTCACATACTGTAGCATAAGCATTAATAGGTGGATCAGTTACGTTTTACATGCACCAATTTGCCTTGAAGCTAGAACCTTTGCCAGCATTTTCCTGATGGTGGAATATTATTTTATTGTAATCTTATCGTACATAATATTGACTATGGCGTATTTGTATCTCCCTGGGCTATAAAAAATGTACTTGTCACTTAGGGAATGGAAAACACTCCTTCCAATTTACTGTGCACTGATATGTGCTAGAGGAATGTACAATTTTCCTTGGAGTGATTATGAATGTCAACATTTTTGAAAAAACTACAGAGAAATGTCATCCCAGGACATGCAGCAAAATATTACATACTGTAGAGCACAGAAAAAAGGTGATTTTTTATTGAAGTACAAGTGTGAATGATTAGGCGGCATATTTAGGTGTGTGTAACAGTGTGACATGTTTTCATCTTAAACTACCCGAAAGGGCAAATGTATAGGCTTTATAATGGAAAAAAGTATTTTATTCATTTCATGACAGGTTTTGGAAAGGTCTTTGGACCCATAGATCTCTATACCCTATACTGATGAAAAGATAGTTATTCCCACTTGATGCAAAAAAAAATTCCCAAATGATGCAAAAATTAATTTCTTGAGTCAAAACAGTTGATTTGTAGTTAAATATATGATTATTTTATGATTTACAGCAGTGCACAATTTAGTCATTTTGGATAGATTTGGAGACACTAAGGGACAACCGACAACACTGCTTACACTTTGCATCATTGATCTTTAGTAGTTCTGCATATCACCCTCAGATCTTGCAAACATGTGGACAAGGAGAGTATGATCCAGGAAATGTACCTGTTTCACATTTGTAGCTCTCAGCATTTCATTGCAAACGAAAGAAAAACAACTTTGTTTCATATTTTTGCCAAGATTTGTGGAACTTTATTTTGACCTAAATTATAAAAATAAACAAATCTATTATTGTTAGTCTTGTAAATGGTACAACTGTCTTGCTTCATTTTAGCCATTTCCAAGTTTCTGGAAAGAGTTAAATAGAACACCCTCCAAATAGGTGAGAATTGACCAAATCTGGCATCTGCGCGAAGGGGTTAAAGTGACCGCATTTCTCAAACACATCTTTTGTGATACAAAGCTACATTTGGTTCTTTGTGCTCACGGTTTTGAGAATCTGAGAAGAAACAAACTAAAAAAAAAAAATAGCCACGTTTTAAAAATCTGGAATATTCCACAGCTGCTCTCTTACACATACAAAAGCAAAGCTCAGCAACACTGCTTCGAGGCTGTTTCGCATTACAGATACAGTCAGCTGCCAAGTATCTTACTTCAGTGCTCTGCTACAAAGATCTTTAAGCCATGTAGGCTGTCAGTTTCAGCTACTAAAACCACTCCTTTAATCCCACTTCTCTCTTGTCAGGAACGCTTTGGGGAAAAACAAATCTAAAAAGTTTATAATAGCTTCAAAAAAACTGATAGAAAATAGATTTTCAGAGCTTCAATGTTCTCAAAAAGAGGTTGTATGCTCAAAGGGTGTGGTGGTTTGGGTGTGGTTTGGAGGGTGATGGATGACCACTGTGTGGGGTTGTAGCCGAGATACACTATGTGTGTAGTGACACAAGCACTAAGCCTCAGAGAAACAGCCTTCTGTTCTGGTGCGGTTCCAGGGCAGGGCACGTATATCTATAGGACACTAAAGTGAAGACCATCCAGTAGCTTGGTAGGGAGAAAGAAGACTCACCGTGCGTCTTCTCGGTAAAGATAACCTTGGAGTCGGAGGTGAAGTTCTGGCCTGTGAGGATCATCTGCTGCCCACCCAGTGCTGAGCAGCTGTCCACATCCTGCTTCTCCACCATTGGGAGCTCGTGGGCTGATCTCTGAGCTGCGGTTTGGGAAATGGGAGTGGTCAGAGACAGTCAAAATGCATGGAATCCAAGCACAGTCCTTTGGGTACCACAAGACCCTGAGAAAGCATTTAGTTGTACCAGCTAAGCATTTATAATTTGGCTTTGTGATTTTCAGAGGTGGAAAATACAGGTTCAGAAAGTAAAAGTCCTCCCAGGTATTTTGTTCCAATCCCCTGTATTTGCTAATTAGCACAATTCTTCAGCCAGGAGGTAAAACTAATTAGTGAAATCAGCTGGCAGTGTTCATGGGTGGACAAAAAACATGGCTGGACTTTTACTTTCTGACCCCTGGACTTTCAAATTTTCCACCGCATTTTCCACCGCATTTAGCATATCCAAAAAAGGCTATGCCTGGAGTTCACACATGCACAGTGACCCTGAGATCTTAATTGTTCTTAACTGATATGGTGAGCTCTTCCACTCTCAACTAGTGTCAACAGTGTCATTCTACACTGAATATAAAACAAAAAGATATTTTCTGGTTGGCCCTGCCAAGCATTTATGAATGACTTGTATGGGTCATTGGACTGGCCTGTGATTGAGTCCAACTAAATGCTCTACCTTGGTTTTATTCCCATAATCCCCTTACCTTTTTCCCCTGAAAATAAAATAATTCACTATTCCATTTGGCTGTTATTGTGAACTGATAACTGCGGTTGAATATGTTGGTGCCTTCTCAGACTACAGCCCCAACACCTGATTAACTCTTGGTTCCCGTAGATGGTCAAACATTTGTGGTGCAAGATCAATTTTGTGATGCCGGCCTAGCAAAATGGAAGGCCAGTGCAGTTTTTAGTCAGAGGCCTAATGCCTGAAATCAAAGTACATACATGGTTGTCTGGGGTTTCCCCATAAACTTAGGAGGTTCTATATTCAGGTGCACGGCGAATAGGCATATGGCGCACTGGGCGTGGCTACTGGATTTTGTTATAGTCGTGACCAGAGGCTAGGAGCCTAGGAACGCACAGCTCACAGTGTACTGTGTAGGTGGAAAATGGGCTGGGTTAGGCTATTTATCAGTGAGTGTGTTTCAGCTGGACTCAACCGTAGTCAATCAAATGACCTCTTTTCAGTCCCTTTAAGAGCTGTGCGCTTTGCCACCTGGGACTCTATCTTGGCGATCTTGGCGCATGGCGTAAAGTCAATTTAGGGCGTGTCCAAGTCCACGTTTGCTATTTTAACGGCGTGTTTTTTGGGCCCTACGCATGGCGCAACGTGCAAATGGGCTGAACCTAGTCTCTTCATTAATTATAGGTGTGTCTAGGGCGTGACATGCAATAAACCAATCAAAATGTCATATCCCATTCCCTTTAAAAGCCTGCTTTTCCACCTTGGCAGATTGCTTGATGGCGAAACAGACACGCTCGTGTGTGTAGGAAGGAATAGGCTAAATGGATTAATAGTAGCCTATGATCAATATTATTCGGACTAACCATTATGAGCTCTCGGTAATTCCCAACAGTGCTGTTATTTTACAAAATATATGCGGTAAAATTTTGTTAAAAGCACCTACAACAGCTGAGAATAAGCTACCGTATCACCTGAAAATAATGGCTTCCGTATCACCTTAGAAATCGCCAAATTAGCCCACTTGTTTAACAAATTATGAATACACGTTTATTTAACTGTATGATCCTGTTATTTTGTGGGATGAATGTTAAATTGCCATTATTCTACATGACTTTGACAGTGTTTTGGAAAAAAAACAGTGAAATCTAGCATACTGTAAAAAAACTATTTTTATGGTAAAATGTTTGTAAATAACAGGATTTATAAATTTTTTACATTCATTAAATGTTTTTTCACTGGAAACATTGCTGCCAATCTGTTCACCATTTTCTGATGAGACATTTCTTTACAGCGCAGAATATTCATAATCATAATTAGGACTGAGCCTAGCCTACTATTTACAGTTTTTTAGCCTACAGTGAGTAGTTTAGATCTTTTCAAACGAGCTCCACTTTTCCTTCATAATAAGTTAAATACTTCAAAGGAGTAAATTATTCTCGTTTTAACATTTGTGTGCAGCTAGATTTGAGAGCAATTATGTTTAAATAAGCCTCCGATATAATTAGAGAGGGATTAGAGTTTAGTATTTTACTCCCAAAAAGGCATTTCATAATCTTTGATGACAAGTTGGCTACATTCCAATGCAATATGTTGCCCACTGGCACTGAAAAATGTATGTGAGGCACGGTAGCCTACAAAATAAAGTCAATTCAAGCAAATATTACAGTGCATCACACAACTGCATGTATTGAAATTCTTCAGGGTAACAGAGAGGTGTCAGAAAAAGAACGGAATACAGTACCCCCCTGGTACCACAGTGCAGTATAATAACAGCCATAAATAATTAAAAACTAAATAAATACCAGAATCAGCCTAACATAAAAAAAGACAATGAACAATAAATGCAAGGTATGCCTTTTTCCTGCTTGGGGTATTTATATTAAAGTCAAATTGGACAGCATATGATCCATATAAAGAGTTGATTGGCTTTCGAATAGGTTATGACCATGCATGCATTGCTCGGGAAAGCCCCAAAATAATCCTGCTCTGAGCAGGGGGATGGTGCAGGGGCGAATCGCAGTCTAATCTGACCGCAAAATTGCAGCTATGCTGCTCACTATGGACTGACACACCGCCGACAGCGGCTCTCCTCCTTTTTTCGGCCCAGAGAAAATAGAGTCCAAGCTGTGCTTTCTGTGGCCGCTGGGTTTCTCAAAAGCCTTTCATCAGTGAGATCTCCACAACGCAAACTGTGCACAGTTCAGAGCCATTCTGGCAGACTCGCCACTGTAAAAACTAAACTTGTACAGAAAGCTGTTGACAAGTGAGGAAATGTTTCACAAGCAAAGAACGTAAGCACGGCAGTATTCCAGGTAATTACACCCAAATCAGCACATTTGTTACGGCCCGAGATCAATTGAAGCAAATTTGAACATGCATCCTGCAGCAAAATTCGCTACAAAACAAATGCAGTATTAGACTGTCAAAAGACCTTTGTACCTTCCTTACTTGCATTCTGCAGTTGCACACATTGTTCTAAATGTAATTCTTTCATAGCCAATCTTTATGAACCTCAGTTTAGAAACACTTCAGCCTGTGAGAATATCTCGCCAAAAATGTGTCATAAATAAGCGACAAGCTGAGCAACAAGTTTGCAGTGAGCACTTTGAGTAAGACAAGCCGCAGTGGTTTGTAACTTGTCTCACAGTGTGGACAAAATGTATTAGCATTTATGGTTTGTATGAAGAGATAAAGACATGCGTTCCTTTTGAGGTACAGACAGTTGAAATGTCTGGCGAAAAAGCTGAAAACATTCAGTTATGCAGTACATAACAGTCACAAAAAATACAAAAAGTGAAGAAAGAAATCATTTTAGGGATAATCTGTCGCTATTCCACACAGCACTGGCATTTGCATGCAGTCTAAGTGCCTTTTACTCCAATTCAGAACTAATGTACATAACATTTATGAGTGTACTTGCCACAGTGGAGGCCAGAGAATGTGTGTAATTTGCGTAATGGAACTAAATGAAAGCAAGCTTTTCCCAGTCAAACAACACTAGCAGTGGCGAGCAAAAACAAGAGCAGACTAGACTTCTCCTAATTTATGATGATTATGCAAAGGACCACGGTATACATTAAAACAAACCCTATGACCTCCCTGTGGAATAGATACCACTATGTTCTCCATTCAACAGATTTCCTGAAACGATAGGCTGATTAGGAGCCTGCAGGAAGGGAATCCATGTTTGGAAACTGTTTGAAATGAGAAGAAAACCTGTATAAATTATTAAAATTGTTCAAATGAATTAAACAACATAATCCTGCTTTAGAGTCCATCATGTTTCCAGAATGATGTAAAAGCATTAAAAAATGGCATCTGTACAGACCTTTCTCATATAATAAATCGAAGATTATGAAAACGTCACCTAGTCATAAATTGAAAAGGATTTCATTCGTGGCAATGCTCTACAGCATCACACAGTTCATATGGTATTAACGGCGAGCGAAAACCTCCAAGAGCGGGCAAATCCTGGAGAGTCATCACATCGCAGCGTGCATTTCACGTCGGCCGGGGGCGTACGAAATGCAGGCGAAACAAATGTGACCTTTGCGCAGGTTTTTCGAAGCCCACGATAATTTGAGTCAACAGAGCGGATTCTATCTGGCCCGCCAGGCTCTTTAAACACAACACCGGCGCAGGCCGCACAGCCTCTGCTTATCTCCCGTTTGGGCACGCTGTACTGTAGATGATACAGCGAGATTACTCGAACACAGGCTGCATTCATGACCGCGGATGAAAGTCACCCGAAAGGAAGGCCTGCCGGTGTGACGGAGGGAGGGGTCCGCCCTCAAACCGTAGAAAGTGAGCTCACGACAGAGGCAGTATCCCGGTGAGGAACCACCACCAACCCGTATCTCGCAAACATAAAAGATACAGGCCATCTGTTGAAGGGGGAAGAGGGTTCTGCTGCGTGTTTACTTCACACCCATTGTAAAGATGGAGGCGCCAGCAGTATGTTAGGATCCCGACCAATGTTTTTCCAAATGAGAGGCGTCCCTTGTCAAAATCATAAATCTTCCCTGAATTCATAGTGTCAAATACTAGGTTCCACTCTGTATAACAAGCGCACAGGAAACCCACGATGGCAGACTCTTAAAACACAGGTAAAGCGCCTCTGGCAGTCTTTAGCAGCCAGCAGAAACATAAAGGAGAGTCTGTGTAAATGTGAGCGGCTCGACTGTACCGCGGTGGCCCCCTCTGCTTCACGCTGAATTTGAATATTGTTCTTTTTTATTTTTTTATTTTTATACAATGTTAACCTTGTACGTGACGTCAGGCTGACACCGCGCAGACGAAACGCGAGCTGATAAAACCCATTCAGGAGACCTGTAAGCACAGCGTTTCCCCACCGCGTCTAATCTACTACAAAGAAAAACACGCTAGTTGCGCCATAGCTATTCATTTCCCCTGGAAGCTTGAATGTCTTTTTACACTACATACGGTCTTAAACCCACCATGTGTATTTAGAAATGGGGATATGGAAAATGTGTATCTTTCTACAGTAGTAAAGCAGCATGTATTATGGGACAGGAAAACATGCTTTTAAGTTGTAAGGTAAGGGTATGTGATTAGATTAGAGACCTGTCTGGTGCTCACTTCTCTGAGGTTGTGCATTCATAAAACCCAGAGTAAACACTTGGTTGGACATAAAACGACTTTTTAAATCAAAAGCAGATCTACATGCCGTTTATGTGGTCTTTACCATGGCATAACCAACCGAAGACTTTAACTAAGATTCATTTCCAAACATGAACTGGATTTTTCCAGAAAGCTTAATATTTTTTATTTTTTTTACTCCAGTTAAGAGGTACAAATTATAAAAGATCTACCAGAATGTACTGAACACCGCCAGGACAACCATCAAAACTACCCGAGGAACGTCCTTGTAATGCAGAGGGAGATGGAGTATACGAATACAGCAGAAATTACTAATAATAAACTGCCTTTAATCACTGTGGTTTCATTTCTCTTTTTTATTTAAAATCTATTTATTTATTCCGTTTCCTCTGTTTTACTTGCTTCTATTTTTATTGTTTTGTAAATGCAAGAACACATCAAGTAACGCACTTTTGATTGCAAGCCATTATATGAAACTTACTACATGAATAATCATTATTCTCATTTTAATTCTTGTTTTGGTAACACCTCACATTAAGTTGCACCTATACCTGTGCAGTTAAATTGTCACCAATGTGGTAACAAGAGGTTATTACTGAGTAACTCCAATCTAGGTAACATAGAACAGAAGTTAGTGGTATACTTAATTACACATGTGAAACAAGGCCAGCCCTGTTAGATCTCTCCTCCTAAAATTAAATCATTCCATATCATTAAGACACGTGGTGAAATTAACATGCAAGGTTTATTTGTGGTGTATAATGTGGCCTATGAGTGTCAATAAAATATTTAAAAATATTTACATGTGTAATTATGAATACCGCGACCTGTTGTTCCATGTTACCTACGTTGGAGTTACTCAGTAATAATCTATTGTTACCAAATTTAACTACACAGGTATAGGTGCAACTTAATGTAGAGCGTTAACCCTTATTTTTATTATAATTAAGAACAGCATTGCATTTCAGAAGCAGAAATATGATGGTGCGTGTAGCTATTGGTTGGATTTGAAGTTGGGGGAGGGGACAGTAACTTACAGCACTCAACGGGATGAGAGGCCGTCTGCAGAGAGACGTGCTGCCCTCCAGGCTGGGGTATGTGAACGCGGAACACCAGGCGCACACGCGTGTTCTTGCGCCCGATGTCCGTCTCTCCTTTCCTCAGTTCGATGTCGGCGTTCCTCAGCTTCAGAATCCCTGCGCAGTCGATCCTGCGAACAGACACGCCCCAACAGAGCACTCAACATTTGTTCAGTTAAGGTTGCTTCTTCAGTTCAGTGAATCCACATGTTCTACATGCGCAATATTGCCAGATCTGGCTAAAACATTCCCTGTTGTTTGCTAATGGAAACATTATACTACTTGTGTAGCCAGAGGCAAACTGACAGAAAGAGCCTCCATTTATATATATTTTGCAAATGAAAGATTAATTTAAACATTTGAATATGTAACTTAATTGTGAGTGTCACTGTTGACCAATATAACCATTATCCTTACCTTGGTCAGTGGTAATGGTTGCTATTGCAATCACATCAATGGATTGAGTAATACAGGAATATATTCAGGTGGTTTGTCATATAGTTTGCTGACTAAGAATAAGTATTTTATTAAAAGCCCTGGGGTCCCTTTGGACCTGATAAATATGCCAATACACAATATAGGCATTTAGCAGACGCTCTTATCCAGAGCGACTTACACAGCATTTCTTTTGCATTTATACATAGTATCCATTGATACAGCTGGATATATACTGAAGCAATGCAGGTTAAGTACCTTGCTCAAGGGTACAACGGCAGTGTCCGACCCGGGAATCGAACCTGCAACCTTTCGGTTACAAACCCAGTTCCTTAACCATTATACCACACTGCCGCCCACATGCCCTGTGATAGCACACACAGAGACAGCCTGCTGGGCCTGCTTTCTTACACTGCTTTCTTACACTGCTTTCATGTTGTTCTTGGGCTCCAGAGGGATCTCCAGGACTTTGGTGCTGTTGATGATCTTCTCATAGCTGGTGGTGGTGACGGTCTTTCCGGTGATGCGGTGGACCTGGTAGAAGGCGTGGGGCTTGAGAATCCTCTCGTCAGCCGTGCCGATGAAAATCTGAAGGCCAAGTGGCTCTTTGCCCCTGTACCCGTGCAGCTGGGAGGAGATTTGGAAAAAAGCCTCAGTCAAAACGTATGTAAAGAAGCTCAGTTCTGTGGACAGTGCCGTTAAATAACAAGCCCATTTTTTCCCCCCCCCCATTTTCTCCCAATTTAGTAGCCAATTGAACCCCTATTCTAATTCAATTCCCCCCGTGTAGCAACCGCTAGAGAATCACTGCTGCACAACCCCGTCAGCCGGTAGTAGAGCGGAGGTCGCCACACTCTTTTTCAGAGCGCGACTCCTCCAAGCCTGACTGTGATTCCAACATGCCCGAGGCCGCTATACGCGCAGCGATTCTCTCCGAGCCCCTCCCCCCACCCGGAAGCAGCCGCCAATTGCTGCTCCCACAGGGCACCGGCCATGCTCGGAATTGGCAGGTCCGGGGCGCGAACCCCGATCCTCGGAGTACAACTACGCTGACTGAAAGTCAGCGCTCTTACCGTTGTACCACCGCAGCGCCCCATAACCAGCCCATTTTAGTCACTTCCCATAGTTGCTGAAGTAGGTGAAGCCTAATCTTTGAACTATGGCTTGACTCACCCACTCTACCAGACTCACCTGCGTGTAACTTCACAATCAAGCGAAGATCTATGAGCACAATATACAAAGATACTGCAGCATGTTGCATTATTGTTGTCAAGCATGACTTACAACTTTCCACCGCCTACGCAACGCACTGCGAGGCTCTGTTTTCCGCCGTATGGACACATTGCGGAAGTTTGCGGTCTACAACCCTGCCTCTCTGGACTGGGGCGGAGCCACAGACGTCCTGTGGGACGCATTAGCATCCCGGTGTGACCTCGGCAGAGCGTCAGCGGATATCTTCCGCTCACGTACAGTAGGCCACAGAGCGCAGCTGATCTCCTTGCTACTGTCTACGGACCTCAGTGGTCTTGCTGGCAACATGCCGGCCCATTATTTTGGCTGATCGTGTCACGATAAGCCACAAATTTAGACCAAAGTGCAAGGTCATCTCTTGTTGTGGTTTCTCCATTACGTGCTCTGCATTCCCCTCCTTACTTGCGACGTTATGCAAGTAACAAGAAAGCTACACCTGTTTAAAATCCATTATAAATCCCCATTTGCCTCACTGTTATTCAACGTCTGGTATCTACAACACAACAACACTGGAGATACAGCAACCTAAGCCTTTTACGAGTCTGTAAACTGGAAACTGGAAACGGGTTTTTTAAAGAGATGACACTTCTGGATGATAATGCATTCAGGGTTTGTATTTTGGTTCTTGCATAGCATAGTTAATTTTCATTACTGCTTTAGTGATGTCACACATTCACTGTTCTGGGAATGTTTTAGCTAGGTCTGGCAATATTGCACATGCATATCATGTGAATTCCCCGATGTTCTACTACATTGTAAGCTGTCCTGGATAAGAGCCTCTCCTAAGTGACATGTTATGTAATGTAAATGAAATGCAATGATAAAACTATATACATACATTTCCCCACGAGTTAGGCCAAAATCACAGCCAAACCGCCCTTAAATTTAGTGTGAGAGTAAGCGATAAGCATTATGCATTATTGCATTTGGTATGCAGGCAAATAGCAAGGACCTGGTTAAACCAATCGATGTTGATCAGGGCCTTTTGAAAGAAAAAGATTTGATTCCCCGGTTTTGCATTGTGATTGCGTCGTCTGGTTGTGGAGAGGGAGGCAGGTTTATTTATGAAAGCATACAGAAGTAAACGCAATAGGTCAGTAGCCATCCATCAGTAACTCCCAAGGGAAGCCAGGAAGTAAGGCTGGAAGCAGAACAGAAAGTGTATGTTCCCCAAGCGTTCTAACGGCGTGGTAAATATTAACAGCTGTGACGTGAAGGCTCCTAGCCCCACTGTAGACCTTTTGCCATAACAATTCAAGCGAACCTCAATTGTGTCCTTTCAAAAATGTAATGCTCTTAGTTAGAGGGCTCAGTTTCATACTAAAGACATCAGTGGATATTAACTGTCAGTGTCATTTCCTGTTCTCGATACTGCTAGAGCAGTTTTCTTCACCGCCATCAGGCCGTGCGATCGCTATCACGTAAATGGATCGAGTTTTGGATGGCGCACACCTCCCCTATTACTCAAACGCAAAGAACAAAGCTGTCTGTTGCAGCGGCAGCAATATAACAAACAAGCTCTATCGCTGGCTCATAACACGTGTGCGCGCGCACACACAAACACAAACACACGCACACACACACAATCACACATGCACACACAGTTCAGCCAAAGCTTCCATTAGAAGGAAGTATGCAAAAGCCACAAGACTTGAATTCGCAACAGAGAAAGAGTTTGCATGAGCGTGTGGATGAAAAACCAGTACAACAAAAAAATAAAATAATAATAAAATCCACCATAAGTTTCACCTTTTGCAACCGTCTCCACAGAGACTCACATTACCGGTGAAGAGAATGCTTCTTCACTGTGTATTTCTCTTATTATCACTTTATGTTGCCAAAGAGCATGGCAACCAACAATAAACCCCATCCCAATAAACTTTAAAATAAAATTCAAGAAAGTGTAGTTCTGCCAAAAATACTTTAGAGTTGCCAAGATAGCTGACTCAGTGCACGTCCATGTACTATCAAAGGCGAAGTTGAATTGCTAAAGCATCTTATCGCAGAATACCACTACTTCAGCAATATAAATATTGACCAGGATTCCAAGGGAATAAGAATGTGTAGTTTCCGTAGTGATAGCTGTAGTCTGGGTGTCTATTTGTCTGGGGTTCACTCACACTCGCTCACTCACGGTGTTGTTTCGTTGCATTAGCCGAAGCTAAATAAATGCTGGTTATTATCTCACAGATCCTACATCAGAGATGGATGTAATTAAATTGGTGGGTGTACCCTATGACCGAACGAGCAAAACTGTCAGTAAAAAATAATGATCTTTGAATAATTCATACGTTGTTTTATTTACATTATACTTCCAAATGGGACAACCACATAAATGTGAATACAGAAAGCCAAACTGAACACTTTCCCATACTTCACAGAACACATAAAAGTGTTTGGAAGCCTATTCCATGAAAGATATCAGCAGCTGTCAAGCATTTCAATATTAACCTTCTGTGTTACATAACAGCGCAGACTTCTAAGTAATGTCGTAATGCAAGCGTCAGATCAAATGAAGACTGTTTTTATTCAAAGACAGAATTTTTACAGCCACCTGAACTTGAACAAATAGACAATGTAACGTAGCTTAGCAAAGCTCTCTTAAAAATGAGTTACACTAATCCTTCAAGTGAAAAGTGACATGAACTGATAGATTACACAGATTGCATGAGCTCACTGTTGTCAAAAGTGAACCTGTGAGACCACAGTAATATTTTGAACTGGCGACCATTTACTTTGCCCCTAATGCCAGACATGAGGGTTATTACTGCAGCTTATTCACCACCATACAAGTCTGTGGTGCTTGTCAGGAAGTGCTAATTGTACATATCCTACATGTACATTTGTGCACATGAAGTTTCAACGGTTTTATTACATGTCAAGGTCTACTTCACAATTTTTCCCCCGGTAGAACATAATGCATTTTCTGGAAATGCATGTTTTGAAATTGACTCATTAATTAATTCTGCTGGAAATGACATTCCACTCTGTAATGTGGCCATGAGCTCTCAATGCAAAAGTCAGCAGTCAGACCTTTGAGAGCGGCACACGCAATTTTAAAAGAAGGGCATTGGGACACAATTCTCTCAAAACCGTTTGTTCATTAATGGCTCCAATTTACATCAATCGAGTATAATTTGTATGAGAAATAATGGGATGAAGCGAAGCCAATGAAAAATGCAGCAAATCCTGAATTTGCACTGGGTCTCATCTGTGTATGTTTTGTGAGTTATGCTAGGCCTACGTGGGTGTGTTTGAATGGGCTGGTAGTCCAGGGGCCACGTGTATAAAACTCTGACTAAAAGAATGACATTACATTACAGTCATTTAGCAGACGCTTTTATCCAAAGCGACAGAATGCGTAAAAGAATGCTCAGGCAGAAATCAGCTTTCGCAAAGTTTAGCATTTTCTCCCTCTGCCTTTTGGTCACGGTGTCGCCATATCACACTGACTCCAAACATTGCGTACGCATGGTGTCCAGCGTGTGCAGAGGTACGCAGATTCTCACAGTGTGTTATTTTATACATCTGAATTTCTGTGCGGAAACTCCCTTACGCAGCTTTCTGAGGGCATTTTTGTGCTCAGCACTGTTTATACATGTGGCCCCAGGATGGGAAAAGCACACTCAAATACATTTTGCAACGTAAAATAAAATACAAAATAATTCTTAAATAACTGCATTCTCTAACTAGAATGCAGTTAGAGAATGCAGTTCAGAACGGTGGGAGGTTATATTTCAGATTAATGCGTTTGAAACACTGCCTGTCGTTGTTGGCAGGTGGGCAGAGCTGGGCAGAGGTGGCATCTCCTCAGCCATTTCCTCGTTTCCCAGACAACGAGGCAACAGCGGAGCTGATCAAGGTAACGGGCGCTTACGGGGTGGAGGTGGTGAATATGCACCAGGAGTGCTGGGTGCACAGGGCGGGGGCGTGTTTGTTTTTTTTATGTTGCAAGAGAAGCCAAATTCAGATAACAGGTCAAGGCTTCACAACATCGCTACATATTTTTCACCTAAAAAAGAAACAAATCTGGCTCAAGCTCCAATAGGATAGAAGAGACTTTCCTTTGCAAAGCTCTAGTGGCAGAAGACAAGGTTTTAGGTAGCCTACTAGCAGAGTACGTGCACGCGCGCTCCTGTTTCCGGGCGCTGGCGGTAAACCTGGTTGCCATGGCACTGTGGTGAGTCAGATTTTGAGTTAGGGAAAGAAATGCAGGGGAGGAGGGGGTGAGAGCGCCGGTACCGGGCGCTGGCCGTCTCGCTGGCATGCGAAACAGGCCCCGGGGGAGCGAAGGCTTACAAACGACGGGGAGAGAGACCACAGCGAGGCCTCTGTCGTTCAGGCACTGCGACCAGAAAGCCCTGCCAAATCGAAAGGACGCTAAGCAGCCAAGCAGCTGTCCATTTTCAACACAGACACAACCCTCCTAATTACAATTAGAAGTGACTTAAGGTGTCTTGAATTAACAACCACGTTACTGATTGTTTTTACTTGTTCTAAGTGTGTACAATTAAGGATTTTGGTTAAGAGGTTTTTACCAGGATAATCATTTGGAATGTGTAGTGTAATTAATAACTTGAAGAACATTACAAATAACGGATTTATTACACAGATGCTACGTTTTTAAATGCATGCTCAATGTACAGTATTTAATGTATTGGAAGTCTTGTTGCTTTGTTTGGGTATGAGGCGTTTTAAGTACCATGCAAGTCCCGGTTCTGAAGTCCAAGTGGACCTGGCTGCCCTGAACTGGTCTGAACTGCAAACATTTTACAGAAAATTCCTTGTCTTCCAGAGGGCTCTGTTGTTTAACCGCTCGCTAAAGAGTGTAAACCACATGACACCCACCGCACAACTGCCCCTTTCAAAACAGAGCGTTGCCTTCAAACTGTCAAGACAAATATTTGTCGACGCGGCGGCGGCGGCGGTCGGCTCGTTACTTTTGCACGGGTGTCTGTCCAGCGAGAGGCAGCCGCCCCCAATCCGAAACAAGCCAAACAGAAACAACGTCCAGCTCTCTAATCATTAACAAATGGACACTTGCTCCGTCGCACTTGGCCAGACAGCCAGCCAGCGCATTCATCTATTTCTTAAAGCTGGCAGGCGCCGTTTATGCAGAGGGCTTTAGGGTGGTTACTGCGTGTGACATTTTTCGTCGTGGTTTCACACTGGAGGGGGCAGGCAGAAAACCAAAATGGCAAAACCAAACAACCCCCGCTGGCTGATGCAAGTTTAGTCCTCCAGATTTGTGAGTGACACAGTGGAAAATAACACTGGCCCTACACAGGTAGGGTGTTGGTTTTAAATGGACTGGAAGGGTTGGATCCTGATAAAAAATTATCCATCTCCATAGCTGCTCCTTAACCTGTGACCTCATCTCCTTCTATCCCACCACAAGGGCAAAAAACTGCGATAATAATTTAGAGACATGCTGCTATAATCCATGTTCCACAAATTGCAACAAATTGATAGCTAATATGGGCAAACTGTGCTCCATCTGCAAAATCAAACAGGCCTACAGTGCTTAAACAAATGCAGTGTATGTAGTGAAGTCTCAGAGAGACATAGAAAGAATCTTAGCTGCAGACTAGTATGACAGATAAATAATAAGATACATTACCGAGTGTGTTAAAAATATGTTTTTATGCTGACTACTTTATACTCACAGCAAGAAAATTTACCGTCAGCGCAATAATCAGCGGTCCCCTTTTACCGCCGTATTTGTGTCAAGACTTAAGAACTGAGGCTTGTAACCAGATGGTTACAGGTTAAAAATCCCTTTAAAGGCTTCCCTTTCTTACTACTTCATCAAATATTCGACTGCATGCTGTAAAAACATCACAAAAGTACAACACTAGCCTTGAATAAGTATGTCTGTCGAGCAAATTAACGACTGACAAAACAGAGAACCTAGAAGATTCTAAAAGGTCAGGAGACGAGGAGATCTGACGCGTATTCATTTTCAAAGGTAAATGAGTTTTAAAAGCCTACGCTGAATTGCAGGGGTGCAGTGAATTAGTTATGGGGCAGTGTTGCTGATTTACGTACCATCCTGTTTGGCTAATTTCCACCCATTTCCTCCATCGGTAGTCAGGCTTTTCAACCACAATTAAACTCCAACAGAGAACATTTGCTATAAAAATAGAACCCCGAACGCAAGCTAAGCTTTTAGCCGTGCACTCAAATGAAAAGAATAAGTGGAAGGCAATACAATTTTTTTTTTAAAATATATGTGCTGAAAACTTTCCACTTGGAAAAGAGTTCAAGTCAAATGAAAAAGCGAGGTAATAAAAATAAAAGTAAAGTTTTATGCGCATCTCTGCACGTCAGTGAAAGTTTTGGGTATGAACTATGACGAATGCAGCTGACGGTGCTTTCACCTCAAAGCTAATGCTTAAAATAAAATAAATTGTACAAATGCCCTTCCATTGCCTTAAGATGAAAAACCATTCAAGAAACCTTTGAGCAAAACCTCGCTCCCTCCCTGCCCTACTCTCTGATATCACAGGATCAGCCTCCTTGGCTTGCCTTTCAGAGACATTTCCAGGGTGGAGGACGAAGCAGGTATGAGCAAGTATGAGTATATACAGTCATGTGAAAAAGTAAGTACACCCTCAGTAGTCAGTCTTTTTGACACATCTGGACACAAGTTTATTTTATTTTAATTTCAACCATATTGATTGATTAAGGTAAACTAATTCAACAAATGATGCTAAAAAAGTAGACTTTGGAATCACTTAAGCAATTTAAATGAACATAAATGCAAATTCCTCATGAGGGTGTACTAGCGTTTGAGGGTGTACTTACTTTTTCACATGACTGTACGTGCAGGTAAAAACATAAATGGGCAGGTATGTGCAAATATGACCAGGCATGAGCATATATGAGCAGGGAGCTTTGATACAACACACACACACACACACACACACACACACACACACACACAGATGCACATATTCATTTTCATAAGCGTTGCCCTGGGACTGGGCCGCCACGCGATCGCACGACCAATGGCGAAAGGTGACCGGGACGCGCAATCGCACGCATCGCATGTAGGAAGACGACCGCTCACCTGGACCACAGGGTGACCGCCGCTGGGGGCTTTGACCGCGCCCCTGCTGCCCTCAGTCTCGTAATGGGCACGGTGGTGGGGTTTTGGCTGCACATCGATGTGGAGCTGGTACTGGTCAGTACGCCTGGGCAGGGGCCACTCCAGAGGGGGTAGAGAGGCCACCGGAATGCTGACCGAAAGAAAATTTCAAAACATGAAAATGTTAAAATGTTAATGTTATTTATTAACATTCCCAAAAAATGCCATTGTAATAACTGTAATAATGTCAGGTGTCATCATTTGTATTAGTAGTACTAGCAATAATCAGTGGTGGACAATCCAGGTTCAGAAAGTAAAAGTCCTCCTCAATATTTTGTTCTAATCACCTGGATTTGCTAATTAGCACAATTCCTCAGCCAGGAGGTAGAACTAATTAGTGAAATCAGCTGGCTGAGCTCATGGGTGGAAGAAACACATGGCGGGACTTTCTGACCCCTGAATTGTTCACTTCTGGCAATAATAATATTATTAATAATTATAACAATAATAATAATATTGTTATATAGCTTTTATTTTTAACATCTGAAATTGTTGCATGGTGATAAAATACTAAAACAATATTTTTAGTAAAAATATACATGTACTAAAATATACAAGGATTAGCAATGGTTAGAAGATTAGCAATGATAAAAACACAAACACAAACAACAAGATACGCAGCACACACAAACACACACACACAATTTAGAACACACACTGAATGAAATGTACGTTAAGTTAAAAGGCTGCGTCGTCTGCGTCGTGTATTATTAAAGTTTTAAAAGATGTGTGTGTCTGGGGTGTTTTTTTTAAATTTTGGTTTTGGATAATAATAATAATGCGACAGCACACAAGAAACACGACACACACAAAAGCAAACATCAAACAAAATTTTGCCGTTTTGCCGTAAGGGGGGAGTAAGGAAAAGAGATTCCTTAACTCATATCGAAATTAAATTTTACCAGTTGAATAAACACAGAAATACAAAAAGTTTTTGTATTATGACTTTTAATTATTTTATTTTTTAAATATGCAAATGAGCTAATCGCTCATTAAATGTGTGCCAATTTGCATAAAACCAGATATGCTTTTTTAACCTCAACCTCATTTTTTTTGTTTTAATGTGATTAATAACTCAATAGTTATGGTTTTTCAGAGGCTTTTGTCAAAATATAGTTTTTTAAATGAATTATTCCAAAAACAGTATAAATATGCTGAAAAAACCCGTTTTGGGCCTATTTTTACAGATAAAATGCCACATAAAATGAAAATGACAAAACATATTAAAAAAAACTCTGAAAATCCCTAGATATAACATTTAAGAAGCAGTATGTAAAATTATGTAGCTGTACCTATTGTGAAAGTATAAAAAAAACGTATCCCATATGGTCAATATATGATTTTTTTTAAATGGCCGTTAAAGATTTGCTCATGTAAAAAATGGTTTCCCTTGACTGCTTGTCTTTCATCCATCTTCCCAGGGACAGCAAAAGAAATACCTATATATGGTATATGCTTCCAGTACATGCTTCCAATACACTCCAGGAAACAAGCTTTTGAACGATATCTGATTCAACCAGGTCAGTTTTAAAACCGCGGAGGCATTTAATCATAAAATATGCTATCATAAGCTAATTTTATGCTTTGCGTACTTGACAAAGGTGTTATACAATCATCTAAATTAACTATTTATAACAATTATTTACTTTTAGTTTCTTTATTTTATGAAACTATAGAACTTATAGAAGCAAAATATCAAATAATCTCAAAATTGACATATGGAAGCAAAATCATCGTTTTTGATGGTGGCGTCTCTCCTGAATACTGAGATGACTAAGCAAGTTAGTTTTAGTATTAATTTGTCTCTCAAGAGAATTTGCAGTGACATCAAACACCTGAGGGTGCACAAAAGGTGTGAAGAATGCCGGTTCAAAGTGCAGAAGTTCAGTGCAGCGCACGCTGTGGTTAGACTGAATGTGTTCCAAATGTGGGCACTAATTGCAAGGCCCATATAGCTACAACAGTGCAATGACAATCCAACAGAATAGAGGATGAATGACTTTTCACAGCGAGTTCCTTATCTTTATTTTGTTGTACATTGTCATTCCAGCTTGGACTGTCTGTAGGTGTAACGGCATCTAATATCAGCTGTGTTTTTAATTAATAAATGCATAATGCATGCACCACTCACATATTCTTTCAGTCATCCTTACAAGACAAAATGCACCCAGACTTGCCTCTAGCATTTAGTCCATTGTGTATTTATTTAGTTTAGACCTTTAGCAAAAAAATATACAGCCCTGGTATTTGCAGTTTGGGATTAATTTGGCCTTTTGTTTTTGAATTTCAGGAAGGGGGACGTTTCCCCTACTTTCTCATACAGAAGGTTCACTTTTTTCAGAGATTTTTAGAAATCATACTGGATCAGTAGAGTACTGTGGGGCCTATTTAATTTATTTAATTTATTAATTTGAGAAAGTACTTTTTTTTTAAACTTATGTGCAATGCTCAAGTTCAGTAACAACTATCTTTAAAAAAATTATAATTACATTATGATTACTTAGCAAGTTATGCCAAAAGGAGAAACTTCTTAATACAAAACTGAATACAAAAATGCCCGAATTAGGTCATCTTTGAAAAAAGTAGAATCCTCAATTTGAAATTGTTAAATTGTAACAGTTACAGGAGAACATAGTTTGCCCTGTGTTCCCGCAAGTTCAAAAAGTGAATAATGTCAGTTCTTGACAACCATTGGTCCTGCTATTGTGACATCATCTGTAGCACACCTTTTACCACATGACTGTGGGCCAGGGGACACATAGACATAATGAAAAGGTAAATTTGAGCATCTGTGGTCACAGTTTGTGTCATTGTTCCCTATCAAACACATTCAGTGAACGTCTGCACATACTGTAAACCATGAAAAATGCATATTAAAAATTATTTTAAAGTATTGAAAAATGGCCCAAATTTAACTTTGGACGTAGTATGGGAGTTACTAACACAGCCTCACAGTCAGATATTCATCTTTATATTCTCTGTATTGTACATTGTATTGTTTACCTGCAGATGCCAGGGACCAGCTGCTTGGGCCAGATGGGTGGGATGACAAAGAAGGACTCCGCCCCTGGCTGCTTGCTTTTCATGTCCTGGTCGCAGGAGAGCAGGTAGCCCTCCGGTTGGCTGTCCAAGTAGAGTGAGTAAGCGGGGCTGGAGGTCTTTACTATCTTGGTGGGGACCGACCCCGGCACACTGCAGAAGCCGTTGAGGGCGTCGGCCATGCTGAGGACGGGACCGGGGCCGTAGATGCCGCCCTGGGGTTCGTCGTGGGCAGAGTGGGGGGAGGGGCTTCGGGAGCGGTGCCGGGTGGGAGCGAGGCCCGGGTTGCGGTACATGTCGTAGGTGCGTTTGCCTTGCGGGGAGGCCGAGCGCGATCCGGGGCGGGGCGACGGAGAGCGGGGTGCCAAAAAGCTCTCCTCCGCGGCGCTGTCGCCGGGCGAGGCGCCGGGCGAGGTGCGGGGGGAGGAGGAGGAACCGGCGTGAATGTTCTGGAAGCGGGGGCAGAGGTCGCCGGGGGTGGCCTGGCCGTTGCTAGGGGAGACGCAGGGTGAGGCCCAGGGGGAGTAGCTCTCCGAGTGCCAGCTGGCAGAGGAGTTGCTGCTGGCTGGACTCAGGCACTGCGGTTCGCGGTACGCCAGGCTGTCCTGGCCAGGCACCGTCAGAGTCCGGGGCCCGATGTTCAGGGGATGTGCCTGGAGAGAGTCCCGCCCGTGGGGGTACAGCTCGCGGGATGGGGTAATCTCAATTCGGGGACTCAAAGCTCCGGGGCCGGCCGCCCTGGGGTGCTCCAGGTACCTCTTGCCGTCCAGGTGTGCGTACCCCACCAGACCCTCCGGAGGGGGCTCGTCATAGGGGGACGGGCAGGACTTGATCCCGTAGGGGGAGACCTGCTGAAGGGGGTAGGCCACGCCGGGGGCGCTGAGGACTTTGTGTGAAGAGAGACTCTGCTCATCTGCAGAAGAACGAGAGGGGGGGGGGGGGGGGGGTAGAGGGTAAATGGTACATCAGGGAATGCTATCCCAAAAACCGCTAAAGCAGACTTAGGGCAGGGGTGCACAACGAGGGCTGATCCAACTAATGCTCTTAATTATTCATTATAATTATCATAATTATTCTTAATTATTCATCTGCCCATTTTTGATAAAGTAACAAGCTGCAGACTGCACACGTATCCTTGATGACACATTTGAACTGCGTTCCAGTATAGAAGTGCACCAGAACTTGTACAGCTTTTTAGAAACTTAAGCCAGAGCAACCGGTTGGAACAAAATCCAGCAGTGCACCCCTGGGCTAAAAGGAAATGGCAAACAAATTATAATTTTAAAAATAGTGCAATGTTTATAAAACACTGATTTTTCACAGTAATGACATTGCGCGCCAAATATTTATTTGCCATTTTTCAGTAAACCCTTCAGAGAAACATTTAACGATACCATCTGTAAGCAGCCACAATTTAATGCATCTGAATTGCATGATAAATAAAATAAAATCGGTCTGGTTACGAAGATGTTGTGGTTTTGCAATTGGGAGGCTTGAAGTGTATTGCTTGCCTGCACACTGATGCCTCATTTCGGCCCAAAGCACACAAGTTTAGATTCTGTTAACTGTTTTAGACGTAAGTAATCCAGCACAAATGGAACATATATGTCATCTGGATAAATAAATACTCAATCTGACTGGCAAAAATGCATTTATATGATCAGAAAAGCAACAAAAAAATTATAAATCAGCATTTCAAGCAAATCCCAGTGCTGTCTGATACATGCTGTATTTTGTGGCCCTGAGGTGGACACCCAGCGGTCTTTAACATTGTGCCCAAACGTTCTCACATTAACACATTCCATATTTCATAGCAGGCATAAACACACTTCATATATCAAGCTGCACATTTCTTACTTTTTTTTTACAAGATCAAAGGCTAAATTTAAGAAAGGAACAGCCTACATTCATTAGAGGGTAAGAATCATTGTCATGAAAAGAACAGACACAGGTAACCTACAGATAATTAATTATAATTATAATTGGTGAAAAGTGCCATTAACACCGAAAATAAGAAACGTTTTCCCCCCACATTTACTCCCTACACAAATACTTGGTATTTCTTAGAGTAATTTATTTCCCCAAATATCTGACTGAACTTTGTATTGTCTAAGGCCTGTTTACGTCTTTCATTGGATACACAGAACAGCATAAACATGCTCAATAACTAACAGGAGGATATAGCGAAAATATGTATCACGGTCCAACCAGGACTGGCTCACTTACAACGAAACTGACATTCAAGGTTTTTACTGTTTGTTGGACGAAATCGTAAAAAAAGCATAAGCGGAATCAGTTAGATTGTCAACATGGTTGGCTGAAAAATGTTAGAACAAAACTAGTCAGAACCAGGAACTACAACAATGCAAAACAAGCACAGAAAACCCCTAATATTCTATAGGATTTTAATGCAGAATCAGAATTAATTTACGTCGATGTAGTGCTTAGGTTGCCTATTTTGACAAATCGAGAGACTGGAAATGCGTTGACCTCCGCTGTAACCACGCACTTCACTGTAGCCTACAAACCTTGATCTTCCGCGGGAAAATCGCTGCAAGGTGGGTCGTACTCGAACAGGTAGTCGAAGTCCAGCTCATCTTGGCAGTTCACCTGGCTGAGTTCCTCCGCTAACTCTAAAGCGCTAGGGTCCTTATCTTCGTAAATGGAGGTCATTTGTCTTTCTTTTTAAGGTTTACGGTTGAATCACAAGACGGTGAAAATGACCATAAATAGGAGCCAGAAATGTTTCGCAGTGACCTTCATTCAAAGCAATTCAAATTTATGTTCGCACAATTACAGAACTTAGGCGTTTCGTTGGCAAAGCGGACTAAGGGGAAATTGCTTGTACAGTTAACGTTTCAACAAGCGACCGCTGCATCAAAAAGCTGCGGAACTGACAGGAACACAATGGCAGCTTCCTCCTCCAACTTAACCACATGGAGATAAGGCGTGTCTTTGTTCATAAAGTAAATAAAAGCAGCAAGGTCCCAAACGCAGAGTGAACACGCCTCCTAATGATCATTCATAGAACAACTTCGTTTATAAGTACACGTGCGAGCTTTCAACGAGTTTACACCAAAAATACATCGAGCTATTAATTATTTATTTATTTATTTACATTCTACAGTTGAGAACGAGTTAAATGGCAACGTGCTACTGCCCCCGGGTGTTTGACAGAAAGCAATGAGCAAGCAACAAGTGGCGTAAACAGCACACAATCACACGAGTGTTCGTTTTCAAATGTGTAATTATAACAAGATGTCGATTTTTGTTGTCAAACAGCCGTATTTCAGGCTATTGCAAAACTTTTGTCAAACTCTAATAATAATAATAATACTGTTACAGATATTTATGAAAAATATCTGGAAAGAGGGGAGGTTTTGTCCCGCTATTGTTAGCTATATAGAGGGGGAACTTCTTGGAGGACGTGCTTCAAAATTCGAAATAAAATAGAATCAGTGATTAAGATAACCCTGCCAAGGAAAAAGAGTCTGTTCAACATCTGACCAGACAAGTGGGAATGTCCATCCGTTTCAAAATTCACAGACAAATTGGGGCGGAGCAACAGACAAACGCACCCATCTTACATGTAAAATATGTAACCTGCGAGAAGAGATTCCAATGTTTCCCCAGATGACGGACATTCGTTTCCTTTGGACTAACCTTGCCACATATCCGCATTATCAATCCAATATTGAAAACACAACGACACCAATCCAGACCAGACCTATTTTGCCCCATTTGTAAAGAAAGGAGTTGCACAAAAGGCAAATAAATCAATACCGCTGAGGTCTATAAAGAATAATTTAATTAGGTGCTAAATTGTAGGCTACCCCTGATTCGCACTACAGCTAATTAAGTGAGACCCACGTGGCGCTATAACCAATCACACTTGGATACAAACGCTCTGCAAGGCTCCCACGTTTTATGACGGTTCATTTTTCACACAAATATTTTCTTTAAAGTTTACGGCAGTGTCCATCAGTTGGCAACAAAACGCAAGACCGGCGTTTACATTTTTTTCCAATCAGGTTAATATGAACTTATTTCACCGAACGAAAAACATAAAAACTCCTACAAAAGGTGACAGCATGGATCTGTCCTCAGTAGCTAGAGATCATAAAACAGTAGGCGTGGACTTCACTGAGTAACACGCGCACTCCACTCAATGAAGAGCATGAATCCGTTCCGCAGTCGTGTAAGCTTTATAGACCAACTTTCTATGGGGCGTCTCAAGAGCAGGATTTCAGTTTACATAAAAAAATATGAATTTGCGAACGAACGTTGCCGTGCTGGAATATGACTGAACCCACGATCAATAACAACACCACTGAAAGTTATGAAAAGCGAAATATATTTGCAAAAATTAGATAGCCGACTCGCAACTTGGATATGAAGTTCTTACAGGCACAAAACCTATTGATTTCACAGCAGCTACACTTGTGAACGATGAAAATCAAAATCGCATAACACATAATGAAATCCACATTTCTTGTAAAAGTAATTCTTTCCATGGACCTTATCCAGAAATGACGGAGGTCTGAAAAGCTATTTTAGTTCAGGTAATGTTTTTTTAAATAATTTTGTTATAGGCGCCTATACAGTAGCCTATAAGCACTCCTTGAACTCCCTGAGTTGTCTAGCAGCTAGAAACACCTACGCTGTCGATGACGTAAACCAAGACCTTACAAAAGATGCCGGTGTTCTCCCTCACGTAACTCGATTACCCCAAAGGCAACTTTAAATAGTTAAAACATGTGCCTGTCCAAGCTGATCGAAGCTACGTTATAAAAAGCAACATATTTGTATGCCCATAGCTTGTAGCTACAAGTGAACATACTCTATCCCTGTTAAAATTGATGGTAGCTACATTCATATTTATGAATATATGAACTACACTGACTATTAAACTAACCACCTGCGTAAAATGACATTTATATGAACATCGTTTAAAAAAACATTAAAATCAAATGGGTTGATTACCAGATTATCAGATCACAAAACGTCATCACGCTGCATCCATACCTTGATCCATCGACCTCATGGTGTGGTATTGCGCCAGTCTCCAAGATTCTCTAAACATTTGGAAAAATTTAATAAAATCTAATTTAAAAAAATTAACAATAAAAAAGAAATATTCCTCTAACCATTGTAGTAAAAAAAACAAGTTATGTTGAATTTTGTGAAAATTAAAGAAATATAAGACAAAATACTCCTTTAAATGCGAAAAAGGCACGAGCTAAAATAGAACAGCTAGCTATGGCAATGAACTCTTTCCTCGCGCTGAGGATTGCTAGTTTCAAGAGCAGCTTCCTTCCCTGCTCTGAATGTTTATAATGGTCGAATGCTGTAAAATAACGGGATTCCCTCAGTGTTTCCTCCTGTTTATACGCGTCGCCGTGGTAACCTGGAGCGGATCCATCTCGGAGACTCAGGGCTTTCCTGCAAAGCCCACACTCTGGAATCCATGACGTCACCAGCCTCTGCGCCAAGGCATTCTGTGGCTTCTCCCAGACAGTGGCACACAAGAACTTCATTGTCGGGATGAAAAATTACTGAAGGGGGAGAAAAGTGAAAACAGGGCTGATGTTTAAATATATACATAAAAGTAGGCAACTGCCGAATTTGAATGTTTGCAGGTATAAAACCACCCTGGCTTGTTAACCCGAATAACATAAGAGCATCTTTCATAATCTTACGGTTTTAAGTGAGAGAAGGAAAAATACTTCGATTGATTCAGTAACATCAGACTCATCTTTTCGCTCGTGGAATATTTTGTAGATCTCAGAGTTTCCACTTTCAATATTGTCCATTTTCGAATGGACTTTATCACTTCTGATAGTCTATTGTCTGCGCATCTTGGCCATAAGAAAATAACATAAAGAGGGCAATAATGTAAACTTAAAATCACCAAAGGCTGTAAAGCTTTGAAAATTGGCAAATACGCATGGCATAAGCCTTCGCCATTATACAGATTCGCATGGACATGATGTTACGATTTCAGTTCATTGTAGGTCCTCATCAGTGGCTGTGTTTGTTGTGTTATGTGTTCCCTAGAACGGTCCCTATTGTGGACCGATTTGTTAATAATTGAAACAGATAGCTGTGCATATTTAAATATCTATTTAAAAAAACAAATATTTTGTATCTTTCACAAGTTTGAATAAAAAACTACTATTTGGAATTGGGAAGGTTCTGAAACATTGTTGCCGTTTTAAACATCACTCTACCAATTTGACTGCTTAGACAGAGGCCTACCTCTTTACCAGGGAGCTGACGCAAAATAAAATACAGGCACACATATTTGTAGCCTAAATGTATGCAATATATGCTGTAAAATTACTCTCGTGGTAGTACAGTGAAAATTTGTTTATAAACCTTGATATTGCATGCGCTCTCACAGTACTAACATATAGCCTTCCTGTCACAGAAGCCATGAAATATCAGGAAGATCTGAAAAATCGTAACATCTGACAAACGTACAAGCACGAGTCTGGGCCTTCAACTGTGCCCCACTCTGCACCCACAATCTATAAGCACTTGACATTGCTGTATCAACAAAGCGCTACTGAAGCACTTGGAACGTATAGGCCACCAGCGATGTCGTTAGTCTAGGGAACATACGCAAGAACACACTGTAGCTGAAAATGTAATTCCTCAGGGACTTCAGAGGCCTCCAGTACGACCGCAGGGTCACCCACCTCCGCCGGCATCAACTTCATTGTTTGTGCAAACCCTCTCACACAGCCACCATGCATATTTCAAAATCATCTTCAAAGTTTTTTTTGGTATCGCCTACTTTCGATTCTCTTCTCGCATAAATGGATATTCCTATCCCAGAATACACAATTTTGGGAAGAGCCAGGTCAGACAAAAGAGAGGTGGTGAACTTTGACTATAAATGTTTGAAGAAAATGTAAATTAGCACGTTAACGACTCCCCTCCGCGCTCGAATAAGGAATACGTTGTGAAATTCTGGGGCGTCGATGCGAGCAAAAGAAAACTCAATCAGATTTTACAATTATGACTGCACCCTGCTGCGGCAATCAGCACGGAGTCAGATAAAGGTCGGTCTGTGTTAATTTTAGGAGTAAAACTTCCCACCAAGCACCTCTGGCAACTGGTTAACATCTTTATAGTGAATTGCCATTGAAATGCACCATGAACTGTGTAAATCTACCTGTTAGGGTGTGCCAAATATACCAATAGGCCTACCTCGTTTATTCCCTGTGACATAAATTGGGATTCCCCCACAACTTCATACAATTGAAGGAATAAGGTCAATACATACGTATACAGTAACATACAACTTACAGTAATTCTCTGTATTTAGCGTTTGTCATCATTTTAAATTCCCATGATGCAGTGCATATAACAGTAAATGGGTTTTGCAGTGTATTACAGGATGATGAAAACAGTTATTAACTGTAAAAAAAAAGTACAGCGAGGGCTAGCAGTGTAACGTTATACAATATTCTGTTCTAATTTCAGCATGCCTTTAAGCTAACGTTATATTTATAATAGCATAATAAATACAATCAGATATAACCAACAATTTTAGATACACAGTTCTCCTTAAGGCTATGCGAGTAGTAAAATTATTTTGATGTGCATCGCAAAACTACACATTCTTTCGACATTACTTAAAATTGTGGCCTATAGGCTGGGCTACTCTTCGTTCGTGAACACGGGAATTGTATTAGTATTCATTGCATTGGGATTGTAATTGGCGTTGGAACGAAAAACCAGCGTAGGACAGCCTCCAGGGCCGAGGTTCACCACTGAGTTAGACCACTACTGGTGGTAGCTAACGTTAGCTCACTAACTAACACAGATAACGTTAATGTAGGCTACTCTATTATATTCAAATACAACCTTATAACAGTAGCCAATTCAAATTAGCCAAATTACCTAAAAAGTTCAAAGTATTGCAAATTAAGAAAAAATGTTATACATACCTTGTGCGGTCACCTTAAAATACTGTTAAAAAATTATTTTACTGTATATTTACAGCCGAATCCATGAAGGGCCCAACGTGCATTGCGATTTACAGTCATGTACAGGGAAAGAGTTAATACAGTAAGGTCTTGTTAAATTTAACTGTCAAAATGTGTTACAGTGTACTGCCACATTCCTGAACTACAATATTATCCAGACCCATTTCCCAGCTTTTTATTATTTATTTATCTATTTATTATTATTATTATTTATTTATTTTTATTTATTTATTTTACAAAGACCAGCATTTACAATGTCTACTGTCTCACAAGGCATTATTCATACCTCTTGACATTAGAGCATCTATTTGGATGTTTATGGAGTCTCTCAAACTAAATTCAGGGTGAAAAACATAAAAAGTAATCTTGACATCAAGCACCATGGTAGATTAGAAAATACCTAAATGTGCTTTCCTGAACACTTTGGGTGAACATATAATCTAATGATTCAAATATATATGTTTTTGCTATGTATTTATTGCAGAACTGAGTGACTTAAGTTTTATAGTTTAATATTAGAGACAAAACACTCCCAGCTCAATTGTACAGCTCAGAATCAAAATGCAAAAAATAATAATCAGACTAAAGCTTTGATAGCTACTTCATCAGTGAGCAATGCAAGGCTCCACCTGTGGAGTACTGGAAAACTTGAAAATATTATGCTGTATTATAAGAAGAGATATTATTTTTCAGAATCTACATTTAACACATTTCAACATTTAGATTTGACATTTATAGTTAAATTGAAAAAATATTAGTACAGCGTACCAAACAACACAGAATACAGGGTAAGGGGCACTTCAACAGTGTATTTACATAGTTTTGAATTAATGCACATTCAAATTGAATTAATGCACATTCAAATACAATTAGTACTTTTATGCACCTGGCGAAATGTGTGATTGCTTAAGGAAAACACAAACAGTGACATGCTCATATGCCAAATGACTCCCGAAAGCTTTCCCAATACCATACGCTTACTGCAATGACCAAATCTGTAAAACCTGGGACTTAAATATAAATATTCATAATCTGTAATACTTCCAAAACAAACATGTTACCTATACCTGCCACCAGGAGTCCTTTGAAATTCCTTACTTTTATACATTCACTTCCTGCCAATTAAAATAGCCTATTTTTCAGCTGACAGAGTTTCATATAGCCGTAAGATTCATAGACAGCTTTTTATCTGATAGTAAACACACACACATGCACGCACACACATGTGCACACATGCACAAAGGCTGTTTTTTTGTTTTTGCTGTTGGAAGAAAAATAATTATTAAAAATTAAAAAAAGACACAGGTCTATAATCCATTATGGCCAATGTCCCATATAATAATCGAAAGCTATTTTAAAATAATAGACAGCTTAACAAAACATGCAAACTAAAACATACTTGTTAGATGTGTTTCAGTCTGGGTCTTTGCACACACAGACAGTCTGAATGACTTCCTGCAGTAAGAAGGCCTGTATGCTATAGACTACTATAATTATAAGAGGGCGAGACAATCTACAATATAGTGATGTGTAAATGAGAATGATTCACTGGAAAGTATTTATACCGTAGCCTAATCAAATCTGTGCTTTGGATTCTGATATGAAAATGACACAATCAATAAAGTGGATTGGGGTTCTGGTGGAGTATCAGGTTACTTACCAGTCTGCAATGACAGTAAACCACAGACTCTGGAACATACGTCTCGGGCCACTGCTCGAAATATCTCGTACGCCAGATGTTGCCTTACATTCCTACACCATTACGGAACTCTTATGCAACTCAAATTGTGAATGAGTAAATTAGTGCCACGAGAGTTTGTGGAGGGGGGAAATGTAGGCTATATGTCGAGACAGCCGAGTTTGCATTTCCGTTTTTACTAGAGGAGGGCTCGATCTTTTTCCAAATCCGTACAGAATTTTTCCAACACCGCGTTTAGACAGCGCTGTCTAGGTTTTTGCATTAGCACGCTTTTTCCCCAAGGCAACGTGTGTCTGAATCTTTTGGATGAACAGTGGAACTTGGAACTGATAGGGAAATGCCGTATACTGTCATTGCCATGGAAACCCTTTTCGCCATGTTTTCGGAAGGAAAGCGAACACGGGTAACTTTTTTTTGATAAATTCATACAATTACGTTATTAATATGACATATAACCAATATTCCCTCCACATCTTATGTAATTTGTAGCTGACACATTGTGCATTTAGTAAAGCTAAGAGTACGCATATGCCACCATGTCCAACACTGTAGTAGTCTACATTGGTCAGGCACTTAGGCTACATTTCATTCATATTTGTGATCACTTAACCATATAGTTATTATCAACGAAACAAAAAAAATGTCACGTTATGAAAAAAACTGCATTATAAATGCCATATAACAGACACTCAAATCTGGCCTTCAAGGTTAATAGTATCCTACTGCAGGTTTGCATTCTTCTCTTCTAATCAGGCACCGATTAAGTCCAGGGGCACCAGGTGAGTGGAATCTCTGACCAATCAGTGCCATCAATCAATCAGTCATAATCAGTAATAATAAAATAAATTGCCATTAAACTGCAACTATTGGCTACTTGTTGCCCAATTTATTGTGCAAGGTTCTCAACCCTGGTCCTGGAGTACCCCTGTATGCTGGTTTTCATTCCAACCACAATTGCAATACCAGAATTTTAACAAGCTGTTAATTATTTTAAAGTTTAGATGGATTATTTACCTTTTTAAGCCACATTATTTTAGCAATAGCTATGCATGCCATGAAGAATAAAATTCCCATGTTCATTAGGCTATGCTTATTGTGTTATATTGCAAACAAGGACAAAGAAGAGGTAACAACTGAGGTGAATAGGCTCTTAATTAGGTAATTGAACACGAGTTTAAGTTCCTTCATCATTTTTTCCTTAAACTTGTTAACACAATGCAGGTTTGACTCGTTATCATTTGCTTTGTTTTTGAATTCTTCATTATTTACCAAACGGTTAGTAAATAGAGGGTAAAATAATCCCTCTAAACATTAAAAACACCTAATTAAAAAAAATTAAGAGCTTGTTGTGTTCCAACCACAATTGCAATACAAGAATTTTAATAAGCTCTTAATTTTTTTTAATTAGGTGTTTTTAATGTTTAGAGGGATTATTTACCCTCTTAAGCTACATTATGTTAGCAATAGCTATGCATGCCATGAAGAATACTGTTCAATATTATAAGTCCAATATTCCCACTGTGCTGTATTGTATACAATTAAAAAGAGGTTAAAAAAAATGTAACTGATCAAATTAAAGACTGAGGTGAATCAATAGGCTCATAATTGGTGAAATTGTGGACACCTGGCCACTAAAACTAACCGTTTGGTAAATAATGAAGAATTCAAAAACAATGGCCCCCACGTGCCTGTATGCACTCCTAACAATGTCTGGGCATGCTCCTGATGAGATGGCGGATGGTGTCCTGGGGGATCTCCTCCCAGACCTGGATCAGGGCATCAGTGAGCTCCTGGACAGTCTGTGGCACTACTTGGCGGCGGCGGATGCACCGATACATAACGTCCCAGACGTGCTCAATTGGATTCAGGTCTGGGGAACGTGAGGGCCAGTCAATGGCATCAATGCCTTCGTCATCCAGGAACTGCCTACACACTCTGGTCACATGAGGCCGGGCATTGTCCTGCACCAGGAGGAACCCAAGGTGCACTGCACCAGCGTAAGGTCTGACAATGGGTCTGAGGATTTCATCCCGGTACCTAACAGCAGTCAGGGTACCGTTGGCTAGCACGTGGAGGTTTGTGCGGCCCTCCAAGGATATGCCTCCCCAGACCATCACTGACCCACCGCCAAACCGGTCATGCTGGATAATGTTGCAGGCAGCATAACGTCTCCAGACTTTTTCACGTCTGTCACGTGCTTAGTGTGAACCTGCTCTCATCTGTGAAGAGAACGGGGCGCCATGGCGAACCTGCCAATTCTGGTGTTCTCTGGCAAATGCTAATCGAGCTGCACGGTGCTGGGCTGTGAGCACAGGTCCCACTACAGGACGTTGGGCAACATGCACACGAGCGACATGCACACGAGTAGCCTGCTGGAGGTCATTTTGTAGGGCTCTGGCAGTGCTCCTCCTGTTCCTCCTCGCACAAAGAAGCAGATACCGGTCCTGCTGCTGGGTTGTTGCCCTTCTACGGCCCTGTCCAGCTCTCCTTGTGTAATGGCCCGTCTCCCGGTATCTCCTCCGCGCTCTTGAGACTGTTCTGGGAGACACAGCAAACCTTCTTGCGACGGCACGTATGGATGTGCCATCCTGGAGGAGCTGGACTACCTGTGCAACCTGAATGGGCTGCAGGTACCGCCTCATGCTACCAGTAGTGACAAGAGCACTAGCAAAAAGCAAAACTAGAGAAAAATCAGTCAGGAAGGATAAGGAGAGAGAAATGGTTATGTGGCCACCACCTGCAAAACCATTTACTTTTTGGGGGCTGTCTTGCTGTTGCCTCTCCTGTCCACCTGTTGTCACTTTCATTTTCACCAAAGCAGGTGAAATTGATTCACAATCGTTTACGCTTCCTAACTGGAGAGATCGATATCCCAGAAGTTTAATTGACTTGGTGTTATACTGTGTTGATTAAGTGTTCCCTTAATTTCTTTGAGCAGTGTATCTCCAGCAGACACTGGAGGCAACCCCGTCCCCACCTTGTTGCTTGCAGGGTCATGTTGCCGGGCGCCCAGCAACCTCCTGAATGATGTCATCCCAAAACCCCACCTCCACCCCTACAACCTGAGGTCACACCTATGCAGTAGCCTTTGAAAGTATTCCACAAATAGACAGTAAGTGTGAGAATTTCCCGGGGGGGGGGGTACCATACCTGCAGACACAGCTGTGGAGCTGGGAATTTTTTCAAAGCCAGTGCTAATGTCATCGCCAGGCAACAGCTTCGCAAACAGCCTCAAAACCCAATCCGTTACCTTCGCAGTCTGAGTCGGGAAAACACGAACGGACAAGTGCTTTTCAAAACAGGCCTGCGCTTCGCTTATAAACATTTGTGCTCTGTCTTTTACCGGCATGCCATCGGCAACGGCAAAGGCTTTCGGCATCGCCAAGTCTGTCTTTTCCGTATTTTTGAACATGCTCGTTTGAGCAAAAAAATTAACATGGCATCGCTGCGCTCAGGAATTACATCACCTTTTATTGGGCACACAGCGGGTGGACGGCCTTGGCTGAATGCTGCAATCAGACTCTGACATCGCGAGGTGGAGATTCAGCACCCCGACCACATCCTATCATAGCCTATAAATGTTGTACCCACTGACTCTCTGCTTGGCATGCTCAATTAAGGGGGGAGGTTTGGACAATAGCCCGAGGTGATGGTCTCCTTGTTTAAACTTTGGAACTGTGGAAATCAGGCCAAAACAATCCCCAATGCCTAAAGAAGTGCCAAGACTCCCAACAGGGCCCGTTTTTACTGAGGTGGGCTGGGGGCAGAACACATTGTGCGAAACCCTGCTTCCCATTGGTGATTCAGCTCCAATGTTTGGTTGCGGTGCAACCAGGGATAACTAAGAGAGGACAGTGAGACATCACTTTGCTGGCAGGAAACAGAGACATGCTCTACCAATGACGGAGTATGTTGGTAAAGCTAAGGGAACGAGGTGTTTAGTGGATACTACTTCCAGGGTATCCACAGGGCAGAAGCATATCCACCAATCACTAATACGTATATTGGTTGTTACCAAAGTAGTTTGTGATTGGTGGAGCTCCACTACTGCATAAGATGAGACTGTCCTTTAAATATCTTATTATCTCTGAGCACAAAAATCAGTCTCAGGTGTAGTTTCACGAGTTCTGAATCCACCCAGAAACCCGCAGACCGAGGGGGGCAGGCCTCTCTGGGGTTTCGATGTGACCTAGTAAACCACGCAGGAGGAGGGGGGGGGCTCGAAATGTGTCTCCGTCTGCCTCCGGGGGCTTGGAGCTTGCGGTCAACATGCTGGAGCTCCCCCTTCCCTCTTCACGACACCGCACCCCCATTTCCAGAGTGTACAACCCTCATGAATCCTTGCATGGAAAACGAGAGGGAGAGAGAGAGAACGAGAGAGAGAGAATGAGAGAGGCAGGAGAGTGAGACGAGAGAGGAAACGAGAGACGGCAAGACGGTGAGACAGGGAGAGGAGAGAGACGGAGAGAGGGAAGGAAGGAGAATCTACATAAAGCGTTAAACTTTTCCACATTGAGAGTGTGTCTGCGCTTGAGATGAAGCAGGGGGAACAGCGGCGCAGCAATGAAAGTATCAGAGGCTCCCACACGCCAGCCTGCTCTCCTCCCCCCCCCCCCCCCCCCCCAGAAAAAAAATCCTTCCTCAGCAGTTTACACCGAAGAGTCAAACCTGACCAAAAATAAATCAGAAGCTTGGAAAGAAAGAAGGGGTTCCCCGTTAGCGCCGCCTCCCGCCGCTTTCGTAAAGTTTGCACCCGTAGGGCGTCCCCCTTCCGTCCCTTTGAGCCAATTGCCTGCTTCGTTTGAGAGCCCAAATTGGACTGCCAGTGTTCGACCACAGCAACATGAAGGAACAAAAGACAATAAAAGAGCTTAGGAGGGTAAATATGAGGAAAGCAAGCCAATGGCCCAGACATGATATTCTGTTCTGTTTTCCGTCTAAAGCCATGTAAAAGACTACATTTTCTTAAGAGCAAAGTATTGTGGTGGTTGGACTGAATTGCACCACAGCTCCAGTGTTTTCCTTACTGTCCTTTTTGTCACATTACATTTCCTCTGTATCATTCAGTGATTTCTTATAGTCTGTAATGTAGCTTGCTGGTCTACCATACCCTGTTATAGCCTGACACTTACAGTGTGCGGTACCACTCTGTTGCTCCAGTCTTATTTTCTCCTGCTTCCAGAAATCACATCTCTGTGTCGTTCTTTGCCAGAGCTCTATGACGACCCAACTGTGATTGGGGCGTTGCTCTATAAAAAAACACAACAACAAAGACTTGAGCCTACAACATGGGTGATGCCTGTTATGTGATTCTTTCCGTTGGCAGTGACTTGTTAGTTGTGTCCAAGCACGTGCACAGGAGTCCACTGCAGCGTGTGTGTGGGGGGCGTGCGCGTGTGTGAGAGAGAGATGCCGAATGTCAGCCTTGGAGAACTTTCTTAAACTTGGGGACTAACTCCAGGCTTATAAAATGCATTAGCAAGTTAATCCCTCGCCCATTGTCAGTGGAGGCTCTGCTCTGACTTGCAGCCAGATGAGGGCCGGAGCTATGGTTTCACTACTAAAACAACAACAACAGAAAGCACTCGGCACCAAGCCTACTGTACAGAACCTATAGCTCGGCACCCTGCCCGCCGGGTGTGTGCACGGGGTGTTATTTAAAGATCACGGTTGGAAAAAAGCATCCAAGCCCTGGCTAAAAATAGCTCTCAGACAGAGTGCAAGTACACAGAGAGCACATGTTCCTTTGAGTAGCTTGTCATCGGCTAAGTCCGCTGTCTGTGCGCATGCATAAAAGAGCGTGTGGGAAGAGAATTCAAAGAATATGGCTTTTTTTTGCCTTTTGTTGGAGGGGAGGGGTGGAAGCTTGTTGAGAAACATCATCGGTATACGAGTCACATAAAAACCTTGCATTATACGATGCCAGGTATCATCAACAAAGTCAAGGACTGCAAACAACGTATATACCCCCAAAAGAGTTTGGTAAAGGAGTGGGTTTGTGTTTTAATTAATTTAATGTAATCTTATATTAGTTTTTTCATGGGTATATGTTTTTATGTTGTTTGTGGCCCCCTAACCTAAAACAATTTTCTATCATTATGTGACAGTTTTTTTAATTTGAATTTGTACTCTCCTTGTCCTAACAGATATAGCGTGTGTACGTAGTGCGTGTACTTATCTCATGGTACAGCTCATAACATAACGTTTCAATTACAACAATTTAACGGGGTTAAGAGAGCGTAGCTTTCCTTTGGGCCGACTATCAGCCCTGCGCATTGGGAGCAGGGAGCGTTTATCTCTCAATAAAGGGAGCTGAGAGGGAGAAGTTTTACCCGAGTCGGGCCGGCGGCACGGCGAGCAGATGAGGATGGGGGAGCAGGCGAGTGAACCGCGTCTGCAGAGGGGGAGCAGACGAGTGAACCGCGTCTGCAGAGAGTTAGCAGGCCGATTGGGCCGAGAGCGAAGCAGATAGGAAGTGACCTCAGCAGGATGCAGGGAACACAGCCGACTCAGCACATCTGAGTATTGCTGCGGTACAGCTAGGGATGGGACAATAATCGATATAACCATATATCGCCATAAAAACATTAAGGATGATTTAATCATCACAAATTCATGATACCGAAATATCGAAATAACCGATTGTTAC
Source organism: Ilyophis sp. 1 JC-2022 (assembly GCA_022702515.1). Lineage (NCBI taxonomy): Eukaryota > Metazoa > Chordata > Actinopteri > Anguilliformes > Synaphobranchidae > Ilyophis > Ilyophis sp. 1 JC-2022. Next base: position 23,345,255 of record CM040402.1, on the reverse strand, counting down.
ATTTTTGCATTGGTCATATAAAACTGAAGAAGAAGAGTATAACTGGCTACGGACACGGGGAGAGCGATTCTTATTCTCTGACACTCAGTAGACGCAGCGACATAAAGGAAGTTTTCATTGTATCATGGCTTTACTTTAATAAGTTGCACGGTATTTTGTTGAATTTTCTTTTTTGTATTTACGTCCATTATTTTGTGAAAACTAGTTATTGGCATGGCAAAAATGTTAACATTTTTACATAATGCTGAACAATAAAACATTAATTTAGTATAATTAAGTATTTTTTAGTCATTGAAGTAGGCTATGTTGTAATACTATTTTAAAAATGTTCAACTTATTTCAATAATTATCTAGGTTAATATCGTATATCGTGAAAATGTTGGCCAAGGTAATCGTACTATGAAATTGTAATATCGGCACATACAGCGTGTGCCAGCTTTATCATCTTCAATATTGTCATCATCATCATCATCATCATCTTCAACGTTGCTATTGTCATCATCATTATCAACAGCATAGTCTACTTCCCCATCATCATCATCATCTACAGTATTGTTATTGCCATCATAATCATTGATACCATCGTCATCTCCATCTTCAGTTATCTTATCGATATTGTAATGTTCTTCCTCATCATTACCACCCTTGCCATCATTTTGAACACCCCCCTCCCTCCCTCCGTCCCCTGAAAAAATATCAGAGCAGCCATTTGTTTTGCAACAAGCCAGTGAGGGACTCAAGACTTCTCACCTGTTGGATTGTGATTTCTCCACAGCCTCCGGTGAGCCCACACCATCACTGCGACATGGCCACTGGACTCACGCCGTCCCCAGGGCGCCTCGAAAGGGCCTGCGGTCGGCCTCAGTTGTGACCCCTCTCGCAGGCACACCCGCAGCGAACAGCTGAGGCAGGAGCAGATGTGTGTGTGTGTGTGTTTGTCCTCTTTACGGGACCGGGTTCACCTACCTCCCCTGGGCACGGCTGAAGTGGTAGGACAGAGCCATGGTAGTATGTGTGTATATCTTTCTACTCCAGTGTACTGCTGAGATGAAAACAGGTTTAACCTCTCCTCATCTACACTGACCAAGTGTGGACACTGGCCTGCATTTCTATGCCTGCTCGACACGAGCGGAATAGTTGCTTCATGCATCTTTGGGACTGTGATTATCTCTGCACCCGCCTCTCGGTTTGTTTTGTCCACCGCTGGGATGGAGCGTAACTCAGTCCTTTCGGATTCTGTTGAGAGTTCATCTGGATTTGGATAGTGCCTGGGACTACGGCAGTGCTTTGTGCTGTGCTGTGCTGTGCTGTCCTATGTCCTTGCCCAGCACGCATGCATGTACAATATGCCAGAGAAACGTATTTATGCACGGAGTCACTCCAATTCACAGAATTTTGGAAGACAATAAAGCTCATGTGTTCTAGCCATTGCTTTTTTTTTTCTACATCCGCCTGCTGGATGACCCTTTGTTGACAATGTCACAACCCCTTTGATTTTATGCGCATAATTTCACACGCTAGGAAAACGTCCAGAGGGGCCAGTTCCGTCCGTCCAAAAAAAATTACGTCAGCGCCGGTGAGCCATTTTTCCGGCCTTAATGTTCGACCGTGGACTCGTCAGACCTTGGCTACAAAAATAAATAAAGAAAATAACAATAAAAATACTTAGATTAAACCAAGTTCTTCGTACGCCGTTCCAACTCCGAGCAGAGATGAATTGGCTTGTGAGGAATCTGTGTGCGGCGGTACAACAACCGTCAAAACCGCTCAAACCGAATTCCTGCCAAACGTTTCTGAAGAGACAAAAGATTATGAATATCATTCCAAACGTAGTAGTACTATGTCGCCGTGGTAGTGTGCGTCTTTGTTTATAGTTTGATACACTATTAACCTTTTGAATTGCTTGGGGTCATTAAAAACACTGGGATGAAAAAGTGGACAATAAACAGAATTTCTGGATTAAAAACTAGCATCCTAGTAGGGCCTCTATAATTCTGCAGTTGCCGACGCATAGTGATATACAGTAATGGCGATCATCCACAAAGGAGTTGAGCTGAAGGCGTTGTTGATCGCTGAACCCGTGGGATAGAATTAAAATGATTTATGCGCGTTGCAGTAATTTGTGGATGGAATTACAGTTTTTATGGGATAGATTAAAAATGAACTCCAGGGCAGAAATAAAGAAAATGTTTTTTTAATGATATAAACTACTAATTTGTACCATGGAATTATACGTAAAAAAAGATTTTTCGTATTAGTATTGTATAGTGCTCGCGCCCATGTTTCGTTTAATAGCACTTTTAAAGAGTCCAGGTTTCGACTCCAGTTGACATATTAAGTGGGGAAACTGCACAGTAAAGGAAAATCCATCTTTAATCAAAGATTTGCACTGTCTCATAAAATCTTATAAACATTTATGAAATCAGCCATGTGTTACTGTGAATTTATACCGGGTTGTAGTCACTGTCTAATATGTTATTGTACAACAATAATTAGTACATAACTATATTGTTATATAACAAAAATTAAATGAGTAAATCAAAGCTAATACAATTCTATCCCATGGGTTCAGCGATCAACAACGCCTTCAGCTCAACTCCTTTGTGGATGATCGCCATTACTGTATATCACTATGCGTCTGCAACTGCAGAATTATAGAGGCCCTACTAGGATGCTAGTTTTTAATCCAGAAATTCTGTTTATTGTCCATGTTTTCATCCCAGTGTTTTTAATGACCCCAAGCAATTCAAAAGGTTAATAGTGTATCAAACTAAAAACAAAGACGCACACTACCATGGGACATATGGTTAAACTGGATGGAAATTGTATCAGCGAATATACAGACAACTCCACAAAATAAAAGTGCATTCATCTATTTCTGGATCGTGTGTAAGGGGTTGCATGAACACTTTCATCAGCTAATGGGATTCAGGCCAATCAAAGTAGAATCCTAAACAAATTTAGCAAAACATGGAAATTCATAGGGCCGCTTATGTCCACTTCGGTTAGCTTTGGGCAGAAATATTCTTGTCCAAGATTATTATTTTTTAAATTTGAATAAAATCATGGCTGTTTTATCCCATTGGTTTGTGAAATTAAAGCTTTATACAAAAGCCTGAAATATTGAAGCCAATCAAGATCTTTGACAATGATATTCATCTGTATGATGGAAATTGTAAAGAACATTGATGGTGAATAAACATCCTGCAGGTTCTCCATTTAAAACATCAGGAGAATCCGGCCCTTTCTCACAGAAGAGGCTGCTGAGCTACTTGCACAAACCCTCGTAATCCCTCGCCTGGACTACTGGAACATCTTGCTGGTCGGTTTATTTGGCCACCACTCTAGAACACCCTTCACTGCATTCTGTTGGCAGCCCACATTCAATTCAAATGACCCACACTGGCATACCAGGTTGTGAATGGTGCTGCCCCTTCCTACCTTCAGATAACGTTTACACCACACACTCCAACCAGAGCTCCCCGTTCGGCCTCCTTTAACCAGCTGCCTATCCCATCCTTATGAGAACCTGCCAGCCACTCCTTAAAGCTCTCGTCAGCCAATGGTGGAACGACTTTCCCCAATAAATCAGGAAAGCCAGATTCATTGGCTGTTTTTGTCGAACAACAAAAATCCAGGTTTTCAGATTAAAGCCTCAATGTTTATTAAAAAACTAAAACCGTGTCTCTGCCTCATCTTGTAGGTCTTGAGGCAGGCACCTTCATGGTGGGACTCATATAATGATTGTAACTTTGCGTATCTTTAGCTCCTGTGGCGTTTTGGTCAGAGTTGGAAAGTCCAGGGGTCAGAAAGTAAAAGTCCTGCCATGTGTTTCTTCCACCCATGAACCAGTCCTGCCAGCTGATTTCACTAATTATTTCTACCTGTTGTAATTCATTGGCTCATTTGTGTCGTGTCCGTAAATCTATTGTTGATTTTTTTGGCCAGGTCTATACAGATAAATATGTTAAATAAATAAAACTTCCTGGCTAAAGAATTGTGCTAATTAGCAAATCCAGGTGATTGGAACAAAATACTGAGGAAGACTTTTACTTTCAGAATTTTCCACCTGTTTTTTTTTTTTTACCTTGTGAAATGTGCGTTTGTGGCTAAAAGCATCCTCTAAATGACAAAACAGTCAATTTAAACAGTTTGGGAAGTTTGTCTGTAGTCACCGATTATTATATAATCTGCTCATTTAACCTGTACTTACTTTTCTGAAGTACACTGGACATAACACAAACTAAAAGTTAACAATCTCCTGGTTCAGCCTCCCATCTGAAACTGTTTAACTGAGATTAGCGTCTTAGTGCCCTCTTCTGGCCAAAAGTGGTTCAATGCCTACTGGGTATCAGCAGTGGTACAGGAAGTCAGTGAAGTGTATTCTATGGCCACGTCTAAAAGCCACAGTAAAACAACACCAGTCATCAATTTCGGTTCTGAAACAAGCACAGCATTTGAACTGCATAATATGAACTCGCCAACAAACTTTCAAACGACTGCAACCACTCACTTAAAGGCATAGATCACCTTCTATATTTAAAAATATATATTATTTCACTTTTAGTGTATGTTTTCTATAGGCTTAATGTTTGTGTGTGATAAGATATTTTAGATACCTACAGAAGTATCTGATGTCCTGCTGGCTTTACAATGGCTGGTATAGGGCAATCAAAAATACACACAGTTCCAACTATCCGTTTCATCATTCAGACAACCTGCATGGTGGAAATGCAAACACCACAAAAGTCCTTGTAGCCTACATTATTCGTGACCTGTGTAGGCTTTGAATGTTATGATCTTGGCATTGTGAGGCTGCATCATGTGTATGTCAGCCCTGAGATGTAGCGTGACCTGCAAACACTACACGGTCATGCACTGGGCTACTCGGCTGGAGCCGTTTCCCAGGCTAGCCTGCAGCCGGGTTTCCAGCTCTCTGTGAACCACATATTACACCACCACAGGACTGTGGAGGGAAGTTAAACTGCCCCGATAAATAATGAAACAAAAAAGATGGTTTTAATCTGGTTTTTAAGTGTCTGTCTGGAAAGAAAGGCCCTATAGACGTGCCAGCGCTGGAACGGCCCAGTCGTAGACGAGTCTCGCGTGCGTCGTAACGACAAGCCTTAGCACCGGGGAAACGATCTTCACGGTCTACCATCTGCGAAAAAAGCGCTCTCTTAAACGGACGTCTTTCCGAGTCGCTGTCGTTCGACTCGGGAATCGTTCCGGGCCTCCCTCGTTTTCACACAGACGGTTATTTGTTCTCAAAGAGCCGGGAACTCCATTGTCACCCTGGCTTTTAAGCCACTTTCACCCCACCCACGGACGGAAACGGGCGTACGTGTTTTGTTTGCTTTCTACAGTAACAGGGTTCCGTCTAGGATTCGGATGATCGCCCGTCCAGTCTCCACAAGACCGAGTGCAAACATTGTGCCCCTGTTACACGCCCACCTGGTTTACATGAGTAAGAAACCAAGTCTGGACGGTGAGGTATTTAAAAGATGTTATATTGAGAACACTACTGAAAGTCATCTTTAAAAAATAAAAAATTTTAAAAAGATTTTACCCAGTCTTCTTGGCCTTTATAACTAAGACATGCAGATATGCCTACAGTAAGACATTTACTGCGTTACTACATATTGACATGCCTCTCTGTCCTATATGAATACATTTGTGTTTTGGGATTTTCACATAAAGCATTGCTGGTAAGTAACCCACTGACGGAGCTCTTACTAGACTACATATTGATGAGAAATGTATTTTTCTAATTTCCCTTATGTTGTGGTTTGGGGGGGGGGCAGAGTTGAGATGGCACTGGGAACAGCACTTGTTTGAGTTGGTGGTCTGGTGCTGAGTCATTGTGCCCCCCCCCCCATTTTCTAAGCCAATAAGAACCAACGCCAATTAAATTTTAAATAAATAAGTCGAGGTACAAAACATAAGAAACAACATAAAATGCTTTTATTCCCATTGATACTCAACACAAAACATCCCTTTTTTTGTTCTCGTAACTTTTGTGTGCAATTACCGACAAAAAAATAATAAATAAAAGGACTGTTAGTTATTTACATTTGGTCAAGGTCACAACACATTAAGGTACAAAAACACAAAAAAAACAACAGCAAAAAACATAGTTCTTGCAGTGACTGGTACTGTACAGTCTACACAAGTTTGACATCAGATCTATACTGTAACTACATCCACGTCATAACAGTAGAAATATGCCATCAGTTCATGAGAAAAGTCAGTTCCGTGCAAAAAGCTACTCAAATTCAGGGAAGGGGGGGAGGGGGTCAGTCGTCAACACGCAGGACTTGGGACTCTGAAAAGCACAACAAGAAATGTCTAATTCCAATTCTATAAATGCACAAGTTAATCAAAGCAGATAATATGCATTTATGGCACTATTAATGCACTTTGAATAAACCCCTCTTTTTCACTGTCAAGAAACCAGGGTCCAGTGTTATTTCTGTGCGACCCTTGAGAGTAGTGTTAGCTATTTTACACACAAGTAAAAAAAAAAAAAAAGTAAGTGCATATATCACATCATCCGGTAATATTAACACCCATCTATTTTGCCTCAGTTTAATAATGTTTAATGTGCCAGATCAATTGAAATTGGTTGCTGTGTGAGTAACTATACATTATGCGAAGCCAGAGATATTAATTTGTTCTTAAAATATTTTAAGACTTATATTTATGAAGGAAAAAATAATCCCTTTTTGTGTATCACGCTTACTGAAACGCATCTAGGTTTGGCTGCCCATACAAACTTGCGCGTTCAAGTGTCGTTTTTAGCGATGCAGCGCAACATTCGGTTGTAAAATACTTTCGTCTGATCTCCGCCGTGCTCGGTGAAAGGTAGCGGTAGTTACAGGGGGGAGTGGTGGCGCCCCCAGCTCCCGAGAGGGGTAATTACAGTTGAGTCACGCAGTGTGAAACAGTGTGGCTAACGCTAGCGTCAATGGCTGCCACCAGACACTGTGACAAGCTGCCAGACGGGCTTGTGGCCTGCTGGGAGACGGCTTATGCAGCCGCTCGTTTGTGGTTCGGCAGTGACCAGGCTCCTCAGACACAACTGACCTTACCGCTTGTGGGCCTTCCACAGGGACAAAGAAAAATGACCGTTTTACTGTCTGAGACTGTGAATCACACCGTATAAATAAATAGCACACACCTCTGCTCTGCCTGGCTACTGATACTCTCACACACACACACACACACACACACACACACACACACACACACACACACACACACACACACACACACACACACACACACACACACACACACACACTCTCACTCTCACACTCACACTCTCACTCTCACTCTCACACACACACTCACTCTCACACACACTCTCACTCTCACACACACTCTCACTCACACACACTCTCACTCTCACTCTCACACACACACTCACTCTCACACACACACTCACTCACACACTCACTCACTCTCTCACACACACACTCACTCTCTCACACACACACACACACACACTCACTCTCTCACACACACACACACTCTCTCACACACACACACACTCACTCTCTCACACACACACTCACTCTCTCACACACACTCACTCTCTCACACACACTCACTCTCTCACACACACTCACTCTCTCACACACACTCACTCTCTCACACACTCTCACTCTCTCACACACACTCACTCTCATACACACACTCACACACACACACACTCACACACACTCTCACACACTCTCACACACTCTCACACACTCTCACACACACTCACACACACACTCTCTCTCACACACTCTCTCTCACACACTCTCTCTCACACACTCTCTCTCACACACTCTCTCTCACACACTCTCTCTCACACACTCTCTCACACACACACACACACAGATCAGAGTGAGAATTACACAAGCAAAGCTTGCGTGTGGCGAAAAGCTCACACTTGCACAAACACACAGACACACAAACACACACACACGTACACACATGTAATCACACAAATACAACACACTCATACACAAACACAGAAATACAAATGTGTGCATGTGCACACACATGGACACACTAACATACACACACTAGCAAATATGTAGACAATTACAATTGTGCAAATACACAAATGTATATGTTCAAACACACCATCCCCCACACCCCTGACACACACAAGCAAGCACATCTACACAGCTGTACCTTTCCATGCATGTGCTAAGCCCACTCACCAAAAAAGAAGAAAAATGCCAGTAGGAATTAAATATTGCACAGGGCTTAACTTCCTATGTTACAGAATATACTGTCATTTTGAAGACATGTTCATATTTACATAAGAGGATTTCAATAAATACAATTGGAGATCTTTATCGTGTCCAGTGTAATTAACCTCCCCTGCATTGTGCAAAATGGTACTACAACTATGTTAGCTAATAATAAATATAAATAAAAATCACAGAACATTCAGCCTATGACTAATTCCAGTGTGAACAGACTGACAAGCAGACAAAGATACATTTTGGAGGGGGTCAGAGAGTCCGCATTTCCACTCTTCCCAAAGCCTCCGAAAAGACAAATTTAAGTCATCGTCGAATTACGGGTCGATGGACATTTCCCATAATGCACAGGGACTAAAACCGCCAACAGCATCATAACACATTGTGCATCGATCCTGTGGCAAGAAATGCCCAGCTAGTCATCCTGTGACATCTCAAAAGTTTTCCAAAAGGACTCAATCCAGATCAGTGCGGTTGATCCAAATTAATCTGGAGGTAGCTGACCAATCTTTATGTACCGAGTACATGAATATACATGAGACACTATCCTATCGGACAATTTTCCCCATTAGCTAAGATGACGCTCTTCACTCCTAGGTTCAGCGTAACGGTGACTATCTAAGGAAAAGAGACGGCATTTTGTGGCTACGTAGTGTAACTTCATTGATCAGCACACAAAATAACCACCATCAAAACTCAAAACCCCTAGTTATGCCCAAACAATAAAAAAAAATTAAAAAGGAAAGCCAAGTGCAACCCAAGCACACTCGAAAAATGGCTCAAAATCACCTCTGGAGACATGGACTGAGGACACTACAACATCACAAATTCTCTCTGGGAATATACTTTTTCTCTCTCTCTCCGTGACACCTTTCCTGCCCATGTGGAATAAAGGGGAGGGGTGATCGGCGAGCTTTGGTTGATCTCGGCGCCGGAGAGAGGTGTGCTCTATTGGAGGCGAGGGAAGGATCCGTCCCCTCACGAAGGAAAGCGGGTGAGGGGGGAGTAGGAGGCGGGGGGAGAGACGGGGTTAAGAGGTCAACTTGGAGTAGTTTGGCGGGGAGAACCTCCGACGCAGGTACTTCAGGATGTAGAGCGGCAGGCAGCTGACCAGGGTGATGGTCGTCACCTTCCACAGGAACGACAGGGTGGCGATGAAGTAGACGTCTGGAACAGAGAGAGAGAGAGAGAGAGAAAGTGACCTCAGAGGTCGTCAGTAGCTCCCCCCCCTTCCCCCTTGCTGGCCAATACCGGCTCACACAGGCCACTTACCAGATCTGAACATTCCAAATACACAACTAAAGGTCACATAAAGCAGTTATTGCTTGTGCCCTTTCACATGCTGTTAGGATGTTTTAATGTTTTTCAGATGTATTATTTGGCTTATTATGGATATAATGTGTATGAATTCAGGATAAGGATTTTGGTTATTGGTTAGCATAGCTAATTTGCGCTAGTGGTTTAGTGTAGTCGCATGTATACACGATAGTCTGGGAATGTCGTGAGCCAGGAGTGGTATTATTGCTAATATAAATCAGTAAAACGCTCTCTTACGGTCACAGAGAGTCTGCTACATGGTTGTAATGTAATATTACATAAAGACCAATTGACCGTCCCAGAGCTCAACGAATCTCAAACAATTTAGCTAAATTACCGGCAGAGTAGCGCTGTTCACCTTCCCCCATGGCCGGCTAAACATAAAATCGACTTAGTTACTATGAATGTTTGGGCAAAAAGTTCAGTTAGCAATCAACACTTAAACAATCAACAAGTATTTTAATTGGATCATACAGTTTACATTTTGAGTGTTCTTTAAAACATTTGTGGCATACGAGTGCAGTATAATGGTTAGGGAACTAGAGAGGTTATGGATTCAATTCCCAAGGGTACACTACTCAATGATCACTACTGCTGTACCCTTGAGCATTGAGTAGTGTACCCATGGGAATTTAATCCATAACGTCAGTTATCTAACCAAGGTCCCCAAACTGCTTCAATAAATATTTGGCTACATAAAAAGATTCAATGTAAAAAAAAATACCCTCATCCCCTCACTGCAGCCTGTTGCTTTGTGCTTCTCCCTTGTCTGTACTCGCTCATCCCATAGTTAGCCAATTCCCTTACCGCCGCTCAAACCGCAAGGCCCACATTTAAAACAACAGCGCTCTCCTCCAAAGCCATTGCCCTCTGCCTTGTGGACGCAAGACGGTTTCGTTTAAAATAATGGTGTTTTACCCTGAAGCCTATTTTTTCCCCTCAGGATGGAAAAAATGGCACGGAGGCCTTGCTGTGAAGTGTAGCCGTCGGCTTCCCTCAAAGAGCACTGGCTGGAAATGGCGCGACTCGCACCCGCAATCACACGCTGGCACCCAAAGAGAATAACACTGAGCTAAAATAAGGCTCGGGAAGACTCTAATTAAAACTGAAAGGGGGATAATGAAAATCTACACTCTAACCACGCATCATGCTGTGCTATAAAGCAGTGGTCACGGACCGCTCTGTAATGTGGTTGTCATATAGGTGATTCGTTCTCACCAGAAACTCCTGGGCAGCCACGACCCACGACCCACGACTGCGCGGAGCAGCGCAGCGCAAACACGATGAGCAGCCCATGTGTGAATAGATCAGCCTCAATTACCCTGCAGCCAATGGTGTCAAGTGGATTAAGGCCATCGCAAAGGTTTCAGTGTGAATTAATGTGAATTATGTAATCAGGTTTCAATGTGAATGCATGAAAATTAGCGAAACAGGTTTCAGTGTGAATGAATGTGATTATGTAATCAGGTTTCAATGTGAATGCATGCAAATTAGCGAAACAGGTTTCAGTGTGAATTAATGATTTAATCGTTTCAGAATGAAATAAAGTGAATTACACAAATCAGGTTTCAGTGTGAAAGAATGTGAATTACGTAAACTGAATACGTTTTAAACCAATACCCATCGCACATAAGAATCAATGTGAATTATTTAAATAAGGTTTCAGTGTAAATAAATGTACTGTATGTAATCTGGTTTGAATGTGAATCAATGTAATTTATGCAATCAGGTTTCAGCATGAATGTATGCAAATTATCTAAACAGATTTCAGTGTGAATGAATGTGAATGATTTAAATAAAGTAAAAAAAAAAAAAAATAATGTTTTTTTCTTACGAATGTTGTACAAGAGAGCAGTCAATAAAATGCAAAATGATTTACTGACTTCTGACTAATGACTAACCTTCCAAAAGAGTAAATACAATTTTGTTTTTGTTTAGTTACACTGGGTGACACAGGGTGTCTGCTAGAACACCTTTGAATGCTCCTGTGGAACTAATCTCACGAAATGGCAGGAGTTGCATTGAGCTCTGGAGTGTTTCATTGAGCTCTGGAGTGCTCCATTGGTCTGTAGAACGAGGCAAAGCTCCACTTTATTTTGGAACGACTGGCCGCATAAATCTCAAGCGACAAGTAACTAAATCTGCATATTTAGGAAAGATTCTGACAAAGCTAAACATATGCACTACAAAAATGAGCTCAAATGGAAATGGAAGCCTGCCATAACACTGAGTCGCTGTGATTTACTGGGTCACGCAAGGGGAAAATGTAACGTTTTTAAAATATAAGAAATTGGTACCGATTAATTCTTTTGTGTGTGAAACTATGATGCCAATGACCCTCATCTCTGAAGTAAAAAAAATATATAAAATAATAATAATAAAAAAATATATATATATAAAAATAAAAAATAAATAAATAAATAAAATAAAACTGAGAATGTGTATATAATTTTATAAATTTTTTAATAAAATTTTTTCTCACTTATATGTATATATATATAAGTGAAAATAAAATAAAAATGCGTGCTCTACTCGAGCCAAGCCCATCCAGAATAAATAATAAATCTACATCTCGTTTGCGCTGACAAAACGGCCTTTCAGGTCTATTTGCGCGTTCGCTGAATGTTTTAGCGGGTAACAGTCTCTGCGGAGGGAAAACACAATTTGAGCTTTGTGAGTTTGATTGCTGTGGTCTCCTGGGCCATTGAAGGGGACGGGAGCTGACTCACTGAGAAGTGTGAAGAGGGCTCTTGATTAGCCTCACCGGAGAGCAGACCGAGCCGCGCTAAAGTGGACTTCTACAGGGAACCCGAGGAGCAGACGAGCAGAAAAACTGACTGTGCTCCTCGTGAGCCGACCAGAGGCATCTCGAACCTTGAGGCAACGCGTCCAACACATTGCTGGAATGACTCTGGAGGTCTTTAGTGCGAGAGGCGTGAGCCGGCCCGATAAACAGGCAGGCCTCGGGAGGTCTGCGGTCCTCGGGGCAGGAAATGAACATAGGGCTGTGGAATTTCCTCTTTGATACTTCAGGAACGTGGTCTGTCGCATCCACCCTCACCACCCCGTTTTCTTATCGCCACACGCTCACCTTCAAACTTCCTAACGGCTGTGTGACTCTAAAGATGACAGGGGGAACACCTGCACAAGAGAGGCTGGAGTGGTGGTTCGGCGATGCGTGGTGGAATTTCTCAAAAAGTGCAGGACGGACAGAATTCATAAAAGGAAATGCACAGAGAAACCCATCTGCCAGGAGGTCTCTAAAAGGCATCTGGATCCTTTATAAAACTGATGCCCGAGTCTCTTCAGAGAAAATTAAAAGCGTGAAGACTCATTTGGACGCAACCAGAATAAGTCTGTAATAGAATAAAACCCCCATCACACTGGTTTCTGAACAGCGTTCAGCCAGTCACAACCAGTGAGGCCATGTGACCACTCAGCCTGCATCAACAGGTGGGGGCATTCAATGTGCCAGGATGATAAAGGTTTGGTACATCCCAGTATTACTGAATTAGACAAACTGGCTGGAAACATGAGCGGGTAGGGTGCAGGGAGCTGGGGACGGGGCCAGGGGTGTGTGTGGGGTTATTGCAGAAGAAGAGGTGCTGGGGGTGTGTTCATCGCAAAAGGGGAGAGGATGGGGGTGTGGTTACAGCAGAAGGTGGCAGGGCCAGGCAGGAACACAACTCACCGATGAATTCGTGCAGGAAGACCAGCGAGGCGATGTAGCAGGCCAAGCTGAGCAGCTCCGCCACGATCATGAGCCAGTGCCAGGTCTGTACGGTCAGGGCGACCATTAGAAGCTCGGTCAGGATGAGCGAGGTGAAGGAGATCGCCACGATGTGCACAAACTCCGACTCAAACAGCAGCAGGGCCCCGTACATGATGATGCTGCCTGGAGATCACAATTACAATAGAGCGTCCGTCAATCACATTGGAACCTTTTCATTGGACCACACTATCACCCGGTAAACTGGCCTGCTGTAGATTCAAACTGGAAAACCCCTTCTCCCCGTCTCAGATAAGCGCCTGAGGGTAACGTCATTGTCCCACCAATGCCGACAGCCCACTGCGTTATCCTCCGTGGCTCAAGAGAAACCAAATTAACGGGCTATCGTTCGGGGCTTCGAAACGGAGAAGGCTTAGACGCTATTCGAGATGGGTCGCGTTTCGTTTTTCAAAACATGGCTGATGGAAACGGGAACAGAACATTTTCCCATGGTTACGGACTTTTCCATAACTTCCTCTCACAATGTTATTGTGACCCCCAGAAACCTGACATTAAAAGCACACTTCCTGTGATTGAAAAATGGGATTGAATACAAGGAGATGAAACCGGTGACCCAGAAAGATACTCGGGTTCAATTCCACTTCTGTTTGAATCAGCGCATCAGAAAATTCTCCACTCAACTGCCTCAAAGCAAACATACTCCGATAATACGAAAAGGATAAATCTATCATTTTAATGTGTGATTACGATATTAAAAATATGTTTTTTTATATACAGTGAGCACCATAATTCATTGGACAGTGAGACATTTTTTGTTATTTTGGTTCTGTACTCTAGAACTTTGAGTTTAAAAGGATACAATGCCCTCAAATTAAAGCTGACAGTCTGCACTTCAACCTCATTGCCATTGTATCCTTTCAAACTCAAAGTGCTAGAGTACAGAACCAAAATAACAAAAAACGTGTCACTGTCCAATGAATTATGGTGCTCACTGTATACATCACAAATATATATCAAATAATAATACTTCAGTTGGAAATATATTATAATGATGCACATTGCAATAACCACCGTAAAATTATAGAACAATCCACAAGGTCCTGAGAACCATACAAAAACAAGAAAACAGGGACGCCAAGTCGTTCACACACAACACAAGCCTGCTGAAAAGCATCTGTGAAATGCATCTTCTGATAGACACAGAGTGCAGAGTGACGCGGAAGAGCACGGCGGACACAAAAGGCCCCGGGCGTACTCCCGCACTCGGACTACTGGAAACGCCTCGTTATAACACAGGGGAAAAATGTAAAACCACCTGACCACAGACGCATAAAAAAATTCTACCCTGGTCATCAAGAGAAAGTATGTGTGGGAGAAGAGCTTTCGCCACACACAAGCGTTGTTTGTATAACTGTGGTGTGTGTGTATGTTTGTGTTGATGAGGGGCATGGCAAAGTGCATTTGTCATCTCGTAGTGCATTTTGACGTGCGTATGGGCGTGTGGCCACAGATAGAGAAACGGTTTCTTATTGTAGCTCGGAAAGTTTACGCAATCGAGGCTCAATAGGCCGTAAGCTGCTGCAGGAGGGCATGTGAGATCTGTGGGCTGTTTGAAGGAGGTGTGCGGAGAAGAGCCGACTTGCTCTTATTTTGTTATGACAGACTTCCTGCATAGCAAGCCTTAACAGAACTAGAAGCCTGCCTCAGTCTCCATGACCCCCGTAACCGCAGCAACCCTAACTGCTGTCCTGTTCTGCTAGGAGTAGACTAGGTACCTTTAAAGGCCTTGAGCAATCACTATTACATTACATTCATTTAGCAGACACACTTATCCAGAGTGACTTAAAATGAGAGAATATAAGTGCATCTATCTGAGTTATGTGACCACGTTTCCTTCATTAAGTCACAAGATGCATACTTAATTTTCCAAATGTATAAACAAAAAAAAAAATCATAAATTTCCTTCAGATGCTAATTTCTAAACATGAGACCTGGAGGTCTGAAAGCGTGTTTGTTCTGTAACAGATATACACTGCATGTTTATGTTTATGTTTATTTAAGGATCCCCTTTAGAAGCACATGGGTGTGCCTCTAGTCTTCCTGGGGTCCTGAGCATAGAAAATACAATACAGACATGCAAGAAAGCACAAGACACATTAAGATATAAAAACAATCAAGAAAGTAAAAGTAAAAGACATGTTAAGATATAAAAACAATCAGGCAAGTTAAACAGATACACAAATGAGAAAAATTCTGAATGAAGTGGTACCAGACTACAAGATTACAATTAAACATAAAATCAAAAAGAGAAAGACACTTTACAGATATAAAGTGATACTAAAGCAGGCAAACTAAACATAAATGAATGAAAGAATTTAAGGATATAAAAATAACAAAACAACCGAACGAACAAACACACGTACATGTAGGGGCATGTGCTTATCCTGTTATTTGGCAATACATTTCTTGGTGTGCTTTTTAAAAGTTATTTTGTTATTGACAGTAGATATGATATCTTTGGGGCAAAGAATTCCAGAGTACTATTGACCTGTATATGACGGTAAGTTTAAGAAAATTTGTTCTTGGAGCAGGGAGTATTATGTGACCAGAGGCTGCCCACTCTTGTGCTGTAACCATGCCATATGTAACTGGTGAGCCAAGCTGGACAGGATATTGGTGCGAATGACGTTTTCCGCAGTAGCATTAGGAGACACAAATAAATTTTCTGTTCAACCAGCAGCCATACCAGGTGTTCATGCATAGAGTTAACGCGTGTCCTGTACGAACGGCCTAGTGCCAGACGAGCCGCTTTATTTTGAGCAACCTGCTACTTTTTCACATCAGATTTAGTTGCTGATGAGCACATTACAGGGCAGTATTCTAGGTGAGAAAGAACCAAAGAATTAATGACTGATTTAATCATTGTTCACTTAGCAGCCGACTGAACAGTCACAATTCCGACTGGTTAACAAGCAAATCGCGGCCTCCAAAATACCAATAACAAATCCTCATAAAGTGGGTAGCATAAATACTTTGTTGTTTTGTTTTTATTTTCTGGATGATTTTTTTTTTTTTTTTAAATCTCAATTGAGTAATACAGTGCACTCCAAAAGTATTTGGACAGTGACACATTTTGTGTCATTATGGCTCTGTACTCCAGCACAGTAGATTTGAAGTGGAACAGTAACTATGAGGTTAAAGTGCAGACTTTCAGCTGTTATTTGAGGGTTTTTAGTCCATATCAGGGAAACTGTGTAGCAATTGCAGCCATATTTACACATAGTCCCCCCCATTTTAGGGCACCAAAAGTAATTGGACAACTCCAGTCCTGGGGGGTGGTGTGTATGCAGATCTTTGCTGCCACCCGTTACCTCAATAAGCTAATTAGTGACATACAGCAACATCGATTTACTCGTAAATTAGGCCACGATAAAACGCAACAATACATGCATGCAGGCACAGGAACATTAATCATCTTCTGTTCATATCACAGAATGTAGCTAAAATATCAGATTATGTAAATGATTGGGCTAATTAAATCATTGTCAACTGGTGGAAGCAAAAAACCTGCATACACACCAGCCCCCCAGGTCTGGAGTTGCCCACCCCTGGTCTGAGGTATCAATCGAGCCTCAAACCATCACTCTGCTGCCAGATATGCAGTAGATATTGATGGATCACTTTAAGGGTCGTTTCTCCTGACTCATTTTCATATTGAACTCAATGAAAAAATAAGTCAGGAGCTTTAAAGTGTAAATATAAAAAATATAACTTTTATAAATGTACGATTTTTAATTGCACAGGGTCTTTAATTTGGAGTTATATTTATCAATACCTTACTTGCATAACTGGATGAGGTAAAAATTTTACTTGACTTAAAAATACACTTACCTTGGTAAATACTTATCAGCACCCATATCAGAAATGTTTTGAAGGACAGCGGCCGGCCCTGAGTGGGGAAAGAAAATCATGAAGTCAACCAATAATCAATGCTAAAGGATGAAGGAATATAAGATCGTATGCTGATAATGAAATCTGCATTAAATTATTTCTAAATTAATCAGGGGAGTGTATCGATTTATTTAGGCGATTTAAAGTATACAAATGAGCATTATTCTGGCTAATGCAGATGTGTCAGACTCCAGTCCTGGTGATCCACACCATGTTTTTGGTGTGTTTCAGCACTTAAGTGCCTAATTTATGTCACCGATTGGCGAAAAACATCACACACCTGTTTTTCAAGGCCTAAACTGGTTGCTAATCAAAAGCAGACACACGCGCACACACACACGCGCACACTGTGACCATGTACACACCTTCAGGAGATCCTTATAAAGCTCAGGATACAGCATGGCCACCTCCGACTTGACGTCTTTGTCCAGAACCAGGGAGAAGACGGGGAACATGGTGTAGAGGGTGGAATAACTGAAACACAGAGCCAGCACTCTTCAGCCTGAACTGCATCAGCACGTATCCTCATTCTGACACATGCTTTCCTCTTCACAAACACAGTTTGGGGAAATTCAGAAGTCCCCAAGGTGAATGAATATGACTGTCTCTGCACTATGAAATGAAACGCACGCATTCATTTTGAGACGGAAAAAGGGAAAAGGATTATTGAACCCGTGCCTTGGTTTCGTGCGATGACCGCAGACGCACGCACTCAAAACAGCCGATCATATAAAAATTAAACACATCTGCATTTAGGTAAATGTGATGCGGTCTAGATAACCCTTGTATTATCCGGCCTTGTTTACACTTATGAAACACACTTATTCATCCAACTTATATCTCACTTCTTAACAACTCCAAACTGTGACGTATTTGACGATTGTAGTCTAAAGGCGAGAAATCGGACACGGATTTAAATGGCCAAACGGCGCCCACAGTAAGCATACGGGGGTTGTGAAACTTGTACAGCTTATCATCAGATCCGATGGAGCCCCGGCCGCAAAAACTAGTTGAGATGTGACCTCTGTCTAAATGCAAAGAATTCAAATACACGCCACATATATCAAATATAGAAAAATCCGATTTGGCAGCTGTAACCAATATGTAAACGGGGCCGGATATTCAGAAATATGTCTTGGCTGTTTTTTTCCCCAGCATGTGATTTTTGTCGATTTGGTGTAATAAAAAATGTTGCCTTTAAAACTCATCTATCAAGCTAGGAAATACTTTTCTTATTAATTTAGCTCACAGATGTTGGAAATCTCGCATTTTGCATATGTGTTCACCACTACAGACACAGCACAAGTAATAAGGTTTTTCCACAAAAACAGTGCTTTAAAAACATCTGACAGATAATCACTGGTGCTGTGACATACATTTGTTTTTGTTTTCTTTACATAAAAATCTTTCCTACTTGACCAATACTGCAAATGTGTCACTGACCAGTGTGACAAACTACATGGGGAAACACTTCTGAGTTACCTTTAAAAAGCCCTGTAGGGAAGCTATTCTGACTGACATTATGCACATCCAAAGGCCCGGATTTTCATATAACTTGTGTTATCATTTTATTGCCATGCCGTTTCCCAATTTTTACTTCTGTTAATCGGCAGGGAATCGGCCTCCAGAAATCATGCGAGAGCGGCCGCTTTAAATCTGCGCGAAGACTCGCAGCCCTCTTAAATTTCTCTGGGTTTTAAGAGAACGTCTCAGTTTTCAGCACTCCTGTGCCGTTTTTTCCCCCTTTTTTCTTTACTGGCCCAAGGAGCGCACATGACCTCATGCAGCCAGTATCTGCACTCCTAACACAGGCTGAAAGAGTGTGTGTGTGTGGGGGGGGGGCTTGCGGGCGGTGTGCGGCTTCAGAGCCGTCCGGATGAGTCAGGGACCCCCCCCTCCCCGCCGCTCCTCAGCCGATAGTCTCGTAACCCAGACAGTCTGGAAAGATCTCGGGGCGATATCGACTTTCGCTTACAGTAGCGGTGACACGGGCACGGCGGCTGAGACGCTGATTGCATTCTCAGAGGGCAGTTAGCGGCAGCGTGGCACGCTCCACGTGCACCTACCGGCACCTTAGAACCGCCTTCGCCGGGTTGACAGTTGATTGGCTAGAAAATAGTGATTAAGTTCCAAAAGGGGCCGTGGTTCATGACTCTAAACTGCACTGCTTTGGCCAGGTTCATAGCACACAGGTATAAGCCTGGCTTGTGATGTCACTCACCCGATGATGAGGAAGCCTTGGTAGAGCGGCACAGAGGCGAAGTAGAACACAGAGGAGAACACGGCCTGGGGGGGGGGCAGACAGAGCAGACGCTGAGAAAACACTGCAGAGCGGCAGCTGCTCTATCCTGGGCCTGGCCAGGCTGCTTGACACAATTTTCATGCATCAACTGGCATCACTCAACTCATCACCCACTTAATTTAGGCCTGTATGCGAAATCTCTGTAGTTAAGCTCTTTGAACAAGAGTCCATTTGAAGAAATAATTGTTTAACTGCCAGTGTATTAGCACATCATAAAAATGAATTTCTTCAAACATGTTTTTGTTTTTGTTGACTGCCATAACAAATGAGTACCACAACTGAATGCTGGGACATTGAGCTTGCCACCGATACAAATGAAATACAAATGCGTGGAAAAAATGCGTTCACTTCTTTCTATATTAGCACACACTTTAAACAACATTCTTCTCCCTTCAATGACTTAAAGCAGAGGTTAAAGCACAACTGAACTTTGGGTTGTGTAGTTACCTGGCCATGATATGAGTCCAAATAGTGGTGAAATATGTTCATTAGTTGCTCTGTGCTCCCCTGGGGTGATAATCCAGAATAGGGTATTTGTCGCTCTCCATTCAATTCTATAGGGCAGCTAAAATGGTCTCAAAATTACACGGTCTCTCTAGCACGTATACAAACGCGAACAAAATGGATTCTGTCAATACAAACAAATAACCAGTCCTCCTCTGTATTTTCATTTTGAAAATTAAATTGTCCTTTCCTGGCTTTTTCGTATTTTGTTTGGAACGTAGATCCGTTTAGTAATTCTTGCGGCAGAAACAGTGCTAATGCGCCGATGCGTCAGAAACCACTGGTCCACATTTCCACGGAAGCAAGCGTTTCTGGTAGTATACACAGTCAAGCCGGAAAGTCTGAACACCCCTTTCACCTTCTCCACGTTTTATTACTTTACATATTCTTCAATAGATTGAGTTAATTTACTATAAGCTCTCTGCATTTGAATGGATCTCTATGGAAATTGGGGGGTGAGACTAGATTCAGCTGCAAATTATACTGGTACAGTATGGAACACATGGCTGGCTAAATGGCTGTAAGTCATCAAGGGTCTGAGCTATCGAACGAGCCCCAAACCATCACTCTGTTGCCAGATATGGAGTAGATGTGGATGGATCACTGCAAGGGTTATTTCTCCTGACTCATTTTCATATAGAACTCTATGGGAAAAAAAGTCAGGAGAAACAACCCTTAAAGGGATCCATCCACATCTACTCCATATCTGGCCGCAGAGTGATGGTTTGGGGCTTGTTTGATACCTTAGACCCTTGATGACGTATAGCCATTTCGCCAGTCATGTGTTCCATACTGTACCAGTGTAATTTACAGCTGAATCTAGTCTCACCCCCCAATTCCCATAGAGATCCATTCAAATGCAGAGAGCTTATAGTATCGCTTGTAACAGTACCTGAAAATAAGATATCGAGAGTCTTTTGATGTTGATTGGTCACAGACTTCAGGAAGTAACAGCATGCAAAGGATATGTGACCAAATATTAAATATGATACTTTAAAAATATGTTAAAGCAAAGGGTATGAATACTTATGTAAATGAGAGATTTCAGTTTTCGATTTTTAATACATTTGCAAACATTTCTAAAAACATGTTTTCACTTTGTCATTATGGGCTATTTTGTGTAGAATTTTGAGACAAAAAATGAACTCAATCTATTGTAGAATATGTCTGTAATGTAATAAAACATGGAGAAGGTGAAAGGGGTGGGCAGACTTTCCGGCTTGACTGTATCTATGGTAAACAAACCGACCTGCCGACATTTTGCAAGTCTTTTCTGGTAGCTTGCTAACAACATTGAAGAAAATAGTACTTTTATAAACTATTTTTATTACACAAAAAAAAATACATACAAGGACTGGTTATTGTTTGTATAAACAGAATCCGCTTTGTTCTAGTTCATATACGTGCTAGAAGTTTCATTTTGAGACAGTTTTAGCTGCCCTATAAAAGTGAATGGAGAGCGACAAATACCCTATTCTGGATTATCACCCCAGGGGGGCACAGAGCAACTAACGAACATATTTCACTGCCATTTGGACTCATATCATGGCCAGGAAACTACGCAACCCAAAGTTCTACCAAAGTTCAGTTGTGCTTTAAGTGTCAGGCTCTCTCAAGCACAGACCAGTTTCACTGGCTCTGTACTCGTAAGCCTAGGAGAGCCAAGCAGCAGAACACATAGGTGCGGGGCCCCGGGCCCATTAGATAAAGCTGTAGGCAAAAAGACAGAGGACAGGAAAGGGTTAAGTGTGGCCTGCTGTTTCAGGCTTTATACAAACTATGTCTGTGGTTTGCTATGTGTTCATTATGTATAAGTGGTGTAATTTGTGAGTGAATCATGCCAGTCTGTGTGGATGATTTTCTCCAGTAGCTGGCTTGACAGCCAGAACTGAGCGAGATTGAGAGTGAGGCTTGGAGGCCAGCTCCGATCGCGGTGAGTCAGCCGCTGGCCGGCCGCTCGCGCCAGCTCATCGGCGGGGCCGCGGCGCTCTGACTCACGTCTCCCTGAGCCCGTCCCCTCCCCGCCTCACCCCACCCCGCTTGGCCCCGCCCCTGCCCCGCGTACCTGCATGGTGCTTATGCACAGGCTCCTGTGGATGACGAACTGGCTGAGCGCCGCCGACCTCTTGTAGCTGTTCCTCCCGTGGACCATCAGCAGCCTGCCCAGGTGCTTGAACTGAGTGACCGAGAAGTCGGCCGCCAGGGAGGCCTGTTTCCCTTCCTGTGAGGAAAAGAAAATACTCAAATACTGACAAATCTTAATATTTTCAGTAAAAAAAAATTCTAAAAAATAAAAACCTAAAAAGTTCTTATTTTCTTTTACCAAAGAGGAAGGTCATAAAACGAGGGGGGGGGGGGGGGGGGGGGTGAGGAGTTTAGACAGGGAGCCGCTTTAGCCTAGCGTAACCGCCAGAGCGCTCAAAGACCCGGTCACTACTTTCCAAAAATACAATGCAGTCCCGCGCCACCACTTCTGTTTTACCGTCCTGTTAAAATCTGCACGGACGGGGGCCGACTACACAGCTCTCTCTGACCGTTTGGCCCCGGGTCCATACATCAATACCCCGAAGGAAAGAAGGGAAATGGAAAACTGTACGCTAAACTGTAACGCTACAACTGTTACTGCTGCTTTCAGACTGGAAGTTGGCGCACGAGTCTGTGTGTCAGTTCCAATGTCCATATAGCATTAGTTGTCTGAGCTGGGCAACAATGTCATTCCAAAAACCCCAGGAGACGGGAGTGGGGGGGGGGGGGGGGGGGATGTGAAATGTATAACGTGAACTTGTGTGAAATGGGGGCTGTGGACGAACGAACGAAGCCCCTTGCAGATGGCCCGGGCTCTTCAGGAAACAGACGAGCGCTGGAGAGATAAGACGAGCCCTTACTTTGCCTTCCACTCCCACGCCACAGTCCGCTTCCTGGATCATGCTCACATCGTTTCCTCCGTCCCCTGTGAGAACAGAGCAGCTGCTCAGTGCCCTGAACATTTTTCTGACACTGGATAATGAGCCTGGCACTCCACTGCTCCTCTGTCAGGCTCAAATCACACGGTGCATTCTGGGAAAGGGGATTCTGCAGTCGCGTAAAAGTCTCAATCAAATGTGAAATACGCTTACTTCAAAGCCGTACTACATTTTCTAACTGTGAGACTCCCAGTCACAAGGTATTAATATAAAATGCTAATTATGCAAACTAAAACTCAGTATGTATATTTAAGAGCTCGAAAAGTGACCAAATGTTTACCTCATACTGACGTGTAGCATTAAGTTTAACTCAACCATGAATTTGAATTTGATTTGTATTTGAAGTGCTCTACAGTCAGGAATCCCATGCAGGGAGAAAGAGAGGAAGGGACACAGGCAGGAGGAGTTCAACAGAGGGATGGAAGGGGAGAAGGAGAAAAGGAGGGAAGGATGGAGAGAGAGGGGGGGACAGACAGGAGGAGTCCTGAGGAGTGAGAGGGAGAAGAATATACTGGGAGCAAGGGTAGAAGAAAGAAAAGGAGAGAGGGAAGAAAGGGAGAGAGAGATGGAGGAAGATAGGGGAAAAACACAGACAGGAACCCTGTGCAAAGGGAGGGAGAGATGGAGGGAGAGGACTCACCGACGGCGCAGGCGAGTTTTCCGGTACGTTCCTGCAGCAGCCGTACGATCTGAGCCTTCTGCGTGGGCGCGCAGCGGCAGCACACCACCGCCGGGCACTGGCACGCCAGCTCCATGAACTCATACTCATAGAACTTCAGACACACCTGCGGGTACAGGAACAGTTCAGCCATGTCACCTGCACTCACGCGTTACCTTCATTTTTACTTACAAACAAGAGCAAGTCTTCCCTTCACAGACAAGGCTTGGTGTGTTGAGCAATCATCAAAATAAACTCACAAAACTGAAGAAATAACTCAAACTAAACAGTTTATTTATTTGTAAGTCAAAGTTAAGAACAAATGTTCATCTCTTTTATCATTAGCGTTCATTGATCTATTAATTATGTGTATGTCACTGGGTAGGCCTCTGGCCTTCAAGACATCCATGATATGACTGCTGAACATACATAGGTCTATCTTTCAAACTGAGCTTCGACATTGATTTGTCTACACCACAGTAACGTTTTTGTTATTCTGCCCCACAGAAACAAACTTGATTTTTTTTGACAAGCTTAATTTAATATCGATATATTTTCATTCCTGTTAATTAAACTTGACGACTATTTTGGTTTGCCTGCTGCAGAAGCTGCAGATCATATTATAGGATGGCATGAGTCATTTTGTTTGAATTAGTGTATCAAATGGTACGGATCTTTCAAAAGGCAGGAATCTTCCTACAAACAACAGTGGCCCAAATACTGATTTATGTATCCAACTGCAGTTAATTTGTATTAAATCAGAATGTTTAAATCTATATTTGTGAATACCAGGGTTAACATCCATTTTTATCTTTTCAGGGCAGTATTTCACAAAGTAAGATTATCGAGCTAACGTGCTAACTTTTGATAGAAATCAGGCTCTCATCCAGTCAGATTTCTGGCTCTCTACTGCCCTTTGCGAAATACCTTCCCCCTGGTCACATCTGATTAAAAATATCACACAAAAAATCAAGGCCAGCAGAAAACTGTGGGTAAAAAGCCTCGTTCCAAGGCCCAGCATGTGTTGCCACTAACTGTCACGCTGTGGCACAGGCCCATATTTTAATCAAATGAAAATGATGGTGGAGAAAACAGCGGTGGAGGCTAACGGCTAACTGATAACCACTTCACAGCCTCTGCAGGGGGCTCCCTGGATGATGGGGATAGCTGGGGGACGTACCTCCAGTGAGTCGCCCGATATCACCAAGGCGCAGTCGTGCTTCCTCCTGAAGGCGTTGAGCTCCAGGTGTGCTTCCCCGCGTGTGGTCACCTGGGTGGTCAGAGTAATCAGGGCTGTGGTCAACATGAACACACACGGGCCCCCCGGAGAGCGGCAGAACGGCACACCTCAACCGTCACGCCACCCCCCCGCTGATAACGGTTAACAGTGTCCCGCCGAGGTCGTTATTTAATTAGCGCTTAGCTGTGAGAAAGTAAAACCATCAAGTTGAAACCGTGAAGACAGCGACAAGGAAGAACACTAAGTGAGAATGTGTCCAATGATTGGTGCTAAAAGAAAGCAAGCTCTCAATCTAATGAGTGGTCATGTGTACTTAGACTTCCTTCTGGAATTTCCTTCTTTCTTTCTTTAACTTTTTAAACAAACCTTTCTCCCCCTTTTTCTCCATACACTCTCAGAAAAAAAGGTATGAAAAGTACCTAAAAAGATACAAACACTCGTCACTGGGATGGTACCCTACAGGTACAGCAATATATAATACATTTTTGTAGCTTTTTTGCTTGAAAAGGTACTACTTAGTACCAAAATAGAACATTATTGTAATTTCAGGGTACATTTGGGAAATTTGTTGCTTACAGCCGCTAAAGATTGAGCACTCAGGAGTGCTACAGGAGATCTTGGTCTCACTGCCAACGGCCGGTAGCCTGCATGTGTCTTGCGTGCCGTCGGCAACACGAAGAACCCTGACTGACGACTGCGGGATAAGGCTGACCATGCAGACTCCCCGTCGCAGGTATCCCAGGCTCGAACCCATCACCACGCCGGTCTCGGCCACTCCTCCCCTCTTTAAGGCAAAGTGCTTTGAGGTCGTTTCATTTCAGAGGGTGGGACAGAGTCCGATTGCCGCGGCATTCCCAGGTCGAGGGAGCCGATCCGGGTTATGTTCCCGGGACGGCGGCCATTTCCACGATGTACCAGCCCTTCCTTTTTCGACCAGTCACCAGGAACTGCTGCGCTGGCTTACGCATTCCGGAACCTTCCGTATCAGATTCCCCCTGTCGCAGAGGGAGACGTGCGGAAGGGAAACGGGGGCAACGACCGCATCAAAGGCAGCGAGAAGGTAGGGGCCTGCAAAAAAGATTAGGAAGCCCGGCCCGCTCCCCTGCCCCCACCCCTGGGGTCCTGCTCTACTGACCCTCTCATGTTTTCAAGCGCTAGTCGGAATGTTTAGGAACTCAGGAAGTGCTCACGTCCGTGTGTGGAAGGTATTTTATTGGCTAGCCCAGATCTCGCGTTTCCAGCACAGAGCAGGTTCCAAAAAACTACAGGATTTTAAACAGGAACTGAATCAGATTGATTGCAGAACCACATACTTTTGGGAGAGAACCTTCCCCAGCGATTTCACTTCACATATATGCATCTTATTTAGTCATCAGATATTCCTACTGGGGGAAAAGGGAGTTGTTTCTGTTAAAAGCAGCTGTAATCAGCCCTGTAGCAGCTAGGCTACATTCCAGCACGTTCCTGTAGTTCGACGATGGGATGCCGTTCCGGCAAAAGTTTCTGATCTGGGATGATGAGCTGACTACAGCAGTAGCGAGAAGGTGAGGAAGAGGAAGGGGCGGGGTCTAGTTCCGCACTCACGGATTTGAACACGTGGATGTCCTGGTTGCGGGTGACCAGGTGAGCGTTCTTGGCTGTGCAGGTGGCCGTCTCCAGCTTGTCTCCCGTCAGCATCCACACCTTGGAGAACCAGAGCGCCGACGAGTGTCACACCGCGGGGTCAAAGGTCGAGAGAAAGGCATGGAAGGGACAGTCAGAAAGGGACAGAGGGCCAAAGAGGAAAGAAACTGAGTAAAAAATAATTACTGGATGTGAGCAAATCTGATAACACAGTGGCAAAGTGAAGGCCTATTTGATAGCCCATGGTAATTATCATTTAAAAGTCAACGTAGCTGTAGAATTTTCCAAAGTAGTTCTGTGTACTATGAGTATTTGTGTACTATTCATCTTTTGTGTTCAGCTTGTTGCTTATTACTTTATTTATTATTTTCAACATATTCAACAAATTCACTGCAATGAAGACACCAGACTTGAATTGGGGGGGGGGTCTGACCTTGATGCCAGCATTGCGGAGGATCTCCAGAGTAGGCCTGACGTCGGCCTGCAGCTGATCCTCCACCCCGGTCAGACAGATCAGCTCCATCTCCATCTCCAGGCTCTCGATCACCGTGGCAACCTTCAGGGACCGGTCGTGGACGCTCAGCTTGGCTTGGACGTACCGGGCCTACCGGGCCAGAACGGACACGTTCAGCTCATTACTTTGGCTAACCCAACGCAAACCCTACTAAAACCAGCACCAATGTCTAATAAAACAGAAATGCTACTCTGTAGCCTGTAGACTCTGGCAGCAGATGGCAGCTATTCTGTGCTGCAGTTATGTAATGATTCATAATATAAGAAACAGAACACAACTCGTCACAGAGCATTTAGTGCGAATTGACTGAGAATTGACTGCGATTTCCACAAGCACTGCCTGATCTTGTCAACGTGGTAGACGCTGGGCCTGGGACCAAACAGGCCTCTCCTCTGTCATATCACTTACACTGGACAGACTCCCAACATCTGCAAGCTTTATTTAGGAACAGCTGGGAGTTCGATAGAGCACACACCACATCAAGAGGGGAGAACCTGTAGCAGGGACGTTATTTATATACCAAGCAGACACATTATTTAAAATGGGGGGGGGTGTACAAGACGCCATAAGGGTCCGCAGCAGGACGGCGGAGGTTGGCTGACCCGAGTCAAAGCCTCCCCAGCACCCCCCTCGAGCCCAAAAGCGAAAAGTGAGCTAAAGCCAAAATGGTCTGGGTGAGTCACCCGGGCAGGAACGCCGGTGACTCACCCTCATGACTCACTCATCCCGCCCCCATCGCGCGATTATGCGCTTCTTTTGCCAGCTGTGGAGGGGGAGGTGGGACACCCAGTCCGCCGTCCCGGGAAGCCGCGGGAAACGGCAGCGCTGCCGGCTGCCAAGCCACGCCGCGGCGCTTAGCAACCCGCCGCAACCCCGTGTCGTTTCCACGTCTTGTCGTCGCCGTCGTTACTCGATACTTTTGGCCGTCCCTTTGGCGTGTTGGCTCGACTCTTGCTCTGATTGCTGGCAGGGCGAGCAGGGTTATTCCCTCCAAGATCCGACAGCCGAGGGAGGAGAAATACCGAAGGCTTGCTCTTTGCTGCTGGGCTGGGCGTGATTAGCATCCCTCTCTATAGTAACCGTCTCTGTGCTTTACTGGGTGGTTCATGCACCAGACGGCTAGACAACCAAGCGACTGTGACACGCTGGACCGTGGTCAGGGAGGGCGGGGTGGTGTTGTGAAAGTCTCTTTCCGGTCGCAAATGGAGCTCACCTCAAAGTCCTGGTACTGCTCTTCTGTTAGGGACTTCTTTGAGACCACCAGAACCCTCAGGCCCTCTCTGGCCATGTTTCCACACTGAAAGCAGGGCATGACATTTACTTTTTAAACCACTGGCCAGATTCTAAAAGTCACCAGCCATTTTCAACATTTTACCAGCCACATTACCTTTTACAATATAAGACAACTTGGTTACCTGCCAACGAGTCTTACCAGCTACAATCAAAATTTTACCAGCATTTGACTTGGGTGTTAATTTTTGGGTGTTAATTTCACAGCCTGACTGAAAGAGTCTCAAAATACAGTCAAAGTACAATCAAATAGAATATTCTTTGCTGCAACTCCGCCCCACCCCATTTTTTAATGAATAACTTTGCCTCTGAAGTTACTGCTGTGCCCCCTTCTGCCACACAAAGAGAACTACACCTAAAGAGCCTGCACTCCTTTGATGTACACCCAAAAGCCATTGACTATTTTACAACCTACAGGCCACACACAGTACTACAGGAGAGGCAGTGACTTTTTCCTGATCCTGAAACTTTACACTCCCAGTCATAATTAAAGGGCTACTGATGTTTTTAAAGACCATGAGGACCCTGTCATTCTGTTACACAGGAAACCCAGGGGGTAATCCACAAAAGAACTGTGATGGTTTCACGCCCCTTAAACCATCCCAGAAAAATGTTACCCATGATTCACAAAGCACCCACAGTGCGTGGAAAGTGCTTTAACTCATCAGGAGGAGAAGGCTGGTCTGTCCGTGGGGTGATCGCACAACAGCCCTAAATGCGATTGCATTTTTAATGATAAGAATGTTTAATTCCCTTTGTGTATCATCAAGATGTCTGATAATGCCCATTGCTGTTAAATGGCAAAAAAGCCATATATGCTATGTTGCTGTAAGATTACAAGCCCATAAAACGGGTGTTACCTCCTCTTCCAGCCAATCGTTGTACTGGACTATGCCGGCCATGACCACATCTGCCCCTTTCATGTAGAAAGTGATTTCTCCAGTGGACTCATCCTGGAAGGAAAGGTCAGGATCGTGTTAGAAACACGGAGAAAAAAGACCTTCACAGACTATGGGTTAACATGGGCTGCTATTCCCCAAACATATGGACACATTTAGCATCGTGGTGAAACCATGTGAAAGAGCCTGCAAAAACACCAGCTTAACACCAGAGGTATCTACACCTGGGGTTACCATTTCAAACGTATACCGAAGACATTTTAAAGATATATCCATAAGTCCCTTAAAATATTGATATTGCATGCATTTTGTTGCTTTGTTTTGACAAGTTACAAATATGCAAATGCTCGAAATATATCCATTTCAAAAGGCCCAGGCTCGATCTCTGACAAATATAAATACTCAGGTCTATAAAAATGAATACTATACTAATTCATCATTATTATTACCGCCACACCATTGTCATCTTTCATCAGGTTTTGATATATAAAACACAACCCAAGCAGCTGGCTCTTACAGGGTAACTGATAAACACGTTCTATCCAAAGCCTATCCTTGCTCGCGTGTGCCCCGGGAGGGCTACCTCCCGCCGCAATTATGCTAATCGAATGTTTTTTAAAATATTTGCGCCGTTGAAACACACGTCAATCGCAGGAAGTGGCCGGGAAGGGCCGCAGTCAGCTTACACAATGTCTCAATACGGGAAGAAAGAAAAAGCCAGTTTCATAGCAAACCGCTCCGGGTTAATTACTGTCCGTACCGCGCATAACAGGCCTCAGTGAACTCAAAGCTCTCTGAACCGCCAGGCATTAAAGGATAACCTATTTTCAGTTGTCGGCGGGAAATACGCACTTGAATTTCTTTTGTGTGCTTTTTGTTGGCTTGTTCACAGAAAGGAACGCTTTTTTTTTGTGGAACCCGCTGGGGACCGTAAAGGGTGTTTGAAAGGATTTTCCGCGGGGAAGCCGGGCGCAAACTGGCGCTTCCTGAGGTTGAGCGATTCGAAGGCACGACCAGCCAATGAAAACAATTTGGCGTCTGAACACTCGGGGGTTTAGTCATTTCCTCCACGCGGAGTTCAGAGCGGGGCTAGCTCGTTCTCAGATAATATCAAACTGCCCGATTAATAGGATACGGTGGCCAATTATCCGCTCCAAAAGATATGTACTCTCAGGAGGGGAAACATATTACGGATGACCTTTTCAAGCATCTGTAGTGCCCGGGTACTCAAGGGAAGAAATAGTACACGACATTCAAAAATATAAGTTGGAAAGACTGCTACGTCAGCAAACATAATTTTACTGTTAAAATGAAATGATACATTTTAAAAATGTATAACTGACTTTACTCACAAGCAGATATCGTACTGTGCATCGGTATCAATATGTTTACCCCACAATCTGACATGTTAGATAAAAATATATTTTCCTGATTGAAATATAATAATATGTCCAATCTGTACTGCAAAATTCAGTAAAGATTTGTATCGGTAATTTCATGTACATTAATAATGTGGTCTGTGGTAACAAGCCAAGAGCAACTTCCATCGGTTTGACCTTTGACACTTCAATCCTCATTAAACATAACATCACTAGAGATGAGTTAACAACACCGGCAAAAGCAAATCATTTATGGACTGTCATGTCTGGAGATAAGTTTGCCAAGAAGCCAGCCAAAATAATCTTAAAACTGGTGACATCAAGTTCTTTGAAGTCTGAAAAACTGAAATATGACTTACTGTTGAAAAATGATAAAATAACATTTTGAAGATGTCCATGTTTATTTAACCAGGGTCAGACAATTGGTTTTCTAATGGTCATTAAATAAGACGATGTTCTGAGTTTAATTAAATTCAAATATGGCCCGAACCTGGCTTGGACAACAACGGTTTTACACGCAATACTGAAAAAACTGATTCAACCAATTAAATGTTATGGCAATTAATTTGGACATAAACTCTAAATTAATAATATGAAGACAAGTTAAATGGAATACATATTAAAATAAATATTTAAATAACACCTGCATTTGGCAGCCCATTACAAATACATTTTAAATATTGTAGATTTCTACCATTAAAATAGAATCCAATCCGCACATACGTTCCATTGATAATGCAAATGACCACCTTTATGTAAGCCAGCCCCAAGTGTATAGGGCTGATAGCTCTTTACTGGCTCACTACATTACTTTTCTTACAAGGCCAAACATGTCCTTTTTAAAGGATATATATAGCAGCTGAGTAATTCTTAATTCTGCCAACATCTAACATGAATGAGGTTACACCCAAAGCTTTTGAAATATCTACGATCGCCGTGACTGTAATGGCAGACTCAAAGTTCTCAAAATGTTTAACTTGCTTGATGAACAAACGTAACAACTGTCAGAATTATCCGTGACCTTTCCGTATTTCACTTTTGTCTCACACAGTATTGTGATATGCAACCAAATATTAATTATGATGACTATTTAAGTTTTTGTTAATTTGTCAAATTACCTTTGGTCCCTTAAAATTACTACAAAGATTGCCACAATTACTACACAGTTCACCCCACTTGGATGTAAACAACCTCAAAGTAAAGCTGAGTCTGCTCTTTAACATCATATTCATTGTTTCATTTACAATTCTATGTGCTGGAGCACAGAGCCAAAACAACAAAAATTGTATCACTGTCCAAATACTTAGACAGCACAGTATACATACATTAAGCACAGGACTTTTCAAATATTTAATTATATTTCTTCAAATACTTTTTTAAAAGTTTATAAATTAAGTCATAAACCGAGAGATTAATCTTTCACGTTCACTATATTTTGGAGTTTTTTATTTTTTGTTGTCCTTATATCATCTGTTCAGAAAATGTGTTATTTAAGATTACTTAAAAATTTTTAACCACTGGCTAAATGTCATGATTTCTGGTTCTCAACCCTATTTGTCCCTATTTCTGTGTGTTTTCGATGCTCCAGAATGCAGGAAATGACTTCTAAGGTTGTATGAAAATGGGAAAGCTCCGCTGCCTCCCTTCATTAGCCCCACCCCCTCCCCCCTCCCCCCTCCCTCCCCTCTTTGCCCGAGGGCCTGAGCACCACTCTGTAAAAAAAAAGTCTGGGGAGAACCCTGCTGAATATTTTGTAATTCAAGTCACCCATGCCTTGTAGCACTTAATAATGGGTTTATTATAAATTAAACTGCAACAGAATGGGAACGCCGTTCAAATTCTAATTTTCCATCTGGGGGCGTGGGTTGGGAAAGAATAATGAAATTATATTCAGTGCAACTCTGCATGGACCACCCATCCAGTGAAGCGACTGCGTAGGTCACGTGACAGTGCTGCAGAAGTCCCGCATAGCTGGGAGCACGTAGAAAGCACTTCAATTCCTCAAGTGAGGACCTGGTCCATCGCGAATAGCAAAAGCAACTGGTAATGAACGCACGGTGGAATACTCTCAGGCGAAACCCGTACGCAGAACACGGTACGCCACTTCACGACAACGGGAGTACTCCCGATTACCCAGAGGGGCCTACAGCGTGCTCACTTTACAAACGGGGGGGAAAAAAAAACTAAAAAACTATTCAGATGTAATGAGGGGAAAATGCAAGACTTTTGAAAAGCTTGGCTGAGGCGTCCCCTGCAGCTCAGAGGATTTCTCAGAACGGGAGCTCCGTCAAACACACGCTTGTGAACAGTTGGAGGCTGCTTTCTGCGGTTAAATTTAGCGGGACGGGCCAGGGGAAGGGGGAGGTCTACAGATTTGCCTTAACACTGTGCCTGCACGACCAGCAGCGGTGCACTGTTAGACTCGCTGCACGCCAGCTTTGCACTCTGGCTGTTTCAATAAACGTGGCACACGCTAGTGGAGAACTGGGACTTTGCATTTAAGCAATTTGCAGCCCTGGTTTTGAGTTTCGGACCTTTTAAAACAATATGATGTTGCAATAAGCAGTTTTTTCTTGTTTTGCCTTGGAGTGAAATTAACACGAACACTCCAGGAGACTTTTAACAAAATGGGGGTCGATCAAATAGGTGACACTTTTCACACGTACAAGTATGCACACACACACACCTCACCTGCTTCCAGGACTTACCCTCACGATGATCCCCATGCGCTTGCTCTCGTAGGTGAAGGGGAAAATCTGGAGAATGGTGAAGTTCAGAATCTGTCCACTAGGAGTCCTCAGCTGCATGGAGGACTGATCCCTGCCCACCAGGGTCAGGCCGACACTCTCGGTCCACTGCACCAGCGACACCTACAGACACAGGGCACACAGGCTCAGCAAAGCAAAGTATTATCTTCTATCCATGCAAGTGTTTGCAGTCTGCACAGATGAACAGTGCATTTCAGTCCTCAATTTTGTACACAGTATCACATCTTGAAAAGTGAAATATGTGATCATATTTATTTGGCCAGTGTGTTTTCATTGTTCTTACTTTTTCTTGTGTGCTTTGTGTTGTAAATGTGGGCCTGTCTACAAATTCCAACCTATACGGGTTAAAACAGACTTGACCCATTTATTGACTCGTAATGTCTCATTTTGAAAGCAAGGATTGCTTAATGAGTCCAGTGTGTTCAATAACTTGTAACGTTCCATGTCTTCACCAAACAAGCCTCGGTTTGCCGAGTGAATTCCAAAAATGGAAATTTAAACGGGTCTACAAAAACTATACAGATAGCTACAAAGTAAAAACATAATGATAAAATAAAAATCAACCAATTCATCTAAAGAAATTGTTCCAGCCTAATATTTACTAATTGTTTCAATTTGGCACTTATGTTGACACATTATAATGGAAAAGTTAGTTTTTTGGCCCACTTGTTGCATGGTCATGCTGTAAATCATTGACAGATCGGATACACTCACAATGATTTTTATTTTGATAGCCAATCACTGCTCAACATCTCAACACCTCCGAATATGACAGAGGTTAATCACAGAAAGAAGATCAAACATAAAATCTGAGCATCCCTCTTCACCAAATGGAACCAATCAAAAGAGCGGGCATCTTCAGTAAAGGTGGAGGGGTTAAATTAATCCAGGGGGATTGTGGGTAGCAGTAGGGCGGATAATTTTTCTCCTGATGAATGTGGCCATTTGGCATCAGAACTGGACTCTCCTGCTGGCCCCTGGACAAGCCCGCGCCGCACAACAAGCTGACAGCGCAATTACAGCGAAAGGAAGGACGCCTTGGCCGAGAGTGGGAGGGGGAAGGAGCCCACCAATCGCGCGCCCCCGTGGCGTCGGGGTGATGGCGTAAATCAAGCCAGGGGGCCGGCTCTTTGTCACGCTTTTTGGCTGCGCCTCAAATGCTTTGAAAATATATATTGAGTTCATGATTCATAAAGGGACAGGTGTACGGTTACAGCGCTGCTGTAATCATCACTGCTCGGTTGTTCGACAGGGGAGGGGGGTCAAGTAGGTCAGCTACTTTCGCGCAGCTAAAATGTCACTTTGTTTCTCTGTTGTCTGTTATCTACAGGGTGTGGGGTCAAAACATTTTTTTTTTGTTTTTTTTGTTTTAAACAGTAGATTCACTTTAAAAAAAATAAATTAAAATAGATAAATATTAGACTGCCCTGTCTGCCTCAGACTATCGTTTCTCATTCCTGTCTGAAACTTTTGACCGCAATAGAGGCAATGATGAAAACCACGGCAACATAAATATTCTACTGAAATGAGAATAAGTATAAATATACGTAAATATGTGACAATATCAATTACATCAGGGCAAGATTGCTTAGCCCCAAAGTCTGTAATTAAAGAAAAGTAGAAAGGAGGTAGTCATTTGTGACCATAGACCAAGTAAAAGAACCCCTGTTGTTTTGAATACGGGAATCAGAAAATACAAAGTGTTTTTTTTGTGTTTTTTTTTAAAGATAAAGCGAAGCAGATGACTTCCATGAATGTAACGCTGAGGGGGGCGTTTGTGGGAGGCGCGCTCTATTGCCCAATAACTTCCAGACCAGAGGTTAGCTGGAGATCAGAAACAGCACTCCCTCATGCCCCCTCAGAAAGATATTTAATGACATTTCTTAGAATGTGCAGATGTATATTTCTTTTGGGGAGGGGGGTTCCAGAATACTGGCCCCCCACTCTGCCTGGTCTATGCCGCAAGACTCAGCCACTCAAGTGTCAGGGTGGCAGCTCCTTGGGCTAATAACGCCTCTCAGTTTGGCTTACGGCTCTGACCTCTGACCCTGCTTTCAGCCGGACCCCCAGGCCGGGTGGTTGGGGCTCACTCGGGCCCGTCCCGCGTGCGTCACAGCGTCTAGAGGCGGCCCCCGTCGACGTGGAATATCCCATGATGCCGTCAGCAGGCACTGGCAGGAGAAGGGGGGGAGGAGGAACCCCCGTCCCGCCACGCTTGACCTGATCCCAGCAAACTGCGGCGCAACAAACCCCCCCTCCCCCCTCCCCTACCCATGCGGCGGGAGTGATTAACAAGGCTGCGGTCACAGGGCTCTGATCTCATCCAGGCAACGTGTCGCCTCATCACTGGTCAATGCCCTCAGGGCTGGGGTTAAATTCCATTCCTCTCCAGTCAATTCAGGAAAGGAACCGAAATTCAATTTAACGTATTAATTGAAAAATCGGCATTGGACAACATGAGCATTTTTCAGTTTGTGGATTTAATTTCAAGTCATTCCGTGAACAGACTGAACTGAAATGGATTCCGAGGCCGAAAGGCAGAACGCTACCCCTCGTCCACGTTACAGGACGCACATATATAAACATGAGCCGATTATTCATTTATTTATCATCGTTTATGTTGCGTCTGCATGCAACTTTCATCTTCCTTTTATTGACTGTTGAAGGACGATGTCGTTTTTAATTTAACAAATGCCCTTTTTCAGGAGCACTTCCCAGATATTTATGGAGAAAAAAAATCTATAAAAATCAGCACGTTTTAATCAGCCCTGCCACAGAAAGAAAGCAGCGCCATGACAACCGCGCTCTGCGATTCGATAGTGACAGGAACGGTTTCCCGCCATTCCAGAGCGTGCGATTGGGCCGTCGCCTGCGCCAATGACCAGCCATCATACAGAGAAGCAAAATGGACGCTCGAGTCTCCGCCTCCAAGCACGCCCCTCTCAGAGCAGCCAAAGACCCTGCTGTCTCTGGCACTGCGCTGACATGCCGTGTTCCGCTTATAAATAGACTTCCTGTGAAGTCTTTCTAAACCAAACAGAAGTGGGGTTTAGGCCGTATCTGGCTGTCTGAATGAAGGAACACACCTGGAGAAACATAACCGCCGGGCGGAGTGCCCTGAGGCCTGCGCTCTTTCACAGCAGGGCCCCTGTTGTGAATTATAAGCCTCGTTTAGATAAAACTCCTGTACTGGTTATAGACCGCTGCGCTATTGCCAATACTTCCGTCAAAGGCACAGCGCTCGCACAGTTGCACAGTACTGGGCAGTGGGGCTTAACCATGTTCCTGCAGCGCCACAACCGTGCAGTTTATTAGGTCTCTAATACATATTGAACTTAGAAGCCAGGACACATTGCATCTTCAACATATACTCACCTGCATATGTAACTGAAACTCACAGCTTTATTTTAGTAAGATAATGCACAACCCCCCTCCTACAATATATATGACGCGACTGTTAAAAACTATTGAACTATTTATTCAGATAAACTGGGTTTGCATAACGAGAGCCAATCCATTATGGGATGCCAGCTTCATTAAAAAACATGGCTCAATCATTTCTTCATCTGACATTTTTGAAATCACTGGCTACAGCGGCAGACTGCTCATGTTTCCTTGTTTTAACGATTAAGGTCCAATAAAGGAGTTATGGCATATTGCTGTTTAACCAATTAAGCCAGGGTAACAGGTTGGAACAAAAACCAGTGTACACACCGCTCCTCCAGAACACTCCCGAGACAAATCCTATTCACATTTTTGGCGGTGACTGGACGAAGCATCCCTGAAAACAGCAGCTGTGTACCTCTCTTCCTGGCTCCACCTTTATCATATGCTACCACTAGAGGGCACCAATGCCAGAAAAGTACTTACAACCTTTAACATCTTTGTTTTTCACTGAAATGATCACTTTTCCCCACCCCCTCCCGGCCTCAACGAATCCCCCACCACCTTCTGCCCCTGGAGACCTGGGAAATGATGTATTTGAGACATCTGCATCCCATCCTGTTAAAATGACTGGGTTAAGTGGGCCTAACCACTTCAGCCGAGGGATCCGCGCGTTTGTAAAAACACAAACGTCTAATAACAGTGGGATGGGCTGACCAAATGGACACGGGGCGCACTGAGGAAATCCGCCGTTTAGCCGAGGGGGGAAATTAATCAAGCTCCGGGCCCCCCTGGACTTCTTCCTGGACTTGAAAGGCCCTCCCTGCGGCTGAACAAGGATGAAGAAGCGGCACGGAGTTTACGAAAGAGGCTTTCGCCGCTTCCGCCGGAGGCTTCCGAAAGGCGATGGAGATGCTGACGGCAAAAAAACGCAGTCTGCTCCACTCCTGGCACATGTTAACATGCTCGTCTTTGCATTGTTTAGATTTTTTTCCCGCCGTTAACGCTACATTGAGGGTCCTCTTAAATGGAGATAAGACAGTCGTGACTTCCTGCCAATACTCACAGGGTGCCCAGAAATACAGTGAAAAAGCACCCACCAGTCACCATTGGTGTTCTTCTATCCCTTGTTACCATAGTACTATACAGTTTTTTTTCCTACTTGTAAGGTTCAACATGATTTTACTAACATAACAATGTGCTAGCACAACGAAGAGTTCTGTAAATGTGCTCAAATGGCAAAGCAGAAATAAAATACAAATTAGGGGTGGAAACTGCATGTTTTTTTACTCATGTTTTTGATAAATTTGGTGCCCAAATGAGGCTGAGCATCTCCAATTCCCACCTTCATTTGGACTGGCCAATCGTCTGCTATTGAAGCCTGGTACACTGCGCGAACCCCACTGCCGATTCGGGAGAGTGTAGACATCCACGGCTCTCCTCCCAAACACGTCGTGTCACTAGCTGCTTCCTATCACACCACAGACTAAGCCAAGTTCACACAGAGCAGTCGGACCTTTCACATGCGGCTTTCGCACGCGGCTTTCGCACGCGGCTTTCGCACGCGGCTTTCGCACGCGGCTTTCGCATGCAGTCCACAGGCGCCCAATCGACTAGCAGGACTCGCTAGATATCGACGAACGCAAATCCCTAACCGTCTGAACCCTCCTATAACCTGGACGACGCAGTCAGCCACAGTCGGCACTGGCAAAGTCCAGATTCATGAGGCCGCGAGGCTCATCCATGAACCACAGTGTGATTCCTAGAATGAGCCATCCATCCAGCCCCGGAAACTGCATATTTTAATCAAGTGTGCTGTAAATGCATGCAAAATGGTAACAAACGGCAAACAGTACAACGTCCAAGCAACATATAACATCCAAAGTATTTGTCAGGCTGTATAAATTCCCAGGGCTTGACAACAGTCACACTCGAGTCAAGCAAGCATTTCCGAAACGGGTTTGATCTCCTTTTTTCCAGAAGGGTTTTTGGTGCTCTTTAATGGCCAGGTCTCACCTGCTCTATGTGGTTTAAATTGCAAGCCCTAAAAGAGCAATAACTGGACACAAAATTAATAAACTTAGACTCCAAACTAAATTTGAGTCTTGCCATAGCATAACTGAATGGGTGTGTGCAGCCATGTTTATTAAATCTCAGAACTGTAGCGGGCATGAAGTATGTTCTCTCACGTCCACATTGTTCTAGGACTGTTTCAAATGTACGCCAATCATAAAATCATATTCACTGATGTACCATCCAAGTTCATATTAATACAGAGGAAAAAAATGTAAGTGAGTGCATATCAAGAATCGGTTTCTTTTCGAAACTGGGACACTATGTGCATCGCCTTCCAAATGACCCAGGATTCAACTGAATGCAAGTATCCCGACAGGTGTTTTTTGTACATAACAATAATGTCAGGCCCCCAATCTTTCTGCTCTGTAAATGGACGGGCCCCTGACTTTAAATCATGGGAGACGGAGACTGACGCTGCGACCTTTAACAGTACGAGCGAGGGCTCTGTGAAAACCTGCCCAAAGTTCACTGCACACATTCTTCCTTTCTTTTCTTTACTTTGAAATTCTTTGTTGCGAGAGATCCGCACAGGGCCTGGAATGGCCTTAATGTCTAGTGATGAACAACTCAATGGTATATAACAGGCAATGTTGAATGTTTATGTTAGAGTTTGATTGTGTGTGCATGTGTGTGTGTCTGTGTCCGTGAGTGTGAGTGGGGTCTTTGATCTCTTGAGGAGAGACTCAATGTAGACCAGTGTTAAACAGATCTGGGACTTGACACCACTTTCTTTAAAGGAGCTATATGTAAAACTGACACCGAGCGTTTAAAATGGGTACTGCAGTCCAAATTCACAATATTGGAGATAGTTGTCTCCGCCGCCCCCTCCTCCCCAGACTCCAAGCTCACGCGGGTTTCCAGGTTGTGGACACTGAACGAACACAAGCGCAAGACGAGCCGAGCGCAACATTATATTTTGAGACGAGCTTATTCTATTTTGACAATGACAAGCGACGACAAGACCTACACTGTAAGTTGATCAGCTAATGTATACGTTTGCAATTTATTTATTGTTTGCAAATTATGAACCAGCTCATGTGGATTTTTTATAACTCTGTCAATGTTAGTTAGATGCATGGCTGGCTATGTTTACGGTCACACAGATAGTAACTATATATATATATATTTAAATCTTTAGCTAGCTAGCTAGCTAAATAAAAACGATGTTGAACTTAGCTTAGGCATTCGTAAATCGGCTGTCGGAGTGCCAGAGTACATCTGGTTGTTTGTAATGATCAGTGGGCAGAGTCAACTCTGAGAATAGTGAATCACACAGGCCAATACAAAAACAGACGTTCCGACCTGGAATGAAATTTTAAAAGAAGAACATACTGGCTGTAGCATTGTTGTCAGAGAAGCCAGTATTTCGACTTAGCACGTTTCCTTAATCTCTGATGACATATCATGGTCATTTTATGATTTAGTACAGTAAATGTGTTACATATAGCTCCTTAAAGCCTTTAAAAAAGGTAAAAGAGCTACTCATAGATTTGGCGGTACCTCATCGGGACTGGATGCCTGGTAGACGCGGCAGGCGTCCTCGTAGTGCTGTTCGGCCTCGGCCTGATCGGTCACACCGTTGGACTCGTAGACGGGCGTGACGTTGTGCACCAGCGCGATGGCCTTTACCGCCTCGTGCACGCGGCTGCTGATGGTCTTCCGCACCTTGGTGGTGGGCGGGGTCCTGGAGGTGGGCAGGTCGTGGGCGGGCTGCGGATATTGTGGAAACAGGGGAGGAGTGATCACTGGTCTCCCTCTGACTTCCCCCAGAGACACACGTTACAGAAGTACACAGTGCCGTGCAGGAAATTATTAATACACACAGCTTGCTTTGAAAAACATTGCATGTGCCATACTAAAGTACGTTCGTACAGCTTTAGAGACTCCATTGCAGTATTAAATCAAAGCTCTGAATGGTAATTCATATCTTTGGTATTATGGTATCTATGGTATCTAGATTCTTTGGACATAACACTCAGCATGCAATCCTTTTACTACATTTCTAAACATGCAGTAGAACAGAGTTTGTGTATGTGTGTATGTGGGGGCGGGGTGCTGAGAGTTGCATAGGTAATATAAAGGTAAGATTTGGAAAAAAATAAATAACTGTTGATATTTTAAAAAATTAAACACAGAATACACAAATATGAAATAAAACTATAACCGTCACTGTGGTAACGTGGCCATTTTTCTTCAAGGGTCTCACTTTAATTGGCCGGTGTGATGCTTCCAAATCGTGAGCCGATTGGTCTGTGATAGAGAAAGCAACTGGCAGATCTGGCTGAGAATGGGACCTATCCAGCTGTGTAACCTAATGTGAGTGCTGTATACAGCTCATTAGCCCCGGGCATGAGATGGAGGTGTTGCTTCACTAGCTCCTCATACTAACACACAGGACCTTGGAGGATGGCGAGGTACTGAGGGGCGGGCACAAAAACTTTCGTTAGCTTTATTGGGTTGTTAGGCGATTAAACGTCTGTAGAATTTCACTTCCTGTCATCCGACCAGCCCTAACGGTGTGTAGTGGCTGAAAATAAAGCAGAAATAAATCTAACTTTATTGCACATTCCATTCTCTTGCCGCCGAACATCTTTCAGTTTCAGTCACGCTAGTCGGCCACGTAAGCCAGTCGTTCACCCTGGTTCTGCGGTGGCATTTTTCGTCGCAAATACGCACTTGGCACCGGGTTGGACTGAGCGAGATCGTCTCCTCGAAGCCATTTGCACACATTTTACGTGTAACAGACAGCAGAGCTCGTTTAAGCGCGTTTGAGAACGCGCCGAGGCTCTTGCGGATCAGCGCTAGCTTAACCTGCTAGCTCCGCACCCTCTGAGGCGGCCGTGCTGTCAGCAGTAGTCGCGTAAACGCAAACAGATGTGCGCCGAAAAACAACAATGGTCGGCTGCCGGGTTCAGGCGCGGCTATTTTTAGATAGTGCGCTTCCAGGGCTAATTGTGGCATTATTAGCTGGGCCCCGGTGAGACCCGGGGCTGCTGGGTAATCCCGTTTCCTGCTCCACTGACCCCTTGTGTCAGGGGGACAGGAGCTGTCAGCACGAGTCAGAGGGCCTTTGCCCAAAACGATAATTAGGGGCAGAATGCTTTTTACAACGAGGCCAGCAGCGGTAGCGGTTTCTCTGAGCGCTGCCTGCCCCTGCAGGGTCAGTATGAACCGCTGTCCTGCCAGGAATGGGCAGTATTTCACTTCAATGGAATTCCAATGGATACATTGATTTTGGAGGTGTCTTGTAATGTGTAATGTTACATATTAAAAGTTTTCTTGGCTGGCGGTCTGCCACAGCTGCTGATCTGCTTACCTGTGTGTTGGCTTCCGTACCTGTGTGTAGTCTCCCTTACCTGTGTGTTGGCTTCCGTACCTGTGTGTCGTCTCCCTTACCTGTGTGTAGGCGCTGAAGACGTGGCTCTGCACTTCGTCCATGGAGTCCATTCCGTAGGCCACCGTCCCCAGGTGTAGACGCCGGAAGACCATCTCGTTTTGTGTGAGAGTCCCTGTCATACGCAAAACACAAACGCATTATACTACACCACACAGCACTCTTATTAGCGCTCTTCTGCGGGAAAGAGCCGCCTTCATAAAGAACAAAACCACACATGTGGCAGCCGGAGGTTGCTTGTTTAAACCCTAGATGGGTCACTGCCGATATAGCACACCTGAACCACTTCAGCTCTATAAATGCGCAAAATGACACTATTTAAGCAATGTATGTCAAGCAAACAAACAATCTGAGAGTCACAGAATCTGAGGCCAATGAACAAGTATTTAACGGCGAACAGAGACACTGAAGGTTTTAGGGGAAATGGGCGTTATTACACCCCTTTGGTAAAAGGCTGCAGGTACGAGGCCGGCCCAGGGGCTAATAGGGTTTTAATGAGGGGGACACGTAGAGTTCAGCGCCGCTTTCTGGAACTCTTTTCCTGGTCTCCCGAATTCCCCCGGAAAGGCCCTTGCTTTACTGAGCTCTGACACCACAGAGCGACTTTTAACCCACAATCCCCCTAGATTGAAACCAAGGCCAGCGAGGGAAAAAGCCCTTAATGCTTCAGGGGTTGAGGGTCGTAAATTTTAGGGGAAGCGCAATTTCCTCAGCGGATGGTGGCGGGAAAACGGCAAGAGGAGACCATTTTGATTTAAAGTTCCATTAGACCTGTCCCTGAGAGGCAAAAAAAAGCCAAAAGTCCCAAAGGAGCGCCACACCCATTGAGGGGGGTGGCGTTCTGAGAGTAGGGCAGGGGTCAACCCTTGACCTTGACAAATCTTCAGTGCTATCCTATCTCGCTTTGGCCCAAAAGCAAGCTTCACTCCTTCTCCAGTCCCATTGGGGGGTAAGACCATGGGATAAACCGGTGATGGACTGCCCCCAAACCACCCCCGCACCCCGTCATGGCTACACAAATCAGCACCGGCTGAGGACTCCAGACAGGTACTGTTTCTTATGTTTTACTGTCCAAGGCCAATTCACGGTCCACATTCACCCATACCCATTCATACCCATCATCAGGAACCATTTCAAAAGCCTAAATCATCTGGTTTCTGACAGTAGCTGGTATATACAAAAAAACAAGAATGAACACAATTGTACAGTTACACAAGCTCAGGGATCTCAAACTCACAGCGCGTGTTTGTTTATGGTGTATTTCAGTGCTTAAGCGCTTCATTTAAGTCACTGATTGGCTGAAGACTGCGCACCTTGGTTCCGAGGCCTAAAGTGGTTGCTGACTGAAAGAAAACACAAAGACCCGCAAACGCTGCGGCCCTCCAGGATTGGAGTTTGGGATCCCTGCTCTATTTTTCAATAAAGTCATGAGCTGCGGACTGCACAAGTATCCTTGGTGAAAATGTTATATCGAGTGTAGGAGTCAACCAGAACTGCTGTGTAGTACAGCTGTTTAGAAAATTAAACCAGAATAATTGGTTGGAGCAAAAACTAGCATGACCGCCGGGAATGTTTTGAGCAGGCCTAAAAGGATTGTGGCAAGAGTCAT
Source organism: Ilyophis sp. 1 JC-2022 (assembly GCA_022702515.1). Classification (NCBI taxonomy): domain Eukaryota; kingdom Metazoa; phylum Chordata; class Actinopteri; order Anguilliformes; family Synaphobranchidae; genus Ilyophis; species Ilyophis sp. 1 JC-2022. Next base: position 23,301,393 of record CM040402.1, on the reverse strand, counting down.
GTCAAAGACACACACGTGCTAACGTGCTAAGGAGCTGCTGAACAAAGACCGCTGTCCTGTCTTCTGAGTACCTGCCTGTGGCCCTCATAGGAACAACCTGTAATTACAGCCAATAACATTCTGGCTTCTCTTCAGTCGTGAATCAAGGTCTGTGCAAAGTACATAACTTGATAGTTATACCTTATCTTTATGCAAAATGTCAAAAACAGTTGAATAAAACACAGAATACCACTTTTGAAAATCGGTCTGGTTTTGGCCAGGCGAACATGGCAACCCTGGCTTTCACTGGTTATAGTGATTCTACTCGACGGAGTATTTAGGTTTTTGGTAAACTTGCCAAACAATCATTTGCGGAAGAAAGAATAAGATACACCGGAAGAGAGCTTCACATCGGTTTCCAGATTCTGTGGTGTTTCTGTGAGCGGCTTTAGCTCCGGGTCACCTGCAAGACTCACCCGTCTTGTCGGTCAGGAGGTAAGAGATCCGACCCAGTTGCTCTGGAATGGTGCTGGCTCGGACAACGGTCCCGGGAATCTTGGAGTCCCTCCGAATCATCCAGCTGAACACCATCTTTCCCATATCCAGGTTCACGCGCAAGCTGGGTAAAAAGGGCAGAGGGGCAGGATGAGGGCGGGGACTGACAAAAGGCGGCGCTAAAAATGTTCAATGGACGGGGATGAAACAGTTTGGCCGAATTTCCGTGTCTCTGCGCTCACTGGTGCTCTCCGAGGGACAGAAATAGCCAGTGCACAATAAGGCAAAATGGCCGCGGTTTAGTGCCACCTATATTAGCCAAGTTACACCTTTAAGCATTTCATAAACAGTGTAATTACTCCACGTTATGCCTACCAATGCAAAAACTAAAACAATAGTTCCGTTCAGGCATGTTATCAGACATATTGGCCATGAAACCTTTCCCTTAAAATAAGTAATAATAATAAAAGTTTTAAAATAAAATTTCTGTATTCTATTGAACATATTTTTATTAATTCTTCAACCTATAATAAATAATAAAAAACACGTGTTCATGCTGAGAATAGCCAAAGAAATGTGCCATGCATGATAATAAGAACCATTATTATGGTAATAATAGTGGAGCCACTGCACCTACGCTGAATTCACAAGTGCCTCCGCAAAAATCAGAAAGAAATTAATAAAATTTCAGACATCAGATATTAGATCTCCATAATTGTATGATGAATCATTCAATAAATGTGTGCTATTTCACAAAATTGGTAAATGGTAAATGGACTGCACTTATATAGCGCTTTTATCCAAAGTGCTTTACAATGGCCTCTCACTCACCCGTTCACACACACATTCACACACCAATGGCGGCAGCCACCATGCAAGGCGCTAGCCTGCTCATTGGGAGCAATTTGGGGTTCAGTGTCTTGCCCAAGGACACTTCGACACGTGGACAGAAGGAGCCGGGGATCGAACCGCCAACCCTGCGATCAGCGGACAACCCGCTCTACCTCCTGAGCCACAGCCGCCCCACGGCACTGTATGGTCATGTTTTCACCCGGTCAGGTGTAGGCTATACCATGTGAATACCACTTCCCCCCTCCACTAACTATTTTCCTGGGGGAAACCCTGAGAATAATGGAATTTTATGAAAACAAATAGATGTAGAAATATGATTCCATTTCATCCCAATTTTGAGGCATTGCCAACGCTTTTTACGCATCCATTTGCTTTAATGCCAAGGTAAACTGGCAAATGCACGCTCTCTCGCAAAGTCTACACTGCAGTACACATGGGCACAAACAGGCACCACCTGGCTCAAATGGTTCAATTCCACATTAAATACATCATTTTATCTTCTTTTTCCATTTTTTGTACCAAATATTTTAACAATGGAAGAGTTTTTAAGTGACATATTTAGTCAGAAATGGGAATATGCCTGCCCCCCCAAAAAAATGAAGAATGAAAATCTAGAAGCGACAAAGGGAGATTTCAATATTTAAGCTCTCGAATACGACAAGAAGAGTTAAATAAATGTAATGGCGGTCCATTGGGAGAGACATGGCGGTAAACAATAGTGAGCGGAACCTACAAACGCCTTGTTTAAACCAGCCCCAGGGGGCGACCACCCACTGGGGTGGCTGGGGTCACACTCCAAGTCCACACTCATAAATCTGCTGCCAAAACTAACGAAGAAAAACCCCATTTCTACGGTCACATCGAACGGGGTGGACTCTGAATGGCGAGAAGGGGGTAGGGGGGGCTGGGTTTTTGGGAGCTCACCTGATGGGAACGATGTTGGAAAAGAGGAGGAGGAACCGGAAGATCTGGAGGTACCAGCGGCCAGCGAAGTGCTGTAGGGCCACCATGACCAGGGACACCACCAACAGCGCCCCGAACAGAATCTTTGTCAGGCAGTTGACTTCCAGGTCAAACAGCCCCACCTGTCGCAAACCCGCCCAAGGAAGGAAGCGCCCGCATTTATAAACATTTGCAAAATTTATGCACCAACATCTGTTCCTCCAAAAAAAAAATAAAAATCAAGGCAATCCAGGGGCCTACACATCAAAGAAAGAATTGGCAACTGTTCTTCCTGGAAAACCATAATTCTACACGTTTACAGTTTCCGTCCAATCTCTCTTAAAAAATAGCAGAATTCCTCCATCCATTGCATTACATACGCCACATAATACATGACATTAAGTGAGGATCCACAATGAATCTCAGCATTTCAGAGCGAGTTTTGTCTACTCATGTACTACATCACTAAACCTTTGCTCACTTAGCTTTACAGTCAACTACCAATTTTGTTATTATAAATGAGCCTTATGAACCAATCTGTCCACTTCAGAGGAAAGCGAGACGATACCAGTTGTTAAAAAGTATATATGGATATATAGGGCCTGATTTACTAAGACCTATAGCGTGTGCAAAAGCTTTTAGCACATGCAAAACCAATAACATGACCATGACCAATGATTTAGCACACGCTAAAGATCTTAGTAAATCTGGCCCACAGTGTATATATCTCATACATGACAATCCTAATAATGATTACTATGCACTTTTGTAAAGGGAGTCACTGAAGTTACATTACTGGCTACATTATTGCTTTTGTTGGAAAGCTGATGGAGGTATAGCTACTGGTGTCCCAGCAGACTAATGAAAATGGCCGTCCTTTAGAACGTGCCTTGTGCTTTGGGTTGGAGGTGTTCATCACGCTGCGGAGCTCCTTGCCAGTGTAAATCACCACCCCGATCACGGTGCCTGCAGGGAAAGTGAGCAAGAGCCGAGTCTGAGCGCCAAAGGGCATGAAAGGCGTGGGCATGAGAGCGTGGGCTACCCCCCGTTCCCCTTTAACTGCCCAAAATAATCACCAACCTCAGAGCCAACTTGCATGTTATTATCGTAATTAACGCAGCGAGCGAGTGAACTAAAGGCACATCAGAATTTCATTGTTCCAAAAAACTCTAGTCGTTAAAAAGGCAGTTCGGAGCGGGAGAGGGTCGTGCTGCGTAGTTCATTAGGATATTTCACAGATCCATCTGCTGCTCGTTGCAAAAGCAGGCTTAAAAACCGAAAGAGAACATCAAGAGCTTTATTGTTTGATGTTTTGGTAAGGAGTTACTAACATAAAAATGTTATTTTGCTATAATATAGACTAGAAACCTGGAAATTACTTTTTAAACAAACATTGATGTGACACAAAACAGTGCAATGGTACGAGACTTGGGAAATTTAGTTTTACATCTCAAAATTGTATAACTTGAAAATAGAATTCAAAGTTGTGGCCATATTGTTTGCGTGAGATAAACTGGATACAGGCTGTTTGGTGTACAGAAACTCGTTCTGTCTCTGAGAGGAACACGGTGCCTTTAGCATTTTTGCCTTTAGGACGCTCTGCTGGTAATGGGAGGGCGTGTTCCAGGGCCTTCCTTACCGGACGCGATGACGGTGCTGGCCCACAGGGTGTTCTCGATGCTAAGACTCTCGTTCACTGGAGGGTCTCCATCCTCCTGGAGGGAGAATAAAATGTACTTCTTCCGGAACTAAAGAAACTTCAGCAATGAACAGCTCTGAGAGCCATTTTAACTCATTTCAACTTTAAACCATAGATTGTTTACATTTATGTAACTATAAATTCAAAGGGGGTTTTTTCAGCTGAGTAAGTCTAGGCTCTTTTATGATAAACTATAAACCATATTATATCCTAAATTTTATTTTCCAAAAGATTTTATCATGGTTCAAAATTAAAAAAATACCAACATCAATTCTCAGAGAATGTGGTATTACTGTGCCATTTTTAAAACCTTTTAACATTTCTCAAAAATGGCTTACTAAAATGATTATGGTGGCATAGCAATAAAATGCAAAAGCAACCTTTTAAAACTGACAAAGCGTCAGTTGCCGAGCTGCCTTTTTCACGTTTTTTTCACCATAAGCAGCTGATGGTTCTGGCACATTGGCCAGACGGCGCAGTCGCGTACCGTGATGGTGCGCTTACCCTGGTGAAAGTCCCAATGAAGTTGTGGATGTCAATGTTTGGCTCCTCAGCGTACACAAATGATCGGATCTGCAGGAGGTCCTGTATACAAGGGCAACACACGGCGAAAGAAAATCAAGATTGGCAAGAGCCCAGTGAAAAATTCAGCCCCGTGCTCCAGTAATACAAACGTATATAATTCAGACAATTCAGGAAATTAACTCAAATTTAACTGAATAATCTTGCTGGATCATTATGGACATTTTTCTTATTTGTGAATTGAATTGAATTGAATTGGAGAGAGAGAGAGCGAGAGAGAGAGAGAGAGAGAGCGAGATAGATTGAGAATCCTTGAAACATTTCAAGGCATTTCAGACAGGGTGTAAACATTTCTGTAGTAAAATGGCTGTGTACTAAATAATCACTGCTTATACAAAAACATAAGCAGTCAAACGCAGGGGAAAACGATGCAGGAAACCAGAATGCTTGACTGTGATTAGCTGAGTGTGAGTGGGGTGCGACTCACCCCAGCAGTGGGCAGTCTCTGGGTACAGGCCACGGGCAGGCGCAATTTCCAGTCCGTCTCTCCGTCCAGCTGGTCGGTCCGGAGAAAGCAGGACCCTACCAGAGAGAGGGGGCGTCAATGCCCATTACAGTAGACACAGTCCAGAGACCAGAATACACCTCTCACCTCTGCTACACTGCAGAGAGCAGGCAATAAAAACAGTGCACACTAGAGTAGCCAATCAGCACAGTGCACACTCGTATACTTATGATAAGCCATTCTTGGCTAAGGATTGGCAAGTCAGGCTTTGGAGCACCAAAGTTCTTGCTGTATATTGTATGTTGTTTTGCATCTTCCTCCGACTCATGTCCATGCTTGCCCGACATGCGAACCGTGTGTGAAGAAGTGGCGGCGGACATCACAAGCTTTGGAAGAGAGGAGTCTGCTTTGTCTGCTCTCTCCCGAATCGATAGCGGAGGTTGCAGCAACGAGCGCTGATAAATATGATTGGGCATTTCAAAGTGGGCAGAAAAGGCGGGAAAAGCGTTCATGAAAAAAGTGTTCATGAAAAGTAGTACTCAACTCTATACTCGGGTAGAACTAAACTGACTTCCAGGAAGACTAGCGGACGTCTTGGCGTCAGCTAATGGGGATCCTTGCTAATAAACAATAAACAATAAACACTGGTACATCTCAGCTAAACCAGTGGCTTACACAAGAGGAACTCCAAAATCTGCAGGACTAACTCTTAAAATAGAGTTAAGACAAACAGTGTATGAAATATCCACTAACTGGAGCCAAAACCGGAGTCATTTAGCCTTGCAAACAAGCGGAGCTGCTTAGTTCCAGTCTGGATGTAAACCACGGATTAACCGCATGTTCATCTCCACTATGTTTTAGTGACCCTGCTCTGACCCAGTAAGCCTCTGGTGTACTCATCTCTCCTGCAGAAACCCACAGCCACCACCAGGGGGCACTGCTGCCCAGGATGCCTCAATGTAACATCTGGTCGTCATCTTGATTTGGTGTAATGTGTACTGTGTAATGTGTGCTAGTTGCTAGATATAAAAAAATATTGATATTTTGCAAAACCAGGCAGCACATGAACAAAGCATATCTATTTAAATTAAACAGAACTCTGATTGGCCTAGATAGCTAGAATTCATTTATTATGTCTACAATGGTGAAATAGTCTTTATCCGTCGTGTCAAATTGTATTTATTGGAATGTGCATGCTTGGCATGTTCTCCTCCGGTCTCTGAGGTACCCCCGTTTCTGTGCAGAAAGGGGTCCCATGCAATCACCCCGGCTGAAGAGGATGTTGACAAGCTCGCCGCTCCTCCCAGATCCACACGTCAGCCTGGCAAGCGTGCAAACCCAGCCCGGAACGACATGCCCTGCACGCAGTTTCCCTCAGCAAACGCTGCAAGAGCTGTGGGTCCATTCTCCTGACCACAAATTTTGCGGGTCCATTCTCCTGACCCGGTCTGACTGCGATTCCTTACGGCGGCGGTTCCTAAACGCGGGGCTCGAATGCATCCCGGGGGTCCTCAGCAAAATGTCAAAAATATTTCCCCATTTAAAATAATAATCTGATAATATTTCATAAATTTACACTTAAATGGATAAAATATTACATGCATTTCATATAAAATTAATTAGTATCGTACATTTTTTCAAATTTCACAGAAAATAAACTGTGTCATTTACACGTTGCTCATATTGCGATCCTTGTCATATTAAATACTGCAGTTTTACTATGTTTGTGATGACATTGTGATTTAGATTTGCTTCAATGTGTGTTAAAGAGCCACTGATTTCCAGACTATGAGTGTTAGATAATGGGGTCAAAACTATACTATTGAGGCACAGGGTGGTCATTTTAGAGGTGCATTAGATAAATAAGTTAGGGGGCTCTGCCCTATAGATACACTCGGACTGCAGAGTACAACAGGGATCAGCCTTCAGGTAAAACCCATGTGCCCAGCCCCCGAAATGCGAGTCACACTCCCGGGAGCCAATCAGGCTGTGGGGGGCGCGGTTTCCTCTGCCCCCTTGGCCCCTCCTAATGACTAATGACCTCCATCTGTGAAGGCTAATAACAACCTCTCCTTCCCGTAATTTCAACAACCCCCCCCCCTTTAAAGACATACTGACTCACATTTCCGGCATTCCCATATTTTACCAGGTTAACCAAATTACTGTAAACTCAATTCACAGTCTCCAGAAAAGCTTTGTATGCAAACGTAGTTGATGTGAGGTTTTGTGGATTTGCGCGATCAGACGACACCTTGCTTGTTTCTTTATTTGTTTATTCATATTAACCTTAAATCTCTGTCCTGAACTGACCTTGTATTTGCGTCGCATTTGTTTATGCTTTGCTGGTCAGGTCGTTATTTGGTTTTGCATGTCTATGTTCTTTATGGTCCGGGGAAGGGGGGTAGGGGGTGTTTGGGCACTGCCCTCAATGTTTGGAGAGAAGATTTGGGCAGAGTGAAGCTGTGGAACGGTTCATCCACACGATTAATGCCTTTCCCAACGCGTCGTGCCTTTGCTGGTAACCCCCGCTTTCTGACCCTCGCCTTCTCGATCAACATGCAGCCAAACACACGGCAATTAGGATGAACAACTAGGAAAATCCCTTCACCCCTGTTGAGATTTGACGTATTTACGGAACACATAGCTCCCCACCGCAATCCGATTTTTTAAGAATTGTGAAGAAAACTGCAGATGTTTACCGTTCCGTTCGGAGGTGCGTAGGAAGATCATGTCGGCGGGAACGCGCTGGTTCTGCAAACAGAAGAGAAGAGAAAAGTCAGGCACGGGTTGGGGGGGCCTGGGGGCCCGGGGCCAGAGATCGTTTCCTCAGGTTGACTGTACGACTCCAGCCTGGCCTTAATCTGTCCCTGTACCCGCGCCGGGCCAGTCAAAACAATAAGCTCTGCTGTAAAACAAACCGGCTTCGCTGGGGCGCGCCCCTCGCGTGACCCGCACTTCGGAATTAACCTCACTGCGGTTCGTGTCAGGCGGAACCGGCCGGCAGATGTTTAGAAACCGGCCCGCATCTCCTAGAGTTCAGAACCTGGCTCTGACCTCCTCGCTCACATTCCATTTCTCCTGGCAAGGCTGAGCTTTTCAACCTGAAACTCCGTACTGACGTCCTCATAGACTTCTTTTGCAAAGTCAAGGCGAGCACACTATGCTATTCATGCAAGTAGGTTCTCTCCCAGAACCAGGATAATGGCAAACAAAGCCCTCAAATTTTTTTTTTTTTAAAAGTCATCTCCCAAAATCTTACAATTCAGCCATTATCTCACAATCAAAAGAAGCCACAAAAACCACAGATCATGTAAAAAATCAAGTCAAGTTCAGACAGGTTCTCCCGATGATCAAACTGCTTACATTAAATTTCACGATTCTAAAATTTAGCATTGGCTGGGTGAGGCCAAGGAGGCCCCACGTGTTCACAGCGATGGTGTTTATCAACTTCTCGCTGCGAGGGGCGGTGGGGGTTGGCACCAGCATTCAGAAAACAACCTCTCCACGTTTTTGCGGTGACATTTCTCTGGTGTGGGTTTCCTTGTTCCTGTGAGAGTTATGCCTTTCCGAATGCGTTCTCCTCGGCGACCAGGGAGGCAGTCAGTAAGGCAAGCTCATGGACCCTGCTCACATTACATGATACTTCGCTGAGAGACCTCAGAACCCCCCACCCAAACGGGCAGGATGACGGCAACAGCTGAACAAAAGCAAGCCATGCCAGAGAGGAATTATGGGGGGGATTACCAACAGCCAAACACCAGATAAAAAGACCACTGCTATATGGAGGCTTAAGGCATATCACAATGACTGACAGGTCATTCTAAACAGCTCTGTGTCACTGTCAACAAAGGTCACCCCCCTCCCCATACACACACACTCAATCAAAATCCTGGTATTAAAGTGAACAATGACCACGGCAGAACTAAACAGGCATACCATTGCTTCTAATGCCTCAGACTATGATTCTCGGTTTGTTGTCCTTTTCACACTATTTTTGTAAAGACATCATAAGCATGCAGACAATGCAACAATTATACGTGCGAGCGTAGAATATACGCATGAAACATATTCTGAGACGTTTTACAGAAGACAGCTTTGTGAGCCAGGTCTATCATATGACCTCTATACTGAGGTGAACCGGACGGTCCTTTGCACCAAGAAATTTTGATTGCCCTCAAAGTTGTGTGTTCTGTAAAGGAAGACAAAGTAATTTTTTTATAAAAGTGAACCAATCGTCGAAGCCATCTGCCGATTCCCTTCAGAGATATGGACCAACTTGTGAGGAGTCGGCGTACACACATTTTCAGTGAGATATTGAAGATCGGCTCATAGTTTTGCACAGATATTCACTTTTTTGCTGTGTGAATATTTGAAATGTACAATGTACAATTTGCTTTTCACCAAAACCATTTTCATGCGACATGTTAATTTGCTGACCCAAATTAAAAAGTTTGGGTGGTAAACACAGCTCTCCTTTGAAGGGCTGAAGCTTTCAGTGAAAGGCTACAGAGGTACACACTGCAATAACAGAAGGGGTAGAATCCTATTATGGTCGCATAGCGGCCAATAAATCACCATGGGCTATGTTCCCTTTCAATGGACAACTGTATCCACCACAGAAGACATTAACATGGAGCGATAACCTTACAGAAATATAATATACTGAAATAAAATACAGTATATTAGCCAGCTCAATAATATTGCAAAACTTCATATTATATAGGCAAACATGAAACCCGTTTCTTTTAGACATTGTAATATCTGTTACTTTTAAATATATTTATGATTATATTTTCAGACAGCACTCAAAACTGGTCGCTGGTTCCAGCCGGAACATGCAGCTATGGGGCTCTTCTGAACACCTGGAAGTTTCTGGAACTGTTAGAGCACATTCTCAGATGATGCTTGCGGCAGTTGCGAAATAAGCATGTTTTTAATCGCTTTCCCACACACAGTAAGAGTGACGAACCTTTTCGATGATGATAAGGTCTCCCACTTGAATTCCACTGCTTTTCACTTTTACAGTGCCTGCAAGAAAGCATACAAAAGAAAACCATTGAAAACATGAAGAAATTCAAATAAATCATAAAATAAAAAGTTAACATTGCATCTTAAACTACCAAAACAGAACACAATCAAGAAGAGTGTATTACAGGTATGAATTTCCCAAGGTCTTCAAAGCAAAAACACAGCATAAAACAGTCTAGAAATGCAAAATCATGGAAACTGACAGTGTAAATAGACTATGTGGAAAAGGCTGATTCAGGGTTTACTATAAACTTATTTATTTGCCATTAAAGGCTTATTGCCTTGTCGTTTGTTTGGAATGTCCAACGAAACTGAGCCCTGCATGGGGTGAATTTCAAGTTATTTGCTAATTATAAGGTAAAGTAATGAGAATCTTTTGCAAAATGGCCCCAGGTGACCTTCACAGAGACCATCAATTGGTTGAGTCGCTTTTCTCATTGTCCCTCAGACAATATTTTGTTGAAGAGATGTTCAGCAAAGTGAACATCCCAGCAGGGAGCATGTGTTCTTTCTTAAGGCCAATTAGGGAGTGTGAATCTGTGATTTAGGGTGTCAGTACTTTTAACCTCACATTGCTGCCAAAGCTTAGCGACAGCCAATGGCCAAACGTTTCAGAGCGGGCCCTTTCACGAGGAACTGCCTAGCACCTCCTCTGAAAAAAAGTGTTACTTTTTGGAACTCCCTCTCTCCCTACTCCTCATTCAGCTGTGGGCAGACATTTCTTCCAGAACATTCCGAAAGATGGGGGTTGCAGAAAGAGCTGAGAAGAATTCTTCCGAGCCCATTCAGAATGAACCAGCAACCTTGTTTGGAACAGGGTACTGACCTTTGACCCCTGCAGTGACCTCTGGCTTTTTGCATGTGTAAGGAATTAAGTCTTGTTAATATCTCAGGGCACATGGATGACTGCTGTTTCACAAAAAAAAAACACTATAATGGAGCCATATGCCGTCAAACTGTAACACACACAGGCAGCAGTGTAGTATAACGGTTAGTGAACTTGTAACGATTCCCGATTGGTGTGCTGCCGTTGTACCCTTGAGCAAGTGAGTTAACTTGAATTGCTTCACTAAAAAAATATCCAGCTGTATAAATGGATCGGATGTAAAAAATGAATCGGCGCAAGTCTTTCCAGATAAGAGCGCCTGATAAATGAAAACAAGTAAAGCAATGCACGTGTAATACAGAGAAAGAGATATGTAGACAGATAGATCTTGCAGCAGTACAGTTTGCACAGACATGTATGAATTACATGCGAACAGCTGAGGAGCAGGCCCCATTCCCACTGATGTAATTTACCAGCCCTTCAGCATAGCTCTGCTTTCGTCAGCCCCACTAGTGATTTCCAAAATTTTCTCTGGGCCACGACTCCTGAGGTCAAATTCCGTGAGCTGGAGGTAATGTAAACAAACCGTTGGCCGGGGTACATTTCACTCCAACTCAAAGCACTTTTATTACATATTTACTTTGATGGGAACATAACTCTTGGCAGGCTTTGTTTTTCCATATTCGTCCCACAGAACAACCCATCATTTTAAAGGGGTTAAGAGTTTGATTCTACAATTGATGTCAATGGAGATTTGTTGTTAATCCAAGGGATGCCGCTTGTGGTTAAGTAAAGCAGTAACATGGTAGCATTAAAAATCATGTGCAAACCCTCACAAGATGTAGGCCTAGGCAGAAAAGAAACAAAGGGAATGTTGCACCCAAAAATCAATGTCATCCTTTTTACTTAAATCGAGTGTTCGCAATTCATAAAGTAGTTTTTTTTTGTAAAAAACTATCCGTTTTTTAAATTATGACAGATTTTGTCAGATATATAGAAGTCAATATATTTTTAAAAACTGTATACTCAAGGTTTACAATTAATTTAAATTATATTTTACAAATGCAAATTAGTTTATTTTTTTGGATAGCCACAATATAGCATTCATACACCTTCTTAGAAGCTCTCGCAAGAAAAAAAATCTAGATGGATTGATAACACTCAGTTTAAGTAGATAATAATGACATTTTGATTTTGAGGTGGAATATTCCTTTTATTCCACCAACAACCGCAAACCAAGTCACAGAAGGCAGTTGGACAGAGAACTGGGCACGGTTTCATTTGGCCGCAATGCTCCTTCCTCTGAGTAAAAATGCCTTTTCTTTTCAATATTTCCACAATGTCCTATTTTCAAAATGAAACAAAAATATGTAACAAAAAAAAAAAAAACGAAAGAGACGGAAAAAAGTGAAAGTTAAAGACAAAGCTCAAATAAAGCACTGCCATCATGCTTTGGATTATCTATCTTGAACCCTGTGGAGACCCGAACAGGACAATCTCCTGGCTCCCTGGACTGCTTCGGCCACAGTGCTGCCCCTCTACATGCTAGGCCAGGGACTGCCATTAAAGAGCGCCTCCAAGAAGCTGCGTTTATGTGCAAAGCAAGCTGCCAGTTCAAAGGGGGGAAAAGCTGATGGAAACCACAAGAGGTCAAAAGTTTTTTTCCCCCTTTTTTTATTGCTGGCAGCACATTTCCACCCTTTGCATGATACACTTTTACGTTCCTGCTTCAAATTAAGCAAAATACCGTGCTTTCCCCCTCCCAGAACCCCTGCCACGGCCATGAGTACGCCCGCTGCTTACTCATTGCTGGCAAGCCCCACCTTGAAGGCTGGCTACAGGCAAAATAGGGCATCCATCAAACCAAATTGGCCTTTTGGTCAGTAAAATATGTTTAAATATTAAGATCAAATACGTTTAACCATTATAAATTATGTGATGAAAAACTGCATACCCTACAGGGCTTGACAATAAAGTATATTTTAATGGCCCGCTGGGCCACTTAACTTTTGAAAGTTATTGGCCCACAGGACATAACCACTGGAGTAAATTTTTGGATGGGATGCCACGGAAATTCTGTAGGGTTTTTGTGGTACTGTATTTTTATTTCAACATCAGCAAGTTCATATTACAGTTGCCTCTGAGAAGCACCGACTTTGCCTTTAATACAAACAACAGGTAAAAGTAAATGCAACACCACTAACACATCTTCTTAAAATAATGTAGCCTACGAAATAGAATAAATGTGCAACAGCGGCTGGCTCGAACACCGACGCCGACGGCAGAAGCAACTGGGCGCCTTGTTGACCAACCATTGGCGCGAGTCGCTTGCGAACTCCTGCCCCCGTCGGGCTATGAATTGGCGTATTAAAATAGCGCGGTGCGTTTCTTTTGCAGCGTGTGTTTTACGACAAAGACAAATGAACAGTAACTTTTGACTTTGAAATGAGATACAGCTAACTTAGGTGTTTGGGCTTCTTGTTTTAGTGTCACACAATTCTATAGGTTAGCTAAAGTATGTGCGCAATCTTTTTTGAGAGAGCTTAATACGCACAGTGATAGCTTTGTGCTACATCAGCCTAGCCCACACTGCCGTGCATGCAGTATCAAGCAATGAAAGACAGATGAGACCGTCACTTGACTTGGCAAGATGTTCCACATGCCAGAATTTAACTGAACGACACATCGGTTTTTTGCTTCTCCAGTATCAAACCGACGAGTCGCCTCTCCAGAACGGTAAGTCTCTCTCAAACCGACGAGTCTCCTCTCCATAACGGCAAGTCAGAATCAAACCAACGAGTCACTTCTCCATAACAAAAAGTCGGAATAAAACAGACACGTCTCGCTACCAAAACGACACTAGTCGGTCCCAGACAGATTATTTTCACTCTACCAAGTGCCGCACCCAGAACAGTCACCACTACCACCAGTTCGGTACCACTGCTGCACTATCATAATGGGTAGAGCTAGTGATGGCAAAGCATGCAATTCATTAATTTGACCACGAGATGGTACAGTCTCAACTTATTCATCCTCGTTATTTGCAAAAAGATACACAGTAAATTCACAGTAAAATGTCCAGTGTTAATTGAACTCTAACAGAGTACATATGAGTCTACTCTGGTTAGATTAGGCTCATATGTACTCTGTTAGAGTTGAATTAACACTGTTAGAGTTGAATTAACACGGGACATTTTACTGTGTGGGGACGAGAGCAGCAGAAACACACAGCTGGCCTACACACCAACACTGGCCTAGTCAGTTTTTAATTTTATTTCATTATATTTTTTTTTACCTAGCCCTGTGTGTTTTGGCAGGAATTTGGAGACTGGACTACTGTACTATCATATTTTCCCATATTAAAGTTTATGGCTTTGTCCTCATCAACTGTATCAAGGGTTAAATCATATTGGGCCTCCCATGTTTGATTCCGACATGCCACTAAGGAAAAGTGACTTGTCCGTTTTATTTTGACATGAGGAGCGACTTTGCATCTGGTTTAACAATGTGCAACAACTGCAACAGACTATTGCCACTAGCCATTTTAAAACATTATATTTTACATCACTGTTTGTGTAAAAGGCTCTCTCAAAAGTTATTTCTCACTGCCACCATAATAGCTACAACACTAGCTAACAAAGATTGTAAACCGATGAATTAATCCTAACCACTAACCTTCACAATAACATGGCTAACATGGATCAACAAGAAAGCCATGCTGGGTTAATGTTAACTAACGTAACTTAGATCTAGAATAAACATCTTTCTTTCTTGGCAGCGGATCCCATCAGTAAAAGATTTTCCATTACCGTTCATCCATCTTTATGTAGTAAAACCGTCCTAGAAAGCCTGTCCTAGTTGAATATTATAATTTTGCTCGAAGGGGGAGGGAATTGTCAACCGATGAATGCCCTGGCAAAACCAGAAACGTCGATACTACAGTGATGTAGGGCAGTGGAACAGCGACACGGTCGGTCAACAAGGTGCCCAGTCACTTTCTGCCATCGGCGTCGGTATTAGCCAGGCGTCACTCTAAACACGGCCATTTCATACCTGCCAACCCTCCTGTTTTTCTATGAGACTCACTTATTTCACAACTCATTTTCATGGGCTCTTTGTGGAAAATTTCTCTTTCTGTGAATTCCACGTATTTAGATTTCTGACTATGCTGGAAAAATGTGTTTACAGAACTATATCACTTTTTGTAACATTAATGAATAGTTGATAACATCCCATTCCTGTGACTGGTCACATTCACAACTTATTTCAATTGTTGGTCGAGGTGGACAAGGACTTGTTCAAGGCCAATGATCTTGCAAGGAAGAATTATGAAATGGGGAAGCTATATCTGGGGACCCTCACTCCTTAATAGCACTATGTGTTATGAACTATGGTTTTGAATACTGTCCTGTGTGCCAAATGACCAATACAATTTCACATAAAGGGAAGTTGTATTGTATCTATCAAACACCCTTCAGTAGCAATGCATATGAAAATGCAGAGGAACCAAAAACTCCCCCTTAAATGTACAGGGGGTGATAAGAAAATATCAGAAACATCCCTGAAAAATGGCTTTAACTTTGAAGCATCTAAACCACAATTACAAAAGCATCTACACAGGTGATTCATATTAATCTGAATGCTAATTAGCAGCGTGTGTCTGCTTAAAAAAGGTCTAACCAGCAGCACTTTGTGAGGTAAGTCTCCAAAGCAAGATGAGGATACTAACAAAGGGGTTCCAAAGAGGCCAACTAGTTGGTGCTCGAATTGCAGGAGCGTCGGTCAGAAAAACGGCTAAATTATTTATGGTGGCAAGGGGAACAATGTCAAAAATTATGACAACATAATATGCCCAACAGCATCAAAAAACAGCATTGGCAAAAAAGAACTGTGTCCGCAAGTGCAAGTCAAAGCTCTCCGACAGGGACAGACATTCACTTGGTAGGATAGTTGCTAATAACCACAAAACTACAGCTCTAAAAATCACCACAGAATTGAATCAATCCATGTCTGAACCAGTCTCAACAAAAACAGTATGTTGTGAGCTTCACAAAGCTGGTATTTATGGCAGGGCCACCATTCAGAAGCCATTTGTATCCAAGGCTAATGCACAAACATGCATAACATGGTGTAAGGAACACAAAACCTGGACCCCTGAGCAATATCAGAGTGATATGGTCTGATGAGTCCTCTTTTACTCTTTTTAATCTGGACGGGTATACGTCTGTTGCCAACTGTTAAGTATGGTGGTGGTTTTTTAATGGTATGGGCAGCCATTTCATGGGACTCATTGTGTCCAATGATTACTCTTCATGGACGTGTAACGGCAAACAATATGAAACCATTTTACAAGACCAGGTGTACCCTATGGTGCAAAGACCGTTCCCTCATGATGTTCCCATATTCCAACATGATAACACCCCCATAGACACATTAAAGAATGTTTCCAAGAACACGAGGATGACGTCTGGAGCGCAGAGGGCGAACTAGATTTCCACCTCCTTCATCCCTCAAAGAACTGGAGACCTTCTGTCCTTCTTGAACAATGGGTCAATATCCCATTACACACAGTTCAGAAATTGTATGAAAGCATTCCTAGAAGGATTGAAACAGTTTTGAACGCAAAGGGTGGGCCTACTCCTTATTAGTTACTAGATATTCAGTTTTTGTAGGCATTTCCGATATTTTGTCCACCCTCTGTACATTCAGAGAGTTTGAAATCTGTTTCAAGGAAATTTTCTGCACGCCTGGCTACCTTGTGAGCATCTGGGATAAATGTGTTCTTTGCGGTTACAAAGCATCCAAAAGGCCTCCTTTCAGGAAGATACACAGTTTTAAATCACAATCAAAGACAAGCTAGCCACAAATTAAGGTAGCTAAGTTTGTATCATTGAGCAAAGTAAGTCACCTTAATTGCTTCAGTAAAATATCCAACTGTACTAATGGATTGTGTGTAAAAATGTGATCTGTGCAAGTTGCTCTGGATAAGAGCATCTGCTAAATACTTAAATGTAATGTAAAGTAACAAAGTGCAAGGGTCATGAGTTGGTGCTCATGATGCACATAGCTAACTAGCCATCTTAAGCCCCTTTTCCACCGCAGAAACCTTTTCGCAGAACTAAATTCCCTTTCCCACCGGAGAAAGCAGGGCCGATTTTGGTTCCAGGGATATGGTTCCTGTCCCCCATTTTACTGAGCATCGCTGATTGGTCAAACGCAATATTTGCAAAAAATATTTTTGTTATTCTCACTAATGTGAAACAGTTTGTGTTTATGGAACAATGTTTAGCTGTAAAATACGGAACAAATCCTATCCAGCATTGATACAATAAGAAACACAACATTTTGTTCTTCATACTGGAGGATTCCGTATGATAAAGAACGAGTGGCAACCCTAAACAAAAAGGTCTACCAGAATATTTCTATGTGTTTAGTTGAACTGGGCATAGACCACTCAGTCAAACAGAACTGGGGGAATTTTTTTTTATAAAAAAAAATTATTATTATTAAAAAAACAAAAAAAAAACTGAAGCAGGATTTCAAAAGAATAATATAAAGACCACAATAATTCTTAAACGTAACTGTGTCCCCTACTTTGCCTAATCTCTATGGTTCTCCAGGTGCAGTGGGAAAGCAAACACAAACTCACTCCAGGAACCATTTTAGTCACCATTGTGGATAGCTCCTGCCCTCTTTTAGTTCCGACAACCCCATGGAAAAGGGGCTTTAGCCAGATGGTAAGAAACCAATCCTCAACTAATCTGAGCTTGTGAACAAGTTGGGTCCACGGAGTCCGTACTCGGACACAGGTTGAGTGTATCTAACAAATAGGCAGATAGACGCAGAAGCGCAAAAGTAATTTAAATCTTTTTCCTATTTCTTTTGAATTAGAACAATAATAGTTTTCTTTTTAGCAGCACACCGGACGACCAGTGACGCATGATTTACAGGCCCACACGGAAAATAAATCACGCCTCATTGGCAAGCCCTGCCTTTAGTCCTCAATAAGGAAATTTATCTAAGCGCTATAAAATAACGGCAATCGTGTTTAATCTGATTGTAAATTTAATCTGGTTTCAATTGAGGGAAGTAAAAATGGACAGACAGTGAAAAAGCATGCTGTGTAGTTATGAGAAACGGTAGCTCAACCTTAATTCTGCCGATTGACATTTAAAGGACATAAATCTCCTGTGTACTGTGAGACCATCTGGCCTTTCCCCACTGGATTTCTGTGTAACAGTATCTGGAATATAAAAGTTTTCATCTGAAAAGAGTCCCTTAAAGCAAATTTAGGACATTCCACATCAATAGGGTAGAAATAATAGATGGGTGTCCGAAACCCAAAAACAGCAAAACTGAAAAGAGTCAATAATGTAATTAACAAATTAATAAATACTAAAATAAATACTAAAAAGTAACAAATAATAAAATGTAAGCCCTTTGCATTCGTTTAGTTCCCACAATACAGCAGAACAATATACTACACCTTCCATCTTTGAAACTGGGGAACTTTTAAACTTTGAAATCTCACCCCTGGTTGAAAGCTTGCTGTAGATCTGCGAGTTCACTTCCTTGTCCCGAAGAAAACATCGTATCTCTTCAACCGCCTCTCGTATGATGGTAATGATCAGGACAAAACCCTGGGCGATAAACATTTACAAAGATTACACAGCAACAGGCAACGGAGCTTTATTTTTTCTATACATTTTCAAAGGCGTTAATAGTTTATTGTGATTCTGTACAAGGACTGTATTTCTAAAATGTTCCGTAACTAATGCACACTTTACTGATGCCGTGTGGCAAAAAAGCCAGACATTTACAGAAAAGTTGGTTCAGAAGCGATACACACTATCAATAATATTAGTAAAATTATATAATATTAATAATGATAAACAGAAATATAAATTGAGCGAGTTTCCTTAAAATATTCTTATATTCTTTACAAATTTAGCTGGCTATTAACGCTTAATTTCTTTGTAATAAATATCTCCGCAGTCACTAGAAAAGAATCATATTTCCATACTTTTTAATTTGATTTTGCAAGTCTCTTCTGAAGCTTCCTACCTGTCTCCACAATATTTTCCGAATCAGTTATTTAAAGTGGGGGGTAAAAGGGAAGGCTTATACCTGGGTCATTTCATTGCTTGGGGTGTGGCCCAGTATATTTTCATTGTTACAGACAAAGGTATTACCTGTGAAGCCTTAGAAATGTTATTTATAACTTATATTTCAGGAGAGAAAGGACCGACATATTAAACAATGACTTGTGACTGGAGTTCCCTGAAGAGCTGTCCAGGTGACGGTGATAGGTTTCTTACCAAGGGAACCCAGTATGTGTACAGGGCTCCTAGTCTGAGCTCCATCACAAACTGGGAGCAGGCCAGGAGCAGGAAGTACAGGTTGAAGAAGTACTTGAACTGGTTAAACAGCACCTGTCAACAGAGGGAAGCAGAGGACGCGTCAGCTGCCTTCGTTGCGCGGCGGGTCTTTCATGGCTGCCTTCGTTGCGCGGCGGGTCTTTCATGGCTGCCTTCGTTGCGCGGCGGGTCTTTCATGGCTGCCTTTTGCGTTTCTTGACAGCTCGCAGCTCGCTAGCTCACAATGCAAAAAAAGTGATGGGCTCAGACTTATCATTACTCGTTACAAAGAGTTTCAAAGGTGTTACAAAGTAGATGTTACTGAACAGACGCAAGGAAGCGTCTTCAGAGTTTCGCTCAGCCAAGGGATAAATATGATATACATGTATGTATTCATTCTATTTACTGTTCAAAGGGTAATTAAAGGGGTATCAATAGGCCTCAATTAAGATGCAAGCTTAGCTTCAAAAATATGAGAAGTGTTCAGCATAAAGACCCTCGTAAAAGACACATACAAATATGAGTTTTACAAATGACCTTAATGCAAGTTCACAAACAAATGTTTCAGTCTTATGACACCTTGTATACATACTTGTAATATTACCATTACCAAATTGCGATGTATATACACCACCATTGTTGTCGATTATTTTTCAGAGATTTGGTCTCACAGACTAACGATGTGTGTCTTCATCTTCCTGACTGTATGGAATTAGGAGTCGCCACTTCTAAGACAAAAACCAAACTCAAAATGGCCTCCATAAACCAATCAAATAGCTCCCAGCGTGCTTTAAACTTCTCCTCTATTTCATGCATTTCCTTGTAGTGTCAGCGGAGTAGCACTCTTCTATGGTCTATAAGATATCTCTGTGAGCCAACAGATCACAGCACTGCGCGTCCTAAGGTATTTACAGATCCACCCCCAAAACAGTCAAACACACAGACTGATTTCACAGCCTGACTGCAGCTTGCTACGCCAGTGTTGAATTTCATTACCGCCACAGTGCAAGGTTACACCAAGTGTTCAGCTTAAGTGAGTCTAATGCAATAACGCTGCAACATTTGGCAATGCCCAAGCTAAGTGCGGCTGACTTAAAGACAAGAAACAATCTAAAACAATTCTAATAGTAGTTTTGTTTTACGAATAAATGTGCAGATTTCTGGTTTGATATTCAAAATGAACCATATTTGAGTTCTAGCTAGTGATTTTGGCGACTAACCAAATGAGACTAGATTATAATATATGGATGCATACTAAAAATATGAAAAACAGCTCGGAAAAGGGTACAAGAAGGAAATCAGTGGGGAAAGCACATTCTCTACACTGAAACCAGCAGTGACTTTTTCCCTTAGAGGAAAGACAATTTGGAGACAAGTTAAGTGATGTTTTCATATCACTGTATAAGAGAATAACAAGAATGGCAAAAGTTAAAAGTAAATGCTGGCTGTCCTCTGGTCCTTCTTTTTGTTTCTTTCTAAACCATGTGACAAAAACCTGCAAATAAATTTAATAAAGCACCAACCTGGGGTTCTTTCTGAAGGGTCTGAAAGCACTCGCCCTGAATATTTGTTATCTTGTAATGTAAACAGAAAGGTTGGCTCCATCCAACTGAGTTTAAAGACGGATTGGCTAGTAGTTACAACCACATGTAACCAGAACTTCAGAACTGTTTAAATTCCATTTAGCTAAATGCTAACAGGGGTGTACATTAACTTTTTTTGCACATAGCACTGGAGCTACAGAGGTTGATAGTTTTGTAGCACAGGCCAAAAACTTGTAGCACGAGTATAAAACATCTCTAAAATCTCGAAAAACAACCACAAGTAATGCAGTTCATCACTTAAACAGGTATGTGACTGGCAAAGGACATGAATGTTGCATACAGGGCACACAAAATCCAAACCTTAACAAGAAATGTTTTCAGACAAAAAATTTTCTTTATTTGCTCATAATGGTAAATTGCAGGGACATAACAACTGTATGTATAAAAGACATCAATGTTACGCTTCAAATTAGCAGTGCAGATCTCAGTTTAAATTCATATCATCATACAATATTTTTTATTTTAAATTGAGAAAGTGTGTAAAAGACTAATAAGAGAATAAAAACAACAAACGGTGTGTGTGTGTGTGTGTGTGTGTGTGTGCGTGACACAGATCTAGCATGTCTGCTGGCCACTTTTAGATTTTAATTTGATCCCTGTCTGTCTGTCTGTCTGTCTGTCTGTCTGTCACACATGTATGCACCAGAGCCCACCACCAGAGGGGCGCTATGCTTCAGTGTGGTCTAATCTATTATTAATCTACCAATGAACCGTGATTGGTGTATACAGCTAATTAGCCAACTGAACCAGAGAACTTGGTGGAAACAAAAACCTGCATTCACACCACACATGAACAGTTTCCCACCCCTGGTATGGCAGTTATGACAGAGGCTTACATAACTTAATGGGAGTATTTATCCCATTCATTCGGCTGGAGGACCCTACACCCTGAACTGGCCAGAGGAGGATAAGCCTCTCCTATTGAGTCGAGTTCCTCCAAAAGTTTCTTCCTACAGTGATATCAGTTTCTTTCTTTAGAGGGGGCCAAATTGGCCACCTACTATTTTTTTTATGGGGGTCACTGTCAAAAGTCAGGGCGTCAATAAAAAAAATTAAAAAAAATAATAATATTTTTTTTTTAAAGAAAAAATAATTTAAAAAAACAATAATATTATAATAATAATAATATTCCCTTTCATCTGAATGCAACTCCTCCTACGGAGGATTGTCTTCCACACACCTATTAGGTTGCTTCCTCTTTGTTAAGCAATAGGATTTATACTTTTATTTTTTTTTATTTTAAAGCTTTTAAAAACGGCCCCCACTGAATACATTGGTGGAATGCTCAGTTTACAGCAGAATATACCTGTCCGGCAGTTGAACAAACAAGCTTCCATTACCACGGTAACTGCTGAGACAATTCTAGTAGTGTACTTGGTTAATTGAACGTGGGGCGGCTGTGGCTCAGGAGGTAGAGCGGGTCGTCCGCTGATCGCAGGGTCGGCGGTTCGATCCCCGGCTCCTCCTGTCCACATGTCAAAGTGTCCTTGGGCAAGACACTGAACCCCAAATTGCTCCCAATGAGCAGGCTAGCACCTTGCATGGCAGCTGCCACCATTGGTGTGTGAATGTGTGTGTGAACGGGTGAGTGAGAGGCCATTGTAAAGCGCTTTGGATAAAAGCGCTATATAAGTGCAGTCCATTTACCATTTACCAATTGAATGCAATGCCAGTGAAGTACATTTGACTTTGACTAACATTAAAGAGTAAGCGCACTCACTGTAGGCCGTCTCCGCCTACTACACAATTTTGGAGTGAGTGAGGGAGAGAGAAGAGGAGGGGGTGGAGGATAAATGAACGTACATTGTACAAATGATTTTGTATAACTCGGATAAAACTGCCAAGACGTTGAGGATCAAATATGAATCAAGATTCAGCAACCGCATGGCCTATTTCTTACCGCAAATACTTTCAGAAACATATTTTTGTCGACTGTTTAGGTGGGATAAGAGAGTTTATGAGCAGACCGCCATGTTGTCCAATGGAGTGGGAAGCAGAATTTAAACCGTGAGAGGGCAGCACCAAGTTTCTTCTGATATATGATATTAATTCTGAATTGTAAAAATAACGGAATGGATGAATAATCATTATAAGGTAGGCATACAAACACGCATACAGATAAAAAAAACTTGATCTAGAGTGTAGTTACCCTTTAATCATTGCAAGAATTAATAATGTATTAATGATTTACTTGGCTAACATTAACAACAAATTCGCTACTACAGCTAATATACTTTGGTAATTAGCTAAGTAGCTTAAACCAGCTAGTAAGATCGATAATGTTACCGATATAATGTCAGTGAAGCAGTCTTGCAGCTAATGGCTAGATGGCCAACTAACTAACAAGCTTGCTAACCAGGCAATAGTGTTATGCTTCTGTGAAGCTAGCTAGGTAGCTAGCTAGCTCACTTGACCTAGCAAAGTTACATTAATACAAAACATAACGTCACTGCTTTGGCTGGTGATGTGATGTGTTCCAACGTTACTGATGTGTTCTAATGTTACATTCTGTTATTTACAATGCAAACAGCACTGTTGTACCGCCCCCCCAGTCAATCTGGAGAGTGTCAATTGGGCCTATGCGTTGATTTCCACCGGGTCATTTATGATTTTTAGGGGGCCAATGGCGCAACGACACGGTCTAGATAAAACGTTGTAAATGCCATCCAGGGAGGTTTTCCTTGCCACTGACACCTCTGGCTTGCTTTGTGGGGGTTCAGGCCAGGGTATACTGTGAAATTTCATTGTAAAATTATTTATTATATAAATAAAATTTGATTGACTGATTGCATATCTTGTAAAAACATTTTTACACGACTGACGTTACCCTATGTACCTTTGCACAAGGCTACAACAAACATTGTTCAACCCTGTATTTGAACCTGCAAACTCCTGGTGACCTCTCATTCCCTAACCTCCATGGCGCCACATTGTTTCCCAAACCTATCCCTCAGCCCCACGTGTACTGCTCCATGGGGGGGGTGGGGGGGGGGGTGGAGCTGAGATGGTGAGGAAGCAGAGCCAGAGCTGTCACTCACCCCAGGGAGGAAGGTGAAGAAGTTGTACTTCTGGTTGTTGATGACGTTTCGTGGGTATCTCTGCTCCCGCTTCTCCGGGTGGCCCAGCCACACCGTGCGTGGGCGGAACTCGCCCATGCCACAGCATCTCGACCACGGGCAACACCTGGAACACCAATCACAATGGTGAGAAATGCCATCGCCCCACCCCATGCCAATGCTGCCCAATCCCCTCTTTAGCCTGTCAGCAATAACCAGTTCAGACCACACCTTCTACCACTGCATCTACTTGGAATTCGAATCAGATCACGAGAGATCTCAACGCTTTCCATCCCGGAACAGCACTTAGCTGTGAACTGCGGACCAGCCCAGACACTGGTCAGCTTTTCTCAGAGAGTAGTCTCCACGTTTCACAGCACACGCACCTTTTCTCGCTATTCAACAACTTCTCTGTGTCTCATAGTTCATTTTTCAATCAGCAGTTTGAATTCCCACCTTCAGGGGTTTATGTGACTAGTTACAAAATATTGGTTACGGCCCAAGAAGAGAAAGGGTTTATGGGTCTGAGCTGCACTGCCAGTCTTTTAGCCTGGAATGAGAAGTCAGGAGGAGAGTGGACTGACCAATCCTTTGAGTTCTTAGAAGCTACTGGAAGGTGCCGCAGAAAAGCGCAGAATCATATATAGCCTATAACTCCATACCAGGGGGCCAGAGAAGGACAAATGTACATTTCCACTGTAGTTTCTGAATTGATCTCGCTCCAACCAGTCACTGACCTGCTGGCTGCTAGCTTTGCACGCCTTGCTCAAACAAGGAAGTTTGCCTTTTGCCTAATTAGGCTGAGTAATCGGGCGTGGAGCGCAAAAGCTGCAGGTGAAGTTGAGATGGCCACAAGCCACTTTGTGTTAATTTCATCCATAAACAAAGCTCTCTGACAAACAATACCTTATTCTCAAGACTGAAACGTTCCAATATGAATCCTTCAAATATATTTTTGTAATTATGAGGTCAGAAGCAAAGACCTGTGCTGAATACCATTATGGCTTAAAGAGATTTTGCTTTTACAGATCACCATTAAAACCTATGTTCACTTCAGCACAATACAATTATGTTACTTTTCTGTACAACTGTAGGCACTAAGAGCAGTTATGGCTGCTCTGCCATTATTATTGTTGCAACTGTGATACAAGCTATATTGAATGCACCATGCCATACCAGCCTTGTAAGTCTATCCGGACATGTCTGCCTAATAAATGGAATGATACTGTTGCCACTGTTGCCGCCGCCACTACTGCCGCCACCACCACCACCACCACCACTACTACTACTACTACGCCCAAGATCAGCCATCTGAGATTTAGCCCTGCTTAATATTCCAGAGAGGGAGATGCAGCTGCACTGTGGCTGTCTTGTTTGCTTCTAAACAGGAATGAATAGGTTGTCTGATGTTAAACTTAACAGACAGGAACCTTTGAAAGTGCCAGTGAGGCCATCGCACTAGTATTGCATTTAACATTTTCAAAAGCAAATGTATCTTCAAGTAATATTTTCTCCCCACAACATTTAATATGACACATTTTATTTGTGTTGTCCGGAGCATCTCACATTTTAGCACATGTAGAAAAGCCACAAAATTGGTCTAATGCGGCTCACACGTATGCAGTTTATCGGTATCTAAAAAACTGCTGATGCCATCAAGTCACAAAATTCAATTTTAGAAGAATTTCGCACATATAGAGGTACCATGTGATTGACCTTCAATTGTGCTGTAATGGAAAACTGGAAAAAAATCTAGCCTAAATGGTTGAGAAATTAATAAGGGATTTAAACCATTTTCTAGTGAAAACTCCTAATAATTAAAAAATTCAAAACAAACAGAACACATTTCTGCTTCTTTCATTGCATGTACTCAACCAGACATTCAAAGCTGCACCTCATTGTAAAAATAATACATTCTGATTGTGCCCAAGTATGAGAACGTACCCAGACAACTAAAAAAAACATTACGGTCTAATTGGGTACCAAAGTTCACCTCATAGATGTGGCCTTGTTGGAGCAAACAGTTTCCAAATTGACATCCTGTCCAAACCCCTGGTCCTGGAGAGCCACAGTTCGCTGCTTTTTTGTTATCATCTTAAGATCAGACCCAAGAAACCAGGTTAGCTGTTAGTGTGCATCTGACTTCTTTAAGCGATTAAGCTTACTGAATAACACCACGAAGCACCAGAGCCTGTGTCTTTCCGGGATCTGAGTTAGAGACCCCCTACTGTACTGGGTGAGCAACACAGATAAATGCATGGCATACGAGATTCTATCATTGGATAATTATGTTATGTAATGACGTTATTGAAAACTACAGGACACAAAAGTCATAAAATAATGTGTTGTTTTAGGCCTAGCTGCTACAACGAAACACTAGCTCTTTAGAAGACATAACTATATTAGCATATGCTAATATAGCTATATAAATTAAATAGGCCTAATTTAAAATCAGCTGCAGCTATATATCATGCAAGATCTGGAGATATTCGAAAACACCAATCGCAACATAGAAACAAAAACAGAATGTGTTCATTTTCAATTATCGTTACCCTACAGAACCTGTACTGCGGCATAATATTATGTAAAATGGACATGATCGTAAACTTTTCAAAATAATTGTTTCTGTGTTAACATTAGGTATTCGTCAGCTAAATGCGATGCTGTCGTTGAAAGCGAACCCACTTCTACGATGAGTGTGGAATGATCTCATTTGCCATACAAATTTGATGCTTTCACTGAATAATCCTAGGCCTGGAGCTATCCAGCTAAATTCAGCATAATGTTACTCGAGCTAGACTAGCTGTGTATGAAACATCTGAAAACGGTCCCATAACTTACTTCAGCTGTAAATGTCGACAGAAATATTTGATATTGCAATGAAAGTTCGAACCTCTCTTTCTTGAACCCGGAAGAAGGCCAACTGTTAGCTGATAACTGCTAGCTAACGTTACCTAACAAGCCACCTAGAAGCTGCTGTTTGCCTTGCACCATCCCTGATAAATTGTTAGCAAGCTAACGTCACCTAGCCACCTAATATTAGCGAGATAATTTCAAAACAGCCTTATTTATTATTATGGGATACCTGTCGCCTAATGTTACCTAAATTCAATAAGTAAAGCACGCTACACACATATCTACATTGTTGTCAAGCTAAATAAGTGTTACACAAAGAAAAGCGAAATAAAGGCATTGTTCCTTCATCCAAAGCATTCATTCATGCTGTCAAGTACGTTGGCGTTGTAACGCGAGCCAACCCAGCCTAGACGGCTACAGAAGCTAGCTCTCCAGCTAGCAAAGCTACCATACAAATGAAGAGACGATGAATGTAACACTTTCCACCGGCGTGTCACAAAATACCGTTCTTGTTCTTACCCGTTTTTGTGTTTATTGTCGTGTCTTTTTTTATGTCTAACGGGCTGGAGTGGAATATTATCCGTCATTCCTGCAGTTCCCGTTTTAATGCGTTTGAAATTGCTCTCGCCTTGTTCTCCGAGCTGGGCGGAGGCTCTGAGTGAGTCTGCGGATCTAAAAGAGACAGGCGAGGCTCTTCAGTCCCTGCTCTCGCTGTCACATCTCGAACGACACAAATGTGGGAATAGCCAGCTGAAAAACGAAAAACCACTACTTATTTATTAAAGTGTCTAATATATAGTGAGCTGTTGCTGTTTGTTTGGGCTGTTTCGTTTAAAGCCTATTTGGCCACTTTTATTTTGACACGACGCCGATGGGTTTGATTTCGCCATAATCACAAAAAGAAAAAAACATTTTCCTGTCATAGTATATAGGCTACTTGTAATACAGAGTTAATATTTGAAAATGAAGTTAAGAATTGATACATGTGATGTGGGTTTATTCATATGGCAAAATAAATGCATGGGGTTTATGAGAAAATGAAGGTGGTCTGAAACAAAACTAAAATGTAACGATAGGCTACTGCAGTTCCGAAGTCTGTGTGGGTAGTTCAATTGCAGGTGTTATAGGCTATATAGCCTACAAAAATGAGGTAGCCTAATGTTGGGGGAGAAAATATTTTCACGCTTAGCGAACACATTCATCTTGCAAAGTCGAGATTGTAGACAATGGCACTGACGCAGGTGTTGTGTAGGAACATGTCCCTGTGCAGTGTAGAAAGTGGTAGGCTATTTGACAGATGCAAGCGCAGCTTATCCCGCGTATTCGGCTATGTTGAAAAATACCCATATCTGGCCATTTAGCCTACGAATAACAAATACAAAAATATAATTTTTATTTAAAATAGGCCAACTATAGGCTATTCAACAAGTTTATTGAACATTTTTCTTCACGAAAATAGTTGTATTTTGGCAAAAAAACTGTTCAACCAAGTTGATGTAGCCTATTTTTAGTAATCAAATGTAGGCAATTTTTTTCCATTTCACAAAAATCATAAAACACTATTGACTCAAATTGACCCGTAATTTCATCTTTGTATGTAAAATATGCACAGACATTCCACAACAGAGCTATGGGTATGAACACTCCATTTAAGTTCATGACCCCAAATGAGTAAAAGTAATAAAATTTCACACTTGAAATTCAATTTCGCTGAAAAGAGAAGTTTTCCAATATTCCAGGTACATTAAAAACTGAAAATGGGGTAAAACTGACCCGCAACATAGCCTAACAAGAGGGTTTAAGGAAGCTATTCACAATTCATAAGCACATACATATATTGCATATATTAGATTGCATTGATTATATACTGTTTATTTGTGAAACATTGAATTATATCATTACCTGTGTGTTACAATTGAACTGGAGTTGTTTTGAAAGCTCCTTGGTCTTCATGGTTGAACCTTTGCTTGAAATTTATTGAAGGACCATACAAAGCCATAGGCCATTTTTCTGAAATCATGTTGAGTATTATTTTTGCATGCTGACAGAACGACATTCAACTTTTTGCACATATATGTTTATTAACAGGCATTTTATGAAAGTCTTCCTGTTATAACTGGGAATGGTTATATTTTTGGTCAGAAAATTATCTTTTCGATAGCATAATATCTGATAGCGTAATACATAATTTCAATATTAGAAAAGTTATTACAATACAGTTGATTGATTAGCTTATCCAGTTGTATTATGCTATTGTAGAAAAGGTACTGATGTTATCCAGTGGTATGTTTAAAAACACCCTCTAGAGTTTTATGCCTCTCAAAAAGCTCTACTCTTTTTATTGGGGATACCTTCTCAGACTTCTCTAACTTGATCTTGAATTGTGTTTTTTGAAAAAGGCGATGAGAGAGATAAGAGATATCCTTGTAGAAATATGTTCTGAATTACTGTTGTTCAGTTTTTGTCCCCGGAAATCCCTACCACAAATTTTGAAACAAGGCAGTTATGGCTCTAGATTTGGAATAATTGAATGATTCTGTTTGGGCCTGTCTTCTTTTAAATCTTGTTTAAAACCACATTTACATTTTTTAAATTTTATCTATACTTTTATTTTGTAAAGTACCTTGTGAACCATGCAAGCAAGGCACTCTATGAATAAATAATATGAATAATATTATTATTCATAATAATAATAATGATTATTATTATACTTTCACTCCTATTTCTACAATAACAGCTGATTTGATCCAATGATGGCTTTTTAAAGTTAACACAAGTCCATAAGCATGTATGAGAAAGTGCAAAGGACATAATGATTCACTGTCTGACCTTTCTTCATTGTGGATGCAGCCAAACTGTCCCTCTTGCATGAGCAAGGTCATTGGTTAACCTTTGCCATCTGGCCAGTAAGACGGTCTTGAAGCTGGCTGCATTCTAATAAATGGAATTGTTATTCATGAAATATGGCCGTTCTTGTACGAGGGCAGGCAGGTGCAGAGAAAGTTTTCCCATTGTAGTGGTGCACCACCTGACCTGAGGGCTTGACCTACACATCCCCCCTGCTATGTGGTACCAAAATGCCTGCTTGCAGGGCAGACAACTGATAGGACACCCTCCTCCAATCACATGCCACCTTTTGTCATGCAGAGCAGTGTCCACTCTTCTGCCACCAAAAAATGCTAATTCCCTCTTGTGACTCAAGCTGAGTTTGATTGGAAGGCTCTTGGATTAGGTCCACTGTTGCTAATAGCCCCATGCATAAAGCACATTCTTCCCACCAAAAATAATTAAAAGGGGTTGTGGGATTAAACCGCTTTTGTCCCTTGATGTTTCTCGGAACACAGCTAAGATAGCAGCCAATCCTGCTCCAACTGATGGGCGTAACTGGACCGCCCTCAGATCTCATATTTCCCAGTTACCATCTGACCTCTGGCTGTGAAATCTGAATTTTCTTCTTGTGAATAAAAAGAGCATATAAAAAATAGAACTAAATAACAGCTATACAGAACAATTCACTAAGATAATGTATCGACTTGTATCAAAGTGTAAAAATAGTCTGGTTGGTCCAACTCTCTCACTTTAAACAGATATAAAACTGTTGGTCAACACAGAATATCAATATTTTACACAATGACATGTAAATTATAGTCATCCACCCTATAATAGAATTGGCACTTTAGTATGTGTTTTTTTTTATGACACAGGCAAGATGTTTATTTCAACCTAATAAAACTACAATAAGCTTAAAATTTCCAACAGTGCAACATAAATAATGTCAAAGCTTATGAATCTGCCCATCTGTGAACATTTGATGTTGACACCATGGCTACCTCTTCATGTGACCAATAAGAAGACTGTATGGCGCAAGGTGCAAATGGGCTGGACTTAGTCTCTTCAATAATTATAGGTGTGTCTTGGGCGAACATGCAATAAACCAATCAAAATGTCATATCCCACTGGCTTTAAAAGCCACCTGCGTTTGCACCTTGGCAGACTGCTAATAAGATGGCGGATAGTAACACTGTGAAAACAGCGATTTTTACAGCGAAACAGACACAGACATGCTGCATGCAGTTTAAGCGTCGCAAGGAGGAGGCTATATATGGAATATTATGAATCAACATTATTTGGACTAACCCTTATGATGTGTTTTGATATACACACATATACATCTTTTCACATTAGGGTCACAACACTGGCATGGGTCCCAGTATTTCCCAACAAACAAATTCCACAAACCAGAAACAAAAAAAAAAAAATTTTTTTTTTTTCTTTTTCCCAGTGCTATTTATTTTTTTAAATATTATTTTATTTAATTTATAATTATAACCAAACAAGCATAAACATGCACATCTAAATAAATTGTTAATATGAAGATGAATATAAGATGAAAACTTATGCTGTGCTGAAAAAAAAAAAAAATAAAAAAAAAAAAAAAAAAAAAAACACAACAGCAGCCACATGACCACCACACATCAGCCACAGTTTATGGATGACCCCAGAGTTTTATTATTGGTCAATATATTTGCCGCTGGGGTCAGATGAAGCCGGGTCAGCAGAAGATGTAATCAGATGAAAGATTGTGAAAATCGAGAACAGACTTATACCAGGATGTAAAGTTCAATGCAAATGCGACCAAGACAGCTGGACCTGATCCATGCAAAACAACTATGGTTATCCAAATGCAAAGAATGGTTTCCCAAGGGCGAGATGTTACCAAAGCCAGATAACATTTCGGTGGGTGGGAAGGACAGCTTTGCCCAATTAGCCTCTGGTTACAATCAGAGCTGTGGTGGGAGCCCAGTTGTCTCCTTGTACTCCTGTGTCCATTATCCTTGCCACAAGAGAGGCTGTGTAGACTGAGAACATATGTTGAATCTGACATGCCTGTCTTTTTTAAATGCGTGCAAGTGTGTGCGTATTAGTTTATGTGAAAAATTCCCGATTCATTAGGGGGCAATGTAGAAAAGAAATGTTTTCACTAAACTGCCATTTAAAGGGATTGATCGCTTTCCCATTTCAGTGCATTTTTTATTGGCCCAGTTATGCGCAATGAAGGATGTTGCATATTTACAGAAGTTAGTTTTACAATGGCAGGTTACAAAACTTCCTGCAACGACATGCTTCCAGAAGTTGTACGCGTGTATATTAACCCATTTATTTTCACCGTTTAACCATTTCCAGTTGGAACCAATTGCATTTTTTTGACTCATTCAGCCCGACTGCTGCGGTCAGTGAAAGAAGATGCACGTCATCCTGTATCCATAGAACTACATAACCGAAGCAAATTCCTGCATAAGAGAAGACCGCAAAACTGCACAAGACAATTTTATTTATTTCTTTTTTTTTAATTGCAAAATGAACCAGTTATTCAGCAATCAATATTTACCCTTAACTTAGACAAATGTAACTTCTGCCCTTTTTCTTCCAAGTTTGGCAAGTTAGTGAAAGTCATTGTCTAACAAATATTTTTATTTCCCCTCCCCCCCCCCCAGTTAAGGACATAAGAGTATGTTGATTGAATCCCATTTTACCTTCACACAGATCTATTCAAACTGTGGCTAGTTGTCCTAAAGCGTGACGTCAGGAAAACGTACCGTACCTCTGACCCCTCAACCTCCGTTGCAACTCTTCTTCCGTATTCAGGCTTTACCAACGTGGCTGAAACTCTTCAGAAGTTTACTTGGACAAAATCATACCTTCAATTTCAGCTTGCCCAAATTATAGTATGCATGCCACAACACAGGCAGCGCAGTAAGCCAACCCCATGGCCAGCAGCATCAAACCATACCTCCGAGTGAGGAACTTGCACCACTTTTGAATTGAGAAAGACCAACAGAAAAAACTAAAAAAATAGGATGTTAAATTGTGAATAAATGCTACAAAATTAATCTAATGTTATGCATGACCTCTGGAGGAATAAACCTCCCTCCCTCCCACCTCAAATGGAATGCTGGCAGGTAAAACTGTCTGGGTCAATCATAAACATGCACCAAAACTTAAAAACCCAACCCCCATGCCCCCACACACAGGAAGCATTACTGCAGATACACTGCCATATTTCAGGGCATTGAAGGCAAACTTCAAAGAGCAACTGGGCCGTTAGGTTTCTGGTCGCAAGGTGTGATTGCCTCTGACAACCGCCAAATAGATGGTTCATAGACGGAATAATATGTACACTGATAAATGGGGCTTAAATGGCAAAGAATTAATGTGGTACAATATGGAATGCAGCCAATAAGCAGCACTTTACAGATTGGACTGGATTACGTACCTACAAGATAACGCCGATGGGCACACTTCGCTTCAAGAAATAATTTTGTTTCTGTATAATAGTCAAGAGGGAAGAAACAATTTGGAAAAGTCACCCTGATTTTATTTTCAAAAGACCAGAAAGTAACATTATGCATTAAGATGCTTGAATAAGGAGGAAAGAGTTGTAAAACAAGATGATTTACAAAGTCTACACTGTAAACA
The DNA here is from genome assembly GCA_022702515.1 of Ilyophis sp. 1 JC-2022. Taxonomy (NCBI): domain Eukaryota; kingdom Metazoa; phylum Chordata; class Actinopteri; order Anguilliformes; family Synaphobranchidae; genus Ilyophis; species Ilyophis sp. 1 JC-2022. Next base: position 23,268,195 of record CM040402.1, on the reverse strand, counting down.
TGCCAAAAAACTGGCAACAAAAGTAACAGAAGCTCCATAGTTCTTGAATTGTAGATCCCAAGACCCCTCCAACCCAGTTTGGATGCAGATTTATATATATATAAAAAAAATTATAAATAAAAAAAAAAAAGGCACAAATTGGTAAAATGCATACATCAGGAAGAGTGATTACCAGGACACAGCCAAAATCGGTTCTGAGCAAAGACGTGCAATGTGTCCAACAATACATTCAATTAAAAAAAAATACAAAATAAAAACTCAGCAGGTTGTGGGGAAAGGAGTACTCAAAGAAAATTACATTTAGATAGACAACAAGCTACTCCAGCCATGTACCTGAAGATGAGGTAGGAAAAAATTGCCCCCTCCCCCTACCCAAGAGCCATCTGGCATCTTGAGCTGGGGGGGGGGGTTCATGCTTACCAGCTGCATTTATGCAAAACTATTTGTTGATTTGTCAATTTGGTTAACATGACAGGATCTGAGATTACAAGCAGATTGTTTGGAGGTAGAAGGGTGCGATCTAAACAGGATCTTACATTTCTAAGTAACCCCACAAGTGTAAAAATAAGCCAAAGCTGACCTGATCAAGCTCTGTAATAAGCCTTACTATTTAAGAGTCAACTTAACAGCAAATACCAGCCATAACCTCAGAGTAGAACTGGAAGGTGGAACAAGACATCATGAAGTGGGTGGGGGGGGGATTCATTAAAGTGCAGCCACGGTCGACAGTGTTCAGTGTTTTAATAGCCTTCAAGACATAGCTCTCAAAAGGCTCCGAATGGTATGCTGGCACAGAAAATGGAAATATAGAAGAAAAATGGAGCAAACATTATCAGATCAAACTGATCCCAGGAAATTGAGGAGGGCAAAACATTTCCACGGAAAGATTGAGTGATAGAAATATTAAAGGAGTACATCTCAAAACACACAGACATGGTATAAAGACCTTCATTACAATCTTTTGGTGCTTAAAAGAAAATATATATATACACAAGTTTGAGAGGTTAGGCCAGGCACTTGGCAAAAATAATTTTTTGGTTTTGAAAGCTGGAGGGAAAAAAATAATTCAAAAATCTAATTCTACTTTAACAACCTTAAAATAACTTAATTTCAAGAGTTTGCAGTAATAGTCCACATTCATGGAAGAGAACTTCCACTACAAGAATCTCCGAAAGCCAACTGGTTTGAACACAAAGTGGTACGTTTTGAATCACTGCACAAAAACACCTGAAGCATTTTCCCCCAAGTAGGGGACAATCAATGTCCGTAAAGTTGATGGTTTGCGACAGGCACTCAAGTGTTCAGACATTAAATTTTGCAATAAACCAGATGACAATGGGTTGGGCACGATTAAATGTTAGGACACCACTTCCGTATTTCCTGAAACATTAAACTGATGTTACCTTTTGTCAAAACATCCATTCTTGACATTCGATAGACCCATTTGGATTAAAGCCATTTCAAGTAAGACGAATACATTCAACTTCTGGAGGGAGAAGACTAAAAAGATGACAGCCTTACAAAAAGTTACCCGCATATCTTAAACATACAAACATAAAATTCAACCAATACAGACCTCTACAGTAGTTAAATTCAATTTCTACAAAAATTAAACACTAGCATAATGAGGTAAACTGTTCAAATGGTACAGAGAAGGGAAGAAGGGAGCTGCACAAGTTATTGGGAAAGCTAAAGAGCGCTTTGCAGGACCCGCTCATTTTTGTTCACCGAGACCTCCGCCCTTTCCAAAATTGTTGCAAAGCGCAAAAGTGATTGTACTAATTTGTGAGCAAGTGTTAAATAGAAAAAAATAGCTACCATAAAAGCCATAATCTATACATTTCAGTAGGAAAATACGAGTGTCACATCTGTAAAAAGAACCAAGAGAAACGGAGGACGAAACGCCTCGTCCAACTCCCACCCTGGCCAAAATTAATTCACTGCGATTTTGCTCTCTTCCATAAAATGGGGGAAATGGGATTTTGGCACGCTCTCCCCGCCATTCTTTTCCATTTCCGCCATAGAGGCAGGAAGGCCAGACTGGGAACCGTCCATCTTCACCAAGCCTCCGGTCGAGCCCACAAGGGGACCACCGGCCAGGCTGCCGGGCATGGGAATGCCCCCGTTCTGGATGACAGAGATCTCATTGGTCTTCATGGTCAGGCCGTTCGTGAACGCGGTCGCGTACTGGTTCCACATGGTGGGGTCGAAGTTCATCGTTGGCAGGGCCAGGTCCTTATGGGACGGCATCATCTCGGACTCTGGACCCAGCGCCATCATCGCCATCGGGTTATCTAGAGAAAGCCTCTGACCCCGCCTTACTGAGCTATTCCACATGTGAGTCCCAACATGCACCTAAAAGTAGTGAGAATAAAATTACAATTGAATAAAAATACCACCAAGCACAAATTTCTCATAGCTGCAGGCAACAAAAAGTCCACTATGGGAGACGTTTCAGTAAGCCGACCAGGAAGTTGCAGAGAAATGTCTTTAATAACTCCAAAATACATACTACAATGAGAACAAAGGACTACATTGAGAATATAGACGCAATTCTCCTTTAATTATGCCATCATATAAACCACAGATCTACAGTGTGGGGTGAGGTTGGGAAGCCTTACCTTGAGGTTGCCCTTGGTAGTGAAGGCTCTACCACAAATTGTACAGGCAAAGGGCTTCTCTCCGGTGTGCGTGCGCTCATGGATCTGCAGGGCGCTGGCGGAGGAGAAGTTCTTCCCGCACATGTTGCAGAGGTGCTGCTTGGCAGAACGGCGGGGAGCCGAGGTAGAGGGTGGCTGCACCCCCCCTCCCAGAGACATAGGGTGCCCAAACAAGCTGTGGGCACCCATGTGGTTCTCTGGAGGGGTCTGCATCTCCAGCTTAACCAGGCTTGGAGGTACCCGCATGTAAGGCATGTGGCTTGAGCCTGTTAAGAAAAAATTAAAGTATAAATTCCATGAAATTAAAGCCATGCATCCATCCTTTAGCTTCACATTCGACAACAGGGATGAGGTGGATAAGATGTCACCTTACTGGTGGAGTACATTAGTAATAACAATGGCGATGACAACTTGTGGATACAATTTCCTGCCAATACCGACAGACAGTCAATAATTATAGCCAGAATAACCTACTGATCACTGTTGGCACCATTTTAATAAATTCTAGCTACCTATCCTGATTGAAGGAGCTCCTGTCTGTTTTCTACCAGTATGGGGATGTCAGAATTGTCTGGTCCCAATTTAACCTTCCCTGATCTTCACTGGGCAAATAATTCCATTGAATTTCAGTTTCCTGAAGAACATGCAAGTGAACTGAATATATAAAATGTATTTTAGAAGGCATTAACACAAATCTTTCAAGGAGAGGACTTACCATAGTCACCATTTGAAAAAGACAGTCCAGGCTCCTCCTTGATGGGTTTGGGGATGAAACTGGCTGACGTCAGGTCCAGAGCACCGTTAGATTCTGGGTCGTGGAGCCCGCTGTCAGAGTCTGGTCGGGAAGCCACCCTGCTGCAGTCATCTGGGGCAGTGGGATCAGGAGACTTGGACCGACTGCTCCCTAGCTGGCTGTCAACTGGCGATGAGGACTGGAAGGAGACAGAATCAGAGACAGCAGGGCTCCTGCCATTCTGGTACTCCTGGTCCCCAGGCAGGGTAGAGATTGGCTCTTTGGGGACCCCGTCGCTCCCATCAGTGCTAGCCTGCCGCTGCAGGTTGAGAGCCGAAGCAAGGTTCTTCATGTGGTTCTCCAGAGCAGCAATGCCGGAGAACATGGACGGGGGGTGGGGCGGCTGTGGCTGCTCCTCCTTTGAGTTTGGCAGAGGAAGTGGGGGTAGGGGCTCAGAGAACCCATGGAGCCTCTCCCTGGGGTTCACCTCAGTCTCAGGCTCTTCCAAGCTCTCGTCATGGAAGCTGCTCATGTCCAGAGCCTTTTCCTCCTCTGGTGGGGTGGGGGTAGGGTCTGTGGCCTCCTGACCCTCAAAGGGACTCTCTGGGAGAGGTGTGTTGGGGATCTGGCCGCCCATGTGCATACGGATGTGCTGCTGCAGCACCACGGCATTGGTGAACTTCTTCTGGCAAATGGGGCAGGAGTGCTGCATCTTGAGTGGCATGTTGGCCCGGTGGACACCGTAGTGGGCTTTCAGGTTGCCCTTTGTGGAGAAGGCCCGGCCACAGATCTTGCACTTATAGGGCCGCTCACCAGTGTGTGTGCGGTAGTGCATCTTCAGTGAGCTCTGGCAGCTCAGGACCCGGTGGCAGATGACGCACTCGTTCGGGTCGCCTGTTTTCTTCTCCAGGCAGTCCACCATCTGCTGCAGCTTAGCTGTGCCTGAGCCATGGTCCCCAGGCAGCCCGTTGCCGTTCATGTGGTGGTGGAGAGCAGCCAGGCCTTCCGGGGACTCCTGGGATTGGTCGGCCCCCATCTCCTGGTTGAACATGCCAGAGGAGATGGAGGCCCCGTCGCTTCCAGAAGAGGGAGGCCTTTGGGAGTAAACCTCACCCCCCAGGGGACTATCAAAAGAGGGCTTGAGGCCCTGCAGCACAGTGGGGTGGAAGCCTGATGAGGGAAGCCCCAAGAGCGGCTTGTTGTCAACAAAATTGGACTCCTCAATAGGCATGGACATGCCATATGGGATGCCATTGCTGGTGGGGATGTTGTCCAGGTGCTCCGGGACTGGGTGGGGGTTCATTCGTATGTGTGGGTATTTCTCCTTGTGCCTCTGGAAGTGCACCTTAAGGTTTCCCTTCGTGGTAAAGCGGTTCCCGCAGATGTTGCACTTGTAGGGCCTCTCGCCAGTATGCGAACGCAGGTGAATCTGGAGGGCGCTGTCGTTCCCAAACGTCTTGCCACAGAACTTGCACTTGTGCTTGAGCTGGTGTTCTCCGGGGGTGACCTTTGGATCCACAGCACCGGGAAGTTTGGCCATCACCTTTTTGGAGGAGTCCAGGACAGCCGACATGCCTGCAAATGGATTCTGGAAAGCCATTGCCCCTGGCGACTGGGGAAGCAGAGCGGGGAGCCGACTGGCAAGGTCAGGGAGGCCTTTGGGCAAATCCGATTTGGGGGGAGCGGGTCCTGCTTGTACACCTCCTGGGAGTGGAACGAGACCAGCGCTTGAGTGAGGCAAGTGGCTCGCTTGCTTTAGGGCTTCCAGGGACAGGCTCTGTGAGCCAGTCCTCTTGCCAATAAGGGCAGCAGCAGCTGACAGCTGCTGGGACAGGTGTGCGCCCAGGGCCTTGAGTGGGTCTACAGCGGCCCCCAGAGCAGAGTGCAGGCTCTGGGGTGCCATCATAGCCACCTGGATCCGGATCTGCTCCGTCAACTGGATCTGCTGCAGCTGCTGCTGCTGCAAGCTGACCAGCTGCTCCAGGATCATGGGGATAGCGTGCAGGTTGGCGTGCGTGGAGGAAGAGGAGGGTGGGGACTTTGTCCGGCTGGAGGAGTGCTGAGTCACTGCCACTCTGGTAGCAGGCATGGACTCCAGAGTCACGTTTGTGTCTTGCACTTTGGCGACCGACAAGTAGATCCTGTCTGGGGTGGCGGATGTCTCACCCATCTCCGCCTCCACCCGTTTCAGTGGCTTGTCAGTGCTTGGTTGTGGCTCTTCCTCATCCTCTTCCTCCATCCTCTCTGTTAAACCCGCATCGGCTTGTAACCGTAGGTCGCTGCCAGGTTGACTCTCGCCATGGTCGCCTGGAAAACGGTCAGGCGAGCCTTGAGAGATGTCGCATGGCACCATATCTCCGTCCCCCTCCTTCATGATGACCACCTGCTGGCTCTTAGTGCAGCTCCTCTGGTGCTCCAGGAACTCAGAGGGGTCAAAGAACTCAGCGCAGCACCCATCACACACACGGGGGTCCTCCATGCGGCTCCGCTTTGCCTCAATCGTGGCCTCCTCCACTGGACTGTCCTGAAGAGCACCTGCAGTGATGGACAAAGACCACACACGTTAGCATCAACTCCTGACACCCACTATTTAGAAAGCCAAGTTATACAGTGCAACATAGTCCTACCATTAAACAAATTGAGTCTTTGATAAAATGTCCATTTTAGTAAATCTCACCACCTAGATGAAGGTACCAAATCTTGCAAAATCTAAAATGCAATTATATTTTACCCTCCCTGGGGCCCTGCTGTATGCCCATGAATGGAAATTCAAAAAGGTAATTTTGAAAACAAGCAATAATAGATTTAAAAACTTGATTGACTCATTTAATTACCTTTGTTAAAGATTTCATAACCCAAGTTAAAATTACCACTAAATACTGTCCTCTACAATTTGTAGACATCCAATTTGTTATGCGTTTTCATTTGACCAATAATGGCAGCCAAAATTAAGCCTTGAAGTCCCTCTTATAACAAGGGAAACAATGCATATGTTGAATGGAACCTTTTTATTATTTTTTTAAGCTCGACCACACCCACTTCAATGAGCAGAAAGATTATTGATAGTCTTTCAAGGAGGATTAGTCTTTTACTCAGATTCAAACTTGCTTACAGAAGCACACATCATAGAAAGTTGAATCACACTTCAACCCCCCCTCCTCCAACATTTGAGAAATAATGAATGCATTGACAGCACTGAGGTTTTAAGCACTCAAGTCTAAGAATAATTGTGAACTTTAAGTTTTGGAATTTGCCCAAGAATGATTTATAACCCATTTTATGACTTGAGAGCTCTTTGAACGCCAAAATATTGAATCCTTATGAGCACTCATAATGACCCAAGAACTTCCTTTAATGAATTCCATCAAAACAGCAAGCCCTGCTCCTTTAGCTGTGAGTATCCATGGCCATTTATATGCATTTATTAAATTAAAGTGAGGCATCAATCAATAAAACTTGCAATTTACAGCATGTTCTTAAAACAAACATCAGCAAATGTGAATACATGGACAAACTACAAAAGCTCAAAATGAGAGGACTGGCAACTTTACACAATAATTTTAATTTATCCTACTTTTAAACACCATTTAGTGTGCCAAATACAAAACTCAATAAATTCAGAGCTGCTCATACAAGTTACAACCAAATTTTTTTTTGGAGCAAAAAGTATTTGTTCAGCAACAGAATGCCCTGAAGAGTACCCCATCACATTTTAAACAAAACATTAAATTAAGACCACCCCCACCACCCTTCCAGTCAGTGTCTTACCAATCAGAGCCTAGGCTGCAGAACACATGGGGGCCAGTATGATAAAGCTGCCACAAGAGGGAGCCAGCAGTCAACCGGCAAGTCAAACTATACCCAGAAACAAAGGTTCAATTCATAAAATCTACAATCTGAAATATGGATACATTTAAATGGTCAGGGGGAAAAAAATGCATCCTTTTCACCACACCACATGGACACTTGAGCAGCAGTTACTCCAGCCTACAATCATTTCCCTTACTCAACACACAGGGCAGGAGGAGAAAGGGAGAATTAAAAAAAAAAAGAAAAAAGGTACATCCAGAAGACAGAATAATCACTCCAACCATTTACAGACAGGCATCCATTAATTTATCTTCACACATGGCACTTGTGAAGGGGTGTTGTCTGAAATGACGGCAACATGCTAATCAGCACCAAAATATTTCCAACAAACTGAAGTCAACCCAACAATTCAAAGATTGTCCACTCATCACTCATAAACACCCCCCACTGAAGGCCTCCTATTGGCATGGCCAAATTAAAAAGTTGAATGTATGCCATTGACATTTAATTTGTGCAAAAGATTAGATGTGGCCATTTAACAGCCCCATTGTTAAATGCAAATGCACTCAAGATGTGGGGGTGGGGGTGACAGACCACCTGTCCCGATTATTCCTGGAACCGTTGGACTTGTTAATTGCTCACCAGGCGACCGAAAAGGGGCTAAAACCAAGCAAATGGCATTGTATTCCAAAAACGTCCAGTCAAAAGCTGAAATGCAATCCAAATCACGCGCCCAACTAGCCTGCAATACTGAAATAAGTGGACAAATTTGACCATGTACGGACTACGCCAAAAGTTTCAAAAACCCGCGCCCATTAGGTAAATGTTTACGAGCCCGCAAGAAATCAGACACCTTTAATAATCAGTACACCCATATGCAGTCAAGGTAGTAGAGCCGATATGCAGCGGCCAGTCAGACCACGCGGGGGCGCTTCTTAGCGAAAACCAATTGCACTTAAAGCGCACGCGGTAGATGGATTGCATTACTATTAGTATTATGAAACTATTACAACTGAAGACATAGACAATGCCATTATCCCCTTTACCAACGGAAATTTCACTACGCGTTAGTGTTCCCCTTGATTTCAGTTTCAACTAAATGTATCCTCATGTTTATGAAACGTACAATGTGGCAAGTTTACGGTGATGCTTAAGAATCTGGTCAGTGCGTCATGCTTTTGAATGAGCTAGCTCTGTATGAATAAGAGGGAGGTGGGCAGTGTTTCAAATGTTTACATATGGCAACACAGATCGACCCCCTATCCGTCCACCACTACTCCACCACCCCCACCACTCCATATGCACAAAAGGAAACAGTCATGCATTAAACTGGGGATTTATTACCCTTTGGTCAGTTTACTCGTGAGTCACATTTCATACCAACCTGTCGGGGCACCTTTTGTTTAACCCCAGACATCCAAATTAGCTACCTGGCAAGCCAAAAGAACCCAAAACCTTACGTTTTAAGAGCACGCAAACTGTTTCCACATGCTATGGTTTATATTACGAAACTGATTTTGATCAATCTTAAATAATAGTTGACGTTTATCATCCATCAAAAGTAATTTTCGATCTATAGATCAAGCTATTCGTTTCAAGTCCGTCAAAATAGCCTAACGTTATAGGCTATTAGCAAAAGCGAATGGTTGCAAAAAGAGTTAATGAAAAGTGCATAACCATCTTAAAAACTTTGCTAGATTAATTTCTGTGGCGCGAGTTCTTCTGGCTAGTTAGCCAACTTAGTTACAACGTTGGATTTAAAATGCCAAACCGAATTGACGAATCTCACAGGTAAACTGGGGTTTGAAAACGGCAAAATGTATAACGTTATATAGCAAAGTTATCAATTCCTAAAGCAAGAAATTCTTATCAACTCCAAAATTCGACATCAGTACTAACGGCTCATCAGACCAGTAAGTTCGCTTCACCACGCTGTAAAAGGTGAGTTGTAATTCAGCACCAAAATCCGTTCGTTAAACTCGTCCAACGTAAGCTAGCTAACGTTATTAGACTAGTCGAAGTTACTTTGTCCACTACAACGTTCATTCAACACGCTAAATAGTAAGCACGCAAAGCAGTTAACGTTAAGCAAAATTGGTTTGTGTAACTAGCCAGCTGGTTATCAATCGCCACACAGCTAGCGAGCTTAAGCGCCAGCCGCGTCCATTATGAGCCAGTTGCAGATCAATACAATAATCAACACACTCGCAACCACATTTATTAAACTCAGTAGGCAGCGTTACCCATGCACACACACACAATTGACCTTAAATAACCAAGACCACAACTACAAAACAATGTATAGTCAAATATTTCTCAAACGAATTAAGTTAAAGCCATCGAGCATTAGGCTAACTTACAATCAATTATGGTCAAAGCGAGATCCATGGACATATCAGCAATCACTCCCTATCGTTTTCGCTATATTACCTCGTAACTTGTTCCAAATTAGTTGCGTCAATGCCAAAATATGATTATTAAGGGAACAACCATAAACAATCCGAACATTTTGCATCAAACTACTCTGATTTCTGTGGGCTAGATGCGGGGAAAGCGTGGTCAATTCCAAGGGTCATGATCCCAGCCAAAGTGCAGAGTAGCCTACCAAGAAATGAAGTATAAAAAAAATACATGTATAGCCTATACGTGAACAATCCATCTACATTCCACTAGTAGTTGACCAGACAACACTGTTGTTTGTGAGATGTTTGCAGTCCAAACTCACCATTTTCCGCCGAACCGGGCTCCTCGGAGTTGATGTGTTGCGGCTTGGCTTGCTTGCGCCTCGACATGGTACAACCATCGGGAGCAAAATAGTAACAATATTTTTTCCCCTTCTTCTTTACAACAAATTCTTAGAGTTGGGGAAATTAGCCCTTCAAGTAGAATTGCGCATGTCTGAGTAATTATTATTATCAATAATGCATTGCGATTTATCATGGGCCTCTGACAGCTGATTGGCTCCAGTCCAAGTGCTTACAGATTATTCAAATGGCACTCATTGATGAGAACAGCGGAGTGCGAGAAGGGGGAGGGAGGAGGTGCAAGCGAAGGAGCGCACCGCACTGAGAGGGAGAGAGAGAGAGAGAGATTTCAACTACGATCTGCGATATAATTATACACATTATGGTTGTTCTTGCGTTGCTATATTGACCATTAGCCTACTACAGTACTGCGATTGCATACGAACACGCCGTAAATACAAAGTCTCTATTAGGCTTTATTAATGAAAATGACTTGCTCTTTAAAAAAAAAAAGTATAAAGGCTATTTATACACAAAGCCAGCCAAACTTGGATGATACATCCGATTGAAACGAGAAAACTGGATATAGGCTAATGTGTTAGCTTACACGTTGCAGATAAGTTATTTGGGGATGTATTTCGGAAACTGGTTGTTGACTTAGCCTAAATGGTTTATGCTATTACATGTTTACTCGTTTTATTTTTACGTTCGTTTTTGCATTTATTGAATTTAAGTAAGGAGCCCATTACCGTTCAGGGTGTATTACAAGAAAGGGACAATTACAGATAATTTAGTCTCGATCGAAGTTATGAAATAGGCTACGTAAGAAATAACAAATTGTATCAACACACAGCTTAATATCAAATGTTTCGCGTTACGGAAATATTTAGTGCAGTCTACCACGAAGGTGTTTTACCTCATTTAAACCCCTTCGTAGGCTATAGGCTATGTTAAAATTTTGTATTTTTTATCATTAGCCAATTTATGAACAGGTAGGCTACGAAATGCATTGTCTACTAAAAATCTTATTCTTGGGGCTGCCGTGTGTAGGCTAAACAGTGAATTTTGGAGACGTTACAAGGCACTCAACTAGCCTTGCAAGTCCGAGATATTTCACTAAAATCATAGCAATTTCTTTCAAATTTACATAATGAAAATATTCAGCCATGTGATTTTTACAATTTGTTTAATTCCACTACCCCACATTTGCTTCGTGGGTTCGAATGGAAATCAAACTGCGTGACCGCCTTGTGTAGCCTAGATACTGCGGTCTGAAGGTCAGTAGCCTATTGAAGGAGCTCAGTTTATGATGACAAGCTATCAGAGACGCATATTTCCTATATGTTTCTGTATGCCTGTCTCAGTGCGTCTGGAATTTTAACTTTTAGGAAGTTATTTATAAAGCTCTGCATTCGCTGGTTGTTAGGAACCAACAATTAGCCTTTTTGTTTTAGTAACTCAAGCAGGGTTAAGACGTTCTGAAATCTGATAGGAACCTGATATGTGGGGATATGAATAATGGAACTTCACAGGTAAAAGTGTCTTCATTAGCCTACTTTAGTTGGTCCCTCACTTTGAATCATGCTTTAAAACTCGCAATACATCATGATAAACCTTCATAGTTCCAGTATAATTTGATGTGTAAAATAAAACATACAAAGCTTCAGCATCAAGTAAAAACATTGTGTTAACAAACATTGAACGTCCTCATCAGGCTGTATGCACTGTACACGTTTAATAACTGAACAAATAAGTTGGTTCAAAACCCAAAATTATAATGCTCATTTGATAAATGGAAAATAGATGCAATTTTTAGAGAATGACATTTTTGGAAGTTTATGCACAACACACGAAATGCAAGGTCTTTTTTAATTTATTGTACTCCATTTTATTTTCAATTCTACACAATTTGTGAAAAAGCATAGTCCTAAAATTGGTGCAATTTCAAAATTTCCCTCTTGATATTATGCTGCCATTAGACTGGAACTGTTCTTGTCTATACTGCATGTGGCCTGACCTGAAGACCACTGAGGCAACAGGAATATATTGTTAAATTCAGATTTCAGGTACAGACTAATTTCCTTTATAGGGTCTGTGATAAGATACCATACACTGACATTTTGAAAATGTCGTGTTACAGCAATGCACAGCAAGATTTAGCTATTTTCAATATTATTAAAATGTATTTGACACTGCGAGAAGGCCTTTCAAGAAAATGGTCACAGCCGGAGGTACCCATGACAAATGACTGGATAGATGTGACACGCAATTTTTCTAACAGAGAGGTTGACCTGCCTTTTGAGATAGCAACAGGATACATTTGCAAGAATATGGCTAAATGAATTGAGTATGTATCACCTTTGTAAGACCAGACTTTGTAAAATGAATGAAAAAGGAACTCAGAAACTGTAAAGTATAAACATCCCCACAGTTATATCTCTTATATCTAGTTCATATCTTGTTCTCACTTTTTCTGAATTTTTTGTTGTTGTTGAAAAACAGGAATTAATAAGGTTGTGTTAATATACGGAAGAGTGATAGTAACTTGCTTCATTCAAAAATTATTTTAACCCTTTATGGTGCAAGATCACAAAATATGTAATTAGAATGTTCTTAAGTGAACATTCTAATGCTGCCACAATCACTACTGGTAATTGAATGGAGTTCCAATGGAGTTATCGAATACTGACTTAGAATTTTGAAAAAACATTCCAAACAATATACTCTTCAAAGGGTTAAATATCTTGGTTTTTGCTTTGTATCATCCTCCATCTGAAACACTATGTACTTTTAATGGTATCACTATGGAGGGAGGAGTTTCAACAAGTCTGTCTCAACAAATGCGTAACATTGTCTGAAATACCAATTGTATCCTGTTATTTCCGAATAAAAACAGAATCTGGCAGCAGTAAACGTATCTTCCATTTCCTTAGCAGTCTGTTTACAAACTACATGGTAATTTGATTCAATCTTAGGTTTGACTCCACCATTAAAATATTTGTGGTAACTATGAGGTGCATTACAAAGTTAGACACACAATGACATACATCCCATGCTGCAAGTTTATTTTCAGAGAAGGTATCAAATCACAGTGAGCTCACTGAAAGCACTACACCTAATCAATTCCAATCAATTCTCAAAGGGCTGACTGCTTGTTGCTGGGGCAACATGACCAATCAAGCCAAATCTGAGAAAATATGTCAGGTAAAACACAAAGCACCATAATTCCACCAATCACTTTGTGTAATTAACCCTGAAAGGAATTTGATCAATCAGCCCATACAACATGACAGTTTAGCCAAACATGTCCTACACACAAGCAAAAAAAAAAGTGTTATTCAATATTAACTTCAGTTTCGTTCCAATAAGAATTGTGGGTGAATGAGTCTTTTGTAAATAATCTGCTAAAAGTATCCACAAGACTGTAATTATATTTAATGTTCCCCACTATCAGCTATGACTAATCAGGATATGTCTGGCCCAAAATAGGAAACTGTTTGGAGCAGAATGTTCCCTGTGAATGTGTCATTCTTACTCATAATGATAACTATCAACAATAATCATAATTCATTTTAACATATCGAGACATCTCAGACATAGAAATAAAACATGCTCGATTCTCAATAAAAAAATGTTTTTCTAGAACGCAGAGGTAATCTGAAAACTTCCCTTTCAGGAGACATGGCCAACACTCACTTCATTCATATTCATTCAATTTATTAAATTCATAAAACAAACAGATGTTTCAGCCATGCGTTCATCACCTGTCATCTCAAATGCAAACCAGTTGAGAAGAGTAACATGTGTAGTGCTAAAGATATTATAACAGTCAAAACAGTAAAAGTGTTAAATAAACAGTTCCCTCTCCAAATCACGGTTTTATGACTAAACAAGATAGAGGCCTGTATTTAGTCAACATTTGCCCTCAACTCGGGTTTAAGTAAAGTGACAGTCACATGTGTGGTGTAACACTTTTTCTTCACAAACTTAGTATAGTACATTTAGTTTTAGCCATTGTTGAACTTGCCGGACTATGTTTGGGAAGAAACAAATATTGTTTTTAATTGTTAGCCAAGGTTAAGGAAAAATGTGGATTGAATCCAAGCCTTTGACTCAGACATAAATGCAAGTGCTCGCTTGTTGAAATCGGTCATCCTCAAAATTCACACACCAAACATTTACCTTGTTGCTTTTGTGATGGAAAAATAACAAACACTTGCATTTTAAAAGTTAAAGTTAAGCATAAACAATGATTTGGTCCAGGCTGGAGTGTTTTCTACACCATGACTAAAACACAAGATTGTACTAACTACAATCTTTTGCTATACAAAAATTTGGTATGACTTTCCTTTCCTTTTCGCATATTGTTTTGAGATTCCATGCTACCATCCTTTTTTTAAGTTATATGTTTAGGGTTTTTTTTGGACAGCACACTGTAGAAACAGAAAGAATGGGAGTGAGAGAGAGAGAGAGAGACATGCAAGGTCGCACAGCCGGATTAAAACTTTTTCGAACCATATTTATTTTGTTACCCACACCGTGGCAGGTGTTCTGCCAATGCAATTATCTTTTAAATGAAAACTCAGTAGTGTAAATGCACAATCAGTGTCATAAATACTGTGTTTGTCTTTCAATTAGGCAAACGTTCAGCCAAACTGAGTTAGAATTGTGAACTGCGGCCTGATCCCACTACAAAGGGGTGACTGTTTTCAGCTCGTAGGCTGAGACTAGCATAAGACATACTTTCAACAGCACTACCTGCAACATTTGGTGAAACGGAACAGGATAAAAACAGCTCCCTTCCGCACTTCGGACATATGCAGAAAAAATGATTAAGAAAAAAATAAATCATTATTTTGAGAAAAAATATCAGTTTGATCAAAAACAAATGGAATCATGTTTATTCAGGATATACCCCTGACTAATAAATGTAACATGTGATTTTGGAATTCATCATTTCTGTACAGCAGAATTACCTTCTAAATTTGCTTTGTTTTTTTGTGCATGAATGGAAAAAGTATGAAAATTCACATGTTTCTGAAAGGATTGAGCATACCACTTTGTTTACATGCAGGAACTCAATCTTCAGCAGAGTGGTTTTTGAATAAATAGCCTGGGCAAACAGGCTTCTCAAGGACAAGGTGCAATTTTGATCTGAAAGTGTTTTAAACAAATACATGAAAAATAAATATTCTTCCATGCAAACCCAGTCCAGTCCAGTCCAGATGGCTCACATGATGCATTTCCTTTGTTACATAAAGCAGCTTGATGTACAAGTACTGGCCTAAACAGGACAGCGGTCCATCACTTGGATATTCCCCCAATCCATCTCTGTAATGCCGTCTGCTAGGGGGAAAGCAAACGGCCATTTTCTATGGAACGTTGAGAAACTCAGAGGCCGATTTGTCTCTGTAGTGTTCTTAAGCACGGCTCATTCTTGTTTTGCAATCAATAAATCAATCATAAATCATTCAACTGATCAATCATTCGGTCTTTATCAAGCATTATTTTTAGATAGAACAGCTGTTAAAATCATATGAAAAGAGATCAACATGTCATAGATTGATTAAAGAAAACTAAAAACTAAATTGTAACAAAATTAAAATACTTAGATGACGGTAAAAAGCTCATAAAAGTACAAATGGAATCACTGAATCACAGTTTACCTTCCAACAACTCATTCAATCACAATTTGAATTGAACACATTGATCTAGCAAATCAGGATTAATTAACTAATTATTTACAATTTGGTCAAATATGGCCATGATGCATAGTATAGTCTTTGAAATTAACTAAAAAAATAAATAAAAAAAGAACCCAAAGTAACTCTAGTCAATGTGGAGGGACACCTATGTAGGTAAATGTGTGTAGGGCTCCTAACTTTAGAGAAGTTACCCACCCTCCTCAAAATCTTCCTTGTCTCAGGATAGTTGCAAAACAAAGATGATGTCATTATTTTTTATTAAAAAAGAGCATTTGAATCAAAAAATATTCTGCCTCACCTATATTCAGCATACGCCCCCTCTTTCCAGCAGAATTACATGGAGGGGAAACTGCCCAAAGGGGGCGGAGTCCTCAGACCAGCTGGGCCAATGAATCTGGTCTCTACATACCAATATCAAAATCTCTCGAGTATTTGGACAGACGGTTGCTATCCTCATGGAATCATACATGGAGTGAGTCATCTCAGTGTACAACAGGAAGTCAGTGATTCGTAGTCTGTGCGTCATAATGTAATGAAACATAAGGGGGTGAGAAAAATCTGCTGTAATAAGAAAAGAAGGCTCATATTAATATCAAAGTTGAATCCACTGTTGTAATAAAAAAATGATATCCATGAACTATGAAAAGAACTGATTAATTCCAGGCTGCCACCAATGACCAATAAACAAATACCATATAGAGGCATGGATGACGATTGTATCTTGAAGTAAAGAAAAAACAGTGAAAAAACAAAAGCCCTTATCGAAACAGAGGTGCATTCATTAGGTACACAAGAAGATTGTAGCTGCTTGGCTAAATGGCAACGCTCATACTTAATCAGTACCACGTGCAAACTATCATCAGTATCACCCTACAAACGTGGCAGCATGGGAAATGTAGTGCAAATCATATTAAAAATAACAATGTTTAACAAGAAGTAAAAACAATACCAATAAAGGGTAAAAAAACAACAACAAATTAGCAGATACTCAAAGAAACCATTTGCGCATTGGTTGCCCAAATTCACAATGTACAATTGCAATGTCCCTGGGAGGTCCAGAGACAGCATAATTCAGAGTAAAGGGACAAAGCCCATCTCCTAATTGAGTCTAGCTTTAAAAAAAATTTTAAAAAATGTTTCACTATACAAAAGTCTATCAGCACCCCTTATGTGCTCCTATACTACTTCTATACCCATGACTGAACATTTGTGGATTTTGGCCATGGACAGACAATGGCCAAAATGTAGGATAATCTACATTTCCTGTACAAAAAGTTTATATCTTACCCAATCCTGTTTTTCAGCTCCCCTTTGTCCTTCCAACATAGACCAGTCCACTTGGGCACTCCAGTCTATACACTACAGAAGTTGTGTTGCAGTTAATGAATCCTTTGACTCCCCCCCCCCCCCCTTACCAGAGTAATCTACAGCCTAATGCCAACTATAGCCAACACCACAATGGCTACTCCAGAGACCTCACTCACCCAACTACCACCAATTCAAGCTGCATGATAGCTACTGCATGTTTTCAACTATTCAGAGGTTAAAACTGGTAATAATTTACCTCCAATGTCACCTTTAAAATAAGTCACCAGAAGTAGACCCAAGGGTTTCTGGAGGCAAACTGAGCTAATATTCCAATCTGCTAATATTTCATGTACACCATCAGAGACTGGCATGACACATAGAATAAACTACTTATTTTTAAATGTTTCTAGGTCTGGTGAGAAAACCATGGCCAAAAGTCCATGAAAGGCTAAAGGAACAAGATTCTAGTTCTAAATACTAAGTGTCTAATTTGTGTACAAATTGAGGTTAATCACTTATAGTTCTCAGCCTCTGTATTTAAAGGCTCTGACATCTTTTTCTTGTCCTTTACAGAAGAGAAGGACAGCCAGCTGTTTCAGAACTGAGTCAAGCAGATTTAAGAGGGATTAGGAGCTTATTCCAAAATAGTTTTGGGAGCTTGCTTAATGCTCTTCTGTTTCAGTTTCAAAACTAATTTTTTTTACCCTACAGGTGTCGAGGGATGTAATGATTTAAAAAGCTTCATTTGAAATGTCTACATTGCAATTCCAACACTAATTGTGTCTGTGACACTTGTATTCACTAATGTAAGACATAACCGTGAGTCAAAATCTTTTTGTGCCAGGAAGTTGTTTGGCACACTACTCTGGATATATTATTTATATGTGGATTGAAGGTACATTGGGGATAACTGTTAGCTCAAGGTCTTTGATGATTAAATACATATAGTATGTTTACGACAGAAAAGTAATTCAGTCAAGACAAGCTGCATTGTAAATATTTTCAATAATATGTTAATAATTACACCTACATCTGTGATCACAACATGATTCTTCATTTTCAAGTATGAATGTTAAGGTACAATGACGAATGTTACTGCACAATTTATTCCAAGCTATGATATGACTATGGGACATGTATTTGACACGAAGGATTACTCCTACGTCAAATCATTGGTGTCACACAACAATTTGTATCTCCAAGAAATTGAATTCACAGGAACAATAAAAACCTTTTTCAAATATTTTCAATGTAATGAAACTGCATCAGGGTGTAGTCACATAGGCTTTGTGATAAAATCTAATAAAAACCCCTAAATGACAAAAATAAATAAAATACACATACACGTTTTTGCATGACACCAATGAATGAAACACCCCTGAACCAATATTTTGTAGCTAATTTATACAGAAGCTTGAAGTAGGTTCATGTTTGATATTTCTTGTAATTAACTAATGAAACTTACAAGTTACAAGGTCACTCTGGCAGTAGCTTAGATTGAGCCGACCCCCGGCATCACTGACGTAATTTCAACGGAATGACTTGACAGACATTGGTGCCAATAGGTTCTGGCACAGTTTTAAAGAGACCTCGGTTAATATGTAGAAGGTCGTCCCTGCATTCTGCTGAGGGCAGCTTCGACTCCGTAGCTCGGATATCGCATGTCGTTTGCTGGACTGCAACTAATACAACGCAAAGCTCTGAAATAACACCTACAATAATAAACTGAGATCTCAACTGGGAAATCTCTCCACCCGGTCGAAGCGCACCTACGTCAGCAAATAACAACAAAGACAAAACCATCGCCATGTAAATTCATCGCAGCCCGTGAATCAGTGAAAATAATATCACTTGTAGCAAATCGCGACAGCTCTATCAAGCATGTTTGGTAGATCTGCTCATTTAAATCGCAGTTATAACATTTGTTTAGGCCATCGGCAATGTGTGCAAAGTCCGCACTGAGACTGGGATATTGTCAGAGGTTTTGAAGCTGAAAATATAAATACAAAATGGCGTGTTTTTTTTATGAAGGCAAAAAGCGAACGTGTTAAATGCTCACAAATTTCAGCATTTAACTTTAAATTTCAGAGCACGTTCAATTATGGCCAGAAAACCTCCAGAATGTTCAAATGAACGGATAAACATACGTCGAGGGCCCAATAGTAAATTGCCTGTTTTAGAAATGAGGACCTTTACAATTAAAACAATCAGTAATTGGCTTTTGTTCTGACAAAAGCACAAGGAGCAAGTGTCAATTACTGTACTCACAGTACAGATACAAGTCACACTTGAAGATATTTCCAATAGTTGTCTGCGTGCCCCTTAATTAAGACACCCCATTATGAGTAGTCCTATCTGTGCTATTGTCTAGAAGTTTAAGTTAGTTTAGTATAAAGCCAGCCAATGAACTGCATGCTCAATGGACAAGTGTGTTCCTACAACAAATGTAAATGTAATCAAAACATATGCAACAATTCGGCTGTTAAACCAAATCATGTCACATTGGTTATGTTGAGCCTGCTGCAATGTAACCCTCCTCAGTGAAATCTCTTATTCCACTGAGCACTGTAGTTAGGCTGCATCTGCAGATATGAGTAGGATCCATCTAATATTAGAAAACGATTAGATGCACTGGAATAAAACATTTTATCAAATCAATCAATCAAATCCAATTCTATTTATATAGCACATTTCATACAACAATTGCAACTCAATGTGCTTCACATAAAACGAGAAAAATGAAAAGAATGAAAGAAAAAGAGTTGACCCCAAGCACAAAACCTTCAGGCATGTCCTGAACCCATATCATAACATTGACGTGCACTTTTCTAGGGGACTTACACCTCAAATATAAAATCTTGGGGACTTGAACCCCAGCAATAAAACCTAGGGACAAAACCGCAACAATAAAACCCTATGGGACGTAAACCCCAACAATAAAGTTATTTTACGGTAAGTCTAAAAAAAATTAAAATAATAATAAAAAACAATTAAAAAATAAAATAACACGAGCCCCCTCCCCCAAGGGCCTTAATAAGAAAAGGGAAATGCCACAAACATGTTTAAGCTCATCAAGCTTATTGAGAGTGTGACCGCGCTGCGGTCACGGAGCTCTGAAAATACGGTTATCCAATTCAGACGGTTGAGGGTTAGCAATGGCGGGCACCAGAATCTGCAGCTGCTACGTCAACATTGAAAATGGACGCATGTGAGAGGCCTCGTCAGCTAAAAGCCACTCAATCCCAACTATATGCTTTCCTGTTGCGATTTGTTTCTCTGTTTGTCATTGACTCGGCATCGCAGCGCATTCGGATCAGGAAAAAGCAGAGAAAATGACCTTCCTGTTAATTGTGACACAAAGGGAAATCTGTATATCTAACAAAAACAGGCCATCATCTTAAAGGCTGGGAAAAGGAGTGGAGCGCTGTCTAGACGCTTTATTGCAGCAATAAGGGGGTCGGGCCTGAATACAACCGGAGCAAACTATTCAAACTAAACAATCCATGCTTGGTGTGTTTCTGTGATAAACTCCTGGCGCAGGGGGGTGGGGGGGACACATTCAAGATCTTCCTAAAACCTCTTCTGGGTTTTATCTCACGGCTGATAGGTTAAGATGGGCAAGGACGATATCTCTAAATGAGGCAACAATGAGACTAACCTTGGACGTCACTTACGCAACACTACCGAGGCAACGGAATGCAAGAATGTGTGGGCACAAGCTCAGGACACGCTTGTGTCAGCGCGTCTCTCCTTTGGCTCAGAAGGACAGTAGGGATTTAAGCCTAATCAATGGCGAGCAATAAGAGAGCAATAAGAGAAGTGCAGTAGCGCTTTGCACAGATGAGCCAAACCTCTGTGGCCCAGATTAAATATAAAAAGCACTGAGCTTTGCCCTTAAATTTGAGATGGGTTTCATTTCCCCCCTTTTGTCAGACATTATTTGGCCGTCAATTTGCGAAACGCCTAACATTTGACATATCAAATCAGTTGAATTTAAACCCCAAATACATGGCAAGCTCAATTCACAGATTTTTCACAGATGTACTTTTGCTGGCTAAACCCCTCTATCCCTTACCTCTGCATTACTGTTAGACTAAATGGATAATCAAAGAGAAATCATTAATAAGTGTTAAATGTTAATAATGTGTTTGTCTCTTAATTAACATACATCTCTAAATGAACACACACAATGTAAATAAGAAAATTTCCATTACACGGTTCTAGAATTTCGTTTTTGAAAGAAAATAAATAGGTCGAAAGCACACATATATTTTTTAAGCGAGAGAGAGAGAGCGAGAGCGAGAGAGAGTGAGAGAGAGAGAGAGAGACAGAGATAGTGAGAATGTGTGTGAGAGAGAAAGAATTCACATTGGTAACAGAGGAACAAAATTCCAGATGACCTCTCTCTGCCTTTTGTTGAAACAGATGTGCAGTAATTGTCCGTCTGCTGGATTGTTGTTGTTTATGGGAAGTTATCAGAAGTGTTGAGCTGAACAAAGCAACGTGGCCTGAAAGGGACTCACATTCTATAGGACGGGTTATAATGGCGATACGGGCTGAAAAGAGCAGCCTTGACCAAGGCAATATAGCAACATCGGCACACAGGACATACAGTCAAGCCAGAAAGTCTGCCCACCTCTTTCACCTTCTCCACGTTTTATTACATTACAGACATATTCTACAATAGATTGAGTTCATTTTTTGTCTCAAAATTATACACAAAATAGCCCATAATGACAAAGTGAAAACATGTTTTTAGAAACTTTTGCAAATGTATTAAAAATCGAAAACTGAAATCTCTCATTTACATAAGTATTCATACCCTTTGCTTTAACATATTTTGAAAGTATCATATTTAATATTTGGTCGCATATCCTTTGCATGCTGTTACTTCCTGAAGTCTGTGACCAATCAACATCAAAAGACTCTCGATATCTTATTTTCAGGTACTGTTACAAGCGATACTATAACCTCTCTGCATTTGAACTGATCTCTATGAGAATTGGGGGGTGAGACTAGATTCAGCTGTAAATTACGCTGGTACAGTATGGAACACATGACTGGCGAAATGGCTGTACGTCATCAAGGGTCTAAGGTATCAAACGAGCCCAAAACCATCTCTCTGCGGCCAGATATGGAGTAGATGTGGCTGTTTCTCCTGACTTTTTTCCCCATAGAGTTCTATAAGAAAATGAGTCAGGAGAAATAACCCTTGCAGTGATCCATCCGCATCTACTCCATATCTGGCAACAGAGTAATGGTTTGGGGCTGACTGAAGAAGCTTTATTCTTTATTCTGATCGAAGGCACTGACTCCGTCCAACCCAACAGCTTGCTCTCCATTTCGGCTCCATTATATTTCCTTGGTGGAAAACTTTGAGCTGCATGTCTGCTCCAGTTAAATCACTTTGTTCGGAAATCAAATGTATTTACAAAAACCTCAAAGTTTTCCCCTTAACTTCAATTTATATGTTTAATTCAGTGTTACTTCTCGTTTTGCATTCTTTACATGGCAAAATAATTGGAAAATGTTGTGCATAGACTTGATTTGATTCTGTCCAAGTGCAAAGTCAAAAGTCATTGTGATTAGTTAAATTCGGCAACACATTTAAGGCAGTGTTACTTTCTTAAATAATTCACCCAACTTTTCACTTGTAATTAGTCTGATAAAACATTCAAATATTGCCTATGCTACAAGTCCAAAGTAGAAATGATCTCTGTAGTGGCAGCTACAAAGAGGAATCAATCGATCGATGACACCAATTCCAGGCACAAGTTTTCAGTTTTCCAAGCGAAATAAGCTTCGTTTTGTGAATGTGGCGAATTGTGCGATGCAATTGTACATGATTATAATCAGAGGCCGTCCTTGTGGATTTCTTTTATCGTGACTTACAGATGGAACACGACAGGACTAAAGAAAGCGAGGAAAAGGCAGTTTGCCACTTGGTGTGGAATTGTAAATTTTATGTGTGTTGTTTAAGTATCAGTAAAACTTGAAAGGCACTGGTTACTGTGGACGGGTTGAGATATTTCACATGAACATGTGGGTACTGTGTCCTAATCAAGGTCAAAGGACGCTCTTCATTTGCTCACAGCGTGTCTCAGCTGAGAAGACATTGTAATTGGTGCTGCAGTAACATCCGAACAATTATGTTGTGTAAATATCCAATTTACAGACTACTGGAGGGGTGGTTAAATACTTGGCTTTAATGTTGCCAGTTTTCCCAAGCAACTACTTGGAAATGGACATTGACTATAATTGTAAGCTCTCAAAACAAAAAGAGCTATTTTTAAAAAAGGATGCGCCATCACAGAAATCGCTTTTGTTTGGGGCCTTTAACTGATCCTTGTAACATCCAATGGAACACTTTTCTCAACAAAAAAAAACCCCATTAGAACTGTAACAATTGGTATGGAGACATGCTTTCACTGTGCCGATTTCACCAAGACGGCAAACATGAGCATGGTGTCTCCCAGCTGGGGGTCCAGTCTGTTCCCTGCCTCCTGGTTAGAAAGGCTGTGCCCACAGAATACCAGCAAAAAAAAAATCCAGTTAAATATACCAATGCTAGCCCTGGATGTGGTGAATACAGAATCAGGATTTCAAATCTTAGCTGTAATCAGCAGAAATTCAGTGACTTATTTTGTGTTGCTAATGAAAGGCCTCGACCAAAAAATTATTCAACGGCTCACAGCAAGGGCCCAAAAATGGCTGGCCTTGTGACTGACATCAGATTTTGTTGTCTGAATACATTAAATAAAAGCAGAAAAATCCCTCTAGTCAATGTAGGCCTACTTCAGTGGCCCAGCCCCCTGCAGGCTACTTTCAATTTACCTTGGTTACCATTATGAAATACATGGGAAACAAATATGACATATTGAGATGCATCTGTTCAATCACCATAAGCAACGACGCTTTTAAAAGCGATGGGCTATTTGTCCACACCGCAGTATAGGCTACTCCCGCATACTTTAATAGGCTACGTATCGATTGATCGCCAAAAAAAATAAAAAAGTTGGCTGCCAGACGGTAGGCTAATTTATTATTGTATTGAAGCAGAAGAGAAGTCTATTTTCCTCAAGAGTGACCTTGTGCAAAAAATAATTAAATAATTTTAAAAAATGTCGCAAGCACCTTTCCGCTGACCGCTGGTACAGAATTATGCTTTTATTCTCGTGAGATCGGAGGTTTACAAGCGGTCTAGAAGAGCGTTTAATGGTTGCTCCGGTGATTAATCACTGACTTGAGATTAGCCTACTGCTGCTGTACGGGGGCTTCTCCAGCCTCCCCGATTTTATTATTGTCCGTCTTTGTCTGCCCTCTTTGGATGTTGCTGAAATACTTCCTCCCCTATTCCTATACCATAAATAACACCATTAAGTCCACACAAAAGAGAGGAGCAACAGTTCTCATGCAAGATGTTGTTTCCAAGAAAGAGATGGACAGTTTGCCAGGTAAAAAAAGAAAAAGGAAACCGAGGAGACGAGAGGCGAAAAGATAAGTTAGAGCGATTGATATAAGGGGACTGGTGGCCTCCGTGTCTTTATGGTGACTTATTGTATTTTTATGATTAGCCTGCATCAAACGTTCGCAGGAATGCGCAGTGAAGTAAAAGGACATAATATCGGCGTTCTGGGTTTTCTTTTCAAATAGTTGTGTTTGATTAATCCCCCCATTCATTATACCCCTCTATTTTTATCTATAGCCGGTAACGCTTTGGGCTTTCATGTACCCCACAAAAGCGAATGGTCGTTTTTTTTCTTTATGTTATTCCCAGCGCCTATGCGGACACTAGCCTCTTATATCTGTCTTAAAAGGTAGGACAGGATCGCACCGCTCTGGTGCCGTATTTACCTCAATCAGACAAAAACTTGGGTTCGGGGGCCATTCAA